>OX419755.1:2562251-3304868 GCA_948567375.1 Lunularia cruciata | reverse complement strand
AAGAGAATCTATTTTCACTCGTCTTGTAGATTGGTAGCTTCAAAATAACGTTCACAATCAAACACAAAATTCTCCACTGCACCCAAGAGATTCTTGCCTTCAAATACCTTGGGTTTAGGGAATCTGATCCGATCTTCTCCTTCTTGAATTGGTACTCTCTCCACCTGCTCTTGTCGTCAAAGATCTTGTTCATCCAACAATTGAGTAAGGTGCTCAATTTGTTGTTGCATAGCAAGGATAACATCGGGTATTTTCACCATGGTTGCTCCTCTATCACACGACTCCCAATCTATCTAATTTATTAACACATAGAAACAGCACGTCCACCATTCTCCATAAGTTACAACCGGAAGCACCAAGGGTTCCTCAGATATGGTGATCATATGCATAAAATCTTGTCCAAAGTGCAAGGTGACGAACTGTGTGAAATGATGCTTGGGTAGTATTTGGATGCAAAAATCCCAATGTTTTGGTGGAAGTGGATTTGGTGGTCCATAAATTCCATCCATCGCATTCCTGCTTTGATACCAATGTAAAAGACCAAATCCGAGGAGAGAAATAGGAGAATGGAAACTCACATTGGGACACTTAAATGAGGGAAAACTCCGAATGCCTAGCATGAGCTTTGGCCTTGGTATTTATGGGCAGCATACAAGGCCCTTGATAAGCTTCTCAAGAAGCTTCCTCAAGCCGCTTTCTTAGAGTGCAAGCCAAGTTAACTAGGAAGCTTCTCAAGAAGCTTCCTTCTAGAAATCGCCTACTTGGCATGCAAGCTAAGCTAGTTGGAAGCTTCTAGAAGCTTCTTTCTAGAAGCTACTTACTTGAGGTGCAAGCTAAGCTAGGCGGGAAGCTTCCCAAGAAGCTTCCTAGATACTTCTGGAATATTCTAGGCTAATTTGTCTTATGTGCTACTTCTTAAGCCTGACTAAGTTCATCGCTAAACTCCATATTGTTATATTTATAGTCTTCCTTGATGGAGCGATAGTGTGAGCATACGCTACATTCTCTCTTAGTCAACTCATCCATTCCTCAAGCTACTAGAGTACATCTTTACTCTTGCTCCGGCAAGGATGCAGGCTCTTGGATCCTAGCTCGACCATGCATTAGGGCATTCCGACTCGCACTAGCTACTTTCTCTATAGTGATGATGTTTTGCCTATGTTTGGTCCACCCATCTGCATCTTCATTACTCACTTGTGAGTGTGGTTCTACACTAGATGCAGCAGGGGTCCACATGACATGGTGTCCTTTTGGAGGACAGAGGATAGCTACCCATGATGCCATTAGGGACATAGTGTTTGCTATGGCATGCGAGAGAGTAGATACTTGGCATGGAGGGAGCGTTCATATGCTTTGCAGATGACATGTGTTAGGGTAGACTTATATTTGGTCCAAGATGATCAGGTGATAGTAGCGGATGTTGTGGTTATGGACCCTATGCGGGATATAGTTTCAGAGGGAGTGATTACCCATCCCCCTGGATGTGCAGCAAATGCAGCAATAGGTCGCAAGGTCTCCAAGTATAGGGGCATGCAGCGAGATCACCTCTTTGTTCCTCTAGCCTTGGAATTATATGGAGCAATGGACACGACATTTGACACATTTGTTAGGGAGTGCACGAGAGCTTATCATGTTAGGCGTCAAGGGGTACCACTCTCACTCTCATACTTTGTAGCATATTTTAGACAGCGTGTGTCCATTGCTCTACAGAGTGCAGTGACTGGTGCAATCCATAGGAGAGCAATCACATTAGGTGATGTTTCTTTGGATGGTCTAGTTGTGTGTAGACCGTACGACTTGCATAGCTCGGATATCTTATGTGCGGTAGGGCAGATTTCTCATATAGACTCTATTGGGGCTTAGCTTCATATTACCTTTTTTTTCTCTCCCTTGTACGGCTTGATGGGTCTTCCCATCCTTCATTTTTCCTACGCGATAGCCTACTTTACCTTTGTAACAACGTTATTAAACTCATCCATTAAGCCTACAAAGTGAACTATGTGCAATGTTATTGGTTCTTGCTCTTCTTATTAACACTCTTCTTCTGGTAACTAATAAATGAAACCTGCTTTTCTCTCTTGTGATACACAATACAACGACCACATTCTGATGGCAAGTTTTAAGCCCTGAGAAGAAGGCTGCTTCCTTACTTGCAGTAATATGTCAACCAACCTCCCTAACTCAAGCGCCAACATTGGCCATGACTAACTGCCATCATAGATCTATTAGAAATGCCACAAGAAACAAAAGTGGGTGATGAAGGCTGATGTCTAAACACCAGCTCGACATTTCAAAGTTACTATCTCCCACAACTCATAAATCCACTCCTGTCCACATTTGGAACCGAGCATCAACACACACGGAGAAATTACTCTTCCATTGATAAATGGAATTTGTTAAGAATCAAAAGACGACCTACATGACAGACACGGTTAGACCACAAGGTGTTGTATGATCACTCTGGCTGTAGACTATGAAGAATTGAACTTGGACAGTAGAGATTGAGCTGTCCAGGATACATGCAGGGCCTTTTGTAACTCTTGCATCTATTGCCACTTCCTCGAGCCTATGGCCTATGAAGTATCAAAAAATCATGAGTGCATTTCACACCGTACATTGTCTTTTATAGATAAGTAAAGGATATTTCACCGAAGTGTTTCCATTGTTGGAATTAGTCATCAAGAGGCTTTAGTAATTACACAACACTTGTGAGAACATTTATGCAGAGCAAGGTAGAATTACGTAAGAATTAGTCAAAACCCAAGGTAAATTTTGCCTCATGAGTGTAGTAGTGGACCGTACATGTGTGATAGTTGAAATCTCCCCGAAGTATGTAAATAGCGGAGTAAATGTAAAACATTGTCACGTGCAAGCCTTAGGAGAGTAATCACATTACATGATGTTTCAAATGTTCCAAATGTAGACCAGACTACTTGCATAACTCAAATATCTTAAGTATGATAGGGCAGATTTCTCATACCCATATTGTAGGGGTTTAGCCCCATTTTAGCCCTCTTTGTCTTCCATCCTTCTTGTTTCCACACATAGTTGCATTTTTTTTATATAAATATCGTCTAAATGTCCCTTTATACTCTGTCCAAACTCTTTTGACAATCCAGGAACTGTCAATGACAATCACATCCAAGGCACCACCGCTCCATATATTGTATAGGAGTAATGGGAGCAGCAGCCGTTCGCAGACCGGGGTTTCCAAACCCACTTAGGACTGAACCGACGAAAACCGGACACATGATGATTGTAGCAAGGAAATGCATTCAAGAACGGATGCAAACCGAAGACATTCTAATTTAAGCACAGAAATACATGCACGGCTAAGCAAGTAACTCCGTGCATTGTATCATGAGATTAATCTATTAGAATCGAAGTAAACACTAGCGTATGATGCATGTAAGCCTTTGACAAATGACTGTGTACACGTCTCTATGATAGACTCAAGTTACATAACAAATCTTGATCTTGGGGAAAAGAGACCAAAAGCGAAAAGAACATCCGTCTAAGAAGTTTGATAAGTGTGATCAACGAGAGCATGACTAATGACTGTATGTATATGTACAAATATCACTATGACTAAGACCCGATACCATGCGGGTGTAGTGATCGCAACGACAAGTGTGAAGAATGCACGGTGAAATAAAAAACTATATATTCACATCCATAACTGCTGGATCCATAACAGCTTTGTCTCTCTCTTGTACGGCTTGATGGGGTCTTCCCATCCTTCGGTTTTCCTATGCGGTCGCCTACTTTTTACAGAGTCAGGCAAACACAAAGCTAAACTGTCATAAAAGTCTACAATCCTATAAAGTCTATAATCCCCACAATGACCAGAGAGCCCAAAGAGTTACAACGAGTGACATGAAAGTCCTTTTGTGCTAAGTCACCTTATGGGTTTGTACAATAAAAGGGTTACGGTTCTCATCGAGACTATTGTGACCTAGTTTCATTTTACTTCTTTTGTCTCTCCCTTGTGCGGGTTTATGAGGATTTCTATCCTTCTTGTGTACTATGTGATTGCCTAAAACAATTGAAAATATTAAAAAGAATATCATCTATCTGTTGCTGTTGGAGGAGGAATGCAAGCCATAAAATGAGTATCCACCCCTAATGTACAATTCGGTGCCTCCGTGATACTACTTGAAGAAATAGTGGAGAGAAATGCAGCGTGTAGGGTTACTCCCCAGGAGTAAGCAAGACCAGTGCATGCCATGTAACCCGTGCATCCTGTATGGCCTGCATCCCATGCAATCGCGGGTTGCGTGTTTTCCCCGGGCTACGTGTTAGGGTCTAAACCCGCACGGCAGGCATGGAACAAACTTGCACCCGTGAAGTTCGCGATCAACAATTACGATCACTACGAAAGGGAGTTTCAAATGGAGAATTTATGGAAATATGCGAAGTCCATAAATATTTCTACGAGTATTCATGAAAGAGGTGATGCGCTTCAAAATACTCTACCCGGGAAACTTTGATGCCCCTATCATTTAATGCAAACTTTTTGTCTAGTTTCTACTGCGGATTCTACAGGGCCTTGCGTATCCCCTTAGAGTTGTGCGGGTCAAAAAGATAATTTTGCAGTAAACCAGTAACCAGTATATAACCAGTAAATTTTGCAGGCCTGTGGATATTGCCGACGGAATCCTGTCACATCCACTGCACATCTTTACGAAGTTTCCAGGGTCCTATAAAAAGTTTACTAGAACCCGTTACCCTCTATTCGAAACACCATATTGCGCATCTTAATGGAGTTTCTAGGTTCCATGTATAACTTTCGGGAACCGTAAACCTCTATTTGAACGCCCTATTGTTCGACACTCACAAATCAAATTTGTCGGGTACTCATTAGCTACAAACGAAGCTGTTTCTAGTTTAAGTAGCCGTTTGGGTTCGAATTTACAATTGACAAATCGTACTTCTTACCCTCCTTGTCAACCATACAAGGAAAACTTTAAATCTGACTGTCTCATAGCTCTTTGCCGACAAAAGGCCTGGTTCCTCTGGACACTACGTACGGCCAAACGTAAATCCAATTTAGATCAACTTTCTCTCGGCAAGCACAGCGATACGGGAAACTGATACTTGACTTAATTGTTGCGACCCAAGGCCCAGCAACAAGCAAAGTTTGAAAGACGCGAGTGAGTCTCTCCACAGGCCTGTTTAGATAGGAGCATGGAAGCCCGCACAGGTCAGGATCCTCTATGACCCCTCGTTTAAAGCAGGTCCCTGGTAAATATCCTTCTAATTGATAAATTTGTTTATCAATTGCGTGTTTGCTATGGCGCGAGCGAGTGGATACTTGGTTTAGAGGGAGCGTTTGTATGAGTTGCAGACGACATGTGTCAGGGCAGACTTATACTTGGTCCGAGATAATCAGGTGACAGTAGCAGATGTCGTGGTCACGGACCCTACGCGGGATACAGTTTCGGAGGGAGTGATTACTCATCCCTCTGGATGTGCGGCGAGTGCAGCAGCAGGTCGTAAGGTTTCCAAGTATAGGGGCATGCAGCGAGATCACCTCTTTGTTCCTCTAGCCTTGGAGTTATATGGAACTATGGACACGGCATTTGACACATTTGTCAGGGAGTGCACGAGAGCTTATCATGTTAGGCGTCAAGGGGTACCACTCTCACTCTCATACTTTGTAGCATATTTTAGACAGTGTGTGTCCATTGCTCTACAGAGGGCAATGGCTGGTGCAATCCATAGGAGAGCAATCACATTAGGTGATGTTTCTTCGGATGCTCCAGTTGTGTGTAGACCGTACGACTTGCATAGCTCGGATATCTTAGGTGCGGTAGGGCAGATTTCTCATACAGACTCTATTGGGGCTTAGCCCCATGTTACCTTTTTTGTCTCTCCCTTGTACGGCTTGATGGGGTCTTCCCATCCTTCATTTTTCCTACGCGGTCGCTTTTGTCGTGTCTAATTGATAAAACTTACCCCTGAGCTGCCAGCCTATGTGAAAGAAAGCATTGACCTGCTTTCATGATGGCATTTTGCATGCAGATTATGAGTCCAAACTTCAATAACGGGAGATTACACAAATCGCAAGCTAGCCTCTTAAAACTTCCACGAAATAGCTTCTACAAACCTATGAAAGAGAAGAGGGCTCCAACATAGCACGCACTTGTTGCCCATACGTCGTTAGGCTGCTGATATCTCCATAGGGGCTGGCTGTTCAGGATTACGTGCCAATCAATTGGTTAATCGGGGTTCCGCTCAAAAGACTGAGCTGACATCCACATATGAGTAGATTCTAGCTATATGTTTCATATGAAATAGAACTACCGCATAGAAAAAATGAAGGATGGGAAGACCCCATCAAGCCGTAAAAGGGAGAGATTAAAAAGGTAAAATGGGGCTAAGCCCCAATAGAGTCTATATGAGAAATCTGCCCTCCAGCACCTAAGATATTTGATTTATGCAAGTCATGTGGTCTACAAGCAATTGGACCATCCGAAGAAGCATCACCTAGTGTGATTGCTCTCTTGTGGATTGCACCAGCCACTACTCTCTGTAGAGCATTGGACATACGCTGTCTAAAATATTTTACAAAGTATGAGAGTGAGAGTGGTACCCCCGACGCGTAACATGATAAGCTCTCATGCACTCCTTAACAAATGTGTCAAACGATGTGTCCATCACTCCATATAACTCCAAGGCTAGGGGAACAAAGAGGTGACCTCGCTGCATGCCCCTATACATGGAGACCTTGCGACCTGCTACTGCACTCGCCACCCATCCAGGGGGATGGGTAATCACTCCCTCCAAACGGTATCTTGCATAGGGTCTATAAACCACGACATCCGCTATTCTCACCTGATCATCTCGGAGCAAGTACAAGTCTACCTTGACACGTGTCATCTGCAAAGTATATGAACACTCCCTCCAAGCCAAGTATCCACTCTCTTGTGCCATAGCAAACACTATGTCCCTAATAGCATCATGGGTAGCTATCCTTTGTCCTCCAAAAGGACATTGTGTCATATGGACCGCTGTTGCATCCAATGTAGAACCACACTCACAAGTGAGTAATGAATATGCAGATGGGTGGACCAAACATAAGCAAAACCTCATCGTTGTAGAGAAAGTAGGTGGTGTGAGTCGGAATGCCCTAATGCATGGTCAAGCTAGGATCCAAGAGCCTGCACCCTTGTCGGAGCAAGAGCAAAGACATGCTCTAGTAGCCTAAGGAATGGACGAGTCAACTACAAGAGAATGTAGTGTATGCTCACACTATTGCTCCATCAAGAAAGACTGCAAACCTCTAGTCCAATCTGACGATAGTGAAGCAAAAGATGGAAAGTCCTCTTGTGCCCGTGGGGATCGACTATTTCTTGTCTGCCGTAATAACATCTTGAGAGAAAAAGATCCCCCCTCCACCTCTATCACATAAGTCTCCAAAACTGGCCTATCAACAACCACAAAACAAGAGGAAAGTAGGTCTAAGGGAGCACAACTATCCAAAAACACTATAGGTGCAATCTCCTCCATAGATAGCAAGCCAACTCCTCCACACTAGATCGGTATAGCCGTCTGTCTACGTGCCAAATCCACTCTCACACACTCAAATGTCCCTGAAACAGCAGTATGGCTTTGGTAGACGGCAACAGGAAGAAGCAAAGTATTAAAAATGACCTTTCACGCATGTAATAAGTCAATGCAAATTAAAGACACTAACTAGTTAAGCAAACATGTAAGCTATCTAGGGGCGAAAGGAAGTCTTACACGACGGTAAAGATATTGGATTTCCATATCAATTTTCAGACCATGGCATGCAATCAATCTCTCGAATTTGGATCCAAGTCAATCTCCCGAATTTGGCTCACATATGCCTTGATTTGGTGCTTATCTATCTAGGATCACTTTATGTAGGTCATATAATCACATGGTGTTAAACTCTATGAGGTTGGGATCCTCTTGTGTCTCTTCCATATGATGCTCTCCAAGTCTACTCTCGTAAAACGACATTGACATTGCCCTTGTGATATCCTGAAATTCCAAAATTAGTGAGCTTTCAAATTTGCTATATATCTTATCGAAATTTCACTAATAAACCTTGAAAGGATTCGAATGGCCTCTTCTCCTGTTCTGTTAAACCTCTGTTTTCGAATGCTTTCAGAAACTATTATTTTCTCAAAATGCTCTCCTCTTCTCTTCTATAAACTCTTCGCTCTTATTGACGTGCTCTCCCTCTCCTCTTTCTTCTTCTCTTCTATGAACACTTCGCTCTTCTCGAAATGCTCTCTCTCTCCTCTTCTGTAAACCGTTCGCTATCAAATGCTCTCTTGTCCTCCTCTTCTGTCTAAACTCTCCTTCTTATTCAACCCTTCCTCTTCTCCTCTTTCGTCCACGTTCACTCCTTACTTCTTCCTTTCCGAAATCACAAATATCTAGTCTCTCTAATCTCTCAGGACTCTCCTCTCCCGAAAAATATTCGAGTGACTGTAAAACACCACCACAAATCTTTATGAGCGACCGATACGACTCTTCCTCGTCCACACCTTTTCAGATATCTGAAAGTCATCGAGTGAAACTCATCTTTTCTTCAACATGGGTACTTTTTCCTAAAAAAAAATATTAGTTCTCGCTCCATCCAATTCAATTTTGCTGGTACAAATGCTATATCCTGCAATCTAAAATCTATACTCGGTGATGTGATCCAACCCGAGTATAGAGAATATAACATAAATCAAATCTCTCCGTATGCTGCATACTAAAATAATAAAACCAAACAAAAATATAATCATGCTAAATCTAAACAAAACACAACCTTGGAGCCTTGCTTTCTCATATGCTCAAATAAATATTTATTTATAGACTTTGATTCACTAGATCACTAGCCAAACAATAAACAATGATGCAAAACATCATTCCTAGTCGCTTCCCGATATTCTATGTGGGGCTTGATAACACCTGCAATTTCCAAATCCATCTCTTTTGTGAAATCACCATCTCTTTTATTTATACATCTCACTTGTTGATAAGAATATTATGCATACCTCACCGACTTCAATGAAAATCTGGATGGGTCCTAATTTCTCTCAATGAATGTCATCTTGCCTTTAATACTCTTATGCAATGTTCATTCAGAAGCTGGATGCGAATTGAACACTAGAACTAAAATTCATGGAACGTAGATGTGCTGTAGAACGCATAAGGCCTACAGTAAATAACTCAGCTTACAGAGCATCTACGTCCTAAGCTACAGAGCCATAGGGGTTAGACGTCAGCATGAATCGACGAGTACGGGCTGGAGAAGGTCATTAGACGCGTATAACACTTGTGGCAGGCGGGTTTCAGGGAGTGTACCCTGACGGCTGAAGATTCCTAAAGGCCCGCTTGCTTTGATTATTACTGTGGTGGAGTTACCTGGAAGATCGTAAGCGCTATTTACCAAGACAGACATTCCTCAAAGTTGACCGTGGCCCACCCGAAGGTTGAGGGTGTACATACTGGCGATGGTGCGGACACAGATGCCTTCAGTGCAGGTTTTGGATGATTGTGGCGCTGCTGTGCAATGACACCTGCAATTTCCAAATCCATCTCCTTTGTGAAATCACCATCTCTTTTACTTAACTTGGGGCTTAGCCCCATTTTACCTTTTTTGTCTCTCTTTTGTACGGTTTGGTGAGGTCTTCCCATCCTTCGTTTCTCTTACGCGGTCGCCTTCTTACTTTATTTATATCTCACTTGTCGATAAGAATATTACGCATACCCCACCCACTTCAATGAACTTCTGGATGGGTCCTAATTTCTCTCAATATCTTGCCTTAGTATTCTTATACCATGTTCATTCAGAATCTGGGTGCGAATTGAACACTTGAACTAAATTCATTGGAACGTAGATGTGCTGTGAAACGCATAAGGCCTACAGTAAATAACTCAGCTTACAGAGAATCTACGTCCTAGGCTACGGAACCATAGGGGTTAGACGTCAGCATGAATCGACGAGTACGGGCTGGACGAGAAGGTCATTAACATTTGTGGCAGGCGGGTTTCAGGGAGTGTAGCCCTGACAGGTAAAGATTCCTAAAGGCCCGCTTGCTTTGATTATTACTGTGGTCGAGTTACCTGGAAGATCGTAAGCGATATTTACCAAGACAGACATTCCTCAACGTTGACCGTGGCCCACCCGAAGGTTTGACGGTGTACATCCTGGCGGTGGTGCGGACACAGATGCCTTCAGTTGCAGGTTTTGGATGATTCTGGCGCTGCTCTGCAATGACACCTGCAATTTCCAAATCCATCTCTTTCGTGAAATCACCATCTCTTTTACTTGTATATCTCCTTGTTGATAAGAATATTATGCATACCCCACCCACTTCAATGAACTTCTGGATGGGTCCTAATTTCTCTCAATGAATGTCAACTTGCCTTGCTACTCTTATGCAATGTTCATTCAGAATCGGGGTGCGAGTTGAACACTAGAATTGGAATTCATTGGAACGTGTAGACGTGCTTTAGAACGCATAAGGCCTACAGTAAGTAACTCAGCTTACAGAGCATCTACGTCCTAGGCTACAGAGCCCTAGGGGTTGGACGTCAGCATGAATCGACGAGTAAGGGCTGGACGAGAAGGTCATTAAACGCGTATAACACTTGTGGCAGGCGGGTTTCAGGGAGTGTAGCCCTGACAGGTAAAGATTTCTAAAGGCCCGCTTGCTTTGCTTTACCAACTTGGAGTACCCGAACTACCTAGTGGATCATCATGCTATACACAATGCAATGGTCGCTGACAACGTGCACGAGCTCTCCGTGTCCGAACGCGGATTTGTTGAATTTCTCCTCGTTACTTTGCATGCCTTTGCTAGGAGCGAGACCTAATGAATGCTGGCTTCTAGATTCGGACCACTCCAAGTTGAGTCATATAAATAGTACATTATGATGGCTATAGCCATATGGGGTGGGATTGCTGATCCAAGTTCTGTTTCTTATATGCAAATCACGTAGTTAGTTGCCTAAGCGGATCAGGAACGGGCTTTGGCTCGCATATCCAACCTCAATTGTAACTACGTACTATAACTGTTTTATTGGAGTGAAAATGAGGCTCGGAAAAGAGCTTGAGAGAGTAAGTGAACAGATTGGAAAGAGTAGCAGGTCCCAGGCAGGCTGTACGATGTTTCGAGTCGCACCACATGTCAGGAAGCTGAAGAAGGAGGTGTACGACTGTCAGCTTCTTTCCTTTGGTCTCTACAACCGGAACATAGATGATGTCGCGGAGGACAATCTGAAGGTACAAGTAGTTGCCGCATCTTTGCTGGACTTCAAGTCGAACTGGAACTCTGTGTGTGCTGCTGTAGCAGACCCAGTGGGAGAAGAAGCACTTTCGAAACTTTATATGGATGTGGATGTGCCAGTTGAAGCAAGAGGACGCCGACAACCCGCATCTGCTCGGGAAATTAGAAGTGAACTCACGTTCGATGCTGTCTTCCTGACGATTTTCATGTCTTACAAGCAAGATCCTGAAGGAACCGGATTGTCCAAGACACTTGAACAAACTTGGAAAATACTTTCGCAAGCTAAGTTCTGCTCGATTTTAGATGTAATCTTCTCAGACATCTGGCTGTTTGAAAATCAAATCCCTCTGCAGCTGATACGAAATGTTTGGTGTAACATGCTTGGACAAAAAGACGAAGCATTTGATACATATGTTCGAAGTACCGTCTTTTCAGCCATTCAATACTATGCCCTTCCTCACGATAGGACTTTGGAAGATACACATGAACCTCTCAGCGGCATTTCTTTCGGAAATTGTAATCATATGCTAGAATGCCTGTATAAATCTGTCACCTTTACAAGACATGGCCTGGATCCCAGGCATGGTGGCGATGATCTGGAAATGGGGTCTACTTCAGAGACTACGCCATCACCTCTGGCGAACGGCTCAAGCGCCAATCAGCTTCAACCTGGCGCAACTCACTCAACTGGAAGCAAGATTTTCGCAAACGCTTGCACCGGTTTGATAGGTCTAGTTACTCGCATCCCTTCTTGGTGGAAGGAGAATCCGACCACCGAGGATACGCGGCGGAGAAAGACTGGTTCAAGATTAGTAAGTGCGGCGGAGCTTCTGAAAGCAGGAATCAAAGTAAGAGGAACTAGAACAAGCTTCCACGAGGTCAAATTTGCTATACCGTATCATAAGCTAAGTGCTATCCTCCACATTCCCAGAATAAACGTCTCCGACAATACTGACAGAATTTTACGAAACCTGTGTGCTTTTGAACGAGTGCATAGCTGTGAGCCAAATAAACCTCAGGATCACCCAATCATGAGTTACGTGTCGATGATGGACCATCTGCTTGACACTATGGACGACGTGAGATTGCTCAGGGAGGGGAAGGAACCGGTTATTGCCCTAAATTTCCTTGGATCGGAGAAGGACGTCGCTGACTTATTCAATAATATTCTGAGTAACTATCACTTTGCAAGTTCACACGAACTTGAGGAAACATTCCAGGAGGTGCATCAGTGGTACAGTTGTGGATTTCGACATACGCTTACGCTTCTTATTGTAGAAATCACTGACAGACCATGGACAGTTGCGGCAGGTTTTGTTGTAATATTGGCTTTCTTGCAAACCGTGTACACCATGGTGGGGTTCCACAAGAGGTCTTCATAGCACAAAGTTGAGATGCAGTTAGCTAGGTATCATGGGAGTGTCAACTGCGTCCAGTTTATTGCTCGTCTAGTTTATGTGTATCGGCTTGATGGGGTCTTCCCATCCTTCGTGTTCTCTACGCGGTCACCTTTTTCTGTTTATGTGTACGGCTTGATGGGGTCTTCCCATCCTTCATTTTTCCTACGCGGTCGCCTTTTTTCTTTATGTGTATCTAGTGTAATATAAGGTGTCATCGTTGGAGTTATATTTGAAGTGCGGACAACCCAGTGTAATCAAACTTCATTCCTGCAGTTTTTGTCCCTTGCAATCTGGTTCGCCTCTTATATTTCCTATATCTCCCTCCTTCCGGTGGCTAGAGAGATACACCGTAATTTTCTAGTAGAGTCAGAATTGAATTTCGAGTTTCCCTGCTTACTCATGATATGTAAGAAAGATTTCAATCTGGTTTGCCTCTTATATTTCCTATATCTCCGCTCTTTCCAGCTGCTAGAGAGTTACATAGTAATTTTCAAGTTAGAAGTGAATTTCGATGTCCCGGTCTACTCTAGGTGTTATTGGTTTACTTACTCTAGGTGTTAATGTGGCAATGAGAGAAAGGTCTTATCTCCATGAACACTGGGATGACTTTCCATTTATTTTTTTTCACTATTGTAAATTTGAACAAGAGGTTTGCAGTTTTCTTTGATGCTGCAACTGAGCCAATATATATTATATTTTCTTTTAGTTGACTCATTTATTTCTCAAGCCACTAGAGCATATTTTTGCTTTTATTTTGATAAGAGTGATTTAGATTCTAGTTTGACCATACATTAGGGCATTTTTGCTCGCACCAACTATTTTCTTTATAATGATGAGATTCTATTTAGGTTTGGTCCATCCATTTACATTTTAGTTATTCACCTTTGAATGTGGTTGTACATTAGATGCAACAATAATCCATATGACACTATGTCTTTATGGAGGACCAAGGATATTTAGTCATGATGCTATTATACATATAATGTTTGTTATGGTGGAGAGTGGATACTTTTTTTGGAGGGAATGTTCATATTTTTTGGAGATAATATATGTTTGCAGAGTAGATTTATAATTGATTTGAGATGATCAAGTGACAATGGTGGATGTTATGGTTACAAAATTTACACGGGAGGGAGTGATTACTCATTCTCTTGGAAGGGCAATGAGCAGAGCAATAGCACACAAGGTTTCCAAGGATAAGGATATGTAGTAAGGTCACCTCTTTGTTTCTCTAACTTTGCAATTATGGAGCGATGCATATGGCATTCTACATATTTGTCAAGCAATGCATGAAAGCTTATCATATTAGATGTCAGGTGTACCATTCTCTCTCTCATACTTTCTAACATACTTTAGACTAGCATGTGTCCATTGCTTTATTGAGAACATTGGTTGGTGTAATCCATAGTAGAGCAATCACTCTAGATGTTGTTTCTTCGGATGCTCCAATAGTTTGTAAACCTTATGACTTGCATAGTTCGTATATCTTAGGTGTGATACGGTAAATTTTTCATATCTATACTATTGGTGTCTAATCCCATTTTACATCTTTTGTCTCTCGGGTTGATAAGGTCTTTCAATCCTTCTTGTGTTCTGTGGTTGCTTTTCTGCTTACTCATGATCAATAAGAAAGATATGAGGTTGTAGAGCCTCTTTTGACCATATGCAGTGGTTGGTAAAGCAAACTAGTGCATGCAGTGCAATTTATTTACTCTGTTTATGAAACTCGTAAGTTGAAAGAAATGGCGATCGCCTAGCAAACACAAAGGATAGAAAGATCCCATCAGGCCCTTACAACAGAAAGAGACAAAAGAGGTAAAATGGGGTTAGGTCACCCCATTGGTAAATCATGACAAGAAAGACCTCTTTGTGTTAATTGAGGATAGAATTCCACCATTGACCATACTAGCACATGATGTCAAATCTGCTAAAATCCAAGGCAGCTGAGATAAATTCTTGGCTTCACAATTTGTGCTTTCTTTCTGAGCTCTTCACTACATAGATTCTTCAATTGGTGTTAAAGGCCGATGTACTCACCACCATCATATTTCCTTTTCATCTAGTTGCTTGTATCTCTCCTCAAGTGAGCATTGCAAGTTCAAGATGTGGTCGGAATCAACAGCCTTTGATATTTGCCATATGTAGAGCAATGGAGTTTCTGTTCTATAATACCAATAGCTAAACATATGATCTAGAAATGAAATTTGGTTTGGTAACATTTGGGAGGATGTTATACATGATGGAATAAGTAGATCAAACAAAGGTATCACCAAAAGAGTACTTCTATTAATATGCCAAAACTGAAACATGTTTGAAGACTTTAGAATCAATAGCTAGACATATGATCTAAAGGTAGAGTTTTTGTTGGTGATATCTAGAAGGATTGTACTATAATGGACGAAGTAGATCAGGTAGAGGTATCACCAAAAGAGCATATCTACTAATAGAGTAGAAATCAAAATAGGCTTGAAAACTTCAGGGACATTTTCGAAGGCTTAAACAAATAGATTAGGTCTAAAAAATGTGCAGATTCCTCTCCTTCCCAAACAAAGGAAAGGCTAGCCTTCCCTCCTTCTTGTTTGTCTCATTGATAGCTTTCCAATGGTATCTCACCCACGTGATTGTAGGATTCCTATAGGAAAATTCCCTAAAAGATTCTCTTTAGTCAAAGCCTATTTGACCAACCAAATGGGACACAGACCGACATGTCATCCATCCAAGCAAGTAATCTAAGGTTGGAGCTCATTGACAAATCATCTATCCATGTACTTAATCCTATGGTGGAGCTTCCTTGGAGGAGATCCTCTTTGGCTATATAATAAAAGGAAGGTGCTCCCTTGGGGCACCGAAGTTTGAGTGTGAAACCTATGTTTCTCTATTACCCTTAAAATATTAAAATGGTATCAAAGCAAATGTTTCAATTCAAGAGAATGGATCATCCCTCTTGGAAGAACATAGGCTATTGAGACTGAGTAATTTTGGGGAGAAAAATCATAGAGCAATTTATAGGTTAAGAATGTTTTAGAGAATGGGGTGGAGATTCTTGGAGGACAATTTTCTACACCCCGTTTTCCATTCTTGAATCCATGTCACATCAAGATCATGTACATCCAATGAGAACAAGTGAAGTTTATCTAGTTTACCATTTCGAAGTAAAGTTTATGGACATAGTGATGAACTCACCAAACCCAATGATTCTACTTGTAGTGATTTATGATATAGAGTGAGATTTGACAATCCACATTTTTTGTGATGGATCTAAATGTCCCAAATCCTCTCCTTTTCAATGCTCAATTAGAAATTTGTTATGTTAAATTTAGACCAAAAGGGATTTCATAGTTAGGAATTTTGATGAGGAATATTATCAAAGAGTGATATCTTTCAAAGTCCCAATAGTTTGTGCACCCTCTAGAGTGATCATTTTAACTCTCTATTGACGTAGGAAGGAGTGAGTGAGCATTTGCAAGAACCATGGATCTACAATTGCAGGAACTAATGTAAGAAATGCAAGGAAAGTTGAACAAGTTTTTAGAGATCAAGATGACCATGGAGGCATTACAAAATCAAGTACAAACCTTCAAGAATGATCAAACAATGCAAGAAGGAGAACCGTCTCAAAGCCCAATACCTACGATTGAAGTACTTGGAGAGGCACCCATGCCTATGACATCAAACCCAGCCAATGATGAAGCCACATTGTTACTATGGATGAAGAAGACCTCCAATATCAAGCCTTACAAGGGGTAGCGTGCTATGAGAGTACTGGAAATTGGATCTCAAGAATGAATTGATACTTCATATTGTTCTCAATGGAGATCACCAAGCATGCCGTATACATGTTTGTATGTGGGTACTTGACCAATAAGGCCCTCACATGGTACATTGCTTAGGAACAATCAATGTTTGCAGAAAGAAGGGAGATCACGGACAACAATGCAAGGACTTTTGAAGAATTTCCAATCTATGAATTCCATGTAGATGGCCCGAATTTGATTATGGATGGACCAACACCTATGGAATTGGGCAACCTTTAGTTTCAAGGTAGAGGAGCACAACCATGTCAAGGAGAGCAAAGACGGGTAGAAGAATGGAGAGATGGAGTCCCACGAGGAGAAGGAACTCAAGGAGAACAACATTGTTGCTACAATTGTGGCCATATTCGGCACATATCCATCAATTTTCATGCTTGTCTCCCTAGAGGCACTCCGACTCCATATAGGCGATCTTTGAACAACATGGAGTGATGCACAAAAGAAGAGTATGCAAAAATCACCTCAGAAAACAAAGATCACTAATAAAGGTACCTTGTGGCCTTATTGGCTCAATAAGGAAGTGGAAAAGCAAGGGAAGGAAGAAGATGAGTGCACAAAGATCTAAAAAGGCATACTCACAATTGATTGTTGTGAAATGGGGTCCTAAAAGGCAATCAAGTGAGAGTATTGATAGATCTTGGAGCAATAGAGAATTTCTTATCTCTCTCTATTATAATAAGATTGGAGATGGATCAAGATAAAGAAGAGAGCAAAAAAGTAGAGTTACCTTGGGCAAACAAAGAAGATTGAGTCTTTGTCTAGAAGGGTGAAACTCTATGTAGGAGAATATCAAGAAGCAATTGAGTGGGGAGTGATATAATTAGCTTGTTATGATGCAATCTTAGGCATGCTTTGGATGGAGCAATATAAACCTATGGTAGATTGGAGGAAGAAAGCATTGAGCACCCACCAATGGATAATCATTGGGGTTAGAGAAAAATCACATAGGCAAAAATTGCCTCTCTATGTCACAAGAACAATAGCTATCTCTAAGAAAGATAGGTGTTTCATGGGTCTAATAAGAGAAGCCCAAAGTGCACAACTCAATGGACAAATTCTTGAGAAATTGAAAGATGTGGTAAATGAGTTTCAAGATGTCTTCCCAGATGATCTACCCTTAGGATTACCTCCAAAAAGGAGAGTAGATCATAAAATTGAAATACTTCCAAGGAAGACACCTCCTTGTAAGGCCTCATATCGTCTATCACCTCTGGAGTTGGAGGATTGTAAGGCTCAAATTGAGGATATGCTGCAAAAAGGATTTATCCAACCCATCATATCACCATCCAAGGCTCCTATCTTGTTTATGAAGAAGAAGGACGGTATAATGTGCATGTGCATTGACTATTGAGGCCTCAATCAGCAAACAGTGAAGAAAAAATACCCCTTACTTTGCATGGACTACCTATTTGATCAACTCAATGGAGCAAAACACTTCACCAAATTAGAGTTATGGAGCGGTAAAAATCAAATCCGGATTGTAAAGGAAGATGTATACAAAACTACCTTTCGAACCAAGTATGGCCACTTCAAGTACCTTGTGATACCATTTGGCCTCACCAATGCACCTACCACTTTCATGAGTTTGATGAATGACATATTTTGGCCATATTTGGATAATTTTTTTATTGTCTTCCTAGATGCCATCTTAGTATATAGTAGGATGATGACGGAACACAAATAGGATCTACGAGAAGTCCTCCAAATTCTAAGACAATCAATTGTACGCCAAAATCTCAAAGTGTGAGTTTGGCAAGTCTGAAGTAGACTACTTGGGGAATAGAGTAAGTGCAAAGGGTATCCAAGTATTAACATATAAAATAGAGGTCATTAAAAAATGGAGCGCTCTAAAAGATCAGACTCAACTCAAGAGCTTCTTGGTGTTGATGAGGTTCTATTGTTGGTTTGTCAAGGACTTCTCCAAGGTGGCACAGCCTTTAATAGCACTACTTGGCAAGGAGAAGAAGTGGACATGGGGAACCATACAAGAGTAAGCCTTTCAATAATTGAAAGACGCCTTGCTACATGCACCAATCTTGAAATGGTATGACCCAAAACATCCAATCAAATTGGCTATCGATGCATCAAGGGCAATAGGGGCAATCCTACAACAAAAGTGGCATGATGGGTGGCATCTAATTGCATACTTCTCTTGAAAGTTGTTAAAGTTGTAAGTTGTTATCAATAGAATGCAATTATCACACCATAGAGTGAGAAGAGCTAGCCATTGTCCTTGCAACCAAGCATTAGAAGCACTATTGGCGAGAAGGCATTTGTAGTGGAGACAAACCACAAACCTCTAGTCTACCTCAAGACATAGAAAGACCTATCTCATTGCCAGATTCAGTGGCAACAATGATTCAATATGATAATCACCTATGTGGAAGGCAAGAAACAACTTGCAGATGCATTCATCTAAATGCTGATGGCAAACAATTTGATGGTAGAGGTCAAGATGAACCCTAAATTCTGGCCAAATGTTTAATGCTGCCTACTTTCTCAACAAAACAAAGCCTCTAATCAAGCTCTTACATGACTCCTACAACTCCTACAACTCCTACATACTCCTACACAACGTTAGGAACAAGTGAGCATGGATCTAGTCTGTGAATTACCCAAGATCACCTTAGGGTTTGATTCCACCGTAGTATTTGTTGACCAACTCAGTAAAATGATTTATGTACACCCTACCACCAAGGATGTGATGGCTCCACAACTAGCTAAATTGTACTTAGATATAGTCTAATCTCATGCTGGCATGTTGCAAATGCTCATCATTGATGGAGGCACTCAATTTACTAGTTTATTTTGGAGAACACTCTTTGGTTTCTTTAAAACCACACTGGCCATGTCTATGTCTTACCATCCACAGACTGATGGCCAAACAGAGTGGCTAATTGTGCTATCGAAGATATGCTTTGGGGCTTCAGCTTAGATGAGCAAGAGAGGTGGGACACTTTACTTCCATTGGTGGAATTTGCCTATAATAATTTAGTAAATGCCTCCATTCACACCATTCTTTCTCATTTATGACAAGCATTCTTTCACACCTTTGAGCTTGATGAGGATCCACCCGGTGACTACCAAGGTTGATGTTGTCAACTCTTTTGTTTCAAGAATCCAACAAAGTGTGGAAAATGCCAAAAATAGGTTGCAGATTGCCAAAATCTGACCAAAGTAGTATGCCGATGCACACCATAGGCACATGGAGTTCCAAGTGGGAGATCAGGTTTGGCTATCAACAACTAACATCACTTTAGTTGGCCCTTGTAAGCTCAAACCTCATTTTATTGGATCTTTTCCCATTCTTCATCAGATCAAATGTTGTGGCTACCACTACACATGAAGATCCATCCAGTGTTCTGTGTCTCCCTACTATGTAGATATGTCCCCCGACCAGGCCATTGTCCCTCCATACAAGACATTCGACCTTTCTCGACACTCATTGATGGCATGGAGGAATACAAAGTCGAATGCATTCTCCAAAAGTGCATCCATGGTACTTATCACCCGCATGTGGAATATCTCATACAATGGAAAGGTTACCCATTATATGAGGTGATATGGGAGCCAGCAGCCAACTTGACCTACACACCAATGTTAGTGAAATCTTTTGAGCAATAGCTTCGCAATGAGGACATTGTGTCTTAAAAGGAAGGAAGTTTGTAATACCAATAGCTAGACATATGATATAAAAATGAAATTTGGTTTGGTAATATCTGGGAGGATGTTATACATGATGGAATAAGTAGATCAGATAGAGGTATCACCAAAAGGGTACTTCTATTAATAGGCCAAAAACCAAAACATGCTTGAAGACTTTAGAATCAATAGCTAGAGATATGATTTGAAGGTTAAATTTGGGTTGGTGACATCTGGAAAGATGGTGCACATAATGGATGAAGTAGATCAGGTAGAGGTAACACCAAAAGAACACTTCCACTAATAGGGCAAAAATCAAAATAGGCCTAAACTTCATAGGCATTTTTGGAGGCCTAAATGGGTGAATTAGACCTTGAAAATGGGTAGATCTTCCCCAGTAGAGGAAAGGTTGACCTTCCCTTCCCCTTGGTTTGTCTCATCAAGAGCTTTCCAATGGTACCTCACCCATGTGATTCTAAGATTCCTACAAATAGATTCCCTAAACGATTCCCTCTAGTCAAGCTTGTTTGACCAACCAAATGGAACCAGGACCGACATGTCACCCATCCAAGCGAGTAATCTAAGGGTGAAGCTCACTGACAGGTCACCTATCCATGTACCTAATCCTATGGTGGAGCTTCCTTGGAGGAGATCCTCTTTGGCTATATAATAAAGGGAGGGTATTCTCTTGGGGCACCAAAGTTTGAGTGTGAAACCTATACTTTCTCTTTTTTGTTTCTTTGCTATCCTTAAAATATACACATTCTAATCGTAAAATATTTCATTTTTGTACTGAGGGTGATAAATGATCAGCTAAGAATATCCGGTGCTTACAACTCTAGATGGAAGAACAAAGGGAAGAAGGAGACCACATAGAGAACACGAAGGATGGGAAGACCACATCAAGCCGTACAAGGGAGAGATGAAAAAGGTAAAATGGGGCTAGGCTCCAATAGAGTCTATATGAGAAATCTTCCCTACTGCACCTAAGATATCCAAGCTATACAAGTTGTATGGTCTACAAACAATGAGCATCCAAAGAAGCATCACCTAGTGTGATTGCTCTCCTATGGATTGCACTAGCCTCTGCCCTTTGTAGAGCAATGGATATAAGCTGCCTAAAATATGCTACAAAGTATGAGAGTGAGAGTGGTACCCCCTGGCGCCTAACATGATAAGCTCTCATGCACTCTTGACAAATGTGTCAAATGCCGTGTCCATCGTTCCATATAACTCCAAGGCTAGAGGGACAAAGAGGTGACCTCGGTGCATGCTCCTATATTTGGAGACCTTACAACCCGCTATTACACTCACCGCCCATCCAGGGGGATGGGTAATCACTCCCTCCAAAATTGTATCCCATGTAGGGTCTGTAACCACAACATCCGCTATTATCACTTGATCATCTCGGACCAAGTATAAATCAGCCTTGACATGTGTAATATGCAAAGCATATGAACGCTCCATCCAAGCCAAGTATCCACTCTCTTGTGCCATAGTAAACACTTTGTCCCTAATAGTATCATGGATAGCTATCCTCTATCCTCCAAAAGGATACCGTGTCATATAGACCGCTACTACATCTAGTGTAGAAATATACTCACAAGTGAGTAATGAAGATGCAAATGGATGGGCCAAACCTAGACAAAACCTCATCACCATAGAGAAAGTAGCTGGTGCAAGTCAAAACACCCTAATGCATGGTTGAGCTAGGATCCAAGAGCTTGCACCCTTGTTGGAGCAAGAGTAAAGACATGCTCCAGTAGCCTGAGCAATGGATGAGTCAACTAAGAGAGAATGTAGTGTATGCTCACACTATTACTCCATCAAAGAAGACTGTAAACCTCTAGTCCAATCTGACAATAATGAAGCAAAAGAAGGAAAGTCCTCTCGTGCTTGTGGGGAAAGACTATCTCTCATCTATTGTAGTAACATCTGGAGAGAATAGGATCCCTCTTCCACCTTTGCCACATAACTCTCCAAAACCGGCCTATCAACAACCACAAATTGAGAGGAAAGTAGGAGTGTTGAGAAAGCCCAACTACCTAAAATGCTATAGGTGTTGTCTCCTCCATAGATAGCAAGCCAACCCTTCCACACGAGATCAGCAAAGCCGTTTGTCCATGTGCCAAATCCCATGTCATACACTCAACAGTCCCTGGTCCAAGAATATCACCAAAGACTCCCATAATCTTCCTATCAAAGGCTCTTAGACATGATAGGAAGGATGAGGAGGAGGAAGTTGTGCATATGAGGTACGTCGGTCGACAAGCGATACTAGAAGAGAGTATACCAAATGCCACATGCCTATCTCCTCGTAATGAAAGGTCATCCACTCCAAGAACATCCTCTGCAAGGGCAATGTCTAAGAAGCGTGTGATAAAATCCTTGAATCCTACTGGCACTCTAAGAACACATAGTCCATCTAAAGGTGTGATACACCCATTTGGAAGCTCAAGGTGGGGAGGGATATTTAAAGGGGACCATGCCCTACACTTTGACACCTTGACTTTGAAGCCTACTAGATGTAACTCAATAGTCAAGTGATCAAAGGCTTGCCTAATCTGATCTACAGGGCCCACGATGTGTGTATCATCTACCAAGGAGGGAAATACACAACCTGGCATGGCCAAAGTAGTAGATAGGAGAGCTCTAAAGTGAGCCATGGCAAATAAAGATCTCCTTAACATGTACCAACAATTGACTTCAAGACTATACTCCCTCTTGTGAATAATTGTGCTGGTAGTAAAGGGATGCAGGAGAGCCATAAAAAGACCATACAAAAGGAATAAGACTCGCCAAGGATCCACCAGCCTCCCTAAGCTCTCTAAAGATGGATTCACATGAGATGCTATTAAAATCATTCTCAATATCCAGCTATAGGATGACACACTCTGGATAGATATCTAGGAGTGCTCTAATGCCTAGATGTATAGCCTCACATCCTCCATGTGTAGCTACTCCAAATTGATATGGACTGAAGTGTTGTCAAAAGTGAGAACGGTGCTGAAGGATAATGGTACAAGTGACCAAACACAAAAAGATCTCTCCAATAGCAATCGGTCTAATGCACTCCCTCTCCCCTAGTCCTTCTCCATCACAAGAAGTCAACTAGCACCTAACACCCAACTAACAAACATAGGAATATCTCCTCTTGCTATTGCTACAACCACCTGAAACAACTCGATAAAACCACTAGAAGGATCATTTGCCTGAAAGTAATCTCTATGGTGCTCATCAACCATCCTTGACAAGCCTCCTGAGGAAAGGCAAGGAGTAGTGCACAATGCTTGTGCAAAAGTGATCTATCAAGACATAACGGCTGCTCTGGTTGATAATCTAAGACTTCTAGTGGTAGTCCCTCTACTCCCATAAGATGTAGTGAGCATAGAGAAGAGATAGTTTCATCAGTAGGACTAGCCATAGACAAAGGGTGTAGCACTCGTGCTGCTCTACTAAACTCTCTTGCTTGGCCCAATGTCCTACACCATTGTAATCAAGTGGACTATATGGTATCCTATGGTGAAACTTGTCTCCTAAAGCATGTAGCCCTAACAGACTCCTCTTGAAGGGCCACCCAATCCCCCACTTGAAATGGATGAAATCTAGTAGCCACCTCTTTATGCCCCGCATGTCCCTCTTTAGCCTAACAAAGACACCATCCAGGGAGTAAGAGGAATAGGAACCATGCTCAGCCAAGGGATCATGTGCCAAATGATCAAGTGGTAGGAAAAAATCCTGTCTAGCCTCATCATGGAGCATGTGGAGTAGCCTATGGAATAGACGTGTACATGGAAAACAAGTCTCAAATAACACAAAAATGTAATCCGCTTGAGAAGCTAACCACTCATAACTCATTTGGTCCCCTTGGAATGGTCAACAAATGGACAGAAAAAGCATGCATAATCTTGAGTGTCACTATTGTTGATGTGGTTGCTTGCCTCATGTGGGCATCCCAAGTGGTCCAATCATAGTCCATGTGCATCCTTCTCACATAAGTCTTTACTCTTTGTGAGGTAAAGTGTCGATAGCACACCAAGCATGGTGTATCTTGAATTGCTCTAGGCGGTCCCACGTGGGGAGGTGTAACCATGGCTAGCACAAGAATAACAATAGTAACATATGATACGCTCCTCCATATCTCCCCATACCTGCAAAACCACAACCCTTCACATCCTAATTCACATAAGAAAATACAATCTCTCCACCCTAAAATCTACAAACTCTCATAACTTTCAAATGTCAAATTCCATCTCCAAAATTTTCAAACTAAATTTCCATGGAACTTAATTATGAAAACCAAGAGATGCATAGTGGTAATTCTTAATTGAGTCATTAATTAGTGAACAGAATTTTGATTGAGAACATTAATTTAGCAATTCAAATTTGAATAAGGATGGAGCATAGAGCCAAGCAGAAGAGATACCTTGCCTACATTCATCACAAATTTGCTTACATTTAGTGAATGCTGCCCCCACCTTGCACGAGCACCCGCTTACAACTTGGATACAAATAGTGAAATGCATCACTTGAGTAACTAATGAGACAATGAGGAGTGACCTTGATCAAGCGAATATAGAGACTGGCTACGATGATAATGTTTGGAGTGAAGATGATGAGGAGGAGGCACTAGATTGGTTATTTAGGTGGTGAAATTTCATCTATACTACTCTTTATTGGGGCTTAACATCATTTTACCTATTTTGTCTCTCCCTTGTCCGGGTTGATGGGGTCTTCTTGTCCTTTGTGTTTTCTACCTAGTCGTACTTTTCTCTCTATTTGCAACATATAATTCAATATGCTCGGAGCACTAAGTTCATCTTGAAATTTTTCCATAAAGAAATTAGATTATGGTGCATTTAGATGAGTTATGAGAATGGAATTTTTTTTTCAAGCTTTAGTGAATATTATAAAGGAGTGTAGTGTGTTTAAGAATTCTTCCAACAAAAACCAAACCCCAATGTGGATCCAAGTCACCCAAGTGTTGGACAAGTTCAGACATGACTAGATTGGGGCTTTCATAGCAGCATGTATGAATATTTGGGGCTTTAGTGCTAAATCAATAGTGAGATTTATTGATCGATTAGATTGCAATTATCTATCTTCTTGCAAAGGGGTGATGTGGTCTGATAGTAAGAAGAGAGTAAGAATTTCATCAATTTTTTCACAAAAGGTCTCTTGGGTTGCATATGATGGGTAGAGTAGACATTGTTCCCCTTAGCATAAAGACCTACCATTCATGAGGAAATTTATTTTAGTTAGAAGAGGTTTTATTCTATAAAAGATAAATGACATGTGATGATAAGAGGATAACAATACATTTAGTGAGAGGTATGTTTTATTTATTTATTTAGTTTTGCTTGAAGATTGAACCTACATATTCTTTTGCTAATTTAAATCTCCCTTTGGGTTGGTTCTCCGTTTGGGGTTTTTTTTGTTGATTACGTTGTTTGTAAATATAAATCTCTCTTTGGGTTTGTTGATCCTTGTATTGTTTGTAAAAAATGCTTGGATCATGCCATTATATAGCTTGCTTGCAGGATCTCCAATTTGGAGAGATCTCAATACATAAGGAAATTGTACTTTGTTTGAGTAATCGGGGTACTTATTGTGTGATGTGTGTTATGTGTCCATGTGTCACATTGTTTCGTCTTTCAAACAAGCATGTTCCCAAGGGAAGTTTTATTCCAATTCCAGTGTTCAACTCGCACCCGAATTCTGAATGAACATTGCATAAGAATATTAAAGGCAAGATGACATTAAAGAGAAACTACGGTTTAGTTGAATGACCCATCCAAAAATTTGTTGTAATGTATGAAAGTGTGCATAATCTTGCGTAATTTTCTTATCAAAAAATCAGATATATAAGTAAAAGAGATGATGATTTCACAAAGGAGATGGATTTAGACATTGCAGGGTTTATCGAGCTCCACAGAGAATATCGAGAATGATGTTTTGCATCATTGTTTGGCTAGTGATCTATTGAATTAAAGTCCGTAAATAAATATGTATTTTGGACATATGAGAAAGCAAGGCTCCAAGGTTGTGTTTTGTTTAGATTTATCATTATTGTATTTTGTTTAGTTTTAATATTCTAGTATGCAGCATGCGGAGAGATTTGATTTCCATTATATTTTGTATACTCAGTTACATCACATCACCGAGTATAGATTTTAGATTGCAGGATATAGCATTTGTACCAGCAAATTGAATTGAATGGAGCGAGAATTAATAATGTTTATTTGAGGAAAAAGTACCCATGTTGAAGAAAAGAAGAGTTTCACTCGATGACTTTCAGATATCTGAAAAGTGTGGACGAGGAAGAGTCATATCGGTCGATTATAAAGATGTGTGGTGGTGTTTTATAGTCACTCGAATATTTCGAATAGTTTTGGGAGCGGAGAGTCCCGAGAGATTAGAGAGACTAGATGTTTGTGATTTCAGAAAGGAAGAAGTAAGGAGTGAAAATGGGCGAAAGAGGAGAAGAGAGGAAGTTTTAAGAAAGAGTGAGAGGGTGGAAGGGTTGAATAAGAAGGAGAGTTTAGACAGAAGAGGAGGAGAAGAGAGCATTTGACCGGTTTGACCGGTTTACCGAAGAGGAGAGGGAGAGCACTTCGAGAAGAGCGAAGTGTTATAGAAGAGAAGAAGAAAAGAGGAGAGGGAGAGCACTTCAAGAAGAGCGAAGAGTTTTATAGAAGAGAAGAGGAGAGCACTTCGAGAAATAATAGTTTCTGAAAGCATTCGAAAGCAGAACAGGAGAAGAGGCCATTCGAATCATTTCAAGGTTTATTAGTGAATTTCGATAAGATATATAGCACAATCGAAAAATCACTAATTCTGGGATTTCAGGGATATCACAATGGCAATGTCGTTTTACGATAGGAGACTTGGAGAGCCTCATATGGAAGAGACACAAGAGGATCCCGACCTCATAGAGTTTAATACCATATGTGATTATGTGACCTACATAAAGTGATCCTAGTTAGATAAGCACCAAATCAAGGTAGCTATGAGCCAAATTTGGGAGATTGATTTGGATGCTATGCGTATGAAAATTGTTATGGAAATCCAATATCTTTACCCTCGTGTGAGAATTCCTTTTGCTACTAGATAAGTTACATGTTTGCTTAACTAGTGTCTTTAATTTTCTTTCACTTGTTACATGTGTGAAAGGTCATTATTAATACTTTGCTTCTTTGTCTTGCAGTCTATCAAAGCCATATTGCTGTTTCAGATGGTTTAGGGTTTAGAGGAGGAGGTTGGGAGTGTGGAGATGGGAGAGGAGAGGGAGAGATGTGAGATGAAAGATAGACATTTTCTGAGGGCTCTCTAGCATATAGCAGTGAATAGGCAATTCTGTTTGGTTTTCAATTTCGGTTCCATTGGTATATAGATTGAAGAGTATGGATTATTGAATAAAAGTTATGGGGATTTTAAGGTTTTTTACGGTTTAGAGTGATCATTACACATTGAGAGTGATGGATCAGGAATTTTCATTTCTAATCTCATGGTCAAGATGAGTGAGTTCCATGGAAATTAAGTTTGAAATTTTTTGAGATGGAAATTGAAAGTTATGAGAGTTTATAGTTTTTTGGGTTTGAAGAGATTGTATTTTCTCATGTGAGTTGAGATGTGAGGGGTTGTGGTTTTGCAGGTATGGAGAGATGTGGAGAGGAGCATCATGTGTTATTATCATTATTCTTGTGCTAGCCATGGCTACACCTCCCCATGTGGGGCTGCTTGGAGCAGCTCAAGATACACCATACCCGGTGTGCCATCGATGATTTTTCTCACAAGGGATAAAGACCTATAACACCCATTTGTGCATGTGTGTGGTATTATGATATGTAGTTTAGTATTACAGATACTTGAGAGATATATAGAGATAAAGGATAGTTCTACATTAGTCATGATTAGCTAAGGTTAGTCATAACTAAGATAGTGGAGACCTTACTTTAGAGGAAGTGGAAAAGATGAGCACCACTATTTTGGATTCTAGTGTGTTGACTTGGTATTATTCATAGATGTTTGGCTTTGAGGAAAGAGTTGAGAACTCTTGGGCCCGCAAGCCTTTTTGTTTTGGATCCTTCTATAGTCCAAGGATAGCCCATGTGAAGGAATCCTTGACTTAGTGGTTGGGTCAAGATAAGATAACATGCTAGTGGAATATGCCCATGTGAATGGATATCCTTTCATTTGCAACTATCTCTCTCTCATTGAGTTCTCTAGTGAGCAATATCTTGAGTCTTGGAGTGGTAGCCTTGGAAAAGTATGATGGAGTTGGGGTTCCTTGCCTTCTTTGTCCATGGTGCGCTACCATAATAGCCATCAGAGGTTCATCTTGAGTGAGAGACATGCCGGCTCACAGACCCACGTGTGAAGGATGCTCATGTGATGCAAGCAACCACATCACGAATAGTCACACTCAAGATCATGCACGCTTCCTCTATCTCTTTGTTGACCATTCCAAGGATATTGATCAAGTCGTGGGAGTGGTTACCTTCTCAAGCAGGTTGCATTTTGAGGTTATTTGAGTTTATCCATGTCCACATCTATTCCATAAGCTACCGTGTACACTCCATTATGAGGCTAGATAGGCTTTTGCCTACCACTTGATTGTTTGGCATATGATCCCTTTGACGAGCTAGCATTGTTCCTATTCCTCTTACTCCCTTGATAGTGTTTTTGTTATGCTAGAGGGGGACATGTGGGACATAAGGAGGTGCCTATTAGATTTTGTTGATTTTGAGCGGGGGATTGGAGGGCCCTTCAAGAAGAGTTTGCTAGAGCTACATATTTTAGGAGACAGGTTTGCCACAAGATATTACAAAGTCCACTTGATTACAACGGTGTAGGACATTGGGTCAGGTAGGAGAGTTCAAGAGAGTAACACAAATGTTACATACTTTGTGTATGGCTAGTCCTATTGATGAGACTATCTCTTCCCTATGCTCATTATATCCTATGGCAAGAGAGGAATTACCACTAGAGGTCTTAGATTATCAGCCTAAGTAGACTTTATGTCTTGATAGGTCACTTCTTGCACAAGCATTGTGCACTACCTCTTGCCTCTCCTCAAGAGGCTCCTCAGGCATGGCATATGGGTATCTTAGAGATTGCTTTTAGGCAAATGATCCTTCCATTGGTTTTACCCAATTATTTCAAGTGGTTATAGTGGTAGCAAGAGGAGACATTCCTATGTCAATTAGTTGGGTGTTAGGTGCTAGTCAACTTCTTGGGGTGGAGAAGGACTCAAGAGGCATTAGACATATTGTTATTAGAGAGATCCTTTTGCGTTTGATCAACTGCACTATTGCCCTTCAGCATTGTTCTCACTTCTAATAGCGCCTCAATCCATATCAGTTTGGAGTAGCTACACCTAGAGGATGGGAGGCTATATCTCTAGGCATTATGGTACTCCTAAATATCCATTTGGATTTGGTTGTCCTACAACTGGGTGTTGAGAACACTTTTAATAGCATCTCATGAGCGTCCTTCTTTAGAGAGCTTAAGGAGGCTGGTGGATCCTTGGTAAGTCTTATTCCTTTTATGTGATCCTTTTATGGCTCTCTTGTTTCCCTTTATTACTAACATGGTTGTTCATAGGAGGGAGTCATTGTCTTGGAGTCAAGTGTTGGTACATGTAAAAGACCAAAACCGAGGAGAGAAATAGGAGAATGGAAGTTCACATTAGGACATTTGAATGTGAGAAAACTCCAAATGCCTAGCATGAGCTTCGGCTTTGGTATTTATAGGTAGCATACAAGACCTATGCTTCTCAAGAAGCTTCCTTGAGCCACTTTCTTGGAGGGCAAGCCAAGTTAACCAAGAAGCTTCTCAACAAGTTTCCTACTTGGCATGCAAGCTAAGCTAGTTAGAAGCTTCTAGAAGGTTCCTTCTAGAAGCTACCTGCTTGGGGTGCAAGTTAACTAGTTGGGAAGCTTCCCAAGAAGCTTTCTAGATGCTTTTGGAATATTCTAGGCTAATTTGGCTTATTTTCTACTTCATTAGCCTTACTAACTATGTCGCTAAACTCCATATTGTTACATATTCCCCCACCGCTAGTTGGTGATGTTCTTGTCGCCATTGAAGCTTCAAACTCCTGAATGACCGTCTGTGCATTTTGGAGGTGAGAAAGAGGTTCCCATGTGGCATCATGAAGGGGATACCCTTTCCAAAGGACCTTGTACTCTATATGTTGGCAGCGTCCTCATTGGATGTGGCGACGTGCAAGGATACGATCAACTTTGTACTCCCATGATCATTGATAGGGATTGGGAGAGGAGGAGGTTGGACTCAAGAGGAGAAAGAAGAGGCATTAGGAACAAAGGGTTTCAACTTGGAAACATGAAAGACGGGATGGATGTGCATATGACAAGGCAAGGCAAGTCAATAAGCAATAGGAGAGACAATTTGGGTGATATCAAAAGGTCCTATCCAATTAGGGGCAAGTTTACAAACTTGGGTATCAAGTGGGAGGGGTAGATTACTAGAAGATAGCATAACTTTATCACCAACTTCAAAGGTGAGATCACGACGATGGTGGTTCACATATTGTTTTTGACAATTCTGAGCAACAAGGAGGTGAGATTTGGCTTGTTAGAGAGATTTGGATATGGTGGTCAAGAAGGTTGAAGTATGAGGGACCTGAGATGGAGGAAGAGCAAGAAGAGAATCCAAGACAAGCGGATCTTGGCCAAAATTGAGAAAGAAAGGAGAAAATCCGGTGTTTGCTTGTTTAGAATTGTTGTATGCAAACTCTACAGCTGCAAGACATTCATCCCAATTGGTATGGTGAATGTTGACAAAAGCATGAAGCATATCTTCCAAGGTGCAATTTGCATGTTCAGTTTTTCCATCAGTTTGAGGATGATAGGCTATGGACAAAGTAAGCTTAGTGCCAAGTATTTGGAAGAGGGCTTGCCAAAACTTTTTGGTGAAGTGAGGATCATGGTCAGAGATGAGTACACATGGCATCCCATGATGTTTGAATATATTATCAAAGTAGAGTTGTGCCAAGGTTGGAGCATCCACAGTATCAATCGTTGGTACCAAATGTGTAAAAGACCAAAACCGAGGAGAGAAATAGGAGAATGGAAGCTCACATTGGGACACTTGAATGAGGGAAAACTCCAAATGCCTAGCATGAGCTTCGGCCTTGGTATTTATAGGTAGCATACAAGTCCCTTGAAGCTTCTCAAGAAGCTTCCTTGAGCCGCTTTCTTGGAGTGCAAGCCAAGTTAACTAGGAAGCTTCTCAAGAAGCTTCCTTCTAGAAGCCGCCTACTTGGCATGCAAGCTAAGCTAGTTAGAAGCTTCCTTCTAGAAGCTACCTGCTTAGGGTGCAAGTTAACTAGTTAGGAAGCTTCCCAAGAAGCTTCTTAGATGCTTCTAGAATATTCTAGGCTATTTTGTCTTCTTATCTACTTCATAAGCTCGACTAACTTTGTCGCTAAACTCCATATTGTTACATATTCCCCCGCCGCTAGTTGGTGACGTCCTCGTCGCCAATGAAGCTTCGAATTCCTTGATGGCCATCTGTGCATTCTGGAGGTGAGAAAGAGGTTCCCATGTAGCATCATGAAGGGGATACCCTTTCCAAAGGACCTTGTACGCCATATGTTGGTGACGGCCTCGTTGAATATGGCGACGCGCAAGGATACAATCAACTTCGTACTCCTCATGATCATTGATAGGGACAAGAAGAGGGGGAGGTTGGACTTGAGAGGAAAAGGAAGAAGGGTTAGGAACAAAGGGTTTCAACTTGGAAATATGAAAGACAGGATGGATACACATGTGACAAGGTAAGGCAACACGATAAGCAACAGGAGAGATAATGTGGGTGATATCAAAGGGTCCTATCCAATTAGGAGCAAGTTTACGAACTTGGGTATCAAGTGGGAGAGGGAGGTTACTAGAGGATAGCATGACTTTATCACCAACTTCAAAGGTGAGATCACGACGATGATGGTCTGCATATTGTTTTTGGCGATTTTGAGCAACAAGGAGGTGAGATTTGGCTTGTAGGAGAGATTGGGATATAGTGGTCAAGAATGTAGAAGTATGAGGAACCTGAGAGGGAGGGGGAGCAAGAAGAGAATCTGGAACAAGCGGATCTTAGCCAAAATTGAGAAAGAAGGGAGAAAATCTAGTGCTTGCCTGTTTGGAATTGTTGTAGGCAAATTTTGCAGCTGCAAGACATTCATCCCAGTTGGTATGGTGGACATTGACAAAGGCCCGCAACATATCCTCCAATGTACGATTGGCGCGTTTGGTTTGTCCATCAGTTTGAGGATGATAGGCCGTGGACAAAGCAAGCTTGGTGCCAAGTATCTGGAAGAGTGCTTGCCAAAACTTCCCGGTAAATCGAGGATCACGGTCGGAGATGAGTACACGTGGCATCCCATGATGCTTGAAGACATTGTCGAAGTAGATTTGCGCTAAGGTTGGAGCATCTACGGTATCACAAGTTGGTGCTAAGTGGATTTGCTTACTAAGCTTATCCACAAACACCACAATTGCGGTGTGTCCTTGTTTTGTCTTTGGCAAGGATGTGATGAGATCCAAGCTCACATGCTCCTAACGAGCGGATGGAATGGCGAGTGGTTGAAGGAGTCCACTCGGCTTCTGGTTGCTGGCCTTGTTCCGTTGGCAACTCTCACATGATCGGACAAAGTCTCGAACATCTTGTGTCATGTTGGGCCACCACCATTGGCATTGGAGGGTGCCCAAGGTCTTGTCCACTCCCATGTGACCAGCTATTGGTAAATCATGGGCTTCTTGAAGGCGCACAAGTCGAAGATCACCTTTGGTTGGAACATAGATCTGGTCTGCATGGAATAAAAGGCCTTCCTTGAAGGAGAAGGTGTTGTACTCCTTGTCGCGTGCTGTTAGACGATCGTGTACTATTTGGAAGAAGGGATCTTGCTGTAGGGCTAACCGAAACTCGTTATGAATCTTGGGATCAATTGACACCGTCGTAATTGCTGCCGCGATGAGAGGAAGAGACTTCAAATCAGGTCGTCGTGATAGAGCATCAGGGATGACATGGAACCAACTTGGTTTGTACTCAAGTTTGATGTTGAACAATTGGAGTTGCTCTTCCCATCGATGATGTTGACTCTTCATGTGCTCTAGGTGTAAGGTCTGCAACAATGGCTTGTGATCAATTCGCATGATCACTTGTTTCCCCAAGAGATAATGCCTCCATACCTTGGTGGCATATACCATTGCAAGTTGTTCCCGATCTCGAGCAGAGTAATTTCTTTCAGCTGTATTTAGTCGGCGAGACACAAAGGCAATAGGATGTAGTCCATCTAGAAATTCTTGTTGCAACACAGCTCCAATTGCAAAGTTAGAAGCATCAAAATCAACCACACAAGGTAGTTGAGGATCATATGGTTGAAGAATGGGTCTTGAAGACACCATATGCTTTAACTTCTGGAATGCTTCTTCATGCTTGGTGGTCCATTGGAAGCTCGAGTTCTTTCCCAAGAGGTCAGTCAATGGTGCAGCCACGTGAGCATAATAGTGGATGAACCGTCGGTAAAAACTGGCCAATCCATTGAACGCTCGTACTTCGGTAGCATCCTTTGGGGTAGGCCAATCAGTAATGGCCTTGATCTTCTCTTCTTCCATCTTGATCCCCTTTGATGAGATCTTATGACCCAAGAAGGTAACCTCCTTCTGCCAAAAAGCACACTTTGACTTCTTGCAGTAAAATTTCCAATGTCGTAGTCGTCTTAGGACTTCTCGCACATGATTCATGTGTTCTGCCTCTGTCCTACTATAGATTAAGATATCATCCAAGAACACTACCACAAACTGATCCAATAGCCCCTCCAATACCCGATGCATCTGATCCATGAAGATTGCTGGAGCATTAGTGAGTCCAAAAGGTAGAACTCTCCACTCAAAATGTCCATACCTTGTACGAAAGGCAGTCTTTTTCACGTCCTCTCCTTCAATAGGAATTTGCCAATAGCCGCTACGAAGATCTAGCTTGGAAAAGTATCGTGCTCCACTTAATTGATCAAGCAAGTCATCGATCCGAGGCAAGGGATATGCATTCTTCACGGTTTGCTTATTGAGCCCACGGTAATCAATACAGAAACGAAGTCCTCCATCCTTCTTTGGAACAAATAGTACCGGTGCTCCCCAAGGAGAGGTACTATGTCGTATGAAATCCTTCTCCAACAACTCTATAAGTGTTGTTCGCAACTCCTCCAACTCCTTTGGTGAGAGCCGATAGATTGGTCTACTCACTAGAGTACTTCCTGGCAATAACTCGATCTTGAAGGGTATACCTCGATCAGAGGGTAATCCCTTTGGCAGATCATCCGGAAACACATCTGCAAACTCTTGAACTATCCGATCAACCGTCGCTTGATGCGGCACTTGGCCCTCCTCAGATTGTTCTTGTGCAATCGGCTTGATCCACACCGCAAATACAGACTTATCTTCTTCCAAAGCTTGCTCTATGGCTGCTTCATTAACAAACTTCCTTTCTAGGGACTCATCTCTCTTCCAAGCTTGCTCCATGGTTGCCTTCCTGGCAAACTTCCCATCTTGGGACTCATCTCCCTTCCAGATTTGCTCTATGGCTACCTTCTCGACAAACTTCCCATCTTGGGACTGACTATTCTTAGGTGTCTTACTCAGAGGTGCCAGACAGCCTAATCGGAAATTCCTACCTTGGTGTTGTACTTGAATTTGGTGTTGGGTCCAATCAAATTGAACCTTATGACATTCAAGCCAAGGTAGACCCAGAATGATATCATAGTGTAGAGGTGCCACTACAAACCTCATACACTCCAAATACTCCTTCCCAATCTTGAAGGTAACAGGATGCAAGGTGCGGAATGCAGAACCCTTTCTACTATCCGCCATCATCAAACTACTTCCAATCACTGGCTTGATAGGAATACCCAATTCCTTTGCTACTTGCATAGACATGCAATTCTCTGAACTTCCAGAATCAACCAAAATTCTACAACCCCGATTAGATATCATACCTTGCAAGTGAAGCAAACTTGCATAGGTCGAGCCTTCAATCCCATTGGAACTAATCAAGCTCCCAATAGGCGGCTCGAAATCTCCTACTGGGATTCCTCGTTTCCCTGATCATTCCGCTCCACAACCTCCACTTGGGCAACTTGTCGAGGTCGTTCATTCTTGAGTGGACATTCAGCAATGCGATGCCCCAACTGGCGACAATAAAAACAACTTCCATTTTGTCGTAATCTTTCTCTATCTGCTGTGCCAAGTGGTCTTTGTTGGATAGCATCAATCTCCATTGGTACCGGTTCTTCCACTCGTGGTACTGGTGGGTTTTGTGTAGGTCGAGGTCAAGACCAAGTTGTCGCAACTAAGGAATCAAAACGCTCAGCCAATTGCATGGCTTGTTCTACATTCTGTGGCTCTCGCATGGTCACCTCCAATCTGGTTCGTGACTTCAATCCTTGCACAAATCGATCCAGAACTTCACCTTCTTGGATATCTGGAATTTGCATGATGATATTCTGAAATTGTGTGATGTAGCTTCTCACTGAGCCAATCTGTCTCAACTCCGCCAATTTATCTCGTGCAGCTCGGGTGGCATTTATAGTCTGAAATTGACCAAGTATTGCATCCTTGAATTTTGCCCATGTAAAAATTGGTGTTAAAATTTGTCGTTCAGCTCTTTCTACTCGGAATTACCACCAAAGTTTTGCCACTCCATCCAATTGGCTAGAAGCCAAGAGAATTTGTTTCCGTTCGTCTTGAAGATTGGTGGCTTCAAAGTAACGTTCACAGTCAAACACAAAATTCTCCACTGTGCCTGGAAGATTCTTGCCTTCAAACACCTTGGGTTTTAGAAATCAAATGCAATCTTCTCCATCTCAAACTGGCGCTCTGTCTATCTGTTCTCGTCGTTGCTGGTCTCGTTCATCCAACAATCGAGTAAGATGCTTGATTTGTTGTTACATTGCAAGGATAACATCCGGTATTGCCGCCATTGCTACTACTCTATTCCACTACCTGCAATTTATCTAGTTGATTAACACGTAGATACAACACGTCCACCGTTCTCCATAAGTTACAACTGGAAGTATCAAGGGTTCCTCTGACACGGTGATCATATGTAGAAAATCCTGCCCAAAGCGTGAGGTGATGAATTGTGTGAAACGATGCTTTGGTAATATCTGGACATGAAAGTCCCAATGGTTTGGCGGAAGTGGATTTGGTGGTCCATAAATTCCATCCATCCCATTCCTGCTATGATACCAATGTAAAAGACCGAAACCGAGGAGAGAAATAGGAGAATGGAAGCTCACATTGGGACACTTGAATGAGGGAAAACTCTGAATGCCTAGCATGAGCTTCGGCCTTGGTATTTATAGGTAGCATACAAGTCCCTTGAAGCTTCTCAAGAAGCTTCCTTGAGCCGCTTTCTTGGAGTGCAAGCCAAGTTAACTAGGAAGCTTCTCAAGAAGCTTCCTTCTAGAAGCCGCCTACTTGGCGTGCAAGCTAAGCTAGTTAGAAGCTTCCTTCTAGAAGCTACCTGCTTAGGGCGCAAGTTAACTAGTTAGGAAGCTTCCCAAGAAGCTTCTTAGATGCTTCTAGAATATTCTAGGCTATTTTGTCTTATTATCTACTTCATAAGCTCGACTAACTTCGTCGCTAAACTCCATATTGTTACAAAATGGATTTGCTTACTAAGCTTATCTACAAACACCACAATTGTTATGTGACCTTGTTGTGTCTTGGGCAGGGAGGTGATGAGATCTAAGCTCACATGTTCCCAATGAGTAGTTGGAATGGGAAGTGGTTGAAGGAGCACACTTGGCTTTTGGTTACTAGCCTTGTTGCGTTGACAACTCTCACATGATTGGACAAACTCCTGAACATCTCATGTCATGTTGGGCCATCACCATTGGTGTTGGAGGGTACCCAAGGTCTTGTCCACCCCCATGTGACGAGCTATTGGTAAATCATGGGCTTCCTGAAGGCGCACAAGTCGGAGATCACCTTTGGCTAAAATATAGATTCGGTTCGCATGGAATAGAAGGCCTTCCTTGAAGGAGAAGGTGTTGTACTCCTTGTCGCCTATTGTCAGACAACCATGTACCATTTGGAAGAAGGGATCTTGTTGTAGAGCTGACCAAAACTTGTTATGGATCTTGAGGTCAATTGACACGATTGTAATTGCCGCCATGATGAGAGGAAGAGACTTCAAATTAGGTCGTCATGATAGAGCATCAAGGATTACATGGAACCGACCTGCTTTGTACTCAAGTTTGATGTCAAACAATTGGAGTTGCTCTTCCTATTGATGATGTCGACTCTTCATGTGCTCCAAGTGTAAGGTTTGCAACAATGGCTTGTGATCAATTTGCATGATCAACTTGTTTCCCCAAGAGATAATGCCTCCATACCTTGGTGGCATATAGCATTGTAAGTTGTTCTCGATCTCAAGCAGAGTAATTTCTTTCAGCTGTATTTAGTTGGTGAGACACAAAGGTAATGGGATGTAGTCCATTTGGGAATTCTTGTTGCACCACAGCTCCAGTTGCAAAGTTAGAAGCATCAAAATCAACCACACAAGGTAGTTGAGGATCATATGGTTGAAGAATGGGTCTTGAAGACACCATATGCTTTAACTTCTGGAATGCTTCTTCATGCTTGGTAGTCCACTGGAAGCTTGAGTTCTTTCCTTAGAGGTCAGTCAATGGTGCAACCACATGAGCATAATAGTGGATGAACCATCTGTAAAAACTGGCCAATCCATTGAATACCCGTACTTCTATAGCATCCTTCGGGGTAGGCCAATCAGTAATGGCCTTGATCTTCTCTTCTTCCATCTTGATCCCCTTTGATGAGATCTTATGACCCAAGAAGGTAACCTCCTTCTACCAAAAGGCACACTTTGACTTCTTATAAAAAGATTTCCATTATCGTAATCATCTTAGGACTTCTTGCACATGATTCATGTGTTCTGCCTTTTTCTTGCTATAGATTAAGATATCATCCAAGAACACCACCACGGACCAATCCAATAGTCCATCCAACACCTGATGCATCTGATCCATGAAGATTGCTTGAGCATTAGTGAGTCCGAAAGGTAGAACTCTCCACTCAAAATGCCCATACCTTGCACGAAAGACAGTCTTTTGCACATCCTTTCTATCAATAGGAATTTGCCAATAGCCGTTACGAAGATCCAACTTGGAAAAGTAGTGTGCTCCACTTAGTTGATCAAGCAAGTCATCTACCCGAGGCAAGGGATATGCATTCTTCACGATTTGCTTATTGAGCCCACGGTAATCAATATAGAAACAAAGTCCTCCATCCTTCTTTGGAACAAATAGTATTAGTGCTCTCCAAGGAGAAGTACTATGTCGTATGAAGTCCTTCTCCAACAACTCTGTAAGTGTTGTTCACAACTCCTCCAACTCCTTTGGTGATAGCCGATAGATTGGTCTACTCACTGGAGTACTCCTTGGCAATAGCTCGATCTTGAAGAGCATACCTCAATCGGAGGGTAATCCCTTTGGCACATCATACAGAAATACGTCCACAAACTCCTGAACAATCCGATCAACCATTGCTTGATGAGGCTCTTGGCCCTCCTCTGATTGTTCTTGTGAAATCGGCTTGATCCACACCGCAAATACATACTTATCTTCCTCCAAAGCTTGCTCTATGGCTGCTTTACTAACAAACTTCCCTTCTAGGGACTCATCTCTCTTCCAAGCTTGCTCCATGGTTGCATTCCTAGCAAACTTCCCATCTTGGAACTCATCTCCCTTCCAAGTTTGCTCTATGGCTACCTTCTCAACAAACTTCCGATGGGATTGACTATTCTTAGGTATCTTACTTAGAGGTGCCAAACAACCTAATCAAAAATTCTTACCTTGGTGTTGTACTTGGATTTGTCATCAGGTCCAATCAAATTGAACGTGATGGCGTTCAAGCCAAGGTAGACCCAGAATGATATCATAGTGTAGAGGTGCCACTACAAACCTCATACACTCCAAATACTCCTTCCCAATCTTGAAGGTAATAGGATGCAAGGTGCGGAATGTAGAACCCTTTCTACCATCCGCCATCATCAAACTACTTCCAATCATTGAGTTGATAGGAATACCCAATTCCTTTGCTACTTGCATAGATACGCAATTCTCTGAACTTCCAGAATCAACCAAAATCCTACAACTCCAATTAGATATCATACCTTGTAAGTGAAGCGAATCTGCATAGGTCGCGCCTTCAATCCCATTGGAACTAATCAAGCTCCCAGTAAGCGGCTCAAAATCTCCTACTAGGATTCCTTGTTTTCCTGATCATTCCGCTCTACAACCTCCACCTGGGCAACTTGTCAAGGTCATCCATTCTTGAGTGGACATTCAGCAATGCGATGCCCCAATTTGCAACAATAAAAACAACCACCATTTTGTTGCAATTTCTCTCTATTTGCAATGCCAAGTGGTCTTCGTTGAATGGAATCAATCTCCATTGGTGCTGGCTCTTCCACTCGGGTGTAGTGTATTGGTAGGCTCTGTGGAGGTCAAAGTCAAGACCAAGTTGTTGCCACCAAAGAATCAAACTGTTCGGCCAACCGCATGGCTTCTCCAAGTGTTGTGGCGCTCACATGGTTACCTCTAATTTGGTTCTCGCCTTCAAACCCCTCACAAATTGATCCAGAGCTTCACCTTCCAATATATCTGGAATTTGCATGATGGTGTTTTGGAACTGCGTGATGTAACTTCTTACAGAGCCAATCTGTTTCAACTCTGCCAACTTTTCCTGTGCAGCTCATGTGGCATTTATAGCTTAGAATTGACTAATTATTGCGCTCTTGAATTCTACCCATGTCAAGATTGGTGCAACAATTTGCCATTCAGCTCGCTTCACTTAGAATCTCCACCATAGCTTTGCTACTCCATCCAATTGACTAGAAGCCAAGAGAATCTATTTTTGCTCATCTTGTAGATTGGTAGCTTCAAAATAATGTTCACAGTCAAACACAAAATTCTCCACTGCACCTGTGAGATTCTTGCCTTCAAATACCTTGGGTTTAGGGAATCTGATCCGGTCTTCTCCTTCTTGAATTGGTACTCTCTCTACATACTCTTGTCGTTGAAGATCTCGTTCATCCAACAATCGAGTAAGGTGCTCAATTTGTTGCTGCATAACAAGGATAACATTGGGTATTGCCGCCATGGTTGCTACTCTATCACTCCATTCCTAATCTATCTAATTTATTAACACATAGAAACAACACGTCCACCGTTCTCCATAAGTTGCAACTGGAAGTATCAAGGGTTCCTTAGAGATGGTGATTATATGCAGAAAATCTTGTCCAAAGTGTGAGGTGACGAATTGTGTGAAACGATGCTTGGGTAGCACTTGGACACAGAAATCCCAATGGTTTGGTGGAAGGGGATTCATTGGTCCATAAATTCGATCCATCCCATTCCTACTCTCATACCGATGTAAAAGACCAAGACCGAGGAGAGAAATAGGAGAATGGAAGTTCACATTGGGACGCTTGAATGTGGGAAAACTCTGAATGGTTAGCATGAACTTCAGCTTTGGTATTTATAGGTAGCATACAAGACCTATGCTTCTCAAGAAGCTTCCTTGAGCCACTTTCTTGGAGTGCAAGCCAAGTTAACCAAGAAGCTTCTGAAGAAGCTTCCTACTTGGCATGCAAGCTAAGCTGGTTAGAAGCTTCTAGAAGCTACTTGCTTGGGGCGCAAGTTAACTAGTTGGGAAGCTTCCCAAGAAGCTTCCTAGATGCTTTTGGAATATTCTAAGCTAATTTGGCTTATTCTCTACTTTGTTAGCCTTACTAACTATATCATTAAACTCCATATTATTACAGTACACATCAAGGAGATCTTTTAGGGAGACCCTTTATTTTCCATGGTTCACTTTAGAGCTCTCCTATCTACTACTTTGGCTATGCAAGGTTGTGTATCTCCCTCCTTGGTAGATGATACACACATCATGGGTCATGTAGATCAGATTAGGTAGGCCTTTGACTACTTGACTATCGAGTTACATTTAGTAGGCTTGAGAGTCAAGATGTCAAAGTGCAGGGCATGATCCCTTTTAGGTATCCTTCCCCACCTTGAGCTTCCAGAGGGGGTAGCACATACTCATATGGATTATGTGTTCTTGGAGTCCCAATAGAATCTGAGGATTTTGCCACACGCATCTTAGATATTTGAGTGTGTGACAAGGGATTTGGCACATAGACAAACATCCCTAGCAATCTCATGTGGAGGGGTTATCTTGCTATCTATGGAGGAGATGGAACCTACATCATTTTTGGGTAGTTGAGCTCTCTTGGCACCCCTACTTTTCCCTCATTTTGTGGTTATTGATTAGGCTGGTTTTGGAGACTTATGTGATAGAAGTGGAGCAGATCCTTTCCTCTCTAGATATTATTATGGCATACAAGAGATAGTCTATCCCCATGAGCACACAAGGACCTTCCATCTTTTGCTTCACTATGATTGGATTGGACTAGATTTACAATCTTCCTTAATAGAGCAATAGTGTCCGTATATGCTATGTTCTCTCTTAGTTTACTCATCCATTCCTCAAGCTACTAGAGTATGTCTTTGCTCTTGCTTTGGCAAGGATGCAGGCTCTTTGATCCTAGCTCAACTGTGCATTAGGGCATTTTGATTGACACCAACTACTCTCTCCATAGTAATGAGGTTTCACATAGGTTTGGTCTACCTATCTACATTTTCATTACTCACTTGTGAGTGTGGTCCTACACTAGATGTAGTAGTAGTCCATATGACATGGTGTCCTTTTGGGCAACACATGATAGCTACCCATGTTATTATTAGGGACATAGTGTTTGCTATGGTACAAAAGAGTGGATACTTGGCTGGGAGGGAGCATTCCTATGCTTTGCAGATGACATGTGTCAAGGCAGACTTATACTTGGTCCAAGATGATCAAGTGATAGTAGCAAATGTTGTGGTTATGGACCCTTCACCGGATACATTTTTGGATTACCCATTCCTTTGGATGGGTGGCAAGTGCAGCAGCAAGTCGTAAGGTCTCCAAGTATATGAGCATGCAATGAGGTCACCTCTTTGTTCCTCTAGCCTTGGAGTTATATGAAGCAATGGACACAACATTTGACACATTTGTAAGGGAGTGCACGAGAGCTTATCATGCTAGGCACTAGGGATGTCATTCTCACTCTCATACTTTATAGCATATTTTAGACAACATATGTTCATTGCTCTATAGAGAGCAGTGGCTGGTGCAATCCATAGGAGAGAAACCATAGTAGGTAATGCTTCTTTAGATGCTCCAACTGTTTGTAGACCGTATGACTTGCCTAGCTCAAATATCTCAGGTGTAGTAAGGCAGATTTCTCATATAGACTCTATTGGGGCTTAGCTCTTTTTTACCTTTTTTGTCTCTCCCTTGTATGGGTTGATGGGGTCTTCCCATCCTTCAAGTTTTCTATGTGGTCACCCTTTTCTGTTTGCAACAACTAAGTCAAGTATCAGTTTCCCATATCATTGTGCTTGCCAAGAGATAGGTGATCTAAATTGGATTATGTTTGGCCATACATAGTGTTCTAGAGGAACCAGGCCTTTTGTCGCAAAGAGCTATGAGACAGTCAGATTTAAAGCTTTCATAGTAGGTTGACAAGGAGGGTAAAGAAGCCCGTTTGTCGTTCTAGCCCAATCAACTACTTAAGCTAGAAATAGCTTTGTTTGTAGCTAACTAGTTCTAGACAAATTTGATTTGTGAGTATCAAGAATAGGACGTCCAAATAGAGGTTTATGGTTCCGCTAAACTTTATATAGAACCTATAAACTCCATAAAGATATGCAATATGGTGTTTCAAATAGAGGTAAATGGATTCTGGTAAATTTTGTATAGAACCTTGAAAACTTCATAAAGATATGGAATGGATGTGATAGGATTTCATGGGCAATATCTATAGGCCTGCAAAATTTTATTATTTTCTTGACCGACACAATTCTAAGGAGATACCCATGGCCCTATAAAATCCACTGTAGAAAACTAGATGAAAAAATTGCATTAAGTGATAGGGCCATCAAATTTTATCAGATAGAGTATTTTTCATCACCTCTTTTATGGGTACTCATAAAATTATTTATGGACTTCACAAATTTCCAAAAATTCTCCATTTGAAACTCCTCGATGTACTTAGTGTAATTGTTGATCATGAACTTCATGGGTGCAAGTTGATGCCATGCCTACCATGTGCATTTAAACCTTAACACGTAGCCCAAGCAAAATATACAACTTGGGATTTCATGGATTATGCAGGCCATATAGGATGCACGGGTTACATGGTATGCACTGGTTTTTCTTACTCCTGGGGAGTCATCCTACACCCTACACTTCTCTCCACTACTTCTTCAAGTAGCATCACAAAGGCACCAAATTGTACATTAAGGATCAATACTCATTTTATGGTTTGCATTCCTCCTCTAATAGCAACAGATAGATGCCACTTTTATTGTAGAAACTCATAAGATGACTTAGCACTAAAGAATTTCCCTATCACTTATCATAACTCTTTGGCCCCTCTGGTTATAGTAGGGATTATAGACTCTATAGGGATTGTAGAATTTATAGAGATTGTAGCGATTGTAGACTTTTATGATAGATTAGCATTGTGTTTTCCTAAACCTACTATGGCATTGAGGTTACGAGAGGAAAGTAGAGGAGGGGAGAGGAATAGGAGAGGGAGAAATGAGGAGAGGATATTTTATAGTTTTAGAGAGCTCATCAGCATATTCATATGAGGGAATAGTCTATTCTGTTTATTTTTCAATTTTGGTTCCATTGGTACCTAGATTGAAGGTTATGGAGCATTGAGTAGAAAGTTATGAGTGATTTTAGGTTTTTTAGATTTTAGGTTTTTAGATTTAGAGTGACTACTTCACATTGAGAGCAATAGGTCAGGAATTTCATTTTTAATCTCTTGGTATTCATGCTTGAGTACCATGGGAGCTTAGTTTGAAAACTTTTGAGATGGAAATTGAAAGTTATGAGAGTTTGTAGGTTTTTTAGGGTTTAAGGAGATTATATTACTCATGTGAGTTGGGATGTGAGCGATTATGGTTTTGAAAGTATGGGGAGATATGGAGAGGAGCATTGTGTGTTATGATCATTATTCTTGTGCTAGCTATGGCTACACTTCCTCGCATGGGGCTACCTATGGCAGCTCAAGATACACCATACTTGGTGTGTCATCAACACTTTATCTTGCAAGGAGTAAAGACCCATGTGGGAAAGATACACAAGGACCACTTGGGATGCTCATGTTAGGTACATCAACAATGCTTACACTTAGGATTACACATGCTTCCTCTGTCTTTTCATTGATTGTTTTAGGAATACTAATCGAGTCATGGGAGTGGTTAGCATCTTAGGTGGGTTGTATTTTAGGGTTATTTTAGATTAGTTTTCCATGTCCATGTCTATTCCATAGGCTACCCCATACACTCCATGATGAGGCTAGACAAGCTTTTTGCCTACCAATTGATCATTTGACCCGTGATCCCTTGGATGAGTTAGCATGGTTCTTATTCCTCTTACTCCCTCCATGGTGACTTTGTTATGCTAGAGGAGTACATGCAAGCATAGAGAGGTGGCTACTAGATTTTGTGAATTCAAAGCAGGAGATTGGGCTACCCTACATGAGGAGTCAGTTATGGCTGCACATTTTAGGACATAGATTCTGCCACTAGATACTAAAGATTCCACTTGATTGTGATGGTGTAGGACATTGGGTCAGGCAAGAGAGTTTAGTAGAGCAACATGAGCACTACATCCTTTGTCTATGGCTAGGCCCACTGATGAGGCTATCTCTTCCCTATGCTCACTACATCCTACAGTAGGAAAGGGAATACCATTAGAGGTCTTAGATTATCATCAGAGGTCAAGGATGGTATATGAGTATCTTAGAGATTGCTTTTAAGCACATGATCCTTCTAGTGGATTTATTGAGCTATTTTAGGTGGTTGCAGTAGTAGCAAGGGAAGATATTCCTATGTTAGCTAGTGGGTGTTAGAGGCTAGTCTACTTCTTGTGAATGAGAAGAGCATGGGAGCATTAGACCAATAGCTACTAGGGAGATCTTTTTGTGCTTGGTTAGACACACCATTGTCCTTCAGCATTGATCTCACTTCCAAGAGCATCTCAACCCACATCAATTTGGAGTAACTAGACTTGGAGGTTGCAAGACTTTTCTTTAGGCACTATGGCACTCCTAGATATCCATCTAAAGTGGATTTTCCTATAGGAGGATATTGAGAACACTTTTAATAGCATATCTTGAGCATCCATCTTTAGAGAGCTTAGGGAGGCCAATATATCCTTGGCAAGTTTCATTCCCTTTGTGCAATTGTTTTATGGCTCTCTTGCTTCTCTTTACTACCATCATGGGTGGTCACAAGAGGGAGTCACCATCTTGGAGAAAATTTTTGGTTCACAACAAGGAGATCCTTGAGTGGGACTTTTACTTTCCATGGCTCACTTTAGAGCTCTCTTGTCTACTACTTTGGCCATGCCAAGTTGTGTATTTCTCTCCTTACAAACGATACACACATTATGGGCACATAGATCATAGTAGGAAGGCCTTTGATCACTTGACTACCAAGCTACATCCTGTAGGCTTGAGAGTCAAAGTGTAGAGCATGGTTCCCTTTAGGTATCCCTCCCAACCTTGAGCTTCCAAAGGTGTGTATCACATCTATAGATTGAGTACATATTCTTGGAGTGCTAGTAGGATCCTCAGATTTTGTCACATACTTCTTAGAGGTTGCCTTTGCAAAGAATATTCTCCATGTGGATGACCTTCCTCTACTAGGAGATCCATAGGTGGCATTTGGTATACTCTCTTCTAGTATTGCACATTGACCAACTTACATTCTCCGCATGGTTCTCCCTTCCTTGACTTTACTATCATGTTTGAGAGCTTTTGATAGGAAGATTATGAGTGTAATGCTCTAAGGATAGGAGACCTGAACAGAACACACCATGAGATATACACACTTTCACACTCAAACTCCGATGCCCCAAAGGAGCACCTTCTCTTTATTATATAGACAAATCCTCCAAGGAAGCTCTACCATAGGATTAGGCACATAGATAGGTGATATGTCAGCAAGCTCCATCCTTGGATTACTTACTTGGATGGGTGACATGTTGGTCTTGGTCCTATCTAGTTGGTCAAACAAGCTTTGACCAAAGGGAATCTTTTAGGGAATCTTCTTATAGGAATCTCAGAATCATGTAGGTGAGGTAGCATTGGAAAGCTCTCAATGAGACAAATCAGGGGGAGGGAAGGCCAGCCTTTCCTAATTCATCCGTTTAAGCCTCTAAAATTGCCTTCAAAGATTTCAGGTATATTTTGGTTCTTACTCTATTAGTAGAAGTTTACTTTTGGTGATACCTCTTTCTGATCTGTTTAGTCTGTCATATGTAACATCCTTCTAGATGTTACCAAACCAATTCTCACCAAAAGTCATATGTCTAGCTATTGGTTCTAAGGTTTTCAAGTCTATTTTGGTTTCTGCCCTATTAGTAGAAGTACTCTTTTGGTGATACTTCGATCCAATCTATTTTAACCATCATGTATAACATCATTTCAGATATTACCAAACCAAATTTCACATCTAGATCATATGGCTAGCTCTTGGTATTACAATGAGAGTCTTTGGTGATATTATTGAACCAAGGACATTTGAGTGTGTAATGGGGGATTTGGCATGTAGATAAACATATCTACCAATCTCATGTGGAAGCTTAGGCCTTTTATCTATGGAGGAGATGGCACCTATCATTTTTAGGTAGTTGGGCTCTTTAGATACCCCTAATTTCCTCCACTTTTGTGGTTGCTGATAGTCCAATTTTAGAGACTTATGTGACCAAGGTGGAGGCGGGATCCTTTTCTCTCCAAGTGTTATTACGGTAGATGAAAGATGCTCTATCTTCATGGGGCATGGGAGGATCTTCTATCCTTTGCTTTACTACCCTCAGATTGGACTAGAGGTTTGCAATCTTCCTTGAGGGAGCAACAATGTTAACATATGCTACATTCTCTCTTAGTTGATTTGTCCATTCCTCGGGCCACTAGAGGAATAAGGGTGTAGGGTGCCTTTTCTCTTGCTCCAATAAGGATGTAGGCTCTTAGATCCTAGCTCAACCATGCACTAGGACATTCCAACTTGCACCAACCACTTTCTCTATAGTGATGAAGTTCTACCTAGGTTTGGTCCACCCATCTGCATCTTTGTTCCTCACTTGTGAGTGTGATTCTACACTAGATGCAACAGTGGTCCATATGACATGGTGTCCTTATGGAGTGCAAAGAATAGCTACCCATGATGCCATCAAGGATATAGTGTCTTCTATGGCATGAGAGAGTAGATACCTTGCTTAGAAGGAGTGTTCATATTCTTTGTAGACAACGAGTCAGAGTAAACTTATACTTGGTCCTAGATGATCAGGTGATAGTGGCAGATGTTGTGGTTATAGAACCTACATGTGATGCAATTTTGGAGGGAGTGATTACTCATCCACTTGGATGGGCAGCGAGTAGAGCAAGAACACGTAAGGTCTCCAAGTAGAAGAGTATGCAGTAGGGTCACCTCTTTATTCCTCTAGCCTTGGCATTATATGGAGAGATGGAAATGGTGTTTGACACATTTGTCAAGGAGTGCATGAAAGCTTATCATAATAGATGCCAAGGAGTACCACTCTCACTCTCATACTTTGCAACATACTTATGATAATGTGTATCTATTGCTTGACAAAGAGCATTGTTTGGTGCAATCCATAGGAGAGCAATCATTCTAAGTGATTGTAGACCTTACCACTTGCATAGCTCAGATATCTTAGGTGTGGTAGGGCATATTTCTCATATCAATACTATTGGTGCCTAGCTCTATTCTACCTCTTTTGTCTCTTTCTTGTATGGCTTGATGGGGTCTTCTCATCCTTCTTGTGTTGCCTTTTCTTGACTCTACTATGCATCTAAAGGTTATGGATGTAAACATATAATTCTTTATTTTTACCATGTATTCTTTACATGTGTCTTTGTGACGCACTACACCCATATGGTATCGGGTCTTAAATTATAGTTATATTTGTGTCCATATGTACATACACTCTTTAGTCATGCTCTCATTGATCACACTCATCCAACTTCTTAGATGTTTGTCTTTTTTGTGTTTGGTTTCTTTTCCCCTAGATCAAGTTTTGCTATGTAACTTGAATCTATCATAGAGACGTGTACTTGATCATTTGTCAAAAGCTTACATGCATCATATGCTATGTAGCTAATGCACTATGAGATTAACAATGCGCTATGTGCAACAAGGATACAACACATTTGGCATCTTTGGAAAAGAAGGTAGAGTATTGTACAATTGCTCTTATTGAGGCAAGGCAAGCAATTGAAATACCATCCAATCAACAAGCAAAAGCAATCAAAGATGCCACAGAGCAAGTGTTGGAACACAATCTAGTATATGTACCTTTTCAAATTGGATTTGGATAATTTGCATTAGCTCTTGTAATGTTCAATTCCTTGATGTGATTTATCATATCAATCATCCCAATGGGTCAAAAGGTATATCCTTGTGTTGTTGATCATAGCAAGTAAAACCTATGAAAATTTAGGTATTCTTATTTGTCAATAAAAATGGCCAAAATGGGAATTATGGCTTCAACTCTTGCTTTTCTATCTAATCTTAAGGTCTTGGAGATTTTGTTATGCAATAATGAAAAAAAGAAAGCATGATCTTGGACTTAGTTCTATTTATAGAATATATATTGTGATCTAATAGCAAAATTTGGTCTTGAGATTGATCCAAAGATGGTATAATCATGGTATTTAATTTAGAAAGTCCATTATTGCATATTGATACAATTTGACTCTTTATTAGCTTTCAAGATGAGGCCTTGCTTACTCAAGATAGGCATGACAACTTTAACTTATACTAAAGACTTAAAATCTACTATAGTTATCTATCAAAGAGGTTTAAGGTACTCAAGAGATCAAATTTTATGGAGGATATAGGAGGTCAAAATGGTAGGTATTGATTTCCAAAATATTGAAATAAGACATGGAGGATATAGAGGATTAGATTATATATGCATTGCTACTATTAGGATGTTGGAACAAGACTCTAATTTTCCACATTAATTATGCTTGTTGCAAGGATTTACTTAAAATACCACTATTATAATGTTGGAATAAGACTCCAATTTTCTACATTAATCTTGCTTGTTGCAAGGAATTAATTAAATTAGATAGATTATACTTTAGTAAGATTTAGGTAAATCTACCAGATTGTGGTTTATGCTCTCTTATAACTTGGTAAATCATATAAGCATAATTTGTGTAGTATGTCCTATGAGCCGGCCTGTCTCTCACTCAAGATGAACCTCTGATGGCTATTATGGTAGTGCACCATGGACCAAGAAGGTAAGGAACCCTAACTCCATCATACTCCTCCAAGGCTAACACTCCAAGACTCAAGACATTGCTCACTAGAGAACTCAATGAGAGAGAGATAGTTGCAAATGAAAGGATGATGAGTACCTCCTCATCCCTTGTTTATATACTTGTGAAATAGTTAGCACCAAAGCTACTAATTACTGGAGTAACTCAAGTTAGTAGACTAAAAGTCAAGTAAAGTCAAAAAGTAGAAAAGAATATCCATTCACATGGGCATATTCCCCTAAGCATGTGGTCTTATCTTGACCCAACCACTAAGTCAAGGGTTCCTTCACATAGGCTATCCTTGGACTAAGAAGAATCCAAAACAAAAAGGCTTGTGGGCCCAAGAGTTCTCAACTCTTTCCTCAAAGCCAAACACCTAAGAATAATACCAAGTCAACACACTAAAATCCAAAATAGTGGTGCTCATCTTTTCTACTTCCTCTAAAGTAAGGTCCCCTCTATCTTAGCTATGACTAACTTTAGCTAACCATGACTAATATAGAACCATCCTTTATCTCTATATAAATAATATATCTTAAGTACTTGAAATACCAAGCTAAATATCACACTACCACACACATGCACAAATGGGTGTTACAGTCCTTAGATTATTATTTTTGTATCTAAATCTTTGTAATCTAGGCTTATCTTGCACATGGTATTTAATTTCTAAGCAAGAATGTGAAAATTTATTTCCTTTTTTATCCTTTTTATCCTTTTTTTTTAAAATTACTGTTTATTTTCCATAGAAATTAAGAAACACATGGCCATCGTATCTCTCATCTATCAACGAGTACATGAAAATTATTATTTTCATCCTTGAGAATCCATTTGTTATTCATATTGTGCATTTAGATCAAAGCTTCATTCTCATATGAAAATATTGAGATATAAATCCTAATATTTTTCTTGTTCTTGTTATATCTCTCCATTGTATATTTAGAATATTTATGCATGTATGATTCAACTTGGAAAAGGTTAACATCTAGTGAAAATAAATCATAATTTCCTTATAAATAATATGATCATAATCTTGCATTGTATGGTTCTCATTCTCTAATTGATTAATATGACCTTACCTTGGATATGGAGAAGAATACATTGCATCTTGTGTAGCCATTTTTTCTAATGTATACACACTTTATCCTTGCACTTGGAAGAATTAATATTCATCTTACTTATGAAAAATGTAAAACTATTTATATGTTGCATAAACCAATTAAGCAAAAAAGTTAAATTTAAAACATAACACAAAATGCTAAATGAAAATAAGACAAAGCAAACGAAATATGGTCAGAATTAAAATTCTAGAGGCAACAAATAATACTTTGAAACAAGATTCTTAATAAAAGTTCTTGCTTAATTTTCACACTAAATGGGTCTAAATGGGTCCTATTTTGGCACTAACACACAAAATTTGAGGTTGCATCTAAATATTTAGCACTAACCCATAAAGATCAAGGCCTAAATTCAAACTCCATATGTCTAGGCTGATAAGAGCTGAATTATGGCTTAATTCAAACTCTTAATATGTATGCTTAACTAGATTTGGCACTCATAATATTTTGTCCTAAAATTAGTCCTAGATTATAATACATTCTTATAGTATATTCAGGCCTCATTCTATGTTATTTCTAAGCCATATTTTTTTAGTCCAAATTCACAACTTGTTGTTCAATGTATACTTATACCTATAGACATATAAAAGTAAATAATGCATAATTACAGTATCTAATCTCTCCTCTATTTAGCAAACTAAACAACAATGTAATTCTAATCACTTTCCAAACCATACTTTTAATCTCAGTCTAAATATATATAAAGAGCAACGTGTATGTTACTTAACAAGAAAGACCATCCATATATCCACAATTTTTAAGAAGTAAAATCCTCAATATTCTCATTTGGTGATAATTAAATTTAGAACAATTGTTAGATAATCTACATCCTAGATAATACTAAACATCTAATATGGAATTTGAATTTTTTTTTATCAATATATGGATCTAAGCAATAATATTTACATGTTATTTTAATAATCTTGTACAAGCAAATATGCAGAAAATGCATGGTGAGATTGTTCATGTCTATCCTTCATGGAGATATACCAAGCTACATACATCTTTCAACATCCATTCTATGGTGAGCTCTTTTTAGAGGATTGTCAAAATACTATCTAGAAATGACTTTAGATATGTACTAAATAAGAATTCAAAATGCCATATTAGATTTTTATATCCAGTAAACTTGATGGAAATAATCAAACGATCATGCTAACTTATGTTGTGATACCAAATGAGAATATGAGAATCAGACATAATAATTAACAATATATGTAGCTTGATGTATCTCTCTTGAAGAGTAAATCGTCAATATTTATTTGTATTATTTGATCATGAGAATATGATATTATATGGATTAAATCCAAGAACATCCAAATTAATAATTGCAAATCTGTCTAATCTTTGCATTGGTTTGTGCTCCATAAAATTTTGATAACTATGCTGGGGACTATAAGAATATTATAAGCATTTTTGTGTAGATTGCTACCTTGTTATTTCGCAGATGTAGCTTCTTTATGGAAATAAAGCTCATATTATTCTTAATTTTTGAGTCTTCCAAGTGTGATTCTAATCTTCTTGTACCTATTCTGAGTTTGAACAATTGTAGACTCTTGCTATATTGAAATGCAAAAACTCAAATTAGCTTGATGGTATTGTATTTTTTTTTGAATAATAATAAAAAATTCTTAAAAGTAAGACACTGATATTAATCATTGCTTGCAAATCAAGATGATTTCTGAATTTATCAAACCACTTAAAAATAGCTATCAGTTTGATATGGTTGGAGTATAGTTTTACCTTATTTTATGATTTTTTTAATTAATTTGATCATAGTATTTATTAGATGTTGTCTATAATTTTGCTTGTTTTGAATTGAATAAAAAGAGTTTTTTTTCTAAGTTCAGTATGATTTGAAAGTTTTAAATATTTGTATTAATGCATATTATTTCCTAAATTCTACTCTAGATCAATATATCCTTTATTCTCACTTTTTGCTTCCTCTCCACCAAAGCTCCTCCTTGTTAATGTTGTGACCCATGTATGAAACATTATCAATGTTTTTGTTAATGTTTGAAATATATATGTAAAATTATTATCACCAAATTCTAATCTAGACCACTAAAGGAATAATTTTCCTTGATAGACTATAATTTTCTTAGTAGGAACAACTTGGTACTTATTATCACCATTAATTAGCTTTACATACCTGCCATAGAGGCAATATAAGATGTTGGTAACTAGTTTTGTACATAAATAGTTTATAAACGGTAATTTCCAAATATAGCTATAAGTGAGTTTTGAATAATTATATAGTTAAATTAGCATTTGTATTGTACATCAAACCTGCATTGCATCATGAATGCAATACAATGAGTGCATTGCATGTAATCTTTGAAAAATATCAGTTGACTTGGAACATCAATGTTATTATTTGAGGGCGGTATATATAAGTTGTCCAATGAGTAATGAGTAGAGCGTTTACTTATGAAGCAAATGGAACATAATATTTACATCTTTGAGATAGAATAAAAATTAAAATAAGTATATCAACAAAGATAATCATCTCTTTCAAATGATTTAGTCTGTTCTTTTGCTTTTCTATCCGTTCTTATTATTTAAGTTACCAAAAATAGCATGTTGATAGTATAAGTCGATAAATTTTTTATATTATAAAAATATTTCTAGATATAAAAATATTTATTTTATTATGAATACAGGAGAGAGTGCTATTGAATCCACATATCGTACAAGAACATAGAATTTGCTTAGTTCATTTTTGTATATTTCTAACTTAAACTTTTATCGTTCTTGAATAAAATTCTTAACAAAAGTCTAGATTATAAACCTCAAAGGTTTGACTAACAAATAAAAAAAAAATATGCATCCATGTTGAAAGATGCATAAATTTATAAAAAATGTTTTTCATCTCAAAACTGGATATTTCAAAGGAGATTTCATTATCTATTCATCATATTAAAAGTTATAAATGAAATAGTTAGCAATATCAAAGACATGCCCCTTACACTGACCTTATTTTATTCTTCATCATCTAGTATTATTTAATTTAATAAAAATCCCTCATTAAAATATAATTGAATATTTATTCTAAGTTTACATGTACCTCATAAGTCACAAGACATGTACTTTTTATTTATTAGAATAAAGATACCGATACTATTATTTAAAGCAAACATATTATAATATATCTACAAGATTCATAAACACGCTAGTCCACTCATGCTCCACTCATGTTGCAAGGAATTTGATAGGACACACAGTAGAACTAATCTGTATTGAAAGAAAGGGTCGGATATTAGTGTCTCTCGGCGGATTAATGACTTATATTCAAGTCCAAGACTTATATCCGGCTCGACTACTTTACTTGTGAATGTGCAAACTATGGACCTTTTCTTCAACTTAAAAGTTACTTTGCTGGGCAGATAAAATTTATTATTGCCGAGTTTAGACTACACAGCTCACAACACATTGCACAGGCAGTTCAGTATACTATAAGTGGGGCAGAATGTGGAGTCCTTGATCCATATAGTAAAGTTAAGGGCTGTGAATAATATAACACTATTTGAAAGGTCGGAAGTAGTGCAGTAGTAATGTAAACAACTTAGTCACTTGATATCTCCATTCCCTACGAGACTGTGGCGGTGCCACTGCTACATAAAGACCGGAGAGACTGCAAGGTTGGTCTGCGTTTCTGGCCCTGTTAAAGATAAATAAATAATAAACAGATAGATAGATAAATAAATAAATTCAGTCCAATTACTTGACTCGATCATAAACTTCTATGTCTGCTCTCCATTTCCACCGACTCCATGAAACTACATTGCGTGTCTTTTGATTGGACAAAACAGAGAAATGCGTGTTCGAGAAGAACAAATAAAAGTATGCATCTAGCTCCTCAGTATGAACTACAAGAACTTATCGAATGAGACCTCGATTAGGACTTTCTTTTCATATCAAAAGCACAGCATGAACTTTGGTTTAGGGAGATTCGAAATGGTCTTCTCGGAGTATGATTGAACATCAACGCGCTTTATGGTGATAGCATTTTGCTGGGGACCTGTGGGTGGTGAGGTCAATAAGGGAAACTCGAGATTTTGGAAATCAAAGAACAGAATTAATTCAAAGAGACCGTGAAATCGTTTCAAAGAGATCATGTACTTCTGACAGTAAATGATGGAAGTCTTACAAATTTTAACTCTAGGATAGATTAGATCTTCTAGGTAGAAAAGAACCATAATGAAGGATCCGAGGGAAGATTAACTTTCCGAACTGACTAGCGTAATTGAATGATCTCCCAGTGAGTTAATATATATGCAAATAGCGTTTCATTTCATATCCGCTCTGTTATATATTATGCATGAAGTTACTTTACAAACGGAATTTGAGGATACTTATATCGATGAAGCAGAATTACTGGCAGAAAGCATATGCAAGACGTTCTTTGAATATTTGTTCATATAGAGAAACGTTCAATTTGGATGCACATCTACACGGTTTATCTCTTTGTTGATTGCTATTATTTTCTCTATACACTAAATTCGAGTTTCAAGAATGTCCTTTCTGCATGATAAAACTTTTGCTGTTAAATCTTACAGTTTTCATGGCTAAGGTGCTTTGGAGAAAAAGAGGATCATTTACTACAGTAAGGGTGATAATACTAAGTTGTTGATTCAGGGAAGCTACGGACTTCCACTCTTCTTTCAGCAATATTGAGTAACATCAACTAAGTTATACAGATCGCATGAACTATAGAGCTACAATCAGATCAAGAATCGATCTCAGCGGATCTGGATGCTTCATTAGGAAGATGACGTGACTGCAGCACAAGTTGGGTTATCTACATTCCAACTTTCGTTGCACTAGATCTCAACCTTCGAGCTCCACATTCAACATTTAAACATTCTGATATGTTCAGAATCACAAGGTCCGAAGCATATAGTTTTCTACCGACTCGAATCCCGGCCGCAATGTAGCAGCTAACTCTAATGTCTGTGTGTCAGTTTAAACAGTTGATAAGATCTAAATGTGAAGTTTCTTCATCTCCTTGTTGAACTAAAACTCCTTGTTGAACTAAAACTGCAAGTCAAGCAGTTGACACAAAGGACGTCATCAGAACTGCACAACCCCAGCCGTGGGCATTGGGCTCTCGAGTCACTGAACTGTGGCTTCATTCAGCGAAGACTTTGTCACTGTGGCTTCAAGATTACCTGTACAGTACTAACAATTTGTCGTCCATCGCACGTTCTTCCCTCAAGATCAACGAGCTTCATACGTGCCATATTGTTCGCTCACGTCAGGTACATTCCAAAGACACTGGACATCAAATGCGGCCAAGGATATAGATTTCACCTGGCCAAGTGTGCACAACAAGTCCTCGTTAATTCGCCGCTCTCGAGTTGTCAGTCTGATGACATTTCGAATTCTTGCCGGGAAGGTTTTTCTACATTCTGCTACAGGAATGCACGTAGCTTACGCTCAGCTGAGGCACCTAGCCTTTCTGCTTCCACCCTCCCGCGTTAAAGACTCATCTGAGAGTTCTCGACTGTGGAATCATGAGCTTCGCCAGACTACATCTCCAGGCGTAACCAGAGATGTAGTGCAAAGTTCAATTTCGCTGGGAGTGTAGGGTACAGCACATGGGTTAGGAACGCGTTTCTTCGTGGGTCTTGTCGATCAATCCGTTGACAATCTTGCTAGATTCCAGTTCATTTGGTAAGTTCATTTGTGTGGTTGAGGGGATGTGAGTACAGTCTGAGCTTACTTTCTGATCATCATCTCGTGCGGTTTTGCTTTCGTTTTTTCAGCTTTCGAGCGAAGCATCTGGAAAGACAGTCATCATCTACTCAGAGTATTATTTGTGTAAAATGATCATCCATACATACTGGAATCAAGGTTAGACTCGAGCGCACGGAGGACAAAGACTCACAGAAATTAGTTTCAACTCGCATACTACAGGAGTGCTACATCTGCTTACACAGGATTGTTTCTGAAAATTATGAACAAATTCTTGAGGTAAGGGATTCCGAGATGTCGCGTCCCTGGTCAAAATATGGATGCATATGCTTCTGCTTATCGATCTTCATCTTGGGTCTTGCCCTCTTCGGTTTCTTCATTGGAGCTGGAAGGTTCCTCAAGGTGCCTGACTTCCAAGTGGTAGATTTCCAGCTCCATGGGCTTGACGAGAGCTTGATTTCATACCGTCTAGACACAGAGAGCGCTTTTATAATTGAGACACGAAATCGGGGCAAGAAGATGCATCTCTACTATGATGAGTTTCACTTCAAAATTGAATGGAAAGACATGAACATGGGGTTAGGAAAGGTGGCTGGATTCGATCAGGGCAGCAAAAACACGTCATATATCCACGGGAGCGTGAGGTCCTCGCCTGCACATGTGGCACTCGACTTGGGGGTTCAAGCCCAGCTGATGGATGCCCGAAACAATGGGAACATGACATTGTCTGTTTATATCGGTGTAAGAACTCAATGGAAGGACATATCTGGGCTAAAAAGTGACGAATTTGATGCGGAGGTCCTATGCACAGTTGACATCAATCCAAAAATTGTTGAGGGGTCGCAGCTACTCAATCAGGATTGCCTCGTCCAGAATTTCAAATGTCTTGCAGGCTGTTGAGCACCCAACATCTGGTAGAAATTCTCGGTGCTGTGTACATACATTTGATGAGTTCCTGTATATCTCGTCCATAGATAGTCGTCACAGTATCCCCAAGTACAAGTTCAAAATCAGTTGGATATCCTGTAAAGCTCCAGTTGGCGGAAGCTGTATGCTAAGATCCAAGGCACAAATTGAAAACCATTGCTATCCATGTTCCGAGGCCGTCACATGTACCCTCCGACTGTGGTTCACACAAATTTTGTCCGACTAGTCCAAGGAGCGAAACAACCACAACGCCCTTAAAAAAATGAAATCTGGTGGAACTGATGGTTGAGCCTATTTTATCAGCTTTCTCTTGTACTAAAGCGAAGAGAACAAAGCGAAGAAAAGAGACACGAAAGTAAAACGCGGAGAAGCACGAAACCCAAGTTTTGGTCTCAAGCGGCTGCGCTGCTTCGAGGTTACTCTGTCAATCACAAAGCCAGGACGATACAGCTCAGGGAAGGGCATGGAGCAGATAAATATATCTCCTCACGAAGTGTATTCGAAGAAAGGATGTCATCCTAAGTTAGCTAGACAGCCCCAGTCGCGACCAGGCATGGGGAGAACTCCAGGAAGGAGACCAATCTGGTACACTAATCATGAATTACACGAAAATTGCCCAGGTGTGGTAGAAGAGAAAGGATCACATCTATTAACTTCACGAGTAAGAGCTACCTTTCTCTATTGATCTCAAAACCAGACGGTGAATCCCAGATTGTATCTTATTGGCAGACTTCACAAAGATATATCGTTTTGGGGACAGTGTTTAACAACTATTAAGCTGTTAAAACATTTTGTCTTCAACTCGATGACCCACACAACGAAATCATGGGACTTACTAATGAAATTCTCAGCTCACTTTTGTCAGCCAGTCTCGTCACATGATGTTCTCTTAGATTGATATCACGTTGTTATGCCACGCAAAGTGGGTATCTACTGATTTTAGGCATGCAGTTCGTCTCATATCTAATTCAAGAGAGAATGACTTGGCGGTCTTGACATCTATTGGGTTGAGCTTGGGGCGGTGGTCTGTACTTTCATCTGCTAGTATATCGTTGTTCACTTACAATTTGCATGTCTCATATCTTCACATATAGTTTGGTGAACCTCACACTTCGTGATGAAGCTATTGAGGACGTACGATTTTGGTTAAGTGATGGTTTTCTACGGTTTAAGCGGTTGCTAAAACATTGACAACGTGCATTAGTTGCTTTCCTAATAAGGGAGATTGATAACAAGACTGATAAATTGCCTTATGTAGCGATTGGCATCTATCGTGTGTGATGACTTCCACAAAAACCGGCGCAGTTCAAATTACCAAAGAAATCGGAAGTCAAACCAAGTTGGGACGGTTTTCCTGAGTAGCTTGGATTGAATCCTCAATCGTGAAATTCATCACGCTATGACTCCGTACAAACGCGAGATGGTTAACCTGGTTTCAAGTAATGTAATAGAGAAAGAAACAAACTTGCCTACTCGATTCATTCGTCAGGCTTAGTCCAGATCCCTCAGAGAATACTGAAGGACGATTCACAGCAATATATTCAAGACTTGTAATTGATGAGTACTTGTTCAATAAATACGGTCTGCACAATGTGCACAAACTCAGCTTCTTTCTCAAGTTCCTTCCCCTCGAATTAAGATGAAGCGCTGCTACTATAGAGTTCCTATCCTTGCTTGTTGAATCTTCAATCAATTTTCAACACTGAAATTTGACCATAATGCCCGACATTTCCAAAGCTTATTTACATGAGAAAATTCCTCACTAGCATTAATTGTCTCTATAAAAGATTTGAATAACTGGCCTAAGAAATGATGACCACAACTAGTGTACAAATCTAACGATATAAATGCAGCTTCACTCTTGTGCAGCTCCATGTGAATGAAGTCTAGAGCACGTACCCAAAACTTTAACAAGATCAGCTGATCCAGATAAAAAAATCCAACTTTACAAGCGAACCGGCTCAAGAAAATCTATCTTGATAGATGTGGAAGCTGGGGAGCTGTGCAGGGATGTCAGTCGTCGAGAAATTTCCTTCACTGCCAATCATCAGAGATTCTCCATCAGACGCCACCAGCAGTAGTCTACAGCATATCTACGTAGTCCTACGGGATTTCCTAGTGTATCTACGCCATTGGACATGGTACTTTCTAGGCTCCTGGCACTTGCTATGTTTTGCTATGACTTGCGGTAGAATAAGGATTCTATATATTCTCCTTACTTTGAACGGATTTGTAAACGAGAGGCGAGAAATAGCACATGATTACTAACCAGATACTTTTGAAGAACCATGCGGCTGCCCTTAATTGAAAGTTTTCGAGCTCGATGTCTGCTCAGTTCTGCCTTTACCACAATAAGGAGGAAGTCAGTTCATAATGCCAAGCTAAACGGTTTCAGTCTCTTCTATAGTCCTTATGATCCAAAACGCAGATTAGGAGTCAATTTATATACTCACCCTGGAAGTCGGGCAAATGGATTAACCAGGTGCAGAACGCCCGCCCCCTGAAGCATGTAGACTTGTGCAGGCAAATATTCATCTTCTTCTAATGAATCCAACGTCAATTCGTTTGAAAAGCTATATTTGCAGGAAGGTTGTACAAGCCGGCATCCCTCGGTACACTTTATGATCATGAGACGAGCCCCATAACGCATCTGCCACACCTGTATATCATGCAAAGATAAATGAAACGATACACTTGGAATGGGACGATAAACTTGTAATGACCCGGGCCAAAGATTCACAAACCGTAAGTAGCAGATTATATGCTTCTTTGGCAAGGCTAACATGCGAATCCGCTACAGGTTACATTAGGTTAGCGAGTAAAGGTGATGCTGGTAAGAATGGATTCATACCTCGACAACCTGCCTCCTAGGTGCATGTATCGCAAGACAAAGTTTGAATTCATCTCGTAGGAATGGTCTTCTTCTTTTGGATTGGACTATTTCATATTCTGGTCTTCCGTCCCCAGGTGCCTCTAGGAACACGCAATGAGCTTCACGATAACCCTGTGCAATTTTAGGTATTTATCAGCAACTTCCCTCCTTGCAAGCTCAGCAGTCAAGCGTTTCACCACCGGAAAAGTCAAACAGGAGGAGAAAACGTGGAACACAAAAGCAGATATACAATTCATAAGAAATAGAGATCTATACAACACATCACTGAATACAAGATGTGGTTCAAAGTCTTACTTTCCACAGCCGCACAACAACAAGAGCTTGGACATCGATCAATGATATGCGACCAAGAGAATCTGTTACAGCAGCAAGAGAGCCACTTGATGACAGGGCAAGACTCACTCCTTTCCTGTGCTTGTCACGTAAATTCGTGATAAGTGTTGCTGCACCACAATCATTTTGTTAGGTTGCAACAGAAAGGACAAGGATGGCTGGCTCTTGACTTTCAAGCTCATGCCCTAAGCTGCTTTACGAACTTATCCCCAACTTACAACTCTACAAATGTGATTGATAATTTCTAAACAGAAGAGCACCTGCAGTGTTTGTCGAAGTTTCTAAGATATGAAACTGAACGCAAAAGTACGGTGAAACATCTAAAGCACAAGCACTACAGCCATACACAGTGGTAGAAGGCTGTATCCTATCACCCAGCAAGCAAAACTTGAGAAACCGTTAAGATAGAAACGAGAAACCAATCAAACTCTCTGTACATGGTGAAATCGTAGGGGACAAAAATTGTTTGTATAGAAGATATTGGTCCCCCGACTGACGGAACTTGTATAACCAATTTCTTACTCAGTATTGCTCGCAAATAGACTTCCAACATATCGAGACGAGCATGAACAGCAATTGAAATAGACATTCTAAAGCTCACCTCTCCCAAACGCTTGCCCAGCAACCTCTGTGGGTCTGTTCGCTTCTGACGTTGGATCTGTCTTCCAGAACCTCTTGGTTAGATGAGTCAAAGCGGACATGGCAGTTGGCATTACCTTGTCAAACACGATACCAGCCAAGGAACCTCTCTTCTCGCCTGATACCCTGTGGCAACAGCATTCTCTTTTTAGAATTACGAAAAGTAGCTGGGAGCCATTGAAACCCGGCTGAAACTAGCAATTGCAAAGCCCAGGTCGAATTCAAGATCTCAAGGACAGTACAGCAGACACGCTGCATGGAAAGTCTAAGTACCTGAAAGCAGCTAAGGTACAATCCTCTCCAACCGTAAGTGCACAATAGTGGCGTTTTAGCTGTCAAGGAAAATTAGCTCTCTAGTCAGAAGATGGTTAGCTTGAAAAATTTAGTCCCTGCAGAATCTAGAGCTCTGCTTCTTTTGAGCATTTTGTCTTCCCAGGTACCTGGTGTTCCAATAGAGGAGGAGCCATGACGCATGCAAGCGCTCCATCAGCGATAACGCTAGATGCTGTTGACTTCCCCACATTCCACAGTTCGTAAGGTAAACGCATGGTAAGGCTTGCACTTCGCTGAAGCTCTCCTGGCCTTCGGCTTCCATCACGTGAATATTCACTTCGCCCTTGAAATTTGCGTAGCAAAGTCTGATACAAGTAGAAAAGGTAAATGTACCTTACTTGCATCTTCTTTGGAAAGAGCCACCGGCTCGAAACTGCTGAAGCTTTACCTAGCATTGTCTTTTAGTGCATTTGAGGACCTTCACCTAGCTCATACTGTAATCCGTGGTCCAAAGATGTCAAAACAGCAATTGACCATCTTTCAGAAACAAATCCGGAGCTCTAGGATCGATCTAATATACTGACTCTGTAACATTCACTGAAATTTATTAATGCCACTAAAACAATTGGACACCATTTCTAGGTTGAGAATATACTCTCTTTGGGTTTAGACTCCAGAAACTGGCAATTACGCCCAATAGTTAGACAGCACAAGGTTGATATCACTACGAGGCCACAAAAATTGTCCAGTCATGCTATGGAAGAAAATTTCAAAAGTAAAATTTGAGATAAATGTAGTAATGCTTCTTACGTGAAGATCAACAACATCTACTCGTGCAATAGCCTTTGGGAAGACCAGACACACATCCTCAGATGCTGTTAGGCCCACGACCATGTTACGATCCTGTCGAGCTCGCAGGCGGATCACTGGCCCAGAATTGAATTGCTGCAAGAAACAAAGACCCAACCACAATCAGGGTCAAGTTAGTTTTTGAGCATTGACTGCTTTGAACTTTCAAAATTTGTAAGTAAAGTATCAAACAGTAACCCTGTAGCTGAACATGCTGATTCAGTGGCAGGCTATTAATCTGTCCTCCCCCCAAAGTTACACTGGAGGCGAAGGTAGTAGAGTTGCTGGAGGCTTCTATTCAATGTAGTCAGTTAACTCATCAATTTGAAGCAATAGCTACAAACTGAGCGGCTGAAAGATTCAAACTTAGACACGGAACTTTTTGGGGTTTCTCTACTCAAAATACTCTCAGCCACAGAATGTGCTTATTGCTTGTCTCTGGTTGCACAAGCCGCCGACATACATTGTACTGCCTGACAACCAAGCCTCGTCAAGTTGTTTAGAGAGTTAAATTACATTACGATGCTTAGGCCAATGTACCTTCTAACAAATTCAGGACTAATTTCTGCTCAGAACTGTGTAATATAGCAAAATCTCTTCAATTCAGTTGAATGGTTAAACTCAATCGTAGCTACAAATGGAAACTACAAAACCTGAACCGAGATTTAAATTTCGGGGGGCTAGAACAGTTTCTAAACCCAAGGTAATGTCCTCTCATTCGACTTGTAGTAGGGAGCAATTCCTTTCAGGTATACGGAAGTATACAAATATTAGCCAAACGTTGGCTCCATTGGAAATCATAGGGTCCGACCAGACGAATCCCGGAGTGTAGACGATACCTGTTGGAATAACAAAATGCCTTGATCCGAATAAAGTCTAACAGCTCCAGCGGACGTGCCCACGGCTAAGACAGTGAAATCATCAAACACAAGCCATTCCATACTCGTGACATTCTCCTGATAAATATCCGAATTTCCAACCCTGATTACCAAAGGAGGGAAATCCCTATGACCCTTCCATTTCAGTCGCATGACCAGGGTATTTTTTTTGGCGATCGCCATCTGCGACCATGACATGGCGATCACTAAGTCTGGACTGTCCATCCATCCGTCAATTCCAGCACCTACATCCTCCAACTCTTCCGCTGCTACGCAGCCACAGTACTGCCATTTAGGATCGTGCTTTTCATTGACAGTTGCCATGCATCCACTCTTGATCGATCGATGGATGCAAAACCCTAGGGGCCTTCGTTCCGCTGCCCCTTCCTTCAACGGCCTCTCGCTTTTCTCGATGAATATGGGCCCTCTACATCTCTAATCTTGCTGTTTTTCCCCACTCCAGGTTCTTGCTCCTACCCTCCGCTCTCTACGGAAGGAATCTCCGTCTGTGGGGTCGATTAGTTGAGAGAACATGACACCGTGTGGAAACCTCAAAAGCCCCTAGTCGTACGTTAGTATGAAAGGAAAGCCTTGAGGTTGAAGCATATCGGTAGGACTGACATGGTGGGCTCCACAATTTGTCCTTTTGCTTTCCTTTCCAAATTGAGATTCATCAGGGACTAATTCGAACCAGAATTATGAAAAGCCTGACAGATTTACACGGCCAATCCATCTGAGATACTTGGCCGTCAGACGTCTTCCAGACTGCGAGTTGAGCCGCGGGATTGGGACAGTCCAAATTCGGACAAATTCTGCGCTTAGAAGGGTGGGGGTAGCAGGATTACAACCGTGCAAAAGAACCAATGGCAAACTGCCATGCCACTCATACAGTACATTGAAGTTGATGAGCACAACAGCCTTTTGCCAAGTGGCACGGCTCTATTCCCGACACGCGGGACTGCAGCCCCCACGTCATATCTGCTTTATGAACTGCTGACAGTCTCGAGCATGGACTATTCCCAAGCATCTCTCACCTCAGCCGTTCAATCAAAATTTGGAAGGTCCAGATGCTGTACGAACTTGACGTGCTTCTAACGTTCGATGTCTCTCACTCTGTAGTTTCTTCTCGGTCCCTACAACTTATAAAGAGCTCGAACATGCTTTCAAGTTTCAACACACACATTCCTCCGAGCAATCACCAAAAGCAGTACCTCATCACATCAGCTTGTCGAGGAATCAAGTCATCTACTAGTCGGAAGAAAGCACATTTTCAAGCGACCAGTACCAGCAGCAATGGCTTCAGAATCTCAGAGCAAGGATGCGCAGCAGATGATCAAGGCCGAGGAGAAGCTGATACACGACGACCCACTACACGACGTGAAGGAGGAGATTCTCAACGAAGTCGATGTGGCCAAGAGCGTAGACGAGGAAGGAGGCAAGAAGGCCCCAGCGTCCAAGACTGCAGCTGATGAGGTTGTGAAGAGCGATGTGGCGCCCACATTTGCTGAGGAGTACAAGAAGGACCACGTCGATGAACCCCAACCCGAGACCAAGAAGGAGCAGTAAGTGATTCGACCAGTTTCAATTCCCCGTTTGGATCGGTATCAACAATCCTATGCTCGAGTCCTGGAGTTCCAAATCTCTTGAGTATGCACGTGCGCCAGCTGAGTGCCGATCACGAGAAAACAAGCTAAGTCAAGATCAGTGGGAACTTCGAAGTTTAGCCGGGAAATATGACGCTGAAGAGCAGAAGAAACTGTTGTTATAGTTTTGAGAATGAGTGAAGTTTGTTGATGCCTCTCCTGGATCAAAATTCAGGGCTTGCCACAATTGTGGCTGGTGTAAGTAGTTTTTGTATATAAAACATAGCGCCGATCTATTCTTTTCACATTGTGAATGTGCAATTCTGTACTACCGTTCGCGACCTTCAATGTCTTTTAGTGATGGCCTTTTTGGAGGCTGAGAGTCCTTTCCGCTCACGGCATACATTTTCAGTTGGTAATGCCGCCAAGTTCTCACAATTAAGCGTCAACGAGATGGGAATAGTTACTTTGTTTGAAGCCATCAGAGCGCGGGTCTTGTATCTTCTAGTAGATTGCGTACTCTTCAATAGAGTTATACCCGAGAATCCTGGTAGGTTGTGGGATCTTGTTGCTTTGAACATGAAGTCGAATTGAGAGCGCCGCACGTCTACAGCTTCAGCTCTGTCATCTTCTGATCTGCTGGTGCATATGATTGTTTGCATGCATGTCCACACCTGCCACTCGTAGAGCCAACTCGTATTGATTCCTTCGTATGCTAGTCACATTGATTGATACTATCTTAGCTTCGAAAATCTTAGAGGCAAATATGATGGGGAGAAAACAAGAAGACTTGAATTTTGATCTATATACCGCCAATTGTAAATACTTCACTTTTGATCGATAGTCTGTGAATGCTGAAGCTGCGCGCCTTGGTGAAAGTTAGCGCTATACTCTGTAGTCAACTCGGATCTCTTTAGTCGACCGAGAACTGTCAACATAAAAATTGATGCTATTTATCACAGGGTGTATGTAGCGAATGTTGGAATGTGAGAATAACGATGGCATACTCCCGGCGCATTTTACATGCAACGATTTTACGTGCTGGTAAACAGTAGATCAGTCATACAAATTGAAAATCAAGAATCTATAGCTCATTTGACCTTGGAGTAACCAAATTGGACTAGTAAAGTTGTATGACTTTGACATTCCCGAAATTCTATCACTTCCTTCTTTCTTTCGACAGAATGATCCTCTTGAAATACGAAATTTTCTCGATTCTTCTTACATCCGGTAATTTGAGATTTTTTGACTTGAGAGCTAGTCATGGAGAGGAACACACCAGTGCATGTGCATGAGAGTTCAACCTAGATATAGACACTGCAAGTAGAGCTATGCAGGAATTTAGCGATACAGTAACACGCTGAAACTCTTAAGTCAGTCAGCTACTGGATTCATCTTCACAAGAATTTAGCACTACAGTAGACAAGCTGAAATTCTCAGTCAATCAGCTACTGAATTCATCTTCACGTGTTACCAACAGTCTCTACAGAGCACAGACAGCATAACTGTTCTGTTCCTGATAATTTAGAGCCTAAAAGATCTTAATCCACTAGCAATTTCAATAAAGTATGTACGGATTACCAAATTCAAGGATGCAACTGAGCTTTTCACTAGTTGCAAATTAAGTTCTAACCAGTGAGCGTACGGATATTTGACGACAAGGTCGTTGCCTCTGAGGCACTGTTAAACAATAAACAGTATCATCGTTCGTTCAATTGATCTTTATATATGAAAAGGCGATCGCTTAGAAAAAACGAAGGATGGGAAGACCCCATCAAGCAGTACAAGGGAGAGAAGAAAAGGTAAATGGGGCTAAGCACTAATAGAGTCCATATGAGAAATTTACTATACTGCACCTAAGATATCCAAGCTACGCAAGTCGTAGGTCTACACACAACTATCTTTATAGAGTAATTAACCTTAAAAAGTTGATCGTCAACACTGCTCATGGTTTACGATTTACTTCCTGCTGTCGGAAACAGCATTGACGCCATGATGACAGCTAGTTGGGTTGCATGATCTAGACATAACTCTATTAAGGGAGTTAGAATGCTGTCCAAAGTTCAGTATCTGTGACAGAGCAAATCCATAAATTGCTCGATTACAGTGCATCGTGACTTAAAATCTAGGATACCGATATCCCTCAAAGGAAGCAGCTATTTATGCCGTTCATCCATACAGGTCTAGGACATAGACGATGTTAGTTTGCTCGAAAGCCAGCACCGTTCCATGGAAGCTCCGGTCTTTTCATATCCTCTACTTAAACTTCGGAGTTTCAAGTTTATCGTGTCATGTTGTGTTTAGGTCGGTATGCTTACCAGCCGAATCCCAAAGGCACTCCGTCCTTTGAGATATGAATTTCTTCCAGAAACATAAAATCTCCAAGCTGCAGCTGGACTCCACGAGAGAGTTTCGAGGATTACCAAGAGTCATGGAAACATCAAAGCAAGGCTGTTACTTTCGGTTTTCTCAGAAGTAAATGCGTCGACTTGGAGGTGTTTCTACCACCTGGTAGAGGCACGGCCGTTGGGAGCTTTAAGGAGGAGGAGGAGGAGGAGGAGGTCCACAAATGAAACTATGTACACCTGAACAATGATGGATATTAGTTGCTGCATGATTACTGAAGTGCCTGTACAAGTTTGAGCTTTAATAATAGTCAGACCTTTCGTGAGGTTCCGAACCGACACTGCTGTTTTGACTTTGCAAACGATTCGCAACCGATCATTACCAGAGAAGTGATTATAGTAATTCGTCAACAGGGAACAAGGAGCTGCGTACAGGTACGGATTTCTAAACTGTAGAGGTAGTAAGTTGTTTTTAATCTTTAATAGATACTGATTTGAGAGCATACATGTTACGAATTTGAGAGGAGTTTGTCGAGAGTTCCGTAGTTCAAGACCTAATATCTAAAGTATATTTTGATCCGTTTAACTGAAATATATGTGAATTATTCCATGGCCGTTACTAAGTTTGCTACAGCGGTTTTTGTTCCAAGAGAGCTGGAATCATAGACAGAAACATGCCAGTTACTTCATCACTGTGATCCATCCTTCTAACAGTGCTGATGCGCTCACGAAGTATAGGACTTATATCTTTTATTACGATGGGCGGTCATGTAAGCTATACAATGTACACTTGAAGCCTTGCGCGCAAAGTGCCCACTTATTCCATGAATACTGTAGTCGGCAACATGTTCCCGGGGAGTGGTGTGAAATCTAGGGCACAGCTCTAGACTTGGTAAAGACAGATTAAAAAGTCCAGGCTCTGACCGGTAAATCGAATATTTCTAGAAGGTTCCGAAGAAGGTTTATTCGTCAAAACCGGATTGTCTCAACGGTTGCCGCGAGATAAACTTCTTAATCCGTTTCTTAAGAAATTAGGTACTTGAGTCCTGGGAAACAGGAGTAATTTGACAGTGTTTGCTACAAATGACGACAAGCACGGCAGATTTATACGAGATTTTTCCCTTGAACCACTGCTCAGGAGTGGACTAAGTATAATGATTAGATGTCAACTCATGTACTTCTTCTGTATTGGAATTGCTCCTGTGTTACGACAAAGTGCCACGCACATCTTGTATCTGCCCTATCTGCACTAACCAAGACAAATGGAAAGAAAGAAAATTGTGTCTATATGACCTTTATAGGAGACAGTTCATCAGTCCGTAAACCAGTCCAAATTAGAGGCATCAAGCAGAGACATTTCGATCCTTTTCTTTGAGGACCACTGCATTCAGCTAGTGATTTGCCGTAGTTAGCATTCTACTTTGAAGTCCAATTCTCAATATAAAAACTTTTCAATCGAGTTTGAGCGTCAACAGGGTCGTAACTGGTACCATGCTGATGGGTCAGAGTAGAGTACATTTTGATTTACATCATGCAGGTAACACCGGAGACCTATATAAGTTGGATCCCTCTGGACATGTCGCTAAGGTACCAAAGTACCAAAGTGAAAAGCTCTACAGCACAAAACCCAGCCTAAAAGGTTGGGTCATCAGGAGGATAGTCAACTTCCAAGCACGGCATAAAGTTCGTCATAAAGGATACCTTGTTGTACATCTGTCGCAATGGAAAGAGCAGAGAAAAGCCACGGAGTCTAATGCCAGTCATGAAGACGTAATTATTACCATCCAAAAAGCATAGCTCCCAAGAAACTTTGCATTCCTGTATAGCATAAATATAGCATAAATTGGTCAGATAGCCACTTTATGGAGTAGTCAATATATAACTCATTGCTACCACTGTTCCATCTCGGAATACTAGCTTGAAGTTCACAATTTCTTTGACCTGGTCAATAGACTTGTGAGTTCCAGCTCCACCTTTCACGTTGGTGCTCCTGAATTAGCATTTAGTCCATCCACACAGTTCCATTTCAATTCGCAAAACCGGCTGGGCATTTTCTCAGTCAGCTATCAGTCAAGTGCACTTATGAGCAGTTTTGCTGTACCAAATGTTCAAGAAGTACGTCAATCACGCAAACTAGCTGCTCGGGGAAAGACCAGACAACAAGAACCACTCTTGTGCTGGATGCGTGCAGAGCGAAGGGACTTGCATTTACCAGCCACTCGTCGAAATTTTCAAATTTGTGAGAAGATTTTACTTTTAGGTCTCTACATCTGTGAGAGCGGCTTCAATCTACCTGGAAACTATATTCTTCCGTCTTCCTCAAGCCGGGATTTGTGGTTCATGACACATACCTATGTTGTGAGTTGGACGAGAAGCTGATTGTGCACCTTCAGACGCCCTTTTTTTCTAAAACAAGCTGGAACACTCCTTCATTCCAAGTACCGGTAGCTACACGTTTTGTTCATGAATCATTTTGCAGTTCAATTGATTAGTTTGATCAAAACTTCAGTCATCAATTGTGCTACACAGCATGATAATGGATAAAGTGGCCCGCGTGCGCAGGATTTTGACATTCCGGGTAAACATACGATGCTCGGCTTCTGAACATGTCAGATGTTTTCCAGGTCCAGTCTTAGCTGGTCGCTATTTGAGCTCATACCATATTCAATAGATTATGCTCACTCACAGGTGGACAATTTAGAAACTTAGTAAGGCACTGGGGGTTACAAACGATCACGTTCTGTCGTACGACGTGCAGAAGCCAGCTTCAAAATGTGCACCAAGGAGTCACGAGGACGATCCGGCTTTGTCCTCATTCAAGTGGTTATGACTGGTTTAGTGCTCCTCATGGCGTTCAGCCTATTCTGGTGGGCGTTGGAGCTGAGAGTACGCGGGAGGTCGGAGAACGGAGGTCTTGAGTTCATCTCGTATCAAGAATCTGAGCTAATGAGAGCTGGTAAACTAAGATTTCTGTGACACTTGCCTTCGCTCTGGGTGCCCGACAGAGTAATGTATTTCCACATCCAGTTGTCGTGAATTAGCCAGGATTTGGATGGGATCATAACCTAGAATAAATCTGTAATACTGTTAAAGTTGACTCAGAGACCCTCCCTCACTTCTTCGTACATCCTGCAAACATATTCTATCACTCAGAAGCGGGAGTATATCGTGTGTGAGTTAACCCTTGTAATGTTTTCTGCATACTTGGCTTCCTTCCCGGGGTCAAGTTAGACGCCTCACTTCTTCAATTCTTATAGTTTCAGGGGTTGTTAAGTCATTGCTGGCCTTAAATTCACTTGGTTGCTAGAATTGAATAAAGCAAGGAGGAGACGGCTCTGTTTGTTCTGCTGCAATGAGAAATTTATTGCAATCACCAGTAGGAGATGCATCTGGTTGTTCTGCTGCAATCAGATATTTATGCTATGTGTCCTGAGTACCTCTCGCAATAGCACATCATAAAACCCATTAAGCAAATAATGTAAGGACGAACAGGAAACAACTTGGTTCAATTCCTGTCCCGGAAACTACCTCCACGGCTGAAACAGGCCACGCCCCGACCCTCTATTACTCGCTGCACATACATATAAAACAGAGATAGTTCCTCATCACTGTCATTCGGTTGAACTCGTGAGTACATGAATACAGACTTGCGGGACTTCATGAATAGTGACCATTCAAGGTATCTAGTCACTTTAATACTTTGCCATAGTAGAGACTGAATATATCTGTCCTGTCGCCATAGTAGTGACTGAATATATCTGTCCTGTCGGACTGAACGCCTGTCCCGCACCTCGCTGAAACCGTACACGTTTGCTCTTGATTGTCATAATCTTCAATATTCAGTCAAGTCCTGATCGTTGAACAATATATAACAATCTCCACCTTTTGCTTTGATCAACCATATCATCCCAAAAAGCAACATGAACATGAGCAAGTTCAAACATAACTTGAGTATCACAACACGAACAAGTTCAGTGGACATATCAGCTTTGATTACCTATTTGTCAATCTTTTGCAAATTGATCTGACCATTTGTCACCACATTCATGATAAAATGATGTCTCACATCAATATGCTTTGTCCTTGAATGATATACTTGATTCTTGACCAAGTGAATAGTGCTTTGGCTATCACAAAAGAATGTTAGGAGTCCTTCATACTTGGCTAATCTTTGTAGCCATATTGCCTCTTTGGCAGCCTTAGTTGTTGCTATATATTCCGCCTCTGTAGTAGAAAGAGCAACAATAGATTGGAGAGGAGACTTTGAACTTATTGCACCACCAACAAGTGTAAAAATAAATCCTGTAGTAGACCTTCTTTTATCCAATTCTCTGACAAAATTAAAATCTACATACCCTGTAATTCCTCCTTCTTGGACCTTCTCTACATCAAAGACAATGCAAATATTTATAGTCCTTTTCAAGTAACAAAGTACCCACTTCACAACTTCCCAATATTGTTCCATGGATTTGGCATGTATCTACTCACCATACTCGCAATATATGAGATGTTTGGTCTAGTGCAGACCATAGCATACATTAAACTCCCAACAGCACTAACATATTTGACATTAATTTTCTCTCCTCCTCATTTTATGAACATTGCTCCAATGATAACCTGAAATGACTTGCCATTGGAATGCTCACTGGTTTTGCATTCTCCATGCCAAAACAAGCAAGTAAAATTTCCAAATACCTCCTTTGAGCTACCCATAACTTTCGCTTGCTCCTGTCCCTGTGGATTTCAATCCCAAGCACCCTCTTTGAAGAACCCAAGTCCTTCATATCAAACTCCTTACCAAGTTGTGCTTTCAATTTCTCCACCTCATCCATATCCTCCGCAACAATCAACATATCATCCATATATAGTACCAAGATGATTAAATCAAATACTCTAGGTCCATGTAGCTTCTTGAGGTACACACAAAAATCTGACTCACTTCTATTATATCCATGCTTCAACATGAAAACATCAAATTTCATGTACCATAGTCTTGGACTTTGCTTTAGTCCATTTAAAGACTTTTATAACCTGCAAATTAGGTTTTTGTTCCTTGGTACCACAAAACCTTCAGGTTGATGCATGTAAATTTCTTCCTCCAATTCTCCATGTAGAAAAGTAGCTGGAACATTTGGTTGCTCTAACTCCAAGTTATGAAATGCAACTATTGCAAACAATGCACAAATTGAAGAGATTTTTACCATTGGTGAAAAAATCTCTTTGAAGTCAATATCTTCTTTTTGGCTATAACCCTTTGCTACAAGTCTTTCTTTCTATCTATGTCCACCCGATTTTGGAAGTCCTTCCTTCCTCCATAATATCCATCTGCAACCAATCACCTTCTTCCCCATAGGCAAATTTTCAAGCCTCCAAGTTTGGACAAAGACTTCATCTCCTCTTTCATTGCACAATGCTATTTTTGACATTCTTGATCTTGGATTGCCTCATCATATGAGGAAGACTCACCATTCTCCATAAGAAGAGCATAAGCTACAAATGAATCATCAAATCTCTTTGGAGGCCTTCTACCCCTATTTGGAAACCTACATTCATGAATCAACTCTAGACTTTGCCCTTCTATTGGATCACTTGGTAGATCTTCAAGAGGTGAGATGTCTTCATTTTGAAGATCAATATCTATCTTAAGAAAATCTGATGGAATTTTCTTTTTCTTTTGCTATAGTAATTATCTCCATTGTACTAGTCTCATCAAGAAATACATCCCTACTAAAAAAAAATACAACACCTATTTCAATCCCATAATCTATTGCCTTTGTATCCTTCCCATATCCCAAGAATATATATTTTCTAGTTTAGGATCTAACTTTGTCCTTTGTTCTTGTTGAATATGAACATTAGCTATGCATCCAAACACTCTAAGTGAAGATTAATTGACATGCTGACCTGTCCATTTTCCATAGGTTTCTTACTCAATAGTGGCAAAGGGAGAAATTTTACCAAATTGCAAGCGGAACATACAGCTTTTGCCCAAAAACTCTTCTCCAATCTAATGTTGCTTAACATACTTCTTGCTTTCTCCAAGAGTGTATAATTTATCCTCTCTGCAAAACCATTTTGTTGAGGGGTACCTAGTATGGTAAAATGATGAATCAACCCTCACTCTTACAATATTTATCAAACTCTCTAGATTTGTATTCTCCACCATTATTAGATCTCAAACATTTCATTTTCCTTCCATTTTGTTTCTCCATCATCACCTTCTATTTTTTAAAGATAGAGAAGACCTTTGGTTTTTTGCTTCATGGTGTAGACCTATACTCTCCTAGAGTAAAAATCAACCAAAGATACAAAATATAATGCTCTAGGATTTGAAGCTATAGGTGCATGGTCAGAATTCACATAGTCTAAAATTCCCTTTGTGCAGTGAACTCTTGTGGTAAAGCTTACCCTCTGTTGCTTTCCTATTACACAATGCCCAGAGAATCTTAACTGACAACTTTTAAGGCCCTTTAGAAGTTGTTGTTTGGACAATTCACTTAGACCTCTTTCACTCATATGACCCAAACATAGGTGCCATAAGTGAGTAAGATCTTTGGGATATTCATTTCAGAAATAATACTTGCCACTCCTTTGGTAATGGTATCTCCAACAAGCTCATAAAGATTTTCTATCTTCTTGCTCTTCATTATAACCAATGCTCATTTTGATACCTCAAGAGTTCCATTTTCTGCTTCCCACTTCCAACCATTTGAGTCCAAAGTGCCCAGTGATATCAATTTCTTCCTTAACTTAGGAACATGCCTCACATCAGCAAGAGTCCTCACAACACTATCAATCATCATAATGCATATTTTACCAATGCCAATTGCTTTACAAGCCATGTTGTTCCCCATTATTACAGATCCTCCATTGAATGGTTTGTACTCATAAAACCACTCCTTATGTGGACACATATAGTAAGAGCAACCTGAGTCCAATATTCATGACTCCTCAAATTGATCTTTGTCTTGGGTAACACATAGAACATTATCCACACAAAACCAGATGACCCATCAATACTTGCTTGATCTGAAAGTTGACCTTTATCCTTGTTGGACTCAACCCTCTTGTTGTTACAATCCTTCTTGAAATGTTCAACCTTCCCACAAATCCGACACTTGCATTTGAACCCTCCAGTTCTAGACTTTGATCTTGATTTACTCTTGATCTGATCACTCTCTCTTGTCCTTCCTCTAATAAAAAGAGCATCTGGATTTTTCTTTTCTTGGTTGGGTCTTTTTTGCATCTCATTGGACAATAATGCTGAAGTGACCTCCTCAAAGTTTATATAATCATTCCCATATAGAAGATTTGTGACCAAATGCTCATATGATGGAGAAAATGAAGTCAATAAAAGCAATGCTTTCTCCTTCTCTTCTAACTTAACCTCTATGCTCATCAATCACAAATGATTTTGTTGAAAGCATTGAGGTGCTCCATAATACTTTGGCTTTCCTTCATTTGCAACATATACAACTTTACTCAAGATATAGTCTTTTTTTCAATGATCTGGTCATATATAGATTCTCCAGTTTGGCCCATGGTTTTGGTGCATATTTCTCATTCATAACCTTGTATAGCATTTCATCAGCAAGGTTCAAGCAAATAGCTATAAAGTGCTAATAGCTTTGAGATCTGCATCTTCATCTTCTCCATGCTCATCACTTTTTTCCTCATATCTTTTTCCTAGTGCTCTATGCAGACCTTGTTGGACAAGAAGGTCCTTCATCTTCTGTTGCCAAAGTCCAAAATTATTTTTTTATTAAACTTCTCCACTGCAAATGTAGCATTTGATATGGATATCACCCTTGCCATTGCTTTGCTATAAACTTGCTTCTGGAACAACTTCATTGCACCCTCAGATCTCAAGACCCTCTTCAAGACCAACTAAGCTCTCATATCTTGTTAAAAAACACAATCATGAGGACCTCTTGCAATAGCACATCATAAACACCATTAAGCAAATAATGCAAGGACAACAGGAAATAACATGGTTCACTTCTTGTCCTGGAAGCTACCTCCACGGCTGAAATTGACTCACATCCTTGACCCTTTATTATTTACTGCACACATTTATATGTATGTAAATTAGGGATAGTTCCTCATTACTGTAATACGGGCCGAACTCCTTAATATTGACTTGTGGGACTTTCTGGATATTGACCATTCATGATGTCATTGGGGAAATAATCTATATCTTACATTAGTGCTATTTAGTGTGATAGGTTAACCAAGAGAAAATAATATAGAATTAGTAAAAGTGCTAGTAGCATGCAATACAATGGCAATTTTCAATATTTGCATAAACTTTCTAGGTAGTAACTCTGAGAGTTGTCAAAATAGTGAGCTGCTATATGTGTAGGTAGTCACAAGAAGAGAGAAAGGCATCAAAAGGCAAAGAGTTAGGACACAAAATGAAGATAGGGAATTTGGAGGAGGAGAAACAAGTTGTTGAAGTAGCATTGAGGAAAAGAAGTCAAATGTCATGGAAGACCTTGGGGCAAGAAAAGAGACTGAAGCTAAATCTTCTCTTAAAGAGTAAGAAGTTGAGTACTTGGTTGAGAGCAAGCCAATATTTGAAGTTTAGTCTGGAAAAAGTTAAGTCAGAAGTTTACTATGAAGAACCCAAGAAGTTCTGTTTGAATACTCTTGAAGAGGAAAAGGAGAAAGTGCTCAATGTGAAGAAAAAGTCTTATGAAGGAAAGACAAGTGCCAAGGCCGTTTATTGGAAGGGGAGTCAACTGAAGATGAAGCAGATTTTTTTGGAGAAATAGGAAAAGAGAGTACTGGAAAGTATCAAAAGAAGGAAATTTTTGACAGAAACAAGACAAGAGCGTACAAGAAAGTATCAAAGGAAGGGAATTTTTGGGGTTAATAGGAAAGTATCAAAGGGGGAGAAAATCAGCAGAGAGAAGGAGTCATTTGGAGGAGTGGCAAAGGAAGAGAGAATAGAAGAAGGAGTTAGGAGTTTGAGGAAGATCTAAAGGGTTTCTGGTTTGGAAGGATAGAGAAGTATCAAAGGAATTTTGAGTGACAAAGAATGATCAAAGAGTGGGAGGACAGAGAACTATCAAGGGAATTTTGAGTGAGGGAATGATCGAAGATTGGGAAGACAAAAAAGTTTCAAAAAAGGTTTTGGTTTGGAAGGACATAGAAATATCAAGGGAATTTTGAATTGGGTGAATATCAAATGGATGCAAACAATTGAGAATATAGAGATATAACTCTGGTTGAGAGATTTGAAATACAACTCAAAAAGGGTATACAAAAGATTTGTTACAACTGTATATGAGAGTGCATCCGGAGATAAATTTGTATGTTATAGCTTTGCATGTGACAACCTTGGCTATGATAGCTTTGTTTGTCATAACTTTACGTGCAATAGCTTTGTGATAACTTTGTTTGTGATCATTTTACTTGTGACAATTGGTCATGGACAAAATTTTGTAATTCTTGTTCATTTGAGAGAGTTTGAGCTTGTCAGATTAGTGCATTGGTTTCTTAGATGAGAAGAATTGTGTTTCTTGGTTGTTCATCATGAAGTACTTGATGAGCTCACATCAACTCTACAAGTGAGTCAATGAGATGTTAGCATGTCCCTCTATTGACAATAAGGGGGTGAGATTGAAGTGGGATGAAGGAGAGATCGAAACATGCACATTGATCATCTTAAATGTCAAAAATTTGCAATATGTTCACAGATGCAAATGTGAGACAACAAAAGAGATGTGGGATAAATTGGAGAAAGTTCACAAGCCAGTTTGGATCATTACAATATTTTTGTTGCAGAAGAAGCTCTGTAATGTTTTGAGGATAGTAGAGAAATATAGAAGAGAAAACATTAGTTTCACACTCAAACTCCGATGCCCCAAAGGAGCACCTTGGCTTTATTATATAGCAAAATAGAGACACTCAACAAAAGCATAACCCTTGGATCAGATACATGGATTTGTGACATGTCATTGATCTCCACCCTCAGATTAGATATGTGCATGGGTGACTTGTTGGATATGGTCCTATTTGGTTGGTCAAACCAAATGTTGACTATAAAGAATCTTTAGGGAATCTTCTGGTAGGAGTCTTTGAATCATATGGGTGAGGTACCATTGGAAAGCTCTTGATGACAAAAATAGGGGGGAGGGAAGGCTAAACTTTTCCAAGAAGGAGGGGGAGAGAATTTGCACATTTTTGAGGTCTAATTATTCGTTTAGGCCCCTCAGAATTGCCACTAAAGATTTCAGGCATATTTTAGTTTTTGCTCTATTAGTAGAAGTATCCTTTTGGTGATACTTCTTCTGATTTATTTAGTCCATCATGTATAAAATCCTTCCAAATGTTACCAAACTAAATTTCACTGCTAGATCATATGTCTAGCTATTGGTTCTAAGGTTTTCAAGTCTATTTTGGTTTTTGCTCTATTAGTAGAAGTAGTTTTTTCCCTCTTTTGGTGATACCTCTGTCTAATCTATTTAGTCCATCATGTATAACATCCTTCCAAATGTTCCCAGACCAAATTTCATTGCTAGATCATATGTCTAGTTATTGGTATTACAAATCTCCCTCCTTTTTAGACGCAACGTCCTTGTTGCAAAGCTGTTGCTCAAAAGATTGCACCAACACCGGTGCATGTGTCAAGTTGGGAATTGGGTTCCCAGGTCACCTTATATAGTGGGTAACCTTTCCATTACACAAGATTGTCCACCTATGGATGGCGAGTACCACAGATGAGTTTTGTAGAATGCATTCCACTTCATATTCCTCCATGCCATCAATGTCGGACAAGGTCAAAGGTTTTGTATAGAATGATAGTGGCTTAATCAGGAGGCATATCTACATAGTAAGGAAACATGGAGCATTTGATGGATCTTCATGTGTGGTGATAGCTTGAGGTGATATGCCATAGCGCCAACTCAACAAGGAATAGAAAAAAGACCAATTAAATGAGGTTTGAGCTTACAAGGGCCAACTAATGTGAGATTGGTTGTTGATTGCCACACCTAATCCTTGACATTGAACCCCATGTGCCTACAATATGCAACGGCATATTTCTTCTAACAATTTTGGCAATCTGCAACCTGTGTTTGGTGCTCTCCACACCTTGTTGGATTCTAGAAACAAAGTTGTTGATTGCATCAACCTTGGTAGCCATCTGATGGATCTTTATCAAGCTCAAAGGTGTGAAAGGATGCTCACCATACATGAGGAAGAATGGAGTGACTTGGGTGGATTCATTCACTTAATTATTGTAAGAAAATTCTACCAATGGAAGTAAGGTGTCTCACCTCTCTTGCTCGTCTAAGGTGAAGCCTCGTAACATGTCTTCAATAGTGTGATTAGCTTGCTCTATTTTTCCATTGATCTATGGGTGGTAAGCTGTGGACATGGCCAAATTGGTTTTGAAGAAACCAAAGAGCATATGCCAAAACAAACTAGTGAATTGAATTCCTCTATTGATGATGAGCACTTGAGATAGGCCATGGTGAAAGAAGACTACATCTAAGTACAATTGAGCTAGTTGTGGAGCAGTCACATCCTTGGTGGTAGGCCGTACATGAATCATTTTGTTGAGTTGGTAAACAAAGACTACAATGGAGTCAAACCATGAGGTGGTCTTGGGCAATTCACAAACTAGATCCATGCTCACATGTTCCTAACATTGTGTAGGAGTAGGGAGGGGTCGAAGGAGTCTTGTAGGAGCTTGATTAGAAGCTTTTTTTTTATTGACAAAGTAGGTAGCTCCAAACGTATTCCATCACATCGCTACTCATCTTGGGCCAATAATAATAGTGTTGGATTGCATCCAAGGTCTTATCCACTCCCACATAACCTCCAATGGCAGAATCATGACATTCTATTAGGATGGTGGTGCATAGTTTTGTGGTATTCAAGATACATAATCTACCATCACAAAGGGTGAGTCCTTGGATGTTGGTTACACCTTTGGATGATTGAGCTCGTACAATCTATGGATCAATTTTTGTAGCAACTAGAATTTTTGGCCAAAATTCAAGGTTCATCTTGACCTCTACCACCAAATTTTTTGCCATTGACATTCAGGTGAATGCATTTGCAAGTTGTTACTTGCCTTCCTTGTAGGTTATTTTCATATTGAATCATTTGTCACCACTCTACCTACTAAATCTAATGATGAGATAGATCTTTATGCATCTTGAGGTAGACTAGAGGCTTGTGGTCTATCTCCACTACAAATGCCTTCTTTCCAAGATAGTGCTTCTAATGCTTGGTTGTAAGGACAATGGCAAACTCTTCTTGTTTTGTGGTGTGATAGTTACATTTTGCCGATAACAACTTTTGAGAGAAAAATGCAATTGGATGCCATCCGTCATGCCACTCCTATTGTAGGACTGCTCCTATTGCTATATCTAATGCATCTATAGCCAACTTGATTGGACTTTTGGACCATTTCAAGATTGGTGCATGTAGCAAGGCATCTTTTAATTCTTGAAAGGCCAATTGTTATGCAGTTCCCCATGTCCACTTCTTCTCCTTGCCAAGTAGTGGTATTAAAGGCTATGCAACCTTGGAGAAGTCCTTGATAAATTGACAATAAAACCATGTCAACCCCAAGAAAATCTTGAGTTGAGTCTAATCTTCTAGAGCGCTCCATTTTTGAATGACCTCTACTTTATCTATTAATATTTGGATACCCTTTGCATTTACTCTATGCCCCAAGTTGTCTACTTCAAACTTGCCAAAATTGTACTTTGAAATTTTGGCATATAATTGATTCTGTCTTAGAATTTGGAGTACCTCTTGTAGATGTTGTTTGTGTTCCATCATCATCCTATTGTATACTAAGATGTCATCTAGGAAGACAATAAAAAACTTATCCAAATATGGACAAAATATGTCAATCATTAGACTCATGGAAGTGGTAGGTGCATTAGCAAGGCCAAATGGCATCACAAGGTACTTGAAGTGGCCATACTTGGTTCAAAAGGTGGTTTTGTATACATCTTCCTCTGCAATCTGCATTCTATTGTAACCGCTCTACATGTCTAGTTTGGTGAAGTGATTTCCTCCGTTGAGTTAATCAAACATGTCATCCATGAGGGGTAAGGGGTATTTGTTCTTCATTATTTGCTGATTGAGGCCTCAAGAGTCAATGCACATGCGCATTGTACCATCTTTCTTCTTCACAAACAAGACAAAAGTCTCATATGGTGATACATTGGTTTGGATAAGTCCTTTCTGTAGCATATCCTCAATTTGGGCCTTACACTCCTCCAACTCATGAGGTGATAGATGATATGGGGCCTTACAAGGAGATGTCTTCCTTGGAAGTGTCTTGATTTTATGATCTACTCTCCTTTTTGGTGGTAATGTTGAGGGTAGATCATCTGGAAATACATCTTGAAACTCATTTACCACATCTTTCAATTTCTTAAGAATCTATCTATTGAGTTGTGCACTTTGGACTTCTCTTATTAGACCCATGAAACATCGATCTATCTTCTAGATAATTATTGTCTTTATGACATAGAGAGGCATTTCTTACCTATGTGATTTTTCTTTAACCCCAATGATTGTCCATTGGCGGGTGCTCACTACTTTCCTCCTCTAATCTACCATAGGGTTGTTATGCTCTATCCATGCCATGCTTAAGATTGCATCATAACAAGCTAATTGTATCACTTGCCACTCAATTACTTCTTGATATTCTCCTACAAAGAGTGGTACCTTATAGGTAATGACTCAATCTTCTCTATTTACCTACTAGGTAACTCTAGTTCTTTGCTCTCATCCTTCTCTAGATCCATCTCCAATCTTATTGCAATAGAATGTAATAAGAAATTCTTTGTTACCCCAAAATCTATCAATACTCTCACTTGATTGCCTTCTAAGACTCCATTCATGACAATCAAATGTGAGTTTACCTTTTTGGATCTTTGCGCACTCGTCATCTTCCTCCCCTTGCTTTTTTGCTTCCCTATTGAGCCAATAATACCGCAAGGTACATTTATTGGTGATCTTAATTTTTTGAGGCGATTTTTGCATCCTTTTCTTTGGTGCATTGTTCCATGTTGTTCAAAGATTTCATGTATGGAGGTTGAGGGCCTCTAGCGAGATGAGTATGAAAATTGATAGATATGTGCCCAATAGGCCACAATTGTAGCAATGATGTTCTTCTCCTTGGGTTCCTTCTCCTCGTGGGACTCCATCTCTTTGTTATTTCACCCATCTCTGCTCTCCTTGAGGTAGTCATGCTCCTTGATCTCAAAACCAAAGGTTACCCAATTCCATAGGTATTGGTCCACCCACATGTGGCATTTCAACCCAATAATATTGAGATGGAACTACTCCTTCACCTCCTTGTAATACCAATAGTTAGATAAATGATCTAAAGATAAAATTTATTTTGGTACCATCTAGAAGAATTTCATACATGATGGTCTAAGTAGATTAGATAAAAGTATCACCAAAAGAGAGTACCACTATTAATGGGCAAAAAACCAAAACATACTTGGAATCTTTAGAATCAATAGTTATGCATATGATCTAGAGATGAAACTTGGGGTGATGACATCTCGAAGGATGTTACACATGATGGAAAACATAGATCAAATAGAGATATCACCAAAAGATCATTTCCATTAATAGGGTAGAAGCAAAAATAGGCCTAAAACCTTTTGAGGCAATTTTGGAAGCCTAAATTGATGAATTAGGCCTCAAAAAAGTACACAGTTCTCCCCTCAACAAAGGAAAGGTTGGCCTTTCCTCCCCTTAGTTTATCTCACCAAGAGCTTTCCAATTGTATCTCCCCAATATGATTTTGAGATTCCTACATGAAGATTCTCTAAAAGATTCCCTTTGGTCAATGCCTATTTGACCAACCCGATGGGACCAAGACCGACATGTCAACCATCCAAGCAAGTAATCTAAGGGTGGATGTAACAATATGGAGTTTAGCAACAAAGTTAGTTGGGTTTATGAAGTAGCACATAAGACAAATTAACCTAGAATATTCTAGAAGTATCTAGGAAGCTTCTTGGGAAGCTTCCCGATTAACTTAGCTTGCACCTCAAGTAAGTAGCTTCTAGAAGCTTCCAACTAGCTTAGCTTGCACGCCAAGTAGGTGACTTCTAGAAGGAAGCTTCTTGAGAAGCTTCTTATAAATACCTATAAATACCAAAGCCAAAGCTCATGCTAGGCATTTGGAGTTTTCCCACATTCAAGTGTTCCAATGTGAGTTTCCATTCTCCTATTTCTCTCTTTGGTCTTAGTCTTTTACATTGGTATCAGAGCAGGAATGGGATGGATGGAATTTATAGACCACCAAATCCACTTCCCCCAAACCATTGGGATTTTCATGTCCAAATATTATCCAAGCACCGCTTCACACAATTCATCACCTCACACTTTGGGTAGGATTTTCTACATATGATCACTGTGTCTAAGGAACCCTTGATACTTCCGATTGTCACTTATGGAGAAAGTTGGATGTGTTGTATCTATGTGTTATTCAATTAGATAAATTGGGAGTAGTAGGATAGAGTAGTAGCTATGGTGGCAATACCGGATGTTATCCTTGCAATGCAATAACAAATTGAGCTCCTTACTCAATTGTTGGATGAACAAGACCAACAACAACAAGAACATATAGCAAGAGCTCTAGTCCAAGATGGAGAAGATCATATTTGATTTCCAAAACCCAAGGTGTTTGAAGGCAAGAATCTTCCGGGCACAGTGGAGAATTTTGTGTTTGCTTTGAATGTTACTTTAAAGCCACCAATCTTCAAGATAAAATAGAAACAGATTCTCTTGGCTTCTAGCCAATTGGATGGTGTGGCAAAACTTTGGTGGCAATTCCGAGTGGAGCAAGTTGAACGATAGATTGTTGCACCAATCTTGACATGGATAGAATTCAAGGATGCAATACTTGGTCAATTTCAAACTATAAATGCCACCCGAGTTGCACGAGATAAATTGGCAGAGTTGAAGCTGATTGGCTCTGTAAGAGGCTATCTCATACAATTTCAGAACATTATCATGCAAATTCCAGATATACAAGAAGGAGAAGTTCTAGATCAATATGTATGGAGATTGAAGTCACGAACTAAAATGGAGGTGACCATGCGAGAACCACAAAATGTAGAAGAAGCCATGCAATTGGCTGAGCGCTTTGATTCCTTGGTTACGACAACTTGCTCTCGACCTCGACTTACACCAAACTTACCAGTACCATACGCACGAGTGGAAGAACTAGCACCAATGGAGATTGATGCTATCCAACGCATGCCACTTGGTGCAGTAGATAGAGGAAGATTGCAATAAAATGGAGGTTGTTTTTATTGTCGCCAAGTTGGACATCACATTGCTTAATGTCCACTTAGGAATGGGCGACCTTGACAAGTTGCCCAGATGGAGTTTGTGGAACTGAATGATCAAGGAAACAAAGAATCCCTAATAGGATATTTCAAGCCACCTATTGGGAACTTGATTAGTTCCAATGGGATTGAAGGCTCAACCTATGCAAGTTTGCTTCACTTGCAAGGTATGATATCTGATCAGGGTTGTAGGATTTTAGTTGACTCTGGAAGTTTAGAGAATTGCATGTCTATGCAAGTAGCTAAAGAATTGAGTATTCCTATCAAACCAGTGATTGGAAGTAGTTTGATGATGACGGATGGTAGAAAGGGTTTTGCATTCCGCACCTCGCATCCTGTTACCTTCAAGATTGGGAAGGAGTATTTGGAGTGGCACCTTTACACTATGATATCATTCTAGGTCTACCTTGGCTTGAACGTCATAAGGTTCAATTTGATTGGACCCAATGCCAAATTCAAGTACAAACCAAGGTAGAAATTTCCGATTAGTTTGTTTGGCACCTCTGAGTAAGACACCTAAGAATAGTCAGTCCTAAGATAGGAAGTTTGCCAAGAAGGGAACCATGGAGCAAGCTTGGACGAGAGATGAGTCCTTGGAAGGGAAGTTGGTTAGTAAAGCAGCCATAGAGCAAGCTTTGGAGGAAGATAAGTCTGTATTTGCAGTGTGAATCAAGCTAATTGCACAAGAACAATCGGAGGAAGGCCAAGAGCCTCATCAAGCAATGGTTGATTAGATAGTTCAAGAGTTTGCAGACGTGTTTCCGGATGATTTGCCAAAGGGATTACCCTTCGATTGAGGTATGCCCTTCAAGATCAAGTTATTGCCAAGGAGTACTCCAGTGAGTAGACCGAACTATCGGCTCTCACCAAAGGAGTTAGAGGAGTTGCGAACAACACTTACAAAGTTGTTGGAGAAGGACTTCATACAACATAGTACCTCTCCTTGGGGAGCACCAATACTATTTGTTCCAAAGAAGGATGGAGGACTTCATTTTTGTATTGATTATTGTGGGCTCAATAAGCAAATCATGAAGAATGCATATCCCTTGCCTTGGATTGATGACTTGCTTGATCAACTAAGTGGAGTATGCTACTTTTCCAAGTTGGATCTTTGCAGCGGCTATTGGCAAATTCCTATTGAAAGAGAGGATGTGCAAAAGACTGCCTTCTATACAAGGTATGGGCATTTTGAGTGGAGAGTTCTACCTTTCAGACTCACTCATGCTCCAACAGTCTTCATGGATCAGATGCATTGAGTGTTGGATGGACTATTGGATTGATCAGTGGTGGTGTTCTTGGATGATATCTTAATCTATAGTAAGACAGAGGCAAAACATGTGAATCATGTGCGAGAAGTCCTAAGATGCCTACAACAATGGAGATTTTACAGCAAGAAGTGGAAGTGTGCCTTTTGGCAGAAGGAGGTTACATTCTTGGATCATAAGATCTCATAAGACGGGATCAAGATGGAAGAAGAGAAAATCAAGGCCATTACTGATTGGCCTACCCAAAAGGATGCTACAAAAGTACTAGCATTCAATGGATTGGCCAGGTTTTACCGACGGTTCATCCATTATTATGCTCATGTGGCTGCACCATTGATTGACCTCTTAGGAAAGAACTCGAGCTTCTAGTGGACCACCAAGCATGAAGAAGCATTCCAGAAGTTAAAGCATATGGTGTCTTCAAGACCCATTCTTCAACCATATGATCCTCAACTACCATGTGTGGTTGATTTTGATGCTTCTAACTTTGCAATTGGAGCCGTGCTGCAAAAAGAATTCCCAAATGGATTCTATCCCATTGCATTTGTGTCTTGCCAACTAAATATGGCTGAACAAAAATACTCTACTCGAGATCAAGAACAACTTGCAATGGTATACGCCACCAAGGTATGGAGGCATTACCTCTTGGGGAAACAAGTGATCATGCAAACTGATCACAAACCACTGTTGCAGACCTTACACTTGGAACACATGAAGAGTTAACATCATTGATGGGAGGAACAACTCCAACTGTATGACATCAAACTTGAGTACAAACTAGGTCAGTTCCATGACATCCTTGATGCTTTATCATGACAACCTGATTTGAAGTCTCTTCCTCTCATCACATCGGCAATTTCAATAATGTTAGTCGACTCCAAGGTCCAAAACAAGTTTTAGTTAGCTCTACACCAAGATCTGTTCTTCCAAATGGTACATGGTCGCCTTATGGCATGCGATAAGGAGTACAACACCTTCTCCATCAAAGAGTGCATTTCCTTCCATGAGAACCAGATCTATGTTCCAGCTAAAGGTGATATTTGACTTGTACGTCTTCAAGAAGCCCATGATTTACCCATCACTGATCACATGGGTGTAGACAAGACCTTGGGTACCCTCCAACGTCAGTGGTGGTGGCCCAACATGACACAAGATGTTTGAGAATTTGTTAGATTGTGTGAGAGCTACCAACGTAACAAGGCCAACAACCAGAAGCCGAGTGGACTCATTCAACCACTTGCCGTTCCATCCGCTCATTGGGAGCATGTGAGCTTGGATCTCATCACATCCTTGCCAAAGACAAAACAAGGACACACCACAATTGTGGTGTTTGTGGATAAGCTTAGTAAGCAAATCCACTTGGCACCAACCTGTGATATCATGGATGCTCCAACCTTAGCGCAAATCTACTTTGACAATGTCTTCAAGCATCATGGGATACCACGTGTACTCATCTCCGACTGTGATCCTCAATTTACCAAGAAATTTGGCAAGCACTCTTCCAAATACTCGGTACCAAGCTTGCTTTGTCCACGGCCTATCATCTTCAAACTGATGGACAAACCAAACGTGCAAATCTTACATTGGAGGATATGTTATGTGCCTTTGTCAATGTCCACCATACCAATTGGGATGAATGTCTTGCAATTGCAGAATTTGCCTACAACAATTCCAAACGGGCAAGCACCGGATTTTCTCTTTTCTTTCTCAATTTTGGCCAAGATCCGCTTGTTCTAGATTCTCTTCTTGCTCCCCCCTCCATCTTAGGTTTCTCATACTTCCACATTCTTGACCATTATATCCCAATCTCTCCAACAAGCCAAGTCTCACCTCCTTGTTGCTCAGAATTGCCAATATGTGGACCACCATCGTTGTGATCTCACCTTTGAAGTCAGTGATAAATTCATGCTATCCTCTAGTAACTTCACTCTCCCACTTGATACCCAAGTTTGTAAACTTGCACCTAATTGGATAAGACCCTTAGATATTACCCAAATTGTCTATCTTGTTGCTTATTGACTTGCCTTGCCTTGTCACATGCGTATCCATACTGTCTTTCATATTTCCAAGTTGAAACCCATTGTTCCTAATCCCTCTTCCTTTTCTTCTTGAGTCCAACCTCCCCCTCTTCCTATCCCTATCAATGATCATGAGGAGTATGAAGTTGATTGTATCCTTGCGCGTTGCCATATTCAACAAGACAATCACCAACATACGGAGTACAAGGTCCTTTGGAAAGGATATCCCCTTCATGATGCCACATGGGAACCTCTTTCTCACCTCCAAAATGCACCGATGGCCATCCAAGAATTTGAAGCTTCACTGGCGACAAGGACGTCACCAAATAGCGGCGGGGGAATATGTAACAATATAGAGTTTAGCAACAAAGTTAGTCAGGCTTACAAAGTAGCACATAAGACAAATTAGCCTAGAATATTTTGGAAGTATCTAGGAAGCTTCTTAGAAAGCTTCCCGGATAGCTTAGCTTGCACCTCAAGTAAGTAGCTTCTAGAAGCTTCCAACTAGCTTAGCTTGCACGCCAAGTAGACGACTTTTAGAAGGAAATTTCTTGAGAAGCTTCCTAGTTAACTTGGCTTGCACTCTAAGAAAGCGGCTTGAGGAAGCTTCTTGAGAAGCTTCCCAAGGGCCTTGTATGCTACCTATAAATACCAAAGCCAAAGCTCATGCTAGGCATTCAGAGTTTTCACACATTCAAGTGTCCCAATGTGAGTTTCAATTCTTCTATTTCTCTCCTCGGTCTCGGTCTTTTACAGTGGAGCTTGCTGATAGGTCACCTATCCATATACCTAATCCTACTATGGAGCTTCCTTGTAGAGGATCCTCTTTGGCTATATAATAAAGAGAAGGTGCTCCTTTGGAGCATCGGAGGATTGAATGTGAAGTTTTTGTTTTCTCTCTTTCTCTCTTGTTTTTTCTCTCTCTTTCTCTTCTCTCTTGAAGAGTTCTGTTTTCGTTGGAGTATTACACTCCTCCAAGTGCCCTTGCTATTTTTTGATTGCAAGCAATGGTTTCAAATATAGTGCAAGGATTTGTACCATGACTTCTTGATAAATCCGCTCCTTCAATCCTCATGAAATTGTCCAAAGCCTCTATTGTACTCATGTTGGGTATTGCGACTTATAAATCAAGAAATGACTCCATGTACTCTTGTAAACTATTCTTTTGTTTCAATTTCTATAGTCAAATTTGAGCCATCTGCACAAAATCCATAGACTAGAAATTCTTTAGCAGTCCTTCTTGCATTGCTGTCCATATGACCTCTCTTCTTTCTGGTAACATTGATAGTTCCTAAGCATCAAACCATGTGAGGGCTTTGTCGGTCAAGTACGCACATGCAAACACACCTACGGTATGCTTGGTGATCTCCATTGAGAACAATCAGAAGTATCGATTCATTATCAAGATCCAATTCTCTACTACTCCCATTGAATGCTACTCCTTGTAAGGCCCAATATTGTAGGTCTTCTTCATCCGTAGTAACAATGTGGCTTCATCATTGATTGGCTTTGATGTCATTGATATGGGTATCTTTCCAAGTATTTCAATCATAGGTATTGGATTTTGAGATAGTTCTTGTTCCTGCATTGCTTGATCATTCTTGAAGGTCTATATTTGACTTTGTAATACCTCCATGTCATCTTGATCTCTCAAAACTCATTCAATAGCTCATGCATTCCTTGCATCAACTCCTACAACTATAGATCCATGGTTCTCGCAAATGCTAAATTGCTACTTCCTACTTCAATAGAGAGTTAATATGATCACTCAAGAGTGCGCACAAACTATTGGGACTTCAGAAGCTATCACTTGTTGATAATACTCCTCACCAAACTTCTTGATCACAAAATTTCTAAATATCACTTTTGGTCTATCTATGTAACAAATTTGTACTTGAGTGTTAAAAGGGAGAAGATTTGGGACATTCAATCCATCACAACAAGATGTAGACTGTCAATTCCCACTCTCTATCATAAATCAGTACATGTAGAATCATCGGGTTTGGTGAATTCATCACTATGTCCATGAACTCTGTTCCAAAATGGTAAGCGAGATATACTCTCACTTGTTCTTGCTGGATATACATGAACTTCATGTGAAACTGATTCAAGAACAGAAATTGGGGTGCAACAAATTGTCCTCCAGAGCCTCCATCCCATCCTCTCTTTAAAACACCTCTAACCTATCAATTGCTCTATAGTTTTTCCCCAAAATTATTAATTCTTAGTAGCTCATGTTCTTCCAAGAGGGATGATCCACTCTCTTGAACTAAAACATTTGCTTTGCTACCATTATAATGTTTTGAGGATAGAAAAGAAATGCAGAAGAGAAAATTCAAGTTTCACACTCAAACTCCAATGCCCCAAAGGAGCACCTTGGCTTTATTAAATAGCAAAGCAGACACTCAATAGAATCATAACCCTTGGATCAGATACATGGATTTGTGACATGTCATTGATCTACACCCTCAGATTAGATATGTGCATTGGTGACATGTCAGATCTGGTCCTATCTGGTTGGTCAAACTAATGTTTACAAGACAGAATCTTTAGAGAATCTTCTTGTAGGAGTCTTCAAATCATATGGATGAGGTACCATTGGAAAGCTCTTGATGAGACAAATAGGGGGAGGGAAGGCCAGCCTTTTCTTCCTTGAGGACAATGTACACATTTTTGAGGTCTAATTCATCCGTTTAGGCCCTTCAAAAGTACCACAAAAGATTTCAAGCATTTTGGTTTCTGCCCTATTAGTAGAAGTAGCCTTTAGGTGATACATCTTTCTGATCTATTTATTCCATAATGTATAACATCCTTCTAGATATTACCAAATCAAATTTCACCTCTATATCATATGTCTAACTATTGGTTCTAAGATTTTCAAGTTTATTTTGGTTTTGGCCCCATTAGTAGATTTCTGGCCTCTTTTGGTGATACCTTTATCTGATCTATTTAGTCAATCACCTATAACATCCTTCTAGATGTTACAAGGCCAAATTTCACCTCTAGATCATATATCTAGTTATAACGTTACTTAAATCAATGGTAATCTAATAGAGAGTTTTCTTTTGAAGAAGTTTGACATTTAAAATCAATACATTGAGTCTAGAGGCAAGATGAGTAAGAGAAGTATGGAATTTCTTGTATTGAATTTGTTATAGGAGTCATAAGACCCGTTGGTCCAATCTACCAGGTGTCAAAAGAAGGAGGAGATTAACAAGGAGGTTCTGGAGGCATTACTCCTCAAGGAGGAGTTGCAGTAGAAAGAGAGAGGTAACTCTTTATCCTATGTCTTAGCAGTAAAATCAATGACCAAGCAATACTCAAAAGTGCATGATAAAAAAGGCATGACTAAAAGATTGACAAGTCCAAGAGTACATGTAAGGTATGTGGACACAAGGGTATAGGGCAGGTGATGACGAATGTCCAAATTGAACACCAATGTTTCAACAAGTGCAAAAACTATAGTGGTGCTTGTAGCACATGATGTAACCTCCAAATTACAATCCATGATTGCATCATTTGATAGACCATGCCAAATGGGGTTTCCAAAGGAAAGTTGCTGCTAACAGTTCTATCAAGTGCTTCAAGGCACAATTGGTGGCACAAGGTTATTCCCAAGTGGAAGGTATTGATTATCACAAAACCTTTGCACCTGTAGCCCGTCTTGCGATAATCAGAGGATTTTGTTGCAATAGTTGCAATGCTTGGTTGGATAGCATGGCAAATTGACATTATCTCAGCATATTTGAATGGTGAGCTTAAGGAGGAAAACATATCATGAAGATTCTTTCTGGCTTGAGTGCCACTGTAGCACAAAGGCAAAGTGCTGCTACTATTGAAGACCTTATATGGTTTGAAACAGGTTGGAAAAGGTTGGAATGAGAATTTGGATGCATCTCCTCGTAACCGTGGTTGGGAGAGTTTAGACTGTGATCCTTGTTTGTATGTCACTCAAGTTGGTGATCTGGTTCTTGCACTTGTTGTGTATGTTGTTGATGTACTAATCATTGGGAAGAATTTTGAGATCTTGTTGGCACTCAAGGAGAAATTGCAAGAGTGCTACAAGATGAAAGACCTTGGGAACCTAAACCATTTCCTTTGAATAGTTCTTTTGGAACAAGGAAGCAAGAAAAATTTGCCTGAGCCCGGCAAGGTACATTTCCCAAAAGTTGAAGGAATGTGGTCTAAAAGACGCATAAGTAATTGCGACTCCAGTAGAACCAGGTCATCTCACCAAGCATGAGAATGCCAAGCCAATTGACATAGAGGATGGTAGGCACTACCATTGTTCTATCAGTTTGCTTATGTTGGTGGTGCACAACATAAGATATGATGTTGCATTACTATTTCAACATTTTGCACAATTCCAATTGTGTCATATGTTTCTCATTTATTGGGAATCAAGCAAATATGGTGGTAATGGAAGGGGACAAAAGATTTGGTGTTGTAGTATGGTGGCAAGGACACAAGTTTGCAACTTGTTGGTTACAATGATGCATATTTGGATGGTTGTACCAAGACATTGTGTTCTGTGGGTGGTTATGCTTTCAAGTTGGGAGGTGCTGCAATCACTTGGTCAAGTAAGAAGCAGAAAAAGCGGTTTTGAAATTGTCAAGAGAGTCTAAGCATGCAGCTGTCAGCATTGCTACAAAGGTGGCTCTTTGGCTTGAAAAGGTGTTGAAGGATTATTGGGTAGAGCAATCCGGTTCAACACTCATTTGTGAGGATAACAAGTAGTGCATTGCTATTGCAAAGAATCCTGCACATCATGGTTGTATGAAGCACTATGATGTGCAACATCACTTTATCTGACAATATGTTGAGCAAGGAAAGGTCAAACTAGAGTACTGCCCTACCAAGAAGTAGTCCCCCTAGTGGAGGAGGAGTGCTAACTTTCAGGATTATCCCATAAGGGAACTCCTATATATACTTAAGGAAGGGTTTGGGCTTCCTTCCTGATCCGAGTTGCACGCCTGCTGTCACATGGTTGAGGCTAGGAAGAGAGATAAATCCATTTTGTTTATTCCTAATAAAACCTAATCTGGATACTAATTTGGAGCTACTTCACTCCCACCTCATTTAGAGTTGCACTTTAGATTTTTAGTTATTAGGTTTGTGGGAATAGCATTCATATATTTTCTCTATCTCTCGATTTGCAACATATTTACTCTAATTATCGTGCAAATTATCCATGAACGACGCTCAAAGTTCACGATTTTGACGAGTCCCAGTTCAGTAGAGTTCATAGATGAGAGTACTAAGTTTCCATCCAATAAACATGAATTATATATATCTGGGTGTGTTTCAGTGCTGGTAGTAGGAGATGAGTGAACACTGAGTTCAAGTTGAACTATGAGTAGGTTACCGTACTATCTCTATCTGATCTCCAGATCCGAGAGGGGTCTTAATAAAACTTTGAGACCGGTTGCCTTACTCTCTCTCTCTCCGCCTTCCTAGGACCCCAAATTTAAGACAGAACAATCACTCGGTTGTTAATATTGACGGTGAGCTCAGGTGACGTGGCACACTCTCTGGCTGTGACATTGATTGTGTTGGAGCGACTTTTGATATTTTGATACTCTTCTAAAGTGAACTTATGATGTTCTTCTGCTCCTGTAAAGTGAACTAGAGAGGAGAAAATTAAAATTAAACTTTGTTTTGAGGTTTGCGTCAAGGTTACATCTATGTTAAAATGACAAAAAGTAGGTTGTTAATATTGACGGTGAGCTCAGGTGACGTGGCACACTCTCTGGCTGTGACATTGATTGTGTTGGAGCGACTTTTGATGTTTTGATACTCTTCTAAAGTGAACTTATGATGTTCTTCTGCTCCTGTAAAGTGAACTAGAGAGGAGAAAATTAAAATTAAACTTTGTTTTGAGGTTTGCGTCAAGGTTACATCTATGTTAAGATGGCAAAAAGTAGTAGAGTAATAACAATAACTTTGAATGTTTTGAGGTCAGTAACCATGAGCATATTAAGGTAGATCACCGTGGATTACGCTGATTCAGCAATTAAGGAGCTTAACGGCAGGTAGTCTAAGATCTCTTTCAAACTGATTCGCAAAACAGCGATGCGTATGGGATGGATACAACTAACACAAGCATTCCGGGGTTGGAATTACAAGCAAGTCCTGGGCAGCTGTTTGCAATCAGGTGCCGTAAGTACCATTCGAACACGTGTTGTTAGGTCATGTTAGTGACACCGCACACATAACTTGTGAGCCGAGTTCGAAACCTCCATGATAACAATCCAATGCAGATGGAGGTACTTCACTTTAATTATTACTGACAGACTGACTTCACACACCTCGGCTTTTAACTAGTTTAGTTACTCAGAATGTTGAGAGCAGTCCGTCAATTCTACAGGAATCAATCCATAATCATCAATCACGTCAGTTGCTTTGACGTTGCTTGAAATTTCAATGGATTTACATCATTTAGTGTCATGATCAGGTTGTTTACACGTCACTCGACCTACATGCAGAAACCAAATTTATCCTGATTTCTCATCTAGGGCAGATTTCTCATATAGGCTCTACTGGGGCTTAGCCCCATGTTACCGTTTTTTTCTCTCCCTTGTACGGTTTTGTGGGGTCTACCCATCCTTCTTTTCTCCTACGCGGTCGCCTTTTTCATCAATATATCGTGACTTATTATCCTTTAATAAAAGATCCCGAAAAGTCAAAAGAAGTGGACCAGGGGAATTTCAATTGCTCTCGTATAGACGAACATGTTGCTGATAAATATTCAATAAAGAAACTCAGGATCCGATTGGTTCTCAATCCTCGACTTCGGATATTTGCCTGAAATGAAAGAAGAATGTAAGATTACTACAGACGTCGCTACTAACTTACTGATTGGTAATCTATAGATATTTAAAGTATGGATTTTCAGTTGGTATTTGTCTTTGAGTTGTTGAAATTTTATTAGAGAGCAGTCTTAAGCGTGTTTAGTTTGCGGTTATCCTACTTTTCAGCTCTCATACTTCGAATAGCCCCAATCGTTTTTATTTGCAATTATGATGGTATGCCCTAGTTTTGAAATTACAGACACTTGAGAATGTTTCATATCTATATAATTTTCGTTTTTTAACTTTCAAAGTCATCGTTAATATAGTATAAGAACATTAGGTAATTGTGATGTCAAAGAGTGCACATGTATTCTGAACATAATTACATACAGCAATTATACAAAAATGAGCACTGGACAGTCAATACGAAAAGCTGGGACACATTTGTGTTCAGTAGCTTTGAGATTCCTTGCCTCGTGGAGTTCAACTTTCTGCTTCTGCTTTGAGTGTTTTAACAATTAGTCGGCCTTACTTGAACAATTGAATAAGGTAGATCTCTAGTGAACTACACGTCTTATTATGCACTTTGTAGCATCTTATTATGCACTTTGTAGCGTCAACGCTAACTATTGAAATCGTAACTGTAAGGGCAATCTATATTCAGTGATCCCAATCCATCCACCAATCGATGTGAGTCTGAGGCCAGCATCTGAAAATTGAAAATTAGAGTAACTGCAAGCAGTTGCTAGGTGTACGTACAGGTAATTGCAATCTGGCTTGACCGAGAGCACCACAAAAGCTCAATCCAGACAAGTTACAATACCAGTCGAATGATGTATACGTAGCGCAGGATATTTCAACAATCCAAATCCGCTTTACTGACGGGATCAAACATTGGGTTTGATCCCGTCAGTGCATGTTCATGTGAGCACGGAACTCAAGTAACGCATCAGTACTAGTGAGATAGCAAACTCTTCTTATTGAATTTTATTCAGGGTATCCGACGGATATGTACAGAGCTGGCCGTGGTCCAGCGCTAAAGTTTGCTTGGATCAATCTACACGGCGCTCTTAATCTGGGCACTATAATTGTTCTGGATATCATTGAACACATTCCACAACATCACACCCCCGTAGTTTCCTGCAGCCTTGATTGGTGGGAGGACAGTACCTGTGAGTGTGGTAGGATCAATATAGCCACTACCAGCTGCATCGGGTGATGCGGGCAGACCCAAGAAGATCTGAGCACTCGGCAGAGCGTCAGTCCATTGAGTCCAAACATCCACCATCTGGTCCAGACCACCTTGGAATCCACAGTAATTGTTATAAAATTGCACGAAGACGTAGTTCACCAATCCAGTGCCTAAAGCTGTGCCGTCACCGGGACCCAAAGATGCATCTGGTATTGGACATTGTGGAGCGGCGGTGATAAGTAGTTCCTTGTAGGCATTAGTGTTAGCAATTTCCTTCAACCTTCCGATCAAATCGGGGTAAAACTGAGAGCCACCAGACTCAATGTCGAGGTCAATACCATCGAGCTTCGCAGCACCCAGAGGACTGGTGGCGGTGCTTCCTCCAAAAAAGTTATCCCACAAGTACTGTGCCAAATCCCTAGCTTGATCAGCGGTGTCAAAACCGTAGGCACCACTGGCTCCGCCCAAAGACAGTATTATCTTCACACCTTGACCTTGGCAACTGTTCACATCTGTTACTTGTCCTTGGCATCCGCCTGATGCAGGATCACAGTGCCCTGCGAGATTGAGTACAGGCGGATTCCTACCAAACTCGGAAAGAAATGAAAGCATTATTATGCCATAATTCGTAGAAGAGCAAGCAGAAGCCAGGGTGCCTTCATTGCCATTTTGGCCCCAATACGTTGCTATAGTTCCTCCAGATACGTGAGAAACCCCAACGAGGAGTAGAATCATCGTTGTTGCCCATGCTACCCTACCAGCGCGCATTCGCCTTAATGCCATGGTTGCAACAACGTCTGGGATTCGCGATGGAGTCGATGACTGTGATTAAGTTCGGATCAACAATTGGGAAATTGTCGCAATGTAGTGAAGTTCACAAGGGATGCATATGGATATATGCTTCGTTCCTGTTGAAGTACATTCACAAAGGCTGTCTCAGCTCGATACCTGGAGCACTGGTGACTGCTTTGCTAATGTCGATCCGTTTATGTCATTTATACTGCTCGGTGCCTCTCTAGAATGGGTGCGAGATGCGATGTTGAAGCAGAACAGACTCTGGTCAAACTTGACCTCGCATGATACCATCCACATCTAGGAGATTTGACTTACCAGACTTCGAGTGACTCGGATACTTACATTGTGGTCAGGTCAGGTGATCAGGATTCAGGGCGATCTAGCCATTATAGTGACCCTAGCTGCAGCAGCATGCCATAAAGGAGCTCACGTTCAGGAATCAAAGTTTAATGCAAATAGAAAACTAGAAAGCATGCGCTCCAAATGACATCGTATAGATAATACATGGTCAACACTCCGTTTCCAGAACCTCCAAAAAAGTGATTCTCTTCTTTTGAATATGCCAGAAATACCATGGAAATACCTATGCAGGTCTTGTCCACTGGATCTTCTCTTGGTTCTCTGGCTTGGGGTAGTCTGTCGTTTTTTCATCAATCAGATCTCGCGTGATCCCCTTGATATTAAAGAGTTTACGGACAGACTTCCCGGTTGCTGCTTGCTTGTTTGGAATAAAGTTTATTAAGGTCAAGTGATAAAAAGAACGACTGTATGTGACAATACCGTGTATACTAAACTAGTTGTTGTTTAATCGTAACTAGGAAATGCATCAATCATGCATTAGTACGCAATCCCCTTAGACTTCTCTCCTGATCATATTTCATGTTTTACTTCACTGTATGTCAAACCCTTATCTCAAACCCTTATGGAGGTGTGATCTAAGTTTCTCGTATATAGATGATTGTTTACTATCATTTAACAAAAGCATGTACTTAAGGTCATTCAAATCCCGAGACAAGCAGAGTTGAAACAAGTCCGGAAATAGCAAACCTTCAAGTTGCTGACCTCATAATGTTTTAGATCTTAGAGGTGAATTGGGAACTACTTGAAAGTCAACTTGCTAACTAGACTAGGGCGTTTGCCATTATGACGTCTGTACGCGGCATTCCAGCTAATGCTGGGTCGGTCGAAAAGGCCCAGAGTTCGAGGCACGACTTTGTGGCTCAAGCGTCTACAAGATCCAACTGCAATCTGCATATTTTGAACATGGATCGAACATTCTTGCTTGTAGCCGCACAGTAGTGCAAATATAAATTCATGCGGCTGTGTCATATTTCTTCATAGAGTTGGTTTCCCTTTTAATAGCGATGAAGTGCGCGACATCGTGTGAAAACAAGAAGGTTTACCTTTTAACAGCCATGATTACGGTATCGATAGCAGATCTGGGGCCTTGGCGTCATGTTGTCGAGTTCGTCAACGCACAGTAAACTTGACTCAATTACTGTGATTTACAAAAGCAACTTTCTAGTCCATTTCTCCTTCTTTCGAGGTACATCGGAACAAATTTTGACGGACCGGGTGCACATCTAGTACTTTAAGAAGTTCTATGTTATATCTGAAAAAATTGTAATAAAACGATCATCGTGGAGTGGTGCCTTTACAAGACGCATTATTAAGTTTCTCAAATTTACTTCACTAAGTTTGCAAGGACTTGTAGCCATGCCACCTCTGTGATACACACTCCTACTTAGTTTGGAGAAACAGCAAAATCTACTTCAGGTTCGCATGCTCTAAGGGTGGGACGGGATCCCTTACTCAATGAAGAATTTATAGCTTTGTGATAATTTTTCACTGTTCCAAGTCTCGACAGAAATCATTTCAATTGTTGCAAAACATCTTTATTTGGTATATGTGTTTGATTGATAAACTTTTTTCATAACTATAGAACTTACTTTTCAACAACCGTCAAATTTGAGAAATTTAATATGTTTCTTTGATTTTTTTAAATTTTCCTTTTGAGGAGAAATATAGAGTTTTTCATTGAAGATGACACTGTTTATGTCGATTGAGCTTTTATTTAATGATAGAAGGTCATGTTAACATTGTTTGAACATCAACTAATTTTTCTGGAAGTAAAATAAATACTAGACTAGAGATGAATTGACTCAAACGTAATAATGCGCTTCAGGTCAATCCAAAATTTTCTAACTACGCTCTATGTGGGAGAATATATGGTCTTTATTTATTTTAATAGTGTGTAATTTGACAACATAATTAAACTCTAGCTAATTTTAATATTCCTTTCCAGCTAGTTGGGCGCCAACGTCATGTTATTAGTCAAAATTTAGGATTAGGAACTTTTAAATTCTCCAGATATACTCTCAAAATGTGTGACTGAAGCATAAAACATTTTATAAGTTTTTATGTAGAAAATGTAGAAAGTATGTCGAAAAATGTCATGCATAATTTTCATTTATTTCAGTTCAGTAGTCTAAAAACTTCAATAAATACCTTTCTACAAGCCAGGTTAAAAAATTACTTAAAGTTACACACGATTTTAGACATTATTGGATTATAATTATGTTCACGGCTAGGCAGCCTTGTTTCAGCTATTTGGATATTAAATTTTTGCATATTGTGTAAATTATTATGCTTTTAAAATGAAGAATGAGTAAGCATTGACATAACTGTGTTAAAACTGTGCCAGTTAGGTTCTAATGGATTTGATTTCTTGCTTGATATATTTTAGTCCTACGCTGTTAGACCTGGTACTATAACAACTCAGGCCTGTAATACAAGGTTTATTAAGCAGCAATTAATACATTTGCATTTGGATCATCCAAATTTAACTAAAATGCTTCCTTCGATTCCTAGATTTTCTAATGTTCAATGGGATGTAATTGCGACCATTAGATGTTGATTTGGGCCCAAACACATTTTGTGGCACGACTGCGAAAGACTCGTACATTTTCTTTTTGCTAAGATACGCCTACTTTAAAAGATGGATTACCCTAACACAATCTGGAATTTAGTATTCGAGGTCCACATTGGGAGGTGACACTAATAGTTCCTCTGTATGACCACCATGTCCGTGTTATGTTTGTCTTGGAAAATAGAGTTTCTAAACAGCTTCGTAGAGAAATCACGCGAATTGGTGGGAAGTGCGTGAGTAGAAATCACGTGAATTCTTGGCAAATCCCGGGGCAAAATTTGTGATTTGCTTCCGGATAAGTTACGGAAAACCAAACCTCCACGACATTTGTAGAAGTTCCATCGTAGAGCGCGTCATGGAATGCATGACATACTTGGAATCTGAATCTCGCTTCACGCTGGGTTTACCTATTCAGCCTCTTGACTGCTGTCACCGAGTGCTTCCAAGATCTTTCTACTTTCTTGCTTCATACGTACACGAACTGGGAAGGTGATCATTAATCATGACAGCTGCAAAGACCAAAAAGACCAGATTTTACGAAAACTGTAAGATCTGGTCTTGCGATCTTCCATGCAGCGGCAGTCAACTGAGTCATCAACAAGTAGAATAGTGCCTGTGTTTCGCATTGCCGATGATCATGCTTAACTTTTTGAACAATGTTATCGGTGGAGTTTTGAAATCCTGATCTTCCTTTGGCAGAAATTTCTACAAGACCAGATCTGGACCTGGAGCCAGCCTCTCCAGTAAATGACGTTCTGTGGGCCCAGATTAGACAACTGTGTAACGATAGAGAAATGATCGCCACACTTTATAAGGAGAATCTCATTTGCAAGTTATCTACATGCAGTCATAAAGCAATTTCATTTTGAACTGACTTGACTTTAGGTTGCTTTGCCATCTCAAACATTCGAGATCAAGTCATTTCGATGGTGTCACCTTCGTGGTCGAATCCCTTGAATATTTTACACTGCTATAGTAAACCTCACCTTAAACACGAATTACTCGGCAGTCTGCGCAGTTTAAGAATTAGAAACGATACTGGAATCAGACTTCATTCCTCTCCTACATCTTCGATTAGCTGCCCGCAGTGCAACCAAGGGTTTCAGCGGCAGGCTGAAACGCAAGATGAGATTTGTAGTTATAAGATATGCCGTGCCAAGAAAACTGTCCAGAGATTTAATGGGGACTTCAGAAATACCGTCTGCAATTGAAACGTGGCCAGGAGAGACGATGCCATCCCATCATGTCTCCTGGCCACGTTCTCATCTGTTGGATCTGAATATCCACGTACAAATCGAAGCCTTCTGTAAGCACTAGAGTACTTAACTACATTACGTCGAATTTGGAGCCGTTTTGAATTCATGAACTTCGAGCAATCTACTAATATTGATTCATAACTTATGTAGATCACAAAATAGTTTGTGATGCTGGTTAGAGCTGTTATTATCTACCCGTCCTGTGTGTAGATATCATGCCTTTTCTGCAGATAGTCTGGATCTGGACAAGATTTGTCTTCCGTGCATGTTGGAAATAAAAATCTCTGAATCAATTGTGGCGCGCTATATGTCCTACGATCTTAATCCAGACTCTTGACTCGTGACTCTGGATCGGACTTGAGGAAAAATGCAGATCAAGCTGTTACATGTGTAGCATCCAGATGGCTTTAGCGTGCTGGATGTATATGCGTAGGTAGGTTGTGGATCTTTAACCACTAACTCATGAGGACTAGCTTTCTGACAAATCAGTTTATGACAGCTACAGATAGATAATCCTGTAATCAAGAAAGAAAGCAGTAAAAAATCGAAGGGAAAATTACGGATTGACTTGATATACAAAGCGGAATTGTAGCTTCCTTTCGTATTAGTATATTTAGGAACTGTAGTCCGACACTTCAAGTTATCATATCCAACGTTTGAAGTTAACGCCTGGTGACTTGAGGAGACTCGCGCAATGAGAAGAGCCTTGGCTTTTACTACAGTGATATAAGTGGGTACAAATTCGGCATTTTCAACACACAGACTGCATTTTAGCCTTTACACATGTTTTTGCGACTTTCCAGTTTCAATGTACGTATACGTTCTCCATGCCAGCTAATGATCGATTCAGGAACTTAGACTTCCCTTCACTCGACTGCGCTACATTAGTTGCGGTCATATCATTACGAATTTATTTCACATATGTCTTCTCCGAAGTTACTAGTTATAGTGCATGTACATAACGTTCAGCGTCCCTAGTATACAAATCGGATTTCGATAACACTACAGCCTACCATCCAAAATTATAATATGCTACCCATGACACTCAATGGCTGCTTTACTGAAATAGGCTGCCGACTGTACAAGATGTGGGTTTGGTTTTCCGAAGAGAGAAAATAACGGCGCTGGTACGACTCCGCTGTGCGGGTAGACCGTCATACCGGAACATACACCAGCTGTAGCTTTCGCCAATGAATAACATCTAGCGCTTTCAAATTCTGGCTCGAAGTCAGGTCTCCCTGAGGTAGCAGTTGCACTTGTATAGTTCACTCAGTCTTGGAGCACCCTCGTCAACCTAGTCTAGGTCCCACCGTTGCAGCACTTTACAAGGATGGTGTCCAGTAGATCTGGATTTCACGTTCAAGAGACTGCCTGTGTTCCAAGTAGTCTCTCGATTGACATCGTGTCCGGCAAGGTTATTGGTTGGCACAAGATGTCAATCTACGCATGTACGTTGTGCAGACATTGTTTCGTAAATATTTTTTGCACAAGATGCCAATATTGGCCCTCTATACATGCTGCTAATGTCAGCCAGGTAAGTGATTGCCAGATACATTACATGCCAAATAAGTATTGTTGTCATAAATTGTTTTGCACCACGTTCCTTCTTTGGAATTATGTTAAGAAACTATCTAATTAATCATGAACACATGTCACCCATGGCTTCGTTAATAGTGAGCTCAACAAGGAGATTACAGTTCGGTGCTCTGTTAGCGCATACAGCAACCTTAACATGGAACCCTTGCGCAGATTAATCAGACAAACCTGATAGCGACTGTTGTCAATAGGGGAAAACAATGTGAAGCTCCACAGTGCCCTGACATTTTCAATGCGTCTCTGAATCCTGAACACTGCATATTACCAATGGTCAGGTTTATTCTGTGCAAGCTTTAAGTACTACAATGACCACAAATGTCATGTTAAGAAGAATTAAATTGGTAACACCTAAGGTGCTTCGGATATCTGCAGCTGGGGGTCCGCATGGCATAACCAAATATTATCTGCAGAGTATTGACCTGATCATGACTTATAATCTGTAATGGAAATCATTTACGTGGCACTGCGAAACAAAATCCAGCATACGTGTTCTTGAGATTCATAAGAGAATCTCAAGACCCTAACTCCGGTCGGGACGCCAGTGTTCTTGAGATTTGCGGAATATATTTTGGTGTTGTGAAGACATATGCATGAAGATGTACGAGCCAGATTGAAATCTGATTGATCTGCTTTTCTGGTGGTATCTAGCGTAGAAGAATTTAGAACTTCATTTCTATTTTAGAAAATCAGTTCAAACGGAATGAATGAGCAACACATTGAAGATCAATCGTGACAATACTGGTTGCACCATGATTATAGAGAAAGCAGTTGGGTCTAGCTAGCAGGTACTGTACTTTGATCTTGGGAGATCACCACGTTAAGACCTTGGGGTTAAGTTGGACCACCACGTTAAGACCATGTTAAGATCTTGGAGTCGGACTACGAAACGGAAGCAATCCATCTGAACTTTAAGTTCTGTTCTTTGACTAAAGGTCTACTAAATAACCTGTCCATGAAATCAGTCAATGATCAGTCCATCCATATCTCTCTTATAGTGGCTAATCGAATAACAGACAATAAACTTCATAGTGTTCATGATCATAAAGCCCGTACTGCCCCTACAATGGCAACAGCAGTGATTTCTTGTGATTCTTCCGTTGGTAATCGAATATCCAGATACTTTTCTTCAAAAGCAGTCTTACCAAACCTGGTCTATGGAACAATGACTCAGATACATCGAATTGGATTGACACCCCTTCAATGTTCCAAGTCTCGATAGAGTCTAAACTTCAGCTTCTTCGAAGTCTTCTTGCGATTGAACTTTACTAAAGAGCTGAAGAATTCAAGTAATTCTTTTCTGGCTAAATCCATGAAAGTCAACGTAAATGAACGTCCTTTATGATTATGCTAAAGTTCGCAACAGGACGCATATCCAGGACCGACATCTTCGATAAACAGATCAAGACTTTGATCGTATTTATGTCTTCGTGACTGAAACTATTCTATGAAAGACATTATTTAGTTCAAGTAACACCGCCTTGTGGTTATGGTTTATAGTGATAATTACTTTCAGGTGCATATGGAACTTTAGAGTCACAACTTCAATTCAGAACAAGATGAGATGTATATCAATGTATTAATTTAGCTTGTATCACAGCGAAGGCGGCACATCGACATGCATGTATCGGCAACAGCTGGACGAGCTACCGACTCTAGAAACTCATGATCAAAAAGTTCAAAACCTTCACTTTTGATATCAGAGTACGTCTTGGAGGACTTAAGTTGACCATGAATCATGAGAAGGCTCTGACTAGAGTACTCTGTTGAATTGCTTATACGTGAATTCTTAGCAACTTCATGTCGGGACCTGTACATCTTACGAATATTCATTAGGGAGACCAGTGTCGATGCTTAAGCTTCCCCGTACGTTAGGATCTTCTTCCATCGGTGGCAACACATACTGAGATCGAATCTGAATTGAAAGCTTTACATTGCAATGACTCGGCATTACAGAAAATAATATATAAAGACCAGCTCACAAATACCTGCTCCGGGAGACCCATCCCATCTTCTCCCCTCATCCTTACTTGATCTTTAAGTTGATAAGCGTGCTATATTAAAACATGACGTTAACTTCTTGCAAGACCAGCACTCTGCACTCACTTCTTTATTTATTTACTGTACATAATCAGGAGCTTGCATCTGTAACTCACACGGCTAGATCTTCATCACTTTTTGGCACCGTGTTGTTTGTTTTTCAACGTAAGTTCCACGGAAATCCAAGAGACATTAAAGTATAACGAGTATTTCACCGGTGTCAAAATATCTGTTTTGACAGAAACCCAACGCGAGAACGTCTAGAGAAGGTTAACGTATCCGTGCATGCAAAGAGGAGTATCAGGTATTGGAGACATTCTCAATCTGTATCGGGTGGGAATCCAGCCAATGTTTACAATCGCAAGGGGCATTGGGCAGGTGATGCCGAATGTCCGAAATTGAACACCGGGTGTTTCAGCAAGTGTAAACATTGCAGGGGTGTTAGGATGTGGAGTCTCATCCGTCAGATCTATCCCATCTGCGATGTTGAGATCAGCCGCTCAGATCATCTTCGGGATATATTGTCCAAGGTTAAGACAGACGTTTGACTATCCAGGGATAACGGGATGACAATGTAGTGTTTTTTGTGTGCACAATGTCAAACAGGGAAAACAATGTGATTGTTTTTTGTGTTCTTCCGTGTGCAACTGTAAAAGGAAACCCTGCGACCTGCAAAGTGACGTTGTGAGTGTTTTATGAGATCTTCTGTGTGCGACTGTAGAAGACATGCAGAGTGAGGTTGTGAGTGTTTGATGTGATCTTCTGTGTGCGACTGTAGAAGGAAACCCTACGACCTGCCGGTGAGGTTTCTCATCCTTACTAGTGCAATTTTGGCAACTTTGATTCACATGCAGCTAATTACACGAGGTTTGTCTTTTTAATCTGGTAGGAGATAATAAGGAGAAGAGCGGATCAAGATAAACACAGTAACAGGGAAAGAGTTGGGCGGGGCAGAGCTTTCAAATGATCTCCGTAATCTGTATTGAGAGAGAGTAAAAATCCTGAATTTGTGATACCGTGTATGTAAGAGCAAATGACTCTGAACCAAGTTAATCCTTGTGCACCAACTGATAACTGATGTGTGTGAGTACATTTTCTCTCTTTTCTTTTTTTCTCCCCTTGTGCGGGCTTGATCTCAATATACATAGTTGAAGACTATCAAAAAAGTAATAGTAAATCTGTAGAGATCCCCAACAATGGTATTCGGAGTGAGAGCAATGGCAGGAGAAGAAGGAAAGGTCAAGATAGACAGATTTGATGGTAAGGACTTTGGTTTCTGGAAAATGCAAATAGAGTACTACTTCTATCACATGTACTTACGAGCTTCATGTACCACTCAGAGGTGTGAAACCAGAGCTCATGTTACATGACGACTGGGATTTGATGGATCTACAAGCTTTGGGCTTCATGTACTTACATGTACTTACAAGCTTCATGTACCACTCAGAGGTGTGAAACCAGAGCTCATGTTACATGACGACTGGGATTTGATAGATCTACAAGCTTTGGGAGTTATTCGCTTGACATTAGCTAAAAATGTGGAGTTCAATGTTCTAGGGGAGAAAACTACAACAGGTCTACTAAAAGCTTTGTCTAACATGTATGAAAAACCACCAGCCTCCAACAAGGCATACTTGATGCGTCATCTTTTCAACCTGAAGATGAATGAAGCTCACTCTGTCATAGATCATATTAATGAATTCAACCTGATCACTACCCAATTAAGTTTAGTGGAAATCAGTTTCACGGATGAAGTGCATGGTTTAATTCTCCTATCCTCTTTACTTGCAAGTTTGAGTGCAATTGTGATAGCAATAAGCAGTTCTTGTGGGTCAAAAAATTTGAGTTTTGAGGAGATTTGAAATTTGATACTCAATGAAGATATTAGAAGGAGGAGTGTAGCACAACTCTGGATTCGCACTAAGTACTCTTGAAAATAGAGGAAGAACTATGCTTCGAAGTCACAATCAAAGTAGATCCAAGTCCAAGAGGAGAAGCAAGTCCAAGTAAAAAGGTGATGGATGTTTGTATTGTGATAAGAAGTGTCACACAAGACTGTTGGCTCATAACAAGAATTCAAGCAAGGGGCAGAATGAGGACTCAATGAATGCAACTGCACAGGAAGTCAATGATGTTTTGATCCTTAGTGCATACAGCCCATGGAGTCCTAGATTCTTGATTCAAGAGCTTCTTTTCACTCAACCTCACTAAAGGAGTGCATGTTGAATTACATTGTTGGTGATTTTGAAAAAGTTTATCTTGCAGATGATGAGCCTTTGGATATTGTGGGGAGAGGTGAAGTTTATATTAAAATGTATGATTAGTGTGTGTAGAAATTGACGAATGTTAGGCATGTTCCAGGCTTGAAGAGGAATATAATCTCAATTGGGCAACTTGATAGTGAAGTGTATGTCACAACCTTTGTAGGTGGTTTATGGAAAGTCACCAAAGGCGTGATGGTGGTTGCAAGGGGGAACAAGCTGTGGAATCTCTACATGACCAACAACACCAAGGACATGGTGGCACTTGCAAACAAATGGTATCAAATGGTAATCTTTGGCATTGCAGGCTTGGGAATATGAGTGCAAAAGGCACAAAGGCAATGATGAAGAAGGACAAGCTACCAGATTTGAAAATCGCTGATGTAGGTTTTTGTGAAGATTGCATATTTGGGAAATTGAAAAAGGTTAGTTTCTTGAAGGGTGGAAGAGCACCTAGGACAGGGAAGCTAGAGCTTGTACACATAAAGATGTGGGGTCCTTCTCCAATTGCATCTCTTGGGGGTTCACAATATTATGTCACCTTCATAGATGACTCAACCAGGAAGGTTTGGTATATTTCTTGAAGTGCAAATTAGAGATATTTTCCACTTTCAAGAAATGGAAAAGCTTTGTCAAAAATGAATATGGTGCAAAGCTAAAACAACTAAGATTTGACAATGGTAGTAAGTATGAAAGTAGCAAGTTCAAGGAATTCTATGTAATACATGGAATCAAAATGGAGAAGACCTTACCGAGCACACAGTAGCAGAGTGGAGTAGCAGAGTGCATGAATCAAACTCTGAATGAAAGGGCTAATAATAACATGAGGATCCATGCTGGTCTACCAAAGGTGTTTTGGGCTGAAGGAATCAACATTGCAGCATACTTGATCAACAGAGGTCCATCCGTCCCCTTAGACCATAAGCTGCCCAAAGAGGAGGGGATAGTAAAACAGGTAAACTTGTTGCATTTGAGAGTCTTAGAGTATGTCTCCTACATGCATGTCAATGCATAGAAAAGTGAAAAATTAGATGCAAAGTTCAAGAAGTGTTTCTTTATTGGATATGGTGCAAATGACTTTGGGTACAAGTTTTAGAATATAGAAAACAAGAAAATCATCACAAGCAAAGATGTTCTTATGCTCCTCTGAAGTGAAATGAAGAGGAGAAAAGTTCAATTAAAATTTGTTTGAGGTTTTCGTCAAGGTTACATCTATGTTAAGATGGCAAAAAGTAGTGGAGTAAGAACAATAACTTAGAATGTTCTTGAGGTCAGTAACCATGAGCATATTAAGGCAGATCATGGACTAGAATCTCCGTGGGTTACGCTGATTCAGCAATTAAGGATCTTCACCGCAGGTAGACTAAGATTTTTTTCAAACAGATTCGCAAAACAGCGATGCGTATGGGACGGGTACAACTAAAACAAGCATTCCGGGGTTGGAATTACAAGCAAGTCCTGGGCAGCTGTTTGCAATCAGGTGCCGTAAGTACCATTCGAACACGTGTTGTTAGCTCATGCTAGTGACACGACACACATAAATAAATTGTGAGCCGAGGTCGAAATCTTCACGATAACAATCCAATGCATGATGGAGGTACTTCACTTTACTTCACTGGCAGACTGATTTCACACACCACGGCTTTTAACAAGTTTAGTTAATCAGAAGGTCGAGAGAAGTCCGTAATTTCTACAGGAGTCAATCTATAATCATCTATCACGTCAGTTGCTTTGACGTTGCTTGAAACTTCAGTGAATTTACATCATTTAGTGTCATGATCGGGGTTGTTTACACGTCACTCGACCTATATGCAGAAACCAATATATCCTGACATATTATCCTTTAATAGAAGATCCCGAAATGTTGAAAGAAGTGAACCAGGGGAATTTCAGTTGCTCTCGTATAGAAGAACATGTTGCTGATATATATTCAATAAAGAAACTCGGGATCCTATTGGTTCTCTCAATCATCGACTTTAGATATTTGAATGTAAGATTACTACAGATGTCACTACTAGCTCACTTGATTGGTAATCTAATAGAGACATACTATATATATTTAAAATATATGGTTTTCACTTGGTTCTTGTCTTTGAGTTGTTGAAATTTTATGAGAGAGCAGTCTTAAACGTGTTTGTTTTGCGGTTATCCTACTTTTCAGTTCTCATACTTCAAATATCCCCAATCGTTTTTTTTTTAAATTATGATGGTATTCCATTGTTTTGAAATGTACAGACACTTGAGAATGTTTCATATCTACATAACTTCATTTTTGTAACTCTTCAAAGTAACCGTTAATATAATAGAAGAGCATTTAGGTAACTGTGATGTCAAAGAGTGCACATGTATTCTGAACATAATTACATACAGCAATTACACAAAAATGAGCACTGGACAGTCAATGTGACAAGCTTGGACACATCTGTGTTCAGTAGCTTTGAGATTCCTCGCCTCGTAGTTCAACTTTCTGTTTCTGCTTTAAATGTTTTAACAATTAGTCGGCCTTACTTCACACTTGCATAAGGTCGATCTCTATAGTGAACTACACGTCTTATTATGCACTTTGTAGCGTCAACGCTAGACTATTGAAATCGTAGACCATAAGGACAATCTATAGTCAATGACCTATAGTCAATGATCCCAATCCATCCACCAATCGATGTGAGTCTGAAGCCAGCATCTGAAGGAAAAATTAGAGCAACCGCAAGCAGTTGCTAGGTGTACGTACAGGTAATTGCAATCTGGCTTGACCGAGGGGCACCACAAAAACTCAATCGAAACAAGGTGCAACAACAGTCCAATGACGTATACGTACCGCAGGATATTTCAACAATCCAAATCCAATTTACTGACGGGATCAAACATTGGGTTTCATCCCGACAGTGCATGTTCATGTGGGCACGGAACTCAAGTAATGCATCAGTACTAGTGAGATAGCAAACTCTTCTTATTGAATTTTATTCAGGGTGCCCGACGGATATGGACAGAGCAGGCCGTGGTCCAGCGCTAAAATTTGCTTGGTTCAATCTACACAGCGCTCTTAATCTGGGCACTATAATTGTTCTGGATATCATTGAACACATTCCACAACATCACACCCCCGTAGTTTCCTGCAGCCTTGATTGGCGGGAGGACAGTACCTGTGAGTGTGGTAGGATCAATATAGCCACTACCAGCAGCATCGGGTGATGCGGGCAGACCCAAGAAGATCTGAGCACTCGGCAGAGCGTCAGTCCATTGAGTCCAAACATCCACCATCTGGTCCAGACCGCCTTGGAATCCACAGTAATTGTTGTAAAATTGCACGAAGACGTAGTTCACCAATCCAGTGCCTAAAGCTGTGCCGTCACCGGGACCCAAAGATGCATCTGGGATTGGACATTGTGGAGCGGCGGTGATAAGTAGTTCCTTGTAGGCATTGGTGTTAGCAATTTCCTTCAACCTTCCGATCAAATCGGGGTAAAACTGAGAGCCACCAGACTCAATGTCGAGGTCAATACCATCGAGCTTCGCAGCACCCAGAGGACTGGTGGCGGTGCTTCCTCCAAAAAAGTTATCCCACAAGTACTGTGCCAAATCCCTAGCTTGATCAGCGGTGTCAAAACCGTAGGCACCACTGGCTCCGCCCAAAGACAGGATTATCTTCACACCTTGACCTTGGCAACTGTTCACATCTGTTACTTGTCCTTGGCATCCGCCTGATGCAGGATCACAGTGCCCTGCGAGATTGAGTACAGGCGGATTCCTACCAAACTCGGAAAGAAATGAAAGCATTATTATGCCATAATTCGTAGAAGAGCAAGCAGAAGCCAGGGTGCCTTCATTGCCATTTTGGCCCCAATACGTTGCTATAGTTCCCGCAGATACGTGAGAAACCCCGACGAGGAGTAGAATCATCGTCGTTGCCCATGCTATCCTACCAGCGCGCATTCGCCTTAATGCCATGGTTGCAACAACGTCTGGGGTTCGCGATGGAATCGATGACTGTGATTAAGTTCGGATCAACAATTGAGAAATTGTCGCAATGTAGTGAACTTCACAAGGGATGCATCTGGAGATATGCTTCGTTCCTGTTGAAGTACATTTCACAAAGGCTGCCTCAGCTCGATACCTGGAGTACTGGTGACTGCTTTGATAATGTCGATCCGTTAATGTTATTTATACTGCTCGGTGCCTCTCTAGAATGGGTGCGAAAAGACTCTGCTCAAACTTGACCTCGAATGATACATCTAGGAGATTTGACTTACAAGACTTCGCGTGACTCGAATACTTACATTGTGGTCAGCATGATCAGGATTCAGGGCGATCTAGCCATTATAGTGACCCTAGCTGCAGCAGCATGCCATAAAGGAGCTCACATTCAGGAATCAAAGTTTAATGCAAATGAAAACTACTAGAAACTAGAAACTAGAAAAGCATGCGCACCAAATGACATCGTATAGATAATACTAGAAACTAGAAAGCATGCGCACCAAATGACATCGTATAGATAATACATGGTCAACACGCCGTTTCCAGAACCTCCAAAAAAGTGCTTCTCTTCTTTTGAACATGCCAGAAATACCATGGAAATACCCATTCAGGTCTTGTCCACTGGATCTTCTGTTGGTTCTCTGGCTTGGAGTAGTATGTCGTTTCATCATCAATCAGATCTCACCTGATCCCCTTGATATTGAAGACTTTACGGCAGACTTTCCGGGTGCTGCGTGCTCGTTTTGAATAAAGTTTATGAAGGTGAAGTGATAAAATGAACGACCGTATGTGACAATGACGTGTATACTAAACTAGTTGTTGTTTAATCGTAAGTAGGAAATGCATCAATGATCCAATAGTGCGCAATGCCCTTAGACTTCTCTCCTGATCATATTTCATGCTTTACTCCACATGTATGCCAAATCCCTATCTCAAATCCTTATGGAGGTGTGATCTAAGTTTCTCGTATATAGATAATTGTTAACTATCATTTAGCAAAAGGATGTACTTAAGGTTACTCAAATCCCGAGACAAGCAGAGTTGAAACTAGTCCGGAAATAGCAAACCTTCAAGTTGCTGATTTCATAATGTTTTAGATCATAGAGGTGAATCGGGAACCATTTGAAAGTCAACTTGCTAACTAGACTAGGGCGTTTGCCATCTATGACGTCTGTACGCGGCATTCGAGCTAATGCTGGGTCGGTCGTAAAGGCCCATAGTTCGAGGCACGACTTTGTGACTCAAGCTTCTACAAGATCCAACTGCAATCTGTATATTTTGAACATGGATCGAGCATTCTTGCTTGTAGCCGCACAGTCTTAAAGGGCGACCGTGTAGAAAACACGAAGGACGGGAAGACAGTAGTGAAAATATAAATTGATGTATGTGTCTTATTTTTTCATTAGAATAGAAAAGTGCGGCCGCGTAGAAAACACGAAGGACGGGAAGACCCCGATACAAAATAAATAAAATGGTGCTAAGTCCAATAGAGTCTATACGGGAAATCTGCCCTACTGCACCTACTGAATATTTCTTCATAGAATTGATTTAGTGATGAAATACGTGACCGCGTGTGAAAGCAAGAAGGATGGGGTTTACCTTTTACTAGCAAGGATTACGGTAACGATAGCAGATCTAGGGCCTTGGCGTCATGTTGTCGAGTCCGTCAACCCACAGTAAACTTGACTTAACTACTGTGATTTACAAAAGCAACTTTCTAGTCCATTTCTCCTTCTTTCGAGGTACATCGGAACAAATTTTGACGGACCGGGTGCACATCTAGTACTTTAAGAAGTTCTATGTTATATCTGAACAAATCGTAATAAAACGATCATCGTGGAGTGGTGCCCTTACAAGACGCACAATTAAGTTTCTCAAATTTACTTTACTAAGTTTGCAAGGACTTGTAGCAATGCCACCTCTGTGATACACACTCCTACTTAGTTTGGAGAAACAGCAAAATCTACTTCAGGTTCGCATGCTCTAAGGGTGGGACGGGATCCCTTCCTCAATGAAGAATTTATAGCTTTGTGATCAATTTTTCACTGTTCCAAGTCTCGACAAAAATCATTTCAATTGTTGCAAAACATCTTTATTCGGTACGTATTTGATTCATATGCTTTTTTTATAACTATAGAACTTACTTTTTAACAATCGTCAAATTTGAGAAATTTAATATGTTCATTTGATTTTTTTAAATTATCTCTTTTGCAGAGAAACATAGAGTGTTTCATTGAAGAATGACACTGTCCATGTCGATTGAGCTTTTATTTAATGATAAAAGGTCATGTTAATGTTGTTTGAACATTAACTCAAATTTCCAGAATTAAAATAGATAATTAGACTAGAGATGAATTGACTCAAACGTAATTAAATGCGATTCAGGTCAATCCAAAATATAATAACTACACCCTATGTGGGAAAATATATGGTCTTCATTATTTATTTTAATAGTTTGTATTTTGAAAACATAATTAAACTCTAGCTAATTTTGATATTTCTTTTCAGCTAGTTGGGCACCGACATCATGTTATTAGTCAAAATTTAGGATTCGGAATTTTTAAATACATCCAGATATACTCTCAAAATGCGTCACTGAAGCATAAAACATTTTGTAAGTTTTTATGTAGAAAAATGTCATGCATGACTTTCATTTATTTCAGTTCAGTAGTCTAAAAACTTCAATAAATACCTTTCTACAAGCCAGGTTCAAAAATTACTTAAAGTTACACACGGATTTTAGACATTATTGGTTTATAATTATGTTCACGGCTAGGTTATAAACATTTGGATATAAAAATTTAGCATATTGTGTAAACTATTATGCTTTTAAAGTGCAGAACGAATAAGCATTGACGTAACTGGGTTAAAACTGTGCCAGTTAGGTTCTAGTGGATTTGATTTCTTGCTTGATATATTTTAGCTCTATGCTGTTAGACCTGGTACGGTAACAACTCAGGCTGGTAATACAAGGTTTATTAACCAGCAAATGATACATTCGCGTTTGGATCATGCAAATTTTAACTAAATTGCTTTCTACGATTCCTAGCTTTTCTAATACTCAATGTATTGAGATCAGTAGACGTTGATTTAGGCCCAAACACATTTTTTGACACGACTGCGAAAGACGCGTAGATTTTCTTTTTGCTAAAATACGTCTACTTTAAAAGATGGATTACTCTAACACTATCTGGAATTTAGTACTCGAGGTCCACATTGGGAGGTGATGCTAATAGTTCCTTTGTATGACCACCATGTCCGTGTTGTGTTTGTCTTGGAAAGTAGAGAATTCTAAACAGCTTCGTAGAGAAACCACGCGAATTGGTGGGAAGTGCGTGAGTAGTGTTTTGGAGGTGCGATTCTTGGCAAATCCCGAGGCAAAATTTGTGATTTGCTCCCGGATAGGTTACGGAAAACCACCTCCACGAGGTTTTTAGAAGCTTCATCGTAGAGTGTCATGGAATGCATGACACACTTGGAATCTGAATCCCGCTTCACGCTAGGTTTCCCTATTCAGCCTCTTGACTGCGGTCACCGAGTGCTTCCAAACTCTTTCCGCTTTCTTGCTTCATAATTACACGAACTGGGAAAGTGATCATGATCATGGCAGCTGCAAAGACCAGATCTTACAAAAACTGTAAGATCTGGTCTTGCGATCTTCCATGCAGCGGCAGTCAACTGAGTCATCAAAAAGTAGAATAGTCCCTGTGTTTGGCATTGCCGATGATTCATGCTGAACTTTTTGAGCAATGTTATCGGTGGAGTCTTGAAATCCTGATCTTCCTATGACAGAAAGTTCTACAAGACCAGATCTGGACCTGGAGCCAGCCTCTCAATTAAATGACGTTCTGTGGGCCCAGATTAGACAACTGTGTAACGATAGAGAAATTGATCGCCACACTTAATCAGGACAATCCCATTTGCAAGTTATCTGCATCCAGTCACAAAGCAATTTCATTTTAAACTGACTTGACTTTAGGTTGCTTTGCCAGCTCAAACATTGGACATCAAGTCATTTCGATGGTATCACCTTCGTGATCGAATGCGTTGAATATTGTGCACTGCTATAGTAAAGCTTACCTTAAACACGAATTGCTCGGCAGTATGCGCAGTTTTAAGTAATTAGAAACGATACTGGAATCATACTTCATTCCTCTCCTACATCTTCGATTAGCTGCCCGCAGTGCAACCAAGGGTTTAAGCGGCAGGCTGAAACGCGAGATGAGATTTGTACTTATAAGATATGCCGTGCCAAGAAAACTGTCCAGAGATCAAGGGGGACTTCAGAAATACCGTCTGCAATTGAAACGTGGCCAGGAGACATGATAACATCCCATCATGTGTCCTGGCCACATTTTCATCTGTTGGATCTGAATATCCACGTACAAATCGAAGCCTTCTGTAAGTACTAGAGTACTTAACTACATAACGTCGAATTTGGAGCCGTTTTGAATTCATGAACTTATGAAGAAGTTAGAGCAATCTAACTTGATTCATAACTTATGTAGATCACAAAATAGATTGTGATGCTGGTTAGAGCTGTTATTATCTACCAGTCCTGTGTACGATATCATGCCTTTTCTGCAGATAGTCTGGATCTAGACAAGATTTGTCTTCCGTGCATCTTGGAATAAAAATCTCTGAATCAATTGAGGCGCGCTATATGTCCTACGATCTTAATCCAGACTCTTGACTCGTGACTCTGGATCGGACTTGAGGAAAAATGCAGATCAATCTGTTACATGTATAGCATCCAGCTGGCTTTAGCGTGCTGGATGTATATGCGTAGGTAGGTTGTGGATCATTAACTACTAACTCATGAGGACTAGCTTTCTGACAAATAAGTTTATGACAGCTGCAGATAATCCTGTAATCAAGAATGGAAACAGTCAAAAATCGAAGGGAAAAACCTTATTAGTGGCACGGAGATCACGGATTGACTTGATATACAAAGCGAAATTGTAGCCTTCCTTTCGTATTAGTATATTTAGAAACTGTAGTCCGACACTTCAAGTTATCATATCCAACGTTTGAAGTTAACGACTGGTGCCTTGAGGAGACTCACGCAATGAGAAAAAGCTTGGCTTTTACTGTAAGTGATATAAGTGGGTACAAATTCGGCATTTTCAACACACAGACTGCATTTTAGCCTTTACACATGTTTTTGCGACTTTCCAGTTTCAATGTACGTATACGTTCTCCATGCCAGCTAATGATCGATTCAGGAACTTAGACTTCCCTTCACTCGACTGCGCTACATTAGTTGCGGTCATATCATTACGAATTTGTTTCACATCTGTCTTCTTCGAAATTATTAGTTATAATGCATGTACATATGGTTCAGCGTCTCTAATATACAAATCGGATTTCGATAACACTACTGCCGACCATCCAAAATTATAATATGCTACCGGAGACACTCAATGGCTGCTTTACTGAAATAGGCTGCCGACTGTACAAGATGTGGGTTTGGTTTTCCGAAGAGAGAAAATAACAGTGCTGGTACGACTCCGCTGTGCCGGTAGACTGTCATACCGGAACATGCACCAGCTGTAGCTCTCGCCAATGAATAACATCTAGCGCTTTGGAATACTGGTTCGGAGTCAGGTCTCCCTGAGGTAGCAGTTGCACCTATATAGTTCCTCACTCAGTCTTGGAGCACCCTCGTCAACTTAGTCTAGATCCCACAGTTGCAGCACTTTCAAGGATGGTGTCCAGTAGATCTGGATTTCACGTTCAGAGACTGCCTGTGTTCCAAGAAGTCTCTCGATTGAGATCTAGTCCGGCAAGTTTATTGGTTGGCACAAGATTGTCAATATGCTCATCTATGTTGTGCAGACATTGTTTCGTAAATATTTTTTGCACAAGATGCCAATATTGGCCCTCTATACATGCTGCTATTGTCAGCCAGGTAAGTGATTGCCAGATACATTACATGCCAAAGTATTGTTGTCATAAATTGTTCCTTCTTTGGAATTATGGTAAAATACTATCTAATTAATCATGAAGACATTTCACCATGGCTTCGCTAGTACTGAGCTCAACAAGGAGATTACAGTTCGGTGCTCATATACAGCACAACCTTGACATGAAACCATTGCGCAGATTTATCAGACAAACCTGATAGCGACTGTTGTCACTAGGGGAAAACAATGTGAAGCTCCACAGTGCCCTGACATTTCCAATGCGTCTCTGAATCCTGAACACTGCATGCTACCAATGGTCAGGTTTATTCTGTGCAAGCTTTAAGTACAACAATGATCACAAATGTCATGTTTAGAAGAGTTAAATTGGTAGCACCTAAGGTGCTCCGGATATCTGCAGCTGGAGGTGCGCATGGCATAAACAAATATTATCTGCAGAGTATTGACCTGATCATGACTTATAATCTGTAATGGAAATCATTTACGTGGCACTGCGAAACGAGATCCAGCATTCGTGTTGTTGAGATTCATAAGAGAATCTCAAGACCCTAACTCCGATGGGGACGCCAGTGTTCTTGAGATTTGCGAAATATATTTTGGCATTGTGAAGACATATGCATGAAGATGTACCAGGCAGATTGAAATCTGATTGATCTGCCTTTCTGGTGGTATCTAGCGTAGATAAGAATTTTAGACATTATTTCTACTGACCGCATGGGAATTGGAAATGGAAAGTATCACTTTCGGTCAATTAAGTAGACGTCAACGCTCTAGGAGGTCAATTAAGTGGGCTTTGCTGCCTGCATGTTTACAAGTTTCAAACTAGTACGAGTTATGATGCTATCACTAGGAACTCGTAATAGAGCATATTGAAATCAGGAACCTTCTTGAGGTTTTGGTCAGCCTTCTCTTCTATCCCCCTCCACTACGTTTCAGAGCATGGTGTAATTCCCACCCGTTTACACGGGGTTTAGCTAAGCTTTATGTCCGGCAAACGGAATAGGGTCTGGCGTGGTTTGCTATATGGTGAGCACAAAAAGCAGTCAGAGTTCGGTGTTCGACAAAGTATTTTACATATCAAACAGAATGAATGAGCAATACATTGAAGACCAATCGTGACAATACGGGTTGCACCATGATCATAGAGAAAGCAGTTGGCTCTAGCTAGCAGGTACTGTACTTTGATCTTGGGAGATCACCAAGGAAAATGATGTTAAGACCTTGGACTCGGACTACGAAACGGAAGCAATCCATCTGAACTTTAAGTTATGTTCTTTGACTAAAGGTCTACTAAATAACCTGTCCCTGAAATCACAAGTCATGATCAGTCAATCCATGTCTCTTGTAAGTGGCTAATCGAATAACAGACAATAAACTTCATAGTGGTCATGATCGTAAAGGCCCGTACTGCCCCTACAATGGCAACAGCAGTGATTTCTTGTGATTCTTCTGTTGGTAATCGAATATCCAGATACTTTTCTTCAAAACCAGTCTTACCAAACCTGGATCTATGGAACAATGACCCGGATACATCGAATTAGATCGACACCTCTTCAATGTTCCAAGTCTCGACTGAGTCTAAACTCCAGCTTCTTAAAAGTCTTCTTGCGATTGAACTTTACTAAAGAGCTGAAGAATTCAAGTAATTCTTTTCTGGCTAAATCCATGAAAGTCAACGTAAATGAACGTCCTTTATGATATGCTAAAGTTCGCAACAGGATGCATATCCAGCACCGACATCTTCGATAAACAGATCAAGACTTTGATCGTATTTATGTCTTCGTGACTGAAACTATTCTATGAAAGACATTATTTAGTTCAAGTAACACCGCCTTGTGGTTATGGTTTATAGTGATAATTACTTCCAGGTGCATATGGAACTTTAGAGTCACAACTTCAATTCAGAACAAGATGAGTGGGAGATCAATGCATTAATTTTGCTTATATCACAGCGAAGGCGGCACATCGACGTGCATGTATCGGCAACAGCTGGACGAGCTACCGACTATAGAACTCACGATCAAAAAGTTCAAAAACCTTCACTTTTGATATCAGAGTACGTCTTGGAGGACTTAAGTTGACCATGAATCATGAGAAAGCTCTGACTAGAGTACTCTGTTAAATTGCTTATACGTGAATTCTAAGCAACTTCATGTCGGGACCTGTACGTCTTAGGAATACTAGGGAGACCAATGTCGGGAGCTTAAGCATCGACACTGGTCTCCCTAATATTCATGTATAAGCAATTCATGTATAAGCAATTCACGTATAAGCAATTTACGTTAGGATCTTCTTCTATCGGTGGCAACACATACTGAGATCGAATCTGAATTGAAAGCTTTACATTGCAATGACTCTGCTTTACAGAAAACAATATATAAAGACCAGCTCAAAAGTACCTGCTCCGGAAGACCCATGCCATCTTCTTCCCTCATCCTTACTTGATCTTTAAGTTGATAAGCGTGTTTTATTAAAACGTTAATTCTTGCAAGACCAGGCACTCTGCACTCAGTTCTTTATTTATTTACTGAATTTAATCAGGAGCTTGCATCTGTAACTCACACGGCTAGATCTTCATCACTTTTTTGGCACCCTGTTGTTTGTTTTGCAACGTAAGTTACACGGAAATCCAATAGGCTTTAATAATAACGAGTATTTCACCGGCGTCAAAATATCTGTTTTGACAGAAACCCAACACGACAACGTCTAGAAAACGTTAATGTATCCGTTCATGCAAAGAGGAGTACCAGGTATTGGAGACATTCTCAATCTGTATCGGGTGGAAATCCAGCCAGTGTTTACAATCGGTGGGCTTCTCGCATCACTTGTTGATCACGATAGGATTCCTCTGAATTTAGCCGACTCGGCGTACCGGCCAAGCAAGGCTTTGCAAAGCTATGTTGCACAGTGAGTAAAGATTTCGCAACGGGACGAGGATATTTGAGTGCAATCACTACACTGAAAGGGTGGGGTATGAGTAGTTGTACTAAACTGTAGTCAAAGAAAATGAATATCGCTTGAGCTTATTGATATGGCCGATGGTGAAAAAGTTAGAGACATGCACTTTCAAGGTCAGTATCACCCCGACCATTGAAGCACTTCCGTTGTGATCTGCTTACGTTTTGGACCTTGCGGGGTAGGATGGTTCAATAAGGACAATCAGTTGTACAAACCTTTGGACCTAAAAGAAAGGCAACGGGAGATCCCGTTCAAGCGCACACTTTGAAAGTTTTAGTCCTTAGCTTCAACATTCTTCTCCGATCGATGGGTGTCCTAACGAGAATCCATGAAATTGTGTTTGCACGTGCACTTTACAGAGAATGAATCTTACAAGATAGCCTTTCGTGTTCATTTTGGCGACGGCGGTTGACACCGTGGCTGGAGGATCGGCGCCTTCACTCTTGGATGCAAACATCGACCTTAACAAAATGGAATATGTACATTGGACCCAATGCAAGCTGACGAAAACCATTTCCACACAAAAGAAGCTTTGGATATGGTTTGCTTTGTATAAATACATAGACTGTACCAGTACCACAAATCATCATCGAGTAACCATCACCAAATAACTTAACAACTCTTCATATCAGGCCCGAAGGCGATACAGTCAAACCTGGTGCGGTATTCGAGCTCCATCGAAACAATGAATCGACGATTTGAGACCTGCAGATTTGGTCAACAAGCATGGACTTTCGTCACGGTGCTGTTGTTGTGTGGGAGGAAATATCATGTATCTGCAGGGGCCTTAGCAGCATACTGGGGCCAAAATGTAAACGAAGGCACTCTGGCTAATGCTTGTTCTTCCGCAAACTATGACATAGTCATGCTTTCATTCCTTTATCAATTCGGTGGAGGCCGGATTCCCGCACTCAATCTCGCAGGCCACTGTGACCCGGCGTCGGGCGACTGTAGGAAACTAGTCTCAGAAGTATCCAGCTGCCAAGCCCAGGGTGTGCAGGTGATACTCTCGTTGGGTGGAGCAACTGGTTCTTATGGATTCACCAATGCAGACGAAGCCAAGGACCTAGCGCAATACTTATGGAACAAATTCTTCGGCGGCAGCTCGAGCTCTAGTCCTCTGGGTGCAGTACATCTCGATGGCATAGACCTCGACATCGAAAGCGGTGGTTCACAACACTATACCGATTTGATCAGCACGCTACAAAATATAGCAAAAACCAACAAATATGAGAGGAAGATATTCATTACTGCAGCTCCCCAGTGCCCATTCCCGGATGCAAATCTAGGCCCTGCAAGTGACACGGCTCTAAGCTCGGGATTGGTGGACTACGTCTATGTGCAGTTCTACAACAACTACTGTCAGTTTGATGGCGGATTGGCTCAAATGGTTACCGTTTGGCAGCAATGGACTGATGCTCTTTCTGATGCTCAGATCTTTTTGGGCATGCCTGCATCCCCTCAAGCAGCTGGACGTGGCTACGTGGATGCTGCCACGCTGATGTCTGATATCCTTCCTTCCTTCAAAACTGCAAAAAACTATGGTGGTGTGATGTTGTGGGACGTCTTTCATGATAGGACAAATAACAATTACAGTGGACAAATAAAAGGAGATGTTTAGGAGCTGTCAACAGAATAACGGATGTTTCGACATCTTTTGTTAATGTTGTATTTCTTTTAAGTTTCTTTAATTGATTACTTTTGTTAATCATCTTTTGATAATATGCAATAAATTTCTTCTACGTTTCCGTATCATGTTTGCGCAGCTGCGACGAATGGTTCCAGATTTCTACGCAAACTAAATAATATGTTAAATTTCCAAATAATATGCTTAGAAAAGTTCAGTTGCTAGAGGTTGATCACTTCACACCTGAGCAGGACATAGTTACAGTGACAAGCCCGGAGTGAGCAAAATGTCTGAGCTTCAAGCTAGAATAGGATTCAGCTTACTGGAACCTGCAGGACACTCAGGACCCACAGGGAATTTCTCTATTCGGAATAATACTACTGCCTTGTCATCAACAAATTCCAAAGATAATAGGAAGGAATCTCGTCTTTTCCGGTCGGAAATATCACCTTGTATCTCGCTATTTGAGTCACTGCAGGTCGAACACTTTTGCATCGAAACACAGATACAGAGATATGTGTATCCATGTATAGTATAATATCTTTCGTATCAAAACACATCTGCAGATCATATCTCCTTCATCTGTCGCATCTCGGTTTCATCGCTTTGTAGGGAGAGAAGTCCACTATCAATAGGGTATAGATGCTAAAAGGGACCAGTGGGGGCTAGTTTTGGTGCACCGTCGAAGAATGCATATTACCCGTCAACACCACAATAACCCGGTTTGGGACCGCATCCTCAAAACAACAAATTATAGGATCCCTGCTTGTAAATAATGTCGTTTGCCACAATTGCCAAGTCAGGCAGCGCATATTTTCATGCTTAGATGCTCCTAGATAAGAGAGGTGAAGAGCATATAGCGTGGATCAGAAGAGAGATAGCACCAACATCGCTTCTGACGACGAGGGTTTACCAACACAAACGCAACTACTTCAATCATTTCCTTTTTTCTCCTGTAAGGGATGGGCATAGTTGACGGTGAGTCGAGATACCTGACATGTCTAAAAGTTAAAACTTCCCTACCCTCTGAGACAGCTGTCTTCAGCTCCGAATCATGAGTGTTTTAGTCAAAGGGATTCGTCAGGACGGCACCGTCAAGTCGCTGGCCTAATCTTCCCCATACGGTATGATGAACCAGTCCAAAATATGTCTATAAGAATGACAAGTGTAAGCGAAGGGGATGGTATATTCTTCGACAGGCGACCTCGTTGTATGAAACGTTGACATCCTAGAACTTGAAATGCTCACATTGAAGCAGATTCTTCGGCGAGTCAACGTAAAGATCATCACAAGAAGAAAAGAAAAGAAACCACGTGGAGTGTCCAGCTTTGGTTTAACCTGAGCGGATAAATTATTGGGCAAAGTCAACGTAGTCTCCTTCTGCTATTTCGAGCTTGGAGAAGCGCTTCAAACCTTCAAACAGGAGTCCCCTCCCAGTGAACCACGTGGTTTCCTATTCTACAAGAGCGGCAAGGAATCTAACACAAACAGCCCATTCACAATGAAAACACCCTTTCATGCTGAGCTTTGTCCCCCAATTTCAGAATTACCGTTGCTTATGAGCCCGGGCCACAACCACAATGAAGGGCCCAACTTAAACGAAACTTTTTTAAGAGCTTCGGCAGAATAATTGGTTCAGGGCATTTCCGGACCCTATCACTTTGCGGATGGTTATAACTACATTGCGTCAGCCCGCAAGCTATATGTGACTACTTAAGAATCCTTTACAGAAAATGCATAGTAAACTATCTACACCTTACTAAAAGCTGTCTCAAAGTAGAGGAAGCTGAAAATTCGAAACGAGTAAGCGCAACTAACAACTACGAGCGGCATGGTGACCCCATGATGCACCTGAACAAGAAGTAGAGATATCGAAGATATTTTTAAAGAAGTCTCATCCGAAGTAATTTTACCTAAACCGAAAATTATAACTACAATACAAAGCATCAATACCGAACAGTAAACCGCATATCTGCGTGCAAAACAGTCAAACGAAAGCAATGTCTTCACCGATAATTTCAATATGTCACATGACCCTTCGAAGGGTGAGTATCTCACGCACAACAACAGGACGTCTTAGTTCCATGATGAGAAACATAAACATCCTCGAACTGGACTCCTATAGGATGAGTTGCTGTCAGGATAATCCATTATACAACTGACACCCAGTTCGGATTTATCTGGGCTATAGGACCTAGCCTGGATCGAACGGGATCGAACCTGCTCAAGATCCCAGTTATGCATTTCAACCTGTAGATAAGTGACACTTAGGATCAAATAAAGGATAATACTGCCACACAAGCTTTTCGGTGCTGCCATTGTTATCAACCAGCAGCAATAATGGTGCAGATAACAGTCGCTTTTCTTACTCACGGAGTAGGATATCATCTCATACTTATGCGGATAGAATCAATCCTGAAATATAAGTCACCCTACAACAAGATCGAATGAACATTCTGAAAGATATTCGTTATATCAACTTACCAATGTTTCCAAGACTGTCCCAATAAGCAGAGTATGGTAACGAAAGGAAACAGGACATAGCTTTCATTCTATAATCTGATCCACAGCAGCACAAAGCCTTCGGGTCCCCCATGATCTCTCATAGCAGGCCCTGATCAGACAGAAAGTCAAACAAGCATGTAAAAGAACGCTCAAAACGAGAGATGAAATCTTGAAATAAAAGATCGTGCATTTAGCAAAAACATTGAGCTGCTTCAGGTATGCCCACCTTCATGAATTTCAGTGAAGCGAAGTGGATTCCTAGGGGAACCTCTGCAATATATGATGTCAGGCTTCCAAGCAAAGCTTACTGTTATCACTCAAATTAGAAGTATTTTCTTCACATGTTGTAAATGATGGACTCAGCAGTCGAAGACCTGCTTGGGCAGAGTCACAGAATATAGCTTAAAGAGTCTTGAGATCCTTTCTAAACGAACCTGGGCAACAGTTTCCATGAAACATCACTTCAGTTGAGAGTAGATTCACAAGGACGGCACAGAAGACACAAGCATATGCAATCACAATAGCTTGTAAGTGTACAGAATCAATTTCTTCATCTCAACATATTTACAAATGGGGTTGAATGGTAGGTTCGTAGGTCTCAAGGGTCAGACAAAAACACTTGATTCTAGCTGCCAGAATCTGAGGTTGTACTCATACTATTTGCTGCTCTGTTGGGCTTAGGCGACATCATTCGAGAGGAAGAGAGGGAGAACCTGTCTTCAAGCACATGGATCCACAATTGGGCCCACTATTGAGTGTAACCTGCGACACGATGGGCTACTGTCTGATCTCTCAAGATTTCCAACTTTCTGCGAAGGGAAAGACGATGTTGAAACCCCTTGGTTTCCGTCGTCTGACTGTAAAGAAAGGGATTCCTCTGCAACATCAGTGCACGCAGCGATTGGAACATCCAAACTGGTGATACTAGTCACGCCAGAGAGATTTGGGTACTCTATAGAAGAACTCAATGACCTTTGTAGCTGTGGTCCATCTGCAGTGCTGCTGACACCCAAGGAGACGGACCTCCTATGCACACTTGAAGATCTACGGAGAGAGTGAGAAGATCCAAGCCTCTTGAGACCTTCCTGGCCACCCTCTGAGGAGATTGACGAATCCAATCGAATGATTCTCCGAGCAGGCTTGGGTTTGGGAAGAGGAATGCCAGAGAAACTCCGCTCAGAAAGCCTATTCTCGTTCCTATTTTCTTTACTAACATCACCATCTTCGCTTTTATTCATGTTATTGGGGTCTTCGCCGCTTGTACCAATCTCCACACTTGCAGAAGGCCCACTTTCCTTCGAATGTTTAGAATCGCTATTCCCCTCGTTCCTTCTTTGCTCAGGATCTCGATAGTCATGGACAATCGTGAAAGGATATCGCACTGAAGGTGGCGGGCTATGATGCAGACTTTCACTGCTATCGGACAGCTGTGAGTAAGTCGTCTCGCTGCTGCTTTCACTATCATAAAACGGTGCAATTTCTGGTTCTAAAGGTAGTTGCAGAAGCTCCCTTTCCAGATCCTGACGCCGATGTAACAAGTCTTGATTAAATTGAGGAGGGGAAGAAGGAGAACCCACTGATATTTGTCCAGTAACGAGCTCTCCCGTAAGTCTAAAGGTTTCAGAAAGATTATCTACATACAGTTCGCCTCCATCAGAAAGCAGATTAGAGACTTGGTTCCTATCTAAAAGGGAACTCCGCAAGCTGTCACCAGCATCCCGGAGGTAGTTTTCATCTAATTCCCAACCAGAAAAATATTCCGCGTAAGCCTCTTTGTTCATTCTTCTGAAGCCATCTTCCGATCCCTCTTGTGACCGTGTCAACGAATTCACTTCAGCTTCTTGCTCCTCAAATTGAGTGCTAGAAGCAGAATCTCTGGACATAGAATTGGAGGCACTTAGTCCCTTCTTCAGGCTTCTCCTTCTCCTTCTTCTCTGCCACTGAGCATTCTGCTGATCCTGCTCACCATCCTTTTCAGTTAGAGAGGTCAAGTACTGAGCCTGCTTAGACGCTGACTCTTTCTCCAACAAAGAGTTCAGGTCCTTCAACCAGGTGGTTGAACCTTCTCTTCTCAGAGCTTCAGCTTGCTGCATCAAATCCATTACAGTTTCTTCTATGTGATCCTTGTCATCTGTCACATCTTGCACAGCATTTTCCAAGTCCACGCTAGCTTGTCTTGAAACATCGCATGTTCTTGACGGAACTAAAACGCCGCTCAAATCCTGAATCGACGCTAGCCGAGAATACTTTTTCTGCAAAACCAACAGCACCACCTTTCAATGGGCAAGCTAACATCGTCTGCGCATACCAGAAAGGACAAATGCGAGATCGACAAAAGGGCATCATGTCCTGTCGGACGAGACTCCATGAACTAGACTTGGTGAAAACTATACATACGGAAACAGTAAGCGAAGCTAAGCGAATTATTACTTACCCGAGCTTTTGGCACAGGTCCTGGACCGTTATTCACACTGTTTGTACTAGTATCTGATACCTCGCCAGAATCACTAATGGTGATTGACGGTGAGGATGTTTCAGGAGTCTGAGCAGGACTAAAAGCTCCATACTTAGAGCGCTGCTTTTGTCGATTGCTTGTGATTTTTCTCACTGCCCAAAGCTCCCTCCTGCTAGTGTGTCTCCCATCCAGAAATAGCTGCATGATGATCCAATTTAAGTTAAATGAGTGTATTACAGCTACTAGACAACAACTTGCTCACAAGGAACATGTATTATGCATCGACGGTGATTCTGGCTCCATCCTAAGTCACAGCACGAGAGAGAGAATGAAGTGAGCGAGATAATTTGGACCGAAAGGGTTGGATGGCACACCTTCTTCGGGTCATGGAAGTAACTCAGAGCTTCTTTTCGGTAGTGGCGGGCAAATGTAATAGGATTACCCACACACCACAGGGAGTTCAGGTTTGGCAGTTGGTTCAGCAACTCCACCTCTCGAAAGTTGGAGATCAGATTGTGGGAAAGATCAAGGGCCTCTAATGAGACAATCCCCTCCAGTCCCCTTGTGCTCACCAGGGCATTATTCCTTAGGACTAGCTTGGTGACACTGAACAATATCTGCATGTGAGAAGCGGACACGGCACTGAGATCCTTGGAAACTAAAATTTGACTTAAAACTCAATTTAGTGAAGCTAAAAGCCTAGTTTCCACAACATGTTCAAAGCCGCTGATGCAATCTATATATTTCATATCCCGTGTGTAAGCATTGTTCCATTCATCCTTTTCAAATTAAAGCTACTCTAAGTTTGCCTGACACCAGGATCCTGTATATGTCTTCATCACCCTGTTGCTCCTGTTATAGCTTCGCTACTGGCAGTTTCTATGCCGGAACCAACTGGTAGCAACTTCCACGCTGATGAGAGCAGCTACTCCCTACTGCAGATGAATTGTTACCTGATGTAAACCCACCACACTCGTGATGTGATTGAACCCAACATCCAGAAACTTAAGTTTTAAGCACTTTTGCATGTTAGCCATCTTGGCGAACCGGTTCCTGCTCAGATCCAGCGCCTCTACGACAGGAAGAAGCTGAAGTGATTCGTCCATGAGGAGCATCCCATTGCCTGAGCACGATACAGATGACAGGCGGCTCCATACTTGTGCACCTTGAATTTCAGCTGTCCGTCCTGCAAATATATGCTTCAAAGCGTCCTAAAGGCAAAACACATCAAACAATTAACATTTTACTCCCGGTTGCCATCACCGAATTCACGTTTAACCAAATTTAGTGAATTTGCAGAATTTCTTTGGATGCTACAAGATGAAGTTAAGTTGGAATGCCTATTGAGCTGAACACAGTACTGTTCCCTTTCATAATCAAAGACTCAGGTATTGGATTGCTTCTTGGCCTTAGGTACTTGTCTTCTCTTCTTAAAAACCTAAGAACAATTTGCAAGCATCATATCTGAGCTCTACTCAAATGCAGTACTAGAGGACCAAATCGAAGGTGCACGGGCTACTTCAAATTGCTACAGACCAAGGCCATAATGGGCTGAAGCCCTTCGTCGAGGAACCAAGGTCGGCATCAAATACTAAGAACAAGGGATAGATTTATAATTTTCTCACAGCTGAATTAAAGCAGATAAGCTTCTCCAAAATCGGGCGTAATTCGAGCAACCCACGAGCGCCAGATGTGGAGAGATCACAGCCTCTGAGCTCGAGAGAACGTAGACGGACGAAAGGCAGTATGGTGATTGGAGAGGGATCCCTGGAGGGAGAAGGAAGCATCGCCACCACCTTAACAGACCCCAACAATCTCAGTACTCTCCTCAGCTGTTCTAGAGCTCTGTGATCCCCTAGATCTGCAACATACGCTCTGAGATAATCCACAGGGGCTCCTGCTCTCAGGGCTTCCAGCTCCTGCAATTGATCCAATCTCGTCTGCACATAGTGCAATCCCACCGGATTCAACTTCAAAACCAAGCTGCCATCCAGCAGCGCCCCGGTGTTTGCTTCTATGAAGCGTGCAAGAAGATCCAAATATCTGTCACCTGTTACCACAGCCATTTTCCTCCCCTCCTCCTCGTGCTCCAATTAGCTTTCCACTTCTTTCATAACCTCCCTCTTCCTATTTCTATCTCTCTCTTTCTCGTCTTCTCCCTCTCCTTCTGCTGCTACACCTTCTCCTCTTCTACTTCCAATTCCTCTCCCCTCTGTCCTCCTCGTACCCACCATCCCTTCATCTCTTCGGTTCCTATGGAGCTCTTGCTCAATGTTTGCGGCCCCTCTCTCTCTCTCTTCTCTCTCTCGCTGCCCCAACTCTTCCGCTCTCACTTTTTACAACTTTCTTCCCCTGCCCTCTTTCAATGTACCGGTAACACGTAAGTGGTGCTGCTGCGCTCTCTGCTGCTACCATTGTTGTTCGTCTTACTTGACTCATTCGGCAGCTCCTCCCCGCCGACACTTGGAACTACCCTTTCTCATTCTTATAACAGCCCAACACCACCTTCACCGGCACACCTCTCTATCTGTCTCTATCTCTCTCCTCTTTTACCCATACCCCGAGCTTCCTTCCACATTCCTCCCCTTCCTTCTCTTCCTCTCTGGGTCTCCTCCTGGATCCTGAGATCCGACACTCATTCACATTCAAAACTATGACAACATGCCACCACCGGCTGTTCCTGGGGAGCCTCGGTCGGCCTGTCTGCTTCCCTATCATCCAGCCACAAGGACAAGGCTGGCAAACTGGCAGCTGCTCTTCCTTGCTTTGCACAATCCTCTCTCTTTTGTCGCATGCTCCTTTCTTCTGTCCCCTCTGTTGGATTCTTTCTCCCCAACCTTTCTCTCAGCCCAGCCCTGGTGCGTGCCTTGAGATCCAGCCACAACTATCATCCTCAATAGAACTGGGCCCTCCATCTTTTTGGAAACTTTTCCCCACCATGCCCCGTCAGGCGTGGAGCTTGGCTTGGCACCGAGGGCCACCATGTGCGCCGGAGGAGACGAGCAGAGGACAGCACTGTCACTGTCAGGCTGTGCTTAAAGAAAGACAAAATTATGCCTGTGTTTAGAAACGATAGCTCACCTCATCCCCATCTCTTATTGGGTATAATCCTCTCGCTCAGAGCAGGCATGCCAGGAAGAAAAAGGTTGGGTTTAGGGAGAGAGAGAGAGAGAGTCTTTTGCCGGGGGCCGGATGTGGTTATCGATTGATTGTTTTGGCTGCTGTCTCAACGCGTTTTATCCTTCGCAGTTTCCAGATCTGCAACAACCCACTTTTGTGCTCACCCGAGTTTCTCTCGTCTGCTGAGTCCTGCGTGAATCATCATCCTCGCATAGTTTCATTACAAAGAAAGGAGGAGGGATTTCTGCGCAAACCACTGTAGCTAGTTTGCGCGGAAAGCAATCGTTTTAGGCGAGGGACGGGAACTGCTCAGGAATTTGAGCCGGCTGTGGAGTAGAGGTCGGGGGAGGGGTTCACTCCATTGTGGGGCATCTGCTCAAGGTGCAAGAATAATCACAGAGTTTAAGCGTGGGTTTAAGGTTCTTGGGTGGAGTTCCAAAGAAGTTCAATTTGTCAGGAACCCAATTTCTGTGGATGTAGTAGCTGATGGACCCCGGTATTTCGAGCCGGTGAGTCGAGGAGAGTTTTAGTTTTAGAAGTGGAGTCAGGTTCGGTGACAGTGGCCGCTGAGGATGTGCACGCTGGTGAAAGGATGGAGTGGACTTGGAGTTTGGGCGGGAGAGAAGCCAGCAGTGAAAAGGATAATGACGCAGGATATAGTTAGAGTGCTGCCATGGTCGGGATCTGGGGCCAGATTGAGGCATGAGGTTGGGACTGCTGAGGCGTGCACGGCGAGGGTGGCCGCTTCGCTTGTTGCCTGTGCACTGCTTTATCAGAACAGTATTGAAGTGGCCTCCGCTGCCGCTCTTTACTGGGCTTGGGCGCCAATTTGGAGCACAGTGCTCTCGAATTCTCTCCTCCGACTTCGTTACCGGTATGCTGGTGGGCTATCTTTTCGTACAATAATTTCCTCCTCAAAACTCTCCGATTAGATTATGTGGGTGTAATGCCCTGTAGACCAATTCTTCAGTTGTGGCATTTTGCCTGTTGAACCAAGTGCTGCACGCTTCTTGATACTTGGCGTCTCAATAATCTAAGTTTGTGCTGCAAGTCTCTCGATTTGGATCAGATGTCGAAGTTTTGAAGGTGTTCAATGTCTGCAAAGAAATTGTTGTGTTGACCTTATTCTCCTGTGTTTTTCCTTATATCAACGTTCACTTTCTAAATTGCCTGCCTGACATAGTCCTCCGACCTGCTCAATTGCTCAATTGTAGCTTTGAAGCTTTCCGAATTTTTTGTGTTTCAAACTCTCTTCACCACTATTTAGGGCACGTATAGGGAGACAGGCCAAGAAAATTGGTCCTTCAATTTGACGTGTGCTGGAATGGCTTCTACAGGTATATGGAGTGCACGAGTACTCGAGATGCAGATTGTTCCTCCTCTTGAGTCCATGAAAGGCGAGGATCTGCTAGGAGGGATTTTCAACAAATTGCCTGTCTTTTATCCAACGTTGCAACTCCTGATTGGGGACGATAGTCCAGCAACATTTCAGGTGTGTCTATCAGCTCAATTACCTCCAATGCTTCCTTTGATGTCTCGATCACTACCTTGCATGCAGTGTTAGCTTCTGCAACAATTGCTCTCAATCACTCTACCAATTGCATATGTTTAGCATGCTAGCTGCAAATTCTCTTTTTTACTGCTTCCCACCATATTCTTCACCCTACAGATATATACAAGGAACTTGCTCCAATTTCTCAACCTACAGGCGATATCTTTGTCAATTACTCACTCTTACCCTTCCACTTTGTTGCCCGACTGCTGTTCTTCCTGCTGCCGTTCTGGTAAACTACATGTCAGATTGTGGATGTTTGATGCTTTCATGTCATAGGAAGTCTACAGCTAATACTCGCCCTCCTCCCCCCCCATATTTCGTTATTTTGTGAGCGCCACTTTCAGGAAGACCCGTGTTTGCCTTGGCAGTCATGAGCAAATGAATAGAAACTCGGGACGAGCGGTACTGGCGCTCCATCCAGCTATCTCGGCACCCCGTTGGGCAGTGACGAAGTCGTAGGTGTTATCGTGCTATGTAGTGTTGACGGCCTCATGCTGACATAGAGCATGCAGGGGTTCATCCCAGTCCTCATGCACTCACTCTGGGGGCGTCTCATGATTTTTGTCTTCGAGATTTGTGCTGTTGATGTCCTATACGCTAATTTATGACTATGCCACAACGTCATGATTTTTTCTCAAGGTTACACTTGCTCACACTCACTTTGTTCTGCAGGTACCTATGCATCACAACATCATACTAAACCCTGTGTGCAGACATACGCATGCTTACCTCCCTATGTAACCGATAGTTCTCACGATCTTTACTGTTTTACTGTCGAGTGTCAGAGTCAGTTAAGTCAGACGTGGATATGGAACCGGATTCTTTACAACGGGTTCTGTATTCCAATATAAATAATGTCCCGCTCGTCTAAATTTTGAATCCCCAAAAGGACCTGTGAAGCTGACGGATCCGCCACCATCTTGTATTCCTTTTCACTAAACGATGAAGAAGAAACCGATCTAAAAGATAAATACTTCCAAATGCACTTCTCACATGCTATCTAGGTCAAAGGTGATGCTTTATAAGATAAAAGAAGTTTGTCCATTCTTTCCAAGTTACATTTCTCGGTTTGAATGGGAAGAGATTCCGCAAACATTATTCACTTGGATTGCACTCACAGAGCGTAAGCATAGGACTTAAGAAAGGAAAAGCCGTGCAATAGGTGAATATTAGATGCATCTCCTTTCTCCGTATCAGAGGATTCACTATCTGTGTTGAATCTGATCAATTACACGCGATTACTGGCCTCTGGATGATGCAGATGGACGTGGTGATGACGGAAGAAGTACCCGGGGTGCAAGTTGGAGAACGTGTAGACGTACTGGTCATGTCAGACAAGCCATCTTTGTCACGCTTTAAGGCCTTGCGGGATGTTTATCTACCAGACAGGGATACATGGATTTCCGAAGAGCCCTATATCGAAAGAGAATGCTTCGAACGCTTATTAAGATCACCGGTTCCCGTCGTCCGAAAGCGAAATGTCCAGGTAAGATATCTGGTTTCAGTGGCCACATGGACCACATGTACTGCTACTGTACCCGAAGAAGTCTAATCTTTTCTGGATTTCTCCAATTTATACTTCGCACGATCTTTGGCCATGATGCACATTGGTGTGCACAGGTTGCTTCCAGCTCAGCTTGGTGTAAAGTGTTCAAGGTCTTTCTGACATATTTTGGACGATAGGAGAATATCTGGCACTCGTTGCCCTGGCACTCAAGAGCAAAACCGAAATTCAGTGCGAGGGGTGCTGGCATTCGCTCTGCTACTTAGGGACTTCGTGGGTACTGACGAAGTCGTTTAGGCTTCCGTTCAAGCTTACTAGGACTGTCTGACTGCTTCTTCTAGTGTTTAATGTTTTAGGATGCATGCTCATAGTGCATGTTGTGATGTATACCATCCAGTCCCGTCACACTTCGATCTTACCCACTACCAGAAACTAACTCTATATTTCCTTCCTGCTCAATGGGTTCGCTTTGCATTGCTCTGAAATGTATGCTTCCGTGATTAACTGCTGCATACTGGTCTTAATATTGAACAGGCAATTCCTAGTTGCTTACACCTGAATGAATTTAGTTGCTTCGATTTGCATGTGTTAAGTTAGCGTCGGTTCTGTCCTAAATGGGTGTGTTCTTCGGCTTCTGCTCTCGTTGCTCATATATCTTGGGCATATATGCTTATGGACACGTGGCCTCTGCTTATCAAGACGTGGGCCCACCTGGTCCTTCATTTCATACGAGGCTGAACTTCCCTCCATGCTTTGACCTTTCGCGAGATGCCCCAATTTTTCATTGCTCTTTTTTGTTTCTCTGTTCACCCTCATCTTCCGCCCCTTTCTGTTCCCCTTTCCCTTCTATGGATTATTATTTTCATTTCACTTTTGGTTGCTGCTCGTTCTACTTATTTTGCACTTTCTTACTCTACTTACTCTGCGTCGTTTCTATGGCTACTGACCTGCTCTCTCCCTGCGTGGTTGGATTCGCTCCCTACAGTCTTCGTTGGGTGTCACACAACTTGGTCCTTCCCGTGCCTTCTGACTCACCTCCTTACTCTTTCTTTGTTGCTTTCACTCAGTGAATTTACTACCTTCTTCATCTGTTGCATCATCGATTACTTCTACTAGTTTTCATCTGCTTTCGATACTAACATTCGCTTCCTTTCAGACTTTAACCAGGTATGTCTCGAGTCCCTTACTTATTCATGCTCACGTTTTCATTTTCTGCTTTCGCAGGCTGACTTATTTGCATCGCATAGTCATTCTGCTGATTATTGTTGCTGCCCATTGTTTGGATTTTAGGCTTCATACGTTTTAGCTTTTCCCTTACCCTGAGCAGCACTGTTGGAAGCAACCGAGTTTGCCTTGGCACTCATGAGTTTTCGAGCAGAAACTCAGTACGAGGGGTACTGACAATTGCTCAGCTACGTCGGCACTGCGTGAGGCACTGATGAAGTCGCAGGTGTTTTGGTGGAGGTTTGCTGTGGCCGCCTACTGCTTCCCTCAGCTGTTTAGCGTCTCAGGACTCCAGCGTCCATAGTGCTGGTTGTGATATACTTTATATCCGGTCCTCTTAGGCTTCACTCTCGTTACCATGTTACAATTCGACCCGTTTCTGTTTCTGCAGCCACATCTTCCGAGACTTCTTGTTTGGTTCCACTCCTCTATTCCCCAACTAATTCCCTCCCTAGTATTTTCACTTCGCTCTTTGACTGCTTCCTGCTTTGCCCTCTCGTGTCTACAGTGTTCCTACCTGACTCCAGCCCACGGTCTTCATCTTTATTCACGCACTGCTTACTGGCAGGTTCTTCATCTTTGTTCACGCACTGCTTACTGGCGGGCTCTTACGTCACGTTTCCTATTCCTCGCCATCGCTTGCATAGCTGCTCTTGATTTCATGTTCTTTATTAGTCTGTTAGCCATCAGTTATTCTCAATTTGTTTCAATTATGCTTTTGCTGCAGGATACATTCAATGCATTCTACCTTAGGGATTTCACATTACTCTAGCATTGTGATTCATGTACATATTTCTTATCGATCATTTGCACTTCATGAGTTTTGGATAACCCGTTCCCAGAACGGCTTCTGTTCTCGTATACCTATATATATCTTGGGCATCTCACACGTGTGACCATCTCGCCTTGTGGCTCTCCCTTCCTTCACAGTTCCCGAGGTCTCTTGAGCACCCGAGGCCATCCTTCCCTCAGAAACCCTCTCCCCTCTCCTTTGCTTTCTGCTCGTTTAGGTTATAGTTCTTGCTTAGCTCATAGTGCGTTCTCCCTTGTTAGTTCCACCTTTTCATGCCTGTCCATTCTGCCTTATTCTCTGTCTGCTCTCTAGCTCTCCGCTTGACACTCTTCTAACTTGGCTCATTCCTTTGTTTTCTTACTAACTCCTCTTGGGTTCTTTGTGGTTTGCTCTCTGGTTTTACTTGCTGCTAACCCTAATAGACTTTGTCCTTGCAGGCATTTTCTAGGGAAGGTTTACTATGGCTGCCCTCTGCTTCCTTCAGTTGTTTAGCGTCTCCGGACTCCAGCGTCCATAGCGCTGGGTGTGATATACTTTATATATCCTGTCCTCTTACGCTTTGCTCTAGTTACACTCTTACATTTAGACCCGTTTCTGCAGCCACATCCTTAGGGAATTCTTGTTTTGTTCCACTCCTCCATTCCCCTACTATTTCACTCCCTAGTCCTTTCCCCTTCGACCTCTGACTGCTTCCTGCCTTGACCTCTAGTGTTTACTGTGTTCCTCCCCAACTCCATCCCACGTTCTTCATCTTCATCCACGCACTGCATCCTGGTGGGCTCTCACAGCACATTTCCTATTCCTCTCGCTGCATCCACGCACTGCATCCTGGCGGGCTCTTACAGAGCACAGCACGTTTCCTATGCCTCTCGCTATCGGTTGCATTGCTGCTCTTGATTTCATGTTTTACTGGCGAACTCTTACATCAAGCTTTCTATCCCACTTCATGTTTTACTGGTGAACCCTTACATCAAGCTTTCTATCCCACGCTCACATTGGCAGGGCTGCTCTCGATTTCACGTTCTTTACTGTCCATTGGCAGTACGGTATTCTCAATTTCTTGCACTCATGCCTTTGCTGCAGGTTACTTTCAATGCATTTTACATTAAAGCTTTAATACTACTCTAGCATTGTGATTCAAGTACATGTTGTTTATCGGATATGTGCACTTCATGAGTTCTGGATAACCTGTTCCCAGAACGGCTTCTGCTCTCATATACCAACCAATATATATCTTGGGCAAGAGGAGAATATTTTGGACAGAGACTTTGCTTGTAGAGTTCTTTTTATCTTGAGGATCTAGCGGGCTCGCACCTGAATCGTTACTTACGTTGTCCTTGCAGGGAAAGCCCAAGTTGGTGGATGGGAAACTTTACTTAGAAGAGACAAGTTCAAGTGAAAGTGGTGAGAAGTGGGCAAAGGTGGTAAAAAGTCGTCCACAGGCTAAGCAATCAAGAGTATTCATTGATGAAGATTATGAAATGGACTACCAAGACGATGCGAATGGTGGTCCCCGAGTCAGCAAGCAATCAGCAGGACCTCTCCGGACAACGGACGAGGTAAGGGAGAAAGATAGACGATTGCAGGAACTGGACGAGAGAGACTTGTACTTGTAGCGTGGTAGAAAGACGTTTAAGAATAGTTGATTCATTAGTCTCAGTCGAAGAATTGATTGTGTACTATTATCTGCTGACTCGGTCCCCGAGTCAGCAAGCTTTTAGCTAGACCTCGCCGGACAAAGACGAGGTAATGAAGAAAGGTCTGACTGCAAGAACTGGATGAGAGAGACTTACATTTGTAGAATGCTGTAAAGATGTTAAAGAGAGTTGATACATTGGTGTCATTCGAAGAATTGAGGACGACTTTTACGATTATACTCCCAACAACAGCTGGTTGTGTCAAATTCAAGCAGCTTTTCCAAACGCCAGTACTCCTGATAAAACACTTGAAACTTCTTGACTTTTTGAGTGTTTGAATCACACTCGGGAACGATTAAAATGTTGTGGCAACCACAACGATCATTAAGTCAATCTAGCGAGAGTGCAGGTCGACGATTACCGAAAGACTCGTAAAACGGTACTGGCTCTCCTGAATTCCGCATTTCAACATGTATTCCCCGATGAAGGATTCCTTCGACGTCAGTCAAGGACCAGTTTCAGAGACAAGGGTTTAGGGCTTATTCCTTTGTCTAGCAAATCTTCAGCTTTTTCTTCTTCGCCCTAGGTGTGTGAGATGTGCCGTCCTTAGTGATATTAACAAGACAAGTTTCCCGGAATTACCACAGACTTGTCTTCTCCTTCATTGATATCCACCTCCACGTCTCCTCCATCACATAATATTGGAAATTCTTGAAAGCCAAAACTGGCTACAACATCTAGCTCTTTACAATTTGACAAGTCCCCGACGCATTAGTAGTATCCACTCCGAAACTATTGTGTTAATGCGTAAGTCGATTGATTCTGATATAATATTATACATCTTTGGAAGGAGTGGTTCCAGTATTTTGCACTCTTGATTTCCACGTTTAAAGTAAGGAGGTCAAACCTGACATTTCGCGACAAATTTATCTTTAACTTGAACGGACTGACAGTCGAGTAACTTTCGGTGTATGCGCCGCTCTTCTAAGAGTCTTACGTCAATATTTAACCGTTATTTCTTCCCACTTTACTCGTTTTCATTTGTTGTTCGTACTAGAGAGATCATGCCAACAATCATATAGGCACAAAGATGAACAAAAGGTCATTAGAAGCGGTGTTCCCGGATATCCTGTCAGTAGGACGTATGAGAGATCTTGCCAGACAGCAAACTCTAGACATCTTATGGGTCAAACCGTAAACATTACCCCCTTGATGCCTGTTCGTAAACCGTTTTCTTCATTACTTTTACACAGGTAATAACACAATGAAATTGACAATTGACAAGGTGACAGTGACAAAGATATTCACAATTGACAAGGTGACATTGACAATGAAATTCACAGGTTTGAGAGATGTGAGAGAAACACAGATTTCGAAAACATGATTCAACAGCATACTTGTTCACGATCTCCAATGCATTCAGATCAATTATTAAGTACTTTTGCTGCAGACCGTCTCAAACGACAAAGTTCGCGCCTTGTGTTACTGACGTATGAAGAGATGCGACATTTGACTGGTAGGAACGGCAGAACCATTGTCTTAAGACAGCGCCTATTTAGAGATGGTAAACAGTTTTAACATTTTTGGTCACTGGCTTTACACAAATATGAAATTGTAGGATAGCTACTCAGGCTCCTCAACCAGTTACTGAAGTCATAGTTATAATCTGAATCCGAGAGTTCGTAGCTTGAACTCAAGTGCTACAGCAGTAACATAAAGGGTACCAAAGGCAGCCAAAGAGCGCTCAAAGTCTACCCAACTCAAAGAAGAGGTTACAACATCCTCGGCCTAGCTCACAGGATCTGAAACAACCTGAATGAACAGCAGTATATACTAATTTTGAAAATATTAAGCATGAATATCTATACGAATCCTTCATAAAGATTTTGTTCACTGCGGCACACATATTCCGTGTCATGAAAACTTCTTTATGTTGGAATCATCATATTTCAAAGATAGTTAAACATACTTCTAATAATACACGAGAATAAACTCAAAATTTTGCCTTCTCCATTTATCGTGTGACGAGCTTGTAAGCTTCTCACCTATGCCATGGTATGATACATCAGGGACTGCCAGGTGTAGAATCTAACCAGGCAGTGTCTACAATTAACAATCGCATTTGCAGGTTTCTTAGTTCCCTCAGGATCTCCCTGAGACTCTGGTCAATATAACCAGGAAAAGAAGTTCATACTAAAACCTACGCTAGATCAAAAGGGTACATTACCTTACTTTCTTGATAACATAACTGAAGGATTAGACACCTTGCCGATCTCTACTACGGCAGGTGAATCGGCTGCACTACCTAGGGGTTGTTGCCAAGGTTCGCCATCCATTTGCATGTAAGCTCGTTCTCTGTTCCCTCTCATTTCAAATCGCAAAGCCGTGGCCTGTTGCATCGAGAAAAATGACGTCAACAACAGAGATCAGAAGGATATTTTCCAACGATAAGCTCGATGAAGGCTAGCACGAAAATGAGCTTCCTACATCATCTGGTATCCTGTACTTCTTCCGTTCACACAATTCCGTCCTACTACATCAGCCTTAGAAGTATGCTACATCACATAGAAAACCAGACATTAGATGCTTCCAATTGCTAACAGTGGGAGGAGGTGATGCCTCCTCCCACTGATTACCAACAAAATTGCACATGATTTCTGTACTCGAGCGTCCAGGTATTACCTGAGCAAGTCGTACAGCTGTAAGAAGTTCCAGAAGAACGACCGCTGTGTGCCATCCATCACGAAGGCCAACTATCTCCAAAACCCCATCATCCACAGCAGCTTCTACGAACCCCTCCTGGAAGGGTTAACAGAGGCCATGAGTGTTTCAGTATAGCACGCGGAAGAGAATGCAAAGTACGTACTTTAGACGATAGACATGATTAAGAGTCAGGCAGTTATTATCTATCAGTGAGAAACACGAGAGGTGTGGTAACATGTGAATAATTTTAGTGTGGTATACAAGAAGCTGTTCGAAGAACGGGCGATACATACACACTAAGGACAGAACGGACGAAAACCGAAGATTAATGCAAATCTAAAGCAAGTTAATGCATGCGAGTCTAACCAAGTGCAAATGACAAAATACGCCCGTTTCAAATCGATGCAAAGCAGACGCGAAGATTGATACATTCCATGAACATGGCTTTCAAGATCTAGAGTAGTATGCAGCATCTAACGAAGGAAGAGCTTCATTAAGCAGAAGCGGAGATTGATACATTCCAGGAACATCTTTCAACACCTAGAGAAGTACGCAGTATCTAATGGAGGACGAGCTTCATTAGAGCAAATCGCGATGCGAATAAGCAGAGGATGCATTTCCAAGCAAAGGGAAACCATCAAGGAAGTAGACACATAGGGTCAGATGGGTAGCAGCGAAGTGTGACAGGATTGGATATAGAGAAATGAGGACAGAAGGCGTTCGATGAACCGGGAGATCCAGAACTCATTGAATGCAAATGAGATTCAAGAAATGTAATGTATACAAGTTAACGAACATTTGATCGAATGAAAGCATAAGTAAATATAACCTGGAAACATTTCAAGAGCAACACCTTTGTACGACTAGCATGCATCGGAAAAGCGGAAACAGAACAACAGCGCATGTAGAGAAATAAAATCAACAGGAACAGTGTGAAAGGACTGGATATAGAGAAATGAGGACAGAAGCCGTTCATCGAACAGGAGATCCAGAACTCCTTAACTGCAATGATATAACTGCAATGATAATGAGATGCAAGATATGTAATATATACAAGATAACGAACATTTGATCGACTGAAAGCATAAGTAAACATAACCTGGAAACATTTCAACAGGAACACCTATATACAAGTAGCATGCTTTGGGAAAACGGAAATAGAACAACAGCACATGTAGAGAAATAAATCAACCGGAAAAACGACGACTTAATGAACCAGACTAGAAAGATTAAGATAAACAGAAGTCGAGAGTCATGTAGAAGCTTGGAAATCAAAAGTCATGGACGATCTGTGAGCCAGCAGACCGAGAGTATAAAATCGCTCAGAGAACGAGGGAAGTAGTGCGAAGTGTTGGAGCACTGGATAAGGTATATCGCAACATGCCCCATGAACGCATGAGTCCTAAAACACTAAACAGCTGAAGGAAGCAGAAGGCAGTCATGGTAAGCCTTCACGAAAGCACATATGACTTCATCAGTGCCCAACACAGTACCAAAGTAGCTGAGCGAGTTTCGGCACTCCTGTACCGAGTTTCTGTTTGAAAGCTCATGGTTCCCAAGGCAAACTCGGTTGCTCCCTCCAGTGCTGCTCCCTCCAGTGCCGCTCAAAAGGAGTAAAAATGTTGCGGAAAGAACAGGCTTGGAATTATGTGGGGAAATGTGGACCAGAGATGGTAAGTAGAACCTATCTCGTAAACTGCTAGCAACTGGAAAAAAGGATCAACCAAAAATGTAAGGAACAGAGTAATGGAAATGAACCTGGCAGAAGAATGAGGACAAGTAAAGACAGGACTGGATATTGGTAGATGAGAGCAGAAGCCGTTCTAGGAACGGGTGATCCAGAACTCATTAAGTGCATATGAAAGGTAACCAGGACAGGATATTGAGAAATGCGCACAAAAGCTGTTCGAGGAACGGGAGATCCAGAACTCATTAAATGCAAATGAGATGCAGTGCAAACTCATAGTGTATATCACAATATCCTCTATAAGCGCATGAGTTGCGAAACCCTAAACACTAGAAGGATGCACTCAGACTGTCATATAAGCCTGTAACGGGGTATATTGTAATCAGTAATGGGGTATAATACAACATCATGGAATGAGAGACTAAAAACCAGATGACATATCGAGGAAGGTGAGTCAAACAGCATATAATTTTTCTTCCATGCATCTTACCGTGAACAGATCGAACGTTCAGCTGAGCTTAAGGTGAGAAAACGGTCCAGGTGACAGTGAAATTGTCAACGCAGGGAGTTTAAATCCCAGCATGTGTCATTAATCACCAGCACAATTTGAGAAGTAAGCACAATCAACGTAAGAGATTGGATTCACCTTTTGACGTCGGTTAGCACTCGGGTGGCCCCAGGGATTCCTTCCACCAGCATAGCTTTGCAGATTTAATACAACGATGGCTCTGACACTAACGCAAATTACATATTCATAGTACACCATATTAGACATGAGGAAAAGCGTTTTAACACTAATTGACATAATCCGTAAACTACTCAAGGATCACATCTACAGTTACCATGCCTAGTGCCTTCCGACAGAAATGTAACACCTTTTGACATCCAGCAGTGTACAATAAACAGCCACCACAAGTGCAAGGTGGTGATCACCTAAGATGAGGCATAACCCAGGAAAAGAAAACTAACTCGTCCTAATGCTTGCAGATCCGTTCAAAATTGTTGTTAGGATATGGCAACTGCAATAATTCAAGCAACAATGTGTCAAACGTATATACCCCGGAGGCAGTTCCAACTCTTCCCACTGGCCTGGTCCATTCGGTCTTTGGATTGTAAGTTTTACTGAATGTCTGATGCCCCTGTGGAGTGGAAACACAGAGTAAGCAGCACCCGTGGAGTCCCGTGTGACATAGATCTATGGCCATGAACACAAATAAGCCAAAAACAAAAGATACGTGTTCTACAACAATCATGTTCCAGAAGATGACGATCCACCGTAGTGATAGACACATACAATTTCCGGACATCAGTGAACAAATCATGGTAGCCCTTGTGATGCACTTCCATAAATTTCAAATTAAGCTACCTATTAAAAGGAAAATGTCTTACCTTGCCCGTGGAGCCGCGGAACAGGATGTGCAGAACCAACCTTGTGCACAACCATATCCGGTGTAAACCATCTGAATGTGAATGGGATCAACAGAGTAGTCAGAAAGACTGCATCCAGTACCAAGTTTCCATGCTAATTAGCAAATGCCTGTACTACATGTCTTCTAATTGCTTCCTTGTATGAGTTAAACAGCTGTCCTAAACATAACAATCACAATTCATCCGGATACCTGATTAGCTACGCGGCCTCGAGCAAGCCAAGGAGCCTCATCGCGCAAGTGGTGGAAACCATATGCTACTTGTGCATCCATGCCTGTAATGAGTAAGAGGAATCAATATCAGCATGCAAGTTTTTGAAGTCAACAAATGAGATTTATAGATTATGTTACTGAAGTGATGAAGCTCAGACGAGTATTACAAGAATGCATGACTGGACTGGAAAACGACTACCATATCTCTTGCGCACAAGAATGGAGAGTAGTTTCAGAGGCGTTATTGGATAAGCTAATTTCGTCATCAAGCGGTACAGCAATGAAAAGTCTCCAAAGTAATAGAAGATGCTGGGGAGATAATCACCAACGCTGAAGTAATTGTAAAAAGCCCCTTCAAAAGCTGGGCTCTCATCTGCCTCGTAGTTCTGCTTTTCGGTGTTCTGCACGACAAAATGTCCTTCACCTTCAGCAATTCGCTTTTGAACTTCTCTCTCGATACAACATTGTCTTTGTTAACACTGTTGGGTACAATCTGGGATCTGCTAATCTGCTAACCGTAAACTTGCCTCGAGCGGAATATGATGCTGAGGACGCATGCAGTGTGGCAACTTCAGTGGTTCGTGGTTGCGAGATGGTGCTGGTTTTACCACGACTTGCCAACTGAAACATGAAACAATGGTGAGACTAGAGAAGCAAACAGAACTAGACTAGCAAATAGAAACTCTACTGCTGCTTTTGACTAAGTAAATGTTCGGCACAGTGGAACAATCACCTAAGTTTGCATTCCTCGTAGGGTTTACCGAAGGGTACACAAGATTTCTAAAGTGCAGACCACTGGTTTCATACATAAACACAGTGCGGCCTTGTACAAGTCAGAAATATAGCGACAAGTCATTACTCCTCGAGCTGTTGAACGAGAGTTCTGTTAGGCTGTTAATGGCCGAGTCCGATTGCCATTTACATGGCGAAAATAGGGAAGATGGGTGTAGCTAATCCTGGTATGACTCTTTTTTCCTTTGAAAGCTTGTTTGAACTATGATTTATCTGAGCACTACATGCCTCTTACCCGGTAACGGGCATCATGACATCTAATTAAGTCTCGCTTGAATGAATTAGTTGGGGCTAATAGGGTTAAAAAAAGTAAACGAAAAGAGTAATAAGAAGGAAAGAAGACCGATACACTTCCTAACCAGAAAGCTGCATGTTTCGCGTACAGGCTCTAGCAAGGCTGCAAGTTTGACTCTTAAGTGGAGTAGAGTTAATACCTCACATCTTAACCTAAATCACTTCACCACAGACTCAGGATGCTTATGGGCAGGGACCGTTCTTCTTACTAATAACTGGACGGGAGAGTATAGTGCAGCCCTATGACATATCGGTTCCTGAAGATGGTTGTAAAGTGGTTGCTACACGTTTAACATTAGGTCTACTAGTTCCTTGGAAACCCTACATATAATGTTGCAAATATTTCCTTTCTTCAACCTAGGACACGTAATTTCCTTATGCAGTGCTTTTACTTTTACTTTGAATGTATGGGGCGTGATCTTTACTACGCACATAAATAAGAGTGATGCCAGTAAAAGAAAGGAATTAACGTCCGTCATTACGTTGAAACCAGAAAGAGAAGGAGATATATTATCGGTGAACTGACTCGAGTCTAATCGTCTAGTACGTGTACGCGTGACGTGCACGGCAAGCTAGTGCGGTACCTGTCAAGGCGCGACACCTTAGCCTCGGTGGCTTTGACTAAGAAGCGCCTCACAGCAGACCGAGTGCATTTAGTGAATGCTCCTCCCTGGAAACAAAAGTACGTTGGATTGTCACATCCCAACATGGCAGTACATTGAAAGTGAGAAATGCACGAAAAATTAGGAGTACAATTTATGATACTCAATAATTATGCTGCTCGGTTCTGACCGGCTGAATTGGACGAGGACGCAGTGCAGAAGTGCAGCGCGCAATAACTAGGACCTTAATTGAGAGATGAAAAGTTAAAAACCACGAGAGCGTGTTAGGATGCACGAACCCAGCGAAAACTCCGAGATAAATCGTTTCCGGTCCCAAGAGGAATTACACCAACAGGGGGGACTCGAAAACCCTCCTCCAATCCCAGCTCTGCAACAGATGAAAGGACCCACCCAACCGTCCCGTCGCCACCGGCAACCTGCACCATAATGGACGTGTTAGAGCATGTCGAAGCCTAAAGCTTGCATTATGTGTTAACCACACTAGGTGCTAGGAGCAACTACATTGACCTCTGGCACTCGGGAGGACCGTGTCAAAAATAATTCAAACTAATAACGTAATGGCGATTTGTGACAGCAAGGAGTTATGACAAATGTTCAATTGAGGAGAAGAAGTTCGGTTAAGTAAGCACCATAATACGAAGGTTATTGCGGGTAAAACGTGCACAGTCGTCCCCGCCATTTGCAGCCTTCTCCAAATAACCCAGACCATACCGCAAGACATCAACTGGCTTGCACTTCGATAAGTCATATACCTGGATCGCCCAACATTATTCTCATGAATACTCGCTTTCGACACTCATTAAGCGCCAAGGAGTAGCCTACGATCGTCAAAGAGCAATCAGCAATTCATGCGCTCAAGCTACAACTAATTCGGTGCATAGAGGTTGAGCCAAAAGAAGAACGAGTATTCGTAGTCGGGTTACGCTTTCGGTCTGTCTGAAGGACGACGTCGAGATACAAAATTGGCATGCAGTACCAGCGGAGACGATGCAGACTGAAGGAACAACACAACGCGCAAGTCTTGATACCTGAACAGGAGCGATGAGCTCCACAAGCAATGCCTCCAGCTCGGGCCCGAGCCGGCCACCGCTTTTGGAGTTGATGAAAACAAGAATAGGCTTCTCCGGAGCGTCCTGGCCAGTAAGTGGAGGATTTTCCAAGTAATCTGTTCCAGCTGAGGCAACTGCCGATGCCATACCCTTTCCCAGATAAGCAGGAATGACTATCTTCCTCTTCAAGGACTCTTCTTTCACAGAAGTCGACGTCCTGTCCATTCTGGACTGAAGAGGCTCGGGTAAAACTGCAAGAAGATTAGGATTCTGTGATGCTGGTTCACTCCCCGGTACTGGAACATGCCCAGGTGTTCTCTGCGGTAACGATTGTTGCTCCGAGTCCATAGTACTTCTCGTGAGGGATGTTTGTTCTGTCGTAGTCGACTCGACTTCAGTGGTGTAATCGGAGGTGGTGGTAGTTTCTGTTCTCCCACTGTAATCCAAAGGCACTGCTGAGTTATCGTGTCCATATGAGTCTCGTTTAGATACCCCATTCCCGACGTTGGAGAAGGGCGAAGCGTCCCGTCCTCCTGTAAAATTCGCCTGGTTCCCGTAGGTAGCTCGAGCAGAAATTTCATTGTCAACATAAGCCTGAGGAGACGCCTCCTGATTCCCAACAGAATCCCTATGTTGCGCAACCTGTGCAGGAGAATCTGCTCCTGCTAAATGATGAAGGGATAAACGGGACGAAGCGCTCTTACCATTCGACGAGAGCACATATTGTTCGTGTTCCACTTCCAGTTGTGAATCTAACTTCTTAACTTGAGCAACGTCAGCAGTTTCACGCGGATCCTGACCCAAAGAACCCTGAAGAGGAACACCTGTACCTTTCCCTACAGCCCGTGAAGGTGACTCCGGCATCGCGTGAGGAGAATTTTCGGCAGTCATCGTCCTTGCTCCTAATTATCGAGGTACTATCATAAACGATCTGAATGTTGTGAATGCCGACCGATCTTGACTGAAGCTCTTCTAACGCTCTAAGAAACCAAAACTCTTGGTGTTTGCTTCAAGGAATTAAAAAAGGAGGGAAGATGGACTACAAGTACTAGTATCTATCTATCTTGACTGGTAGTGATTGAAAATTTACAATTGCTGAAGAGCTAGATTAATTGCCGCATGAAGTGATGAATAATGAAACCCCCACTTCTACCAGAAAGCCGACTCATTCCCTGTCCTCTTCGATCAACAGTACCGAGTTGCCAAATGCACAAGGAAAACATCGGCACCACATGCTGGCGTTCAACGACGACCGGACCAAACTAGGTATCTAACAACCACCTCGAAACACGCAGAGAACGTCTACTCAACGAGAGACTTGGCCTTCCGTCCCTTCCTCATTCCAATCTACGTAGTGCCAGACGCACTCGCTGTATGAAAGAAAGACCGGGCCCGCGTCAGCGTAAAGCACCATTGTACGCTTCCAATTGAGGTGTTATGTTTCTCACATACACAGACGCCTTCAAGTGCCTGCCAACTGGAAGGCCTCGGTCAATATGTAACCGACATCTGTCTCCACTCCCCAACCAGGATCGTTCCTTCGTTTGTTCTATGGTAACCTCCGCTTCAACTCCGTACCCAGCCAGCCATTTCCTCGCCTGCAAAACTGGCGGAGCTGCTGATAAACTCCGCTCACAATTTCTATCTATGCCAACTGATCTTCCCTACCTCCTGGTCCGGCCCGCATTCATTGCGCTTAAGTCGGACTCTGCTCACGCCATCTCAGCACCACGCCAGCCGCTCGCTGGAACCTCAGCATCTCCCTCTGCAGGCTCCATATTCTCGTCAACGTACATCCAAGGATGAAGGACATCTTGACAGCCAGAGATGGATAATTGAGGGCCTTTTCTTTACTTAACTTGTAGCGAGGAAGGTAGTACATGACCCGGGCTCTTTTGTCAACTATTCTTCAGACGATGCGCTCTGGATCAGAAGAAGTCTAGTGATATGTAGACCGTATGTTGATAACTGATCGGTTTGGACACTTACATCAAAATGCTTTGGCACAGTCAGTCTTCTCTGCTCGATTTTATCGATCCACTTACGACCAGTCCCCGTGCAGTCCGAGCAATACTTCATGTAGTTTACATCGTTATTCTTCATCCTCTCACAAGACGCTAATCGTTTCTCCCTCCGTTTTACAAATCGCAGAGCAGAGTTCAGACTGTGGCATGTGGAGGATTGGATGCAGAGAAATTTTAGGACGGTAGTTGTCTCGATGGTTTTCTAAGAACGGAGGATAGCATATTGTGCTCCTAAGCTATAAGCTATAGCATGGTTTGGTCGGGGAATCCTTGAGCGGGGCCTCAACAGACGAAAGGAAAGTAAGTACGCTCGCACTTATAGCACCCCAATGAAACGCGAACTGCGAACTAATATATATGATTCTAGGTCGAAGTCAAGGGTTCCTCCTACGATTTGCGTAACACCGCAAGTTTATCTCTAGGGGATATGTACAGTCGATACCGGTGGTTCGGAACCAGAGCAAATTGTGTATTGAATCGGCCAGTACTCACAATAATCAAGGGTCCTTCTGTATCAGAAGCACAATCAATTTTCAGAATACAAAGCTGGAATGTTTTTCAACAGCGCTCTTCCTCGGAAGGATCGTGAAATATCTGTAATGACTCTGGCCTTGTCTGTAGCATATAAAAGTCTAGTAAAGACGTCCTTAACTCCAAAGATTGTCTCTCATAAAGGTCCAAAGGGAATCATATGTGGATTGGGGACAAGGACAGACACCAACCCCCTTGAGTCGAGGGTCAAACCTACGACAAAGTCATTCGCAACGAAGCCTCGATGAGTCTGCTTACATAGCCTCGATGAGTCTGGATTTTCACCCCCGTTCCTTTATCCCTGATATCCGAGTGTTTTCAGCACTATTTTAGCTGGAAGGGTTCGCTTTCACGAGAGGATGCCCGTCTATGATTTCGATGTGTTTAGTCTCTTTTTTCAGCGACTCTCTTCTAATTTTTTGGAACAAGTTTCTTCCCTTGTAAATACTGTACGTCAGCCATGCTTCCTCTTACATTCTCGAGTAAGCCTGGCCGCCACACTGAGGCCACGTAAGGAAATTTTCGATGTGGACGAACACAACCCAAAGTCAGTGGAGCATCAGTTGGACTTCCATTAAGGCTCCCGGACCTCTCCACGTGTTCTACAATATGTTTGACATCGAGAATTACCGAGAAAACTGGTCGATCAAGTACAGTGTTATGGAGAGACTGAGTACCCCATGCACATGTATGCAGTCACATGTATGCATCCTATAAACGAAAATGACGTCCCGTCAAGCTTCACAAGGGAAACAACATACGTAAAATGGGGCTGAATTCCCATAGTATCGATAAGATAAACCTGCCGCACCTAAGATATCTGAGCTAGATAAGTTATAGGGTCTATAAATTACAGAGCATATGATAAGCATTACTTAATGTGATTGCTCTTCCTAAGATATCTAAGCTATAGGGTCTATAAACTACAGAGCATCTGATAAGCATTACCTAATGTGATTGCTCTTCCTAAGATATCTAAGCTAGATAAGTCATAGGGTTTACAAACTAGAGAGCATCTGATAAGCATTACCTAATGTGATTGGCCTTCTACCAAGAAGTATTATCTAATGTGATTGCTCTTCTATGGATCGCACCAGCTACTTTCTTTACAACGATGAGATTTTGTCTAAGTTTGGTCCACCCATCTGCATCTTTATTACTCACTTGTGAGTGTGGTTCTACACTAGATGCAGCAACAGTCCACATGACACGGTGTCCTTTTGGAGGACAGAGGATAGTTACCCATGATGCCATTAGAGACATAGTGTTTGCTATGGCACGAGAGAGTGGATACTTGGCTTGGAGGGAGCGTTTGTATGCTTTGCAGACGACACGTGTCAGGGCAAACTTATACTTGGTCCAAGATGATCAGGTGACAGTAGCAGATGTTGTGATTATGGACCCTACGCGGGATACAATTTCGGAGGGAGTGATTACCCATCCACTTGGATGGGCGGCGAGTGCAGCAACAGGTCGCAAGGTCTCCAAGTATAGGGGCATGCAGCGAGGTCACCTCTTTGTTCCTCTAGCCTTGAAGTTATATGGAGCGATGGACACGGCATTTGACACATTTGTCAAGGAGTGCGCGAGAGCTTATCATGTTAGGCGTCGAGGGTACCACTCTGACTCTCATACTTTGTAGCATTTTTTAGACAGCGTGTGTCCTTTACTCTACAGAAGGCAGTGGCTGGTGCAATCCATAGGAGAGCAATCAGGTGATGTTTCTCCGGATGCTCCAATTGTGTGTAGACTGTACGACTTGCATAGCGGATAGCTCGGATATCTTAGGTGCGGGAGGGCAGATTTCTCATATAGACTCTATTGGGGCTTAGCCCCATGTTACCTTTTTTTATCTCTCCCTTGTAAGCTTGATGGGGTCTTCCCCTCCTTCGTTTTTCCTACGCGGTCGCCTTTCTTTATTCTATGGTGATCTCCGTACTATAAACCTCAAACCCCTTTGCAGGTCCCTTTATGTCATGCTGTTGTGACTCCTATTCCTGAACGTTGAAATTTACAGAGTGTCATATGCTGTTCTCCTTACTAGGGCGACCTAGAGTGTTGAAGTGGGCCACTTAACCCAGTCCCCTTTGAAATTGGAAGGAAGCGAAATTCCTAACTTGCCTGCAGATTTTCGGCGAAGTTTGAGAATTACACAAAGGAAACAGCCATTATCGACCATTTTCGTGTTACCTTATGAGTGTGACAGAAAGAAGATTGGCTTCAGAGGTTTCCATTGAGAATCAAATTTCGGAACGAAACTAACAATGTCAGGCCTTCTTTTCGGGATGGATTACAATAGGGTTCCGGAAGAAACTTGTTCTAGCACATAAATTCACAATGAGTGAGGTTGTCCGTGAGTTTTATCTCACACTGCGCGCGAGGAGACGTTAAGAGAGAACTCCTCTTTCCTGATTATTTTCTGCTTTCTGAAAGATACCTCTTTCCTCCTTAGCATCATATAAACATCGTCATTTCCTTCTTTCTATAACATCAAATAGAATAATTAGATTTGATAGTAAAACATAGGAAGGTAAACTATTATTTTGGATTTCAGGAAAATACTTGTTTCACCTTTCTTTAAGGCTGCTAGACCATCAATATAGTATTTTCAGTATTTCCTGGATGTTTTACACTAAATAATAATACATTAGAAAGATAATCTGGATTATAATGTGTGTAACACGCTTACACTTCAGATTCATAGAATTTCAAAAGAAAATTAAACTTGGGCAAAAACTGACCTCTCCAAAATATCTTGAAAGGCACGTGTTAATCTAGGACCTTCTCACTGATCTCATTGGCCACGATTATATTGATTTATTTATTTGTAGATGATATAAGTGTATACGCAATTTTAATTGAAACAAAGAACGTCTATGGCATGGTTAGATACCATAAATAAACTTGTAACCACCTAGCAAATTATCAACTAAGTTTGTCCGATCTAAATTCTATTTTTACTATCATGCTTAAAATAAGGTTATTGAGATTTCAATAGAATGATGAAGGCATAAGCTATGTGATTTTAGTTTAATAAAGAAAACACAATGTTATGATCATTTTTAAACCCTTCATTCTAAAATATACCAAAACTTGAAAAATAATACTATCAAACTATCAAACTCGTTAAATCAAGAATAAGCATCTAAGCAAATTGCACTCATACATCATCTTTACTGAAAACTAACATTGGATTTTCAATTTAAGGATGCATACTAAGAAGATTACTTTTTCTTCCTGAAGGTGTTAGGACTATATTATATATATATGAGATCTTAAGCTAATATAAACTGAATTCAAAATCTCAATTAAACAATGCTTTATCTAGCATGATTACAATAATTTTCAACTATGATAAGGTTATTTTATTCTAAATATTGGCATATCCTTGATATAAATAGAGTTGTATTCAATTATGAAGAACTAAAAACTTGAAAATAACTTTACCTCGGGCTAACTTGGTCTTTGATAATGTTAAGAATAAAGTGGTCTGATTCGTCTATCTATGTAAATAACCTATCTAGAACTACTCTTATAGTGTTGCATCACTAGTAAAAATTCCAAGGATGTCTTTTTTTAAGGTAAAATGAATTATCTTCTATGGGTTTACTAAGGAAATAAACTTTCATTGTATGTTACTCATCTCGAGGTACCCTATTTTACATCTCCCAATGTATAATGAGCAATATACTCCCAAAGACTAAGATTGCTCACAAGAGTGAACTACATTAGTCTTTTAGAGTATATAACTCCGTATATAGTTAACTCTTATTTGGTTGCTCAATATCTCATATCACTTCATTCATTTGATGTTGGATCTGCGGGTCTTCTTCAAGTTGACAATTGTCCTCTTTTATGTGTGTATGATATTGAGTAAAAACATACTTGATAGGTCATATATGATATGTGAAAAAATTATTGGAATTGGAAATGATTGAAGAATATAAGAACATTGATAATATGTCAAAATCTGCATATGAAAATAAGTTTTTTAATCATTTTATCTAAGTATGATTTGAAGGTAATATGGAAATAAAGGAACAATGATACTTTGTGAAACATTGGACTATAATTTTACAAAATTTCTATTTGTAGAGAGATACACTAAGGGGTTTCAAATTCCAAATTTCAAAAATCATATGGGTAGATCTTCAAAATCCTAAAAATATTATACAAGTTGTCATAAAAGTTAGTTATCATGCACATATACATTGCTACACATCATACATCGTTGTCAACATCATACACTATAGAAGCACAACTCACACATAAGCCATACATGAACTCTAAAGTGTCACAATAATCAGTTCCTCATCAACTCAAATCAATTCAAATCAGATCAGTACTTGATCAATACTTGATCATTCACTCAATAATCTGCCAACAACTAGATAATGATTACAATCAAGCCACACCCACTCTAGCTAATAGATTCTAGGTGACACTTGCCGGCTTTCTATCCACCATAGCCAAGAACTCAAAGGCTCAACATTAGAGAAGTGAGCTCTCTGGTGCTGCACTTCCAGGGTATACCTCTAATTTTGGCCTAGATCTCCAACCCTAACGGTCCTATTGATGGCACACCTAACGGTGCAAATAATGCAAATGATGGTGGGCCCCACCATGTTGTCATTACCTTGAACATGAGATCTGACCATCAACAAGTAATCTATGAGTAACTACCAAAATACCTTTGACTACCAACATTACTACTCCTACGTCCAAGCAATCTAGGTGCGATGCTACAAATGGCATGACATAGTGGTCCCAGTAATGAATGGTCTTGTATAGAGTCTTATGGTTACCAAAAAGTACTCTGATACAAAGGGTTTCAGTTTTACATTTTATCGCTAGTTTATTGTGAAGATTCGGGGTTTAATTATCTAACAATACGGAAATTAATTACTGATGCAATTTGGAGTTAATTCTAACCACCCATGTTACATTAACCATCCGTATTAAACCAAATATAAGTGAGGAGAGGGATTGTAATGGAAAGCCACTTGTTGAATCCGGTTTGAAAATCACCCATCATCCTTAGACAAATTTGGAAAGATAGTCTCGTCTCATCATGCACCTCCGGTGGATTAAAAGGGATTGACATGTCAAGCAAATTAGAATAGTTCCAAATGGTATCCAATGAGTTTGAACATTTTGTTATTCATTTTATTTGAACATTTGAATGAATTGGTGAGTCAACACGCCGCCTATCGCTTGAACATTTTGTTATTCATTGTGTGAATTGGTGAGTCAACACGCCGCCTATCGCTTGACAATCCCGACTTCTGCAAGACTAAGTGAATGTCCATAACATTTTAGCCGATCCACTTAGCCACTAATCTGCTGTTAAGACTAGGATAGAGAATGGAGGAAAAGCAAATATATTATTTTCTGGTAAGGGTTTTTGTTCTTGGTTCGAAACCACGACCGCAAAGTCATTGACAAACCCCAGCTATCAATTTTGTTCTTTTTGGGTGGGAACATGAAACGAAAAACACGTAACCGGTTTTGTTTTAGATGGTCTGATAGTACCATGTGGTCTAGAATTTTCTATTTCAAGCCGTGATCTCAAATTTGTTACGAGCTTGGGTGTTGATGTTCAACTCTCTATTTTTAGATTAAAATTGATAAAGCCAACTAAACTAGATGTACAATTCACAAGATAAAGAACAACCCCTATCGGTCACATCCTTTACAAATATGTCCCATGTTTTGTCCAAGTTTAGTTTGAACCCTTGTAATGTCTAAAGGGTGTCATGAATATTGTTGATTTCGTCATGACACGATGTTTGATTTGGGTTGAGTTTTGAAACATACTCTTACGCTAAAACAGAGGAAAGAATAAAAGACACTCTTCACTTATCCTCTCTTTCAGGTTGATCATATCCCGTGCGTGCTGGTGCGTTCGGTCACTTGCGGATCCGAATTCAACTCACTGCTGTCATCTACCATTGATTAGCGTCAATTTTGAAGTCAGTTTTGGTCCCAGCTGACAAAAGACGCACTCAGTCGTCATCAAGCTCGGCATTCTTAAAAGGACCTTCAATACCGTAGCTGCCTGCTGCTGAGCTTATCACATAGCTATTAGTCCAACGATCCGCCAGTCAGTGAGACCGACGCTTTCTGGTGGCCCTCGAGCCTATCTAAATACTGCTGGTTCAAGAATGCTCATGATGGTCTATCGCCATCTCCTGAAGACGGTGAAGGAAGCATCAGCTTCAAACGTGACATTACGGTTGTTATTTTGAACGTACCGAGTGAAGGTTGGAATCGATCAGAGCTTTCATCATCATTTGTACATAAAATATCGGCTGAATTCACGCGACCTAAGATCTATGAACTTAAATTATTACTAAGATCGGAATTGTAGAATGGATTAAGTTCTGACAACGTATTCATTAAGTTTTGATAACATATTGTACTGTATAACTTGGAAACTTGTTTAAGTTAATAAAGGTCTTTAATTAAATTTTAGTTTTGGAAAGATTTGAATATAGAAGTGGAATCTCGCGATAGTGTGTTTGATATATGTAGTGGAATTCGAGATTATATATTGATCTAAAATGATAAGATATAAATGCAATGCTTGGAGATTAATGTAAGAACTGGCGATTGTGAACGCTGTAAGTTGTGAACAAGGTGAGAAACTGAAATTGAAACTGTTTTCACCTTGTTCTCAACTTCCTGTTTTCACAATAATCGGTAGCGTGTTGCGTTTACAATAGCCAGTTATCATGTTAATCGTGGAGGATTCTCGTTTCCACTATTTTCATTTCAAATATATGATCTTTGAGTTCGGTTATTGGGATCAAATATCAATGTAGAGCCAACGGACCAATAATATACTCCCAAGGAAAACAAAAAGGAATACAAAGCACCAAAAAGTAGAAAAGAGATAAAGAGTTAAATGTCTCATGATCCCAAAAAGTCTAAAATACGATGCAGGCAACAGCTCGAAGCCAAGCTAGGAGGAAATAATAACGCATTCTCCGACAAAATAACTGAAGTAAACATACACTCTCTTCCCCTGATATCAGGTTAATATGTATAAGTATTTCCAAACCAAATTTAATTAAAAAAATTGTAACCAAAACTAAGTAAATTTCGAAACTATACAATACGCGGACGGATGTGGTGTGAGATACCTCTTCCGTACAAAATTATCATTCTGATAAAAGAAGATCTCTCTGTTTATAATGGATATGAAAGCAAATCAGTGACCATCCGAACCTGAGCCGTCAAATATGGCACGACCCTATGGGAAAGCTAATAGAAACAGTTCCACTCAACTTAAGGAGCCATTGCAGTTCCAGATGTGTTAGTCCGGTATCAGCAGCCATTGATGTCCACAGTAGGTAGAGCTCTAGTGTATCCCTTATTCGAATCGGACAAGCTTTCAGTCTATGTCCTGGGTTCGACAAGTGATCAGATATTTGCGAGCTTACAACTATAAAAAGACAACCTATATGGAATTGTTGTTTAAGGTCCACCAAATTGAATGTAACGGGACAAAGTTGTGTGGAATCCTGCTTGCTCCAAATACTCACACAATCAAAACATGTAACACGTGACGCAGACACGACGGGAGACAAGTGATGTCAAGACAACTGGGAACACCTGCAACGCAGATACCGAATGGGGCGGCTCTTTTACCATGGATCCTTTGCTCCAAGCCAGTTTTATCTCGACCACTTTTAAGATTTCGGGTCAATGCGGACCAGTTCAGTTGCTAAAGAGCATGAAAATGGATATTCGACGAGAGTTTAATCGAACCGAAATCTTAAGGGATTCCGATTTGATTGTAAATCTAAGATCGTTCCATTTGCAGAGGCCCTGAATGAAAATCAAGTTGTTGATCATATGTCCTTTTCTCTTACGTGCACGTACTGCCAAGTCATTTCATGCAACAGGAGTTTAGTTTATCAGGTAATTCTGAAACTTTGCATGTTAACTTTTACCATGAGCGCTTCACAGCTATTTCGATGAGAAATTTCCGAATCAGTTTAATCAAGACAGGATTTCACTTATTCATATTTATATTGATTGTGTATTTTCATCGCCTTGATCACGATCAAAAGTAACAGAGATAATTACAAAAAAAAACCATACTTGTGATCTGATAGAAGATGTTATCATTTATGCAGCAGGAAATAATTAATATATCAATCAGGATTAATGATTATAACTAATTCTTTTTCATTTTACTGACGCGTATGAGCGACTTGACAATACCGTGTCACTAGGATGCTTCGATGAATAGAAAGTCTAGAATAAACCTTGTGTCTAGGAGAGCACAGACTCTAGAATAAATTGTGAACTTTTATTTTGTTTATATAAACCCTTGAACAATATACGTTTCGGTCAACATTATACACTACAGACTTAAAATGTCATACACAGACTTTAAAGTTTTATAATCATTTCTTAGTGGGTGGTTAGGCCCCTTTAACTTTATGTCCAGGAATCAGAAATTTATATACTTTGTCAACCGGTACGTATACTCAATTGACTTTAATCTACTGTGGTACTAGAATATCTAGGTTATACTCACTAACTCTCTTCACCGTCACTACGAGTTCAAAAAACTCAACATAGGAGAGGAGAATTCTCTATACTCCAATTTGTGATATATCCTTTCTTAGGAAGACCAGAAAACTCAACCCTAACTGAACATCCGTGATGATGACGATGTAAGTGGTAGTTCTAAGTGTACTATTAAAGCATCAACGGTATAAACCACCACCACTCTATTAGTGATGGTTTTACCAGAAAGATCCTAACATTATAAACGACCCCACCATTACAAACCTAAAATTTTCAAATTTCAAAACGTGAGAAAATGTAAAGACAAATTTTTGAGACAATGCAAAGAGATTTCTCTATGTTGAAATGACGATGTATATTCAAAATAACTTGGGAAACTACATTCGATTGATTTTACAGGCCTATTGAGTTCATTGATTTGCGTCTTGTACAATTAATTAGAATCGAGAAAATTTCAGACATAACCATTTTCATTTTGATGAAACAATTAATACAGAAAAATCATAATCTTAGTGCCAGTTTGGTAGACTCTTCTTTGTCATTATATCTCATTGCACTTTCTGTGAATCCTTCTTTCTATTTATATTCCTTTGTAACTGTGATCAATATTATGTACCCGTCATCTTGCTGCTATTCCTCGTTCTTCGTACGTGGAGAAATAAAAATATTTAAGCAGCCGAACTGTGTGAACCCATGTGAACTACAGTTACTCCTTTCTTACAGTTAAGATGATGTTTTCTTTGCTGTGGTCGACTCCGTTTCAAGTCCTCAAGGAATACTCTTACTCGTGTGATGACCAGGACCGGGAGGAGTCGCCGAAAGTCGTGAATAGATTTGGGGCAACCACGAAAGTGCCTCTCTACTGTAGCCATGGTCAGCACGGATGACAATGAACAAAATTCGTGTATCCTAATATCCATAACCACAAAAACTATTAGTACCACAAGGATCCATTTCAAAGGCATTAGTGTCTGGAAAAATGCTAATTTTTATCAGGCAGAGAAATATAACCGCACTCCGTGTTACATATTCCGACGGTAATTCAAGTTGGCAAAACAGTTAACGGTGCCGCTTGTTGCCTTGACTTGCTGTAGTCAATCTTATGTATCTTACATGCCATTAGCGCGTTTAATCCGAAGGTTAAAAAATGGGCAAACAATCAAAGGGAAGCTTTTTGTTTTAAGGTGTTCTTGTTAATTGATATGACATGAGGGTGTTTCAATCCGAAAATTCAAAGTACGGTTATTAGAAGAGGTGAACATCCATAAATGTAAAAGAGATATTTTAGGAACTCAATTTAATTCCAATTGAATGATTTTTATTTTATTTTATTTTGATGAAATTAAATACACTGAGTATAACATTAAGTTTTTGAAATAAATAATAAATCTAATGAAATTTAAGCCTCATTTCGCACCCACTTATAAAATTTAACGAGACAATTCAGAATCTCTTTTACGAACTTATCACAAAATCTATAACAACCGAACTGGAAACCCCACTCTTGTCCACAAACGGATAACTATTCATATAGTTCTCGCAAGTGATGCAGTTTATGGATTGTACACATCTGCAAGTCAACCTATGACCTTCAAATTTATTACTCTTTCATGGTTTGATATGGAAGAAAGACAAACAAAAAAAATGCATTCATCCAAACGTGGTTACATGAGAAAAACTCAACATCCTTGTTTATACATCAGGGCGTTTCACGGGAAATTTATGGGCATTGCAATCGGAAAGATACCCGGGAAGAAGAATAGTGTAGAGAAAAGGAAACCGCATCAATTTTTACGGGTATTTACCAACCTTAGGGCTTGTTTCCACTTTCCCGGCAGATCAACGGAAGTATAAAAGTACGAGGCAAAACCAGGTTTAAGGCTCTGGCTAATATAATTACCAAATTTAATAGAATTGCCAATCAAAGTTGGTACTACATGGCAAGAGGAAAGTTAGGCAAAATTTGAAAACCTTCTTGGTTTGGCACACAATCAATTGGAATCATCCTTTCAAGCTCAAATCACACATTGCCTCCTCAATTCAAGTGAGGAGGCATCACTCTTCAATTCAATTGAGTGATGAAAATGAAGAAATCAATGTTGTTTGGCTTGTAATTTTAGATTCCTTGACACTTTATCTACTTCAAAATGAGACATGTGCTAGTCTCCTGGGTGAATGAGGAATAAGAAAATCTGCTATCGAAAAGATCAAAATTGAGTTTGCATTAGATCACAAGTGATGATTTTGGGCGCCAAGATGTGACCTCAGTAGAACTCCTTAAGGCTTTGTGTGCAGCACAACGGTAGTCAAACTTCTAGTGCAGTGGCATTTTGAGGAATGGAGCAAGCATTGTGAAGAGGGAGATAGTAATTGTGCTTACTTTGCTTTATAGGGGAATTGAGAGAGAAATATGGATTTTGAGTGCCCCTTACTTCATAAGTCAATCTTTTGTGAAGAAATTGTCAATCCTGGTGAGTTTGGTTCAAATAGTGTAGATGTAATTCCACCTCTCTTGCAACATTTGGTTTCAAAATGCAATGAATCCATTTCACCTCCTTTGCTTGAGAAATTCCAAGATTTGTTAAACATGGTGTTTGTTGGACAATTGGAGCTATTACTGGACAATTGGTGAGGCTTTCATCTACAGGCTCTAAACCAAAAGTGGTGGATTAGGAGAGGTTTAGAATTGGTCTCTCATCATTATGATCAATTATTGGACTATTGAAAATCCTAAACATTTCAAGCAAATAAATGTGGGTAGTTGCAAGAAACCTCTTTAGAAGAGTACCACATTTAGTTACATGGCCATTACCTAGTGAAAGTTGGGAAGGGTTTTCTTGATTCCATGAATGTAGAGAGGTTATAAAAAATATAAAATCTTATTACAAGGCTTCCTATAGACAAACTCAAACATAGAAAGACAAGTACACATGGGCGGAACTTACAAAGGAGTTGAAATGAGGATGGAGGACTACAAGGATAAGTTGAATCATCTATGTCCACCTTATGTGAGAATTTTCTATTTGGAACCTGCTCTAATATTTCTACTCCGGCCATGGTGATTTTAGGTGTAAAAAAAATTTTTTTGGAGATGTTAATAGATGAAGAATATGGTTCTCAAGTTTTGTGTGAGCAACCATGTGAACCAAAAATGGGTGAGGATTTTCATGGGCAAGGAACCCAATATTGTCAAGCATGTCTTAGAAAAAGGGTTTAGTGTTCCTAGCACCCAAGAGTAATTTCCTAACCTCCCATTTTCTTAGGAGACCCATGAGTATCCTATGCCCGAGCATGAAGAGAGTCAAATCCATAGCCACATCAATCAACTACACTTGGCAAAGAAGGACCTCAAGCACAAGAAGGAGACTAAGAGTTGGAACAAGAGAAAGAGAGTGAAAAGGATGGAGAAAGGGACAGTGATCAAGAAGAAAAGTAGAAAGTAGAAAAGTTTCATGTGGCAAGGCACCTCTTCCGCTATGGTGGTTGCTTTTACTTGTGATCTTTCTAAGATTCCAAGTTTGTGGAGTGAATTGATGGAAGCAAGAGAGAGGTTGGCCAAAAATGAAGCATAGAGGATTGCAAAGGTAGAATGTTTTTGAATGAAAATTGAACTAAAAAAGGATGTGATAATTCAAAATTAGAGAAGAAAGAATTCAAAGAGAGGAGAGCAAAGTCTAAACTAGTTTATTCCATGATTTTGGAATTAGCCAAAATTGGAAAAAATAAATCAAAGAGATTAAAATTATGATGAGTATATGCTCTATGGTTGTTGTAGATAGAACACTTCTCAAGAGTTGTAGTAACAATTCAAATTTCCAATTCTCTAATCTATTGCTCCAATTTCAAGCAAAATTGATTAGCTATAATATTTGAAGTGAAAAGGAGAAGTTCAATTGTTCTTCATTGGTCACTTAATTCAAGTGAAAAATAGGGTAGAGAAAATGACATATTGATAATAAAATAGTGCAAGAAATTGTGTAGTGCCAAGTGTGGAGTATGGAGCTTGATTGGAGTCTCTAGTTCATGATACTTTGATAGGCTTTGCTTTGTCGTAGATATAGTCTAGGATGGGGTTTTAGAGCTACAACCCCAATAGGGGTCTAGGGCTGAGCTTTGAGATAGGGTCTTGCTAAGGTGTCCATTTTGGTGAGAATTGATATGTGCATAATGACATATTGTAACTTGTCTAACAAAGTATCCTAATTCAAAATTAGTGCAATTGTGGATGTAAGAAAGTACTTGGTTGAACCACATAAAATCTATGCATATTTTTTCTCTATATTATGCAATGATTGAGCTTATTCTTAGATTTCAGATTTGCATCCCTTACATGTTGGTGGGATATGGGATGCTATGGGAGAAAGGGAAGTCAATATAGTCCTTGCAATGACAACCATTTACTTGGCTTGGGGAGGAGATTATAGACAAGATTCCCATAGAAATTTATAGTTCCATTCAAGTACAAGAATCTCCTAAAGACACTTACCCTTGGAGATAGTTCTCAAGTCTATCACCCTTACCAGGCTATTTGGCCTCCTTGATATAGTACTATGTGTGTTTAGCTCCTTGCTTAGCAATTCTCTTATACACCTTTGTACTCAGTACAACATGATGACAATGACATGAGTGGCATCACACCATAACACAAAAAACAATAGAATTCACACTACACCTTATCATTCACATAATTCAAGTTAATGATGGCTTGTTTATTATCCTTAAATACTTAGATCCTAGTGCTAACATCAATAATACATTGTTATTACACATCAACATTTTATTCCCATAGCTACAATCATCCATCTCCTACTAGCCCATATGTGAACATTGGGTTATCAAAGATAAGTGACTCGGCAAGAATCCCCAATCATATATTTTGGAAGGGTTGTTTTTCCCACTAAGGGACAAAAAAACCCACTTAAATAGCTATTCTTACCTTAAGAAGAATTTCCATCTACCCAAATCACTTCTCTTCTTATGGCCATCACCTTCTTATGTGCTTGCACCAAGAACACCAATTGGCTCTCCTTCCATATATATTCTTAGCCTAAATACACCTACTTTGAATATCATTAGAGCGCCACTTAAATCTTAATTGCTACCTACCTCTTTTGATAGTACTTTAACTAGAATACTTTACCATAGAATATTTTGCTTGTACTCCTTTAACTAGCTAGCCCATAAAGAAGGTCTTGTAAAGTTTCTCTACTTCTATTGCACTTGGGTTTAGTCTACGTGTAGAGGTCTTCTTCCATAATCCTATGCACAAGATCTTGCAATATCATCCCATAGATGGTTTCTCACCCCTCAAACTTGGTGCCTTTGCCCAACCAACATTACAATTGGCATCAAAGCCTCATTTGGCATAAATAAGAAGCCATGGCAAAAGAAGTGAAAGTTAAAATTGACAAGTTTGATGTAAAGGATTTCAGATTTTGGAAGATGTAGATCAAGGATTATCTATATCAGAAGAAGTTGCACCTATCTCTTGAGCAAGAAAAGCCAAAAGAGATGGATGATGTTGAGTGTAAATTGTTAGATCAATAGGCTTTAGGTGTGGTCTAATTGACATTGGCAAGAAATGTTGCATACAAAATTTTCCACAAGAAGACCACCAATGGATAGATCATGGTGTTATCAAATATGTACAAAAGACACTTTGCTTTAAACAAGGTATATCTAATTCACCAATTAGTAATAACAAGGATGAAAGAAGGTGCATCAGTCCAAGATCATGTGAATGAATTCAATTTTATTATATCAAGATTAGAATCTATGAGGATTTATTTTGATGATGAGGTTCAAGCTTTGCTATTGTTATCTTCATTGCTTAAAAGTTGTGCAACAATAGTAATAGAAGTGAGTAGTTTAATTGGATCAAGTGATTTAAGTTCTGATAACTTCATGACTTAATTCTCAATGAGGACATTTGTAGACACAATTTTGTAGAATCATTAGTGCTGTGTTATTAAAAGAAATAGTAGAAAGTTTCAATGGGGCCAAAATTAGGGGAGTGGTAGATCTAGATCAAGGAAGAGAGATGAATCAATAGGTTGTAAGGATATTGTATGCTAGAATTGCAACAAGGCTTGTCACTTCATAAATTAGTGTAGAAGTCCAAAGGATAAGAAGGAAGATAATTTGGTGAATGTAGCCATAGAGTAGGAAGATGCACTTATTTTTTGTGTAGAGTGTTTAATAGGATCTTGGGTTATATACTCAAGTGCATCCTTTTACTCCACTTCATGTAGAGAATTGATACACAATTTTGTTCATGGAAACCTTGGAAAGGTCCATCTTGCTCATGATAAACCCCTATTTATTAAGGAGAATGGGTGATGAGAACTCAAAAACCTGTCAAAGGTCTGTATGGACGTTGATAAATGTGAAATATGTCCCTAGAATTAAGAGAAATCTAATTTTATAAGTCAATTAGATCTTTTGATGTCTAATTTTATAAGCCAATCTTTTGAAGGCAAACAATGGACGGTCTATAGTGAAAATATGGATTTGGCACAAGGATAGAAGGTTGGAATCTTGTACATTTCAGACAAATCAAATTATCTGATGCAAATTGAGAATGAGTCCTTTGATCCTACGCATATGAGTGAGAAGGGTATGAAGCAATTAATTACCAATGTCAAGATCCCAAAGTTGTTGAAGATAATTCAACTTGGCTTTTGTGAACCATGTGTGGGCTTTTGTGAACCACGTGTGTTGGGAAAGCCTTCACAAATCATGTGTGTTGCTCACCATCACAAAGGCTACCAAGGCATCAAAGGTTGGAAAATTGGAGTTTGTACATGCAGATGTGTATCCTGCATAATTTGAGTCCCTTGGAGGATCTTGCTACTATGTCACTTTCACAAATGATGCCACCAAGAAGGTATGGGTTTATTTTTTGAAAAATAGACCAGATAGTACTTTTGGGAGGTGGAAATCTGAAATTGAAAACCAAACTGGTTAGAAAATCAAATGCTTAGAATCTAAAAATGGTGGAGGTTATAATAGCAATGAGTTGAAAGGATTATTGTGTAGAGAAAAGAATTTAAATGATAAAAACGGTTCCAAAGACACCACAAAAAGATGGTGTGGTTGAGAGCTTGAACAAAACTCCTAATGAGAGGGCCAGATGTTTGAGACTACATGCAAGGTTGCTTAGGACATTTGGGGCACATGTAGTTAGCACAACAACATACCTAATAAATTAAGGACACTCAATTCTATTGAGGTTCAAGATTATTGAGGAAGAATGGTCAAGAAAGGAGGTTAATTTGTTCACACTTGAGATCTTTTAGTTGTGTCTCATAAGTAAAGAATAAGATAGTGATAGGGACAAGTTTGATCTTAATTTCAAAAGTGTTTCTCCATTAGCTATGGGTATGATGTCATGGGATATTTTTTCTAGAATGAAGATAGCAAAAAGGTACTTAGAAGTAGAGATTTCATCTTTCATGTGAGTGCTACATATAAAGTTAGGCTTGTAGTAGAGTCCAAAGTTTCAATGGAACAACAAGAAGAGACAATGTTGGACAATATTTTAGAGAGTGATGTTGCAAGAAACAAGAGTTTTGTAGAAAAGAGAGATAACATGGTAGATCTAGTCATGCTTATTATTGAATATAGGAGATTCACCATATTGCAAATAGAATGAGAGATATTCTACATCCATGTGTGACTTGCTTCTAATAGAAAATGGTGAACTTGAGTGCTACTCAAAGGCAATGCAAATAGATAATTCAATGTAGTGGAAGTTTTCAATAAAGGAAGAGATGTTATCCTTGGAAAAGTATGAGACTTGGTCATTGACTAAGTTGCCAAAAGGAACAAAGGCATTATAGAACAAATGGGTGTACAAGGTCCAAGAAGAAGATGATGGAAGTAAGCAATACAATGCAAGACTAGTCACAAAGGATTTTAAGCAAATAGAATGTATAAACTACAATGAGATTGTCTCTGATATAGTTAAGATGACTAGTTTTAGACTAGTCTTGGGTCTTGTGACTAAAGAGGATTTGTATCTAGAGTAGCTAGGTGAAAAAACTACATTTTTACATGGAGACCTTGAAAGAATATATCTATATGGCATAACCAAAGGGGTTTTAGGCCACTAATAGAGATGAAAAGGTTTGCAAGTTGAAGAAGAGTCTTTATGCTTTGAAATAGGCTCCTCAATAGTGGTACCTGCAATTCAATGATTTTATGGCTAAAAATGGTTACACTAGATGAAAGATGGATCATTATTGCTATATTAAACCATTTTCATATTAGTGCATCATTTACTACTTTATGTTGATGATACATTGGTTATTGGGTCCAACATGAAGGAAATCAACAAGTTAAAGTGCCAATTATTTGAAGCTTTTAAGATGAAAGATTTAGGCTCTACACAATAGATACTTTGGGATGAAGATTAGCAAGAACAAATCTTCAGGTACTTTGAAGTTGTCTCAAGAGAAGTGCATTCATAGGTTGATGGATAGGTTTGGTCTTTAGAATGCTACAATCTAGACTACTCCCTTGGGAAGTCACTTCAAGCTTTCCCAAGAGAGCAATTGTCAAAGATAAATATAGACAAAGAGTACATAATTAGAGTACCCTATGCAAAAATAGTTGGTGGTTAGATGTATGTGATAGTATGCACTAGGCCGTTACTCATGTAGTGGAAGTTGTAAGCAGGTTCATGTCAAATCCAAGAAAAGACTTGGTAAAGTGGTTTTTACATTACTTGAAAGATACTTCATATAGAGTGCTTTATTTCAGGTGAATATATGCCATCTTAGAGGGTTTCCTTGATGTAGAATTGGGAGGAGACTTAGATGCTATGTAGAATTGGGAGGAGACTTAGATGGTGGTTGGTAAACACATACTGCAAGTATGTGTTTACTCTTGGTTGTATATTTATATGACCAAGAGTAGAGTTTATTAGTTGGATGTCTCCACTATAGAAGAGTGTTGCACTTTCCACCATAGAAATTGATTACTTTGCTATCTCAAAGGCTAGTAAGGATATAATTTGGTTGAAGAACTTCATGGTAGAACTAGTCAAAGAATAGGTTGACAATGTGCTTCACATTGATAGTTAGAGTGCCCTTAGCCTTGTAAAGAATCCAATGTTCATGCTAAGATAAAACATATTCATCTAAGATATCATTTCATTCATGAGTTGATAGATGGTGGAGTTTTGATCTTGGTGAAGATCATAGAAATTAACAACCATGCATATATGTTTACCAAGGTGATCACTATTGAGAAGTTAAAGTAGTACATAACTTCAGTTGGCCTTCAAATTTGATTGATGAGAAGAGTGTTGTACTAATTGTATCATTAGGATGTACCAAATTTTAGTAGATATACAAGAGACTAAGATTATCAAGTAGATAGATGATGTTAGACTCTACATGGAAGATTGTTGAGTATGGAGTCTGATTTGAGTCTCTAGTTCATGATCCTATAGATGTGAACTAGAAATATATTTATGTTCAGTACTTTGATTATGAAGAAGTGGACATAGCTTATGTGGATCAATCTATATATAGTTTAGTTAACTTGGGAATCTTCCTAGTTAGCTTAGCTTGTGTCCCAAGTAAATAGCTTCTAGAAAGGAGCTTCTAGAAGCTTCCAACTAGCTTATCTTGCAAGACAAGTAGACGGCTCTTAAAAAGAAACTTCTTGAGAAGCTTCTTGGTTAACTTGGCTTGCATTCCAAGAAAGTGGTTCAAGGAAGCTTCTTGAGAAGCTTCTCAAGAGACTTGTATGCTCCCTATAAATACTAGAGTCTAAGCTCATGCTAAGCATTTGGATTTCCCTATACTCAAGTGTCCCAATGATCTTCCAATCCCTTAGTTCTCTCCTTGGTCTTGATTTTTTACATTGGTATCAAAGTAGGAACGGGATAGTTGGAATCTATGGACCACTAAATCCATTTCCACCAAACCATTGGGATTTTCATGTCTGGGTACTACCCAAGCATCATTTCATACAATTCATCACCTTATGTTTTGGGCAGAATTTTCTAAATGTAATCACCTTGTTTGAAGAACCTTTGGTACTTTCGATTGTAACTTATGGAGAATGGTGGATGTGTTGCATCTATATGTTGGTAAATTAGATAAATTAGGGGTAGTGCAATAGAGTAGTACGATGGCGGCAATGCTTGAGTTTATCATTGCTATGCAACAACTATGCAACAAGTTTATCGTTGCTAGCACCTTACTTGAGTGTTGGATGAGCAAGACCAGTAACAACAAGAGCACGTAGAGAGAGCACCATTTTGAGAAGGAGAAGACCAAATCCAATTTCCAAAACCCAAGGTATTTGATGGCAAGAATCTTTTGCATAATGTGGAGAATTGTGTATTTGACTGTGAATGTTATTTTGAGACTACAAATCTTCAAGATGAACAAAAACAAATTCTCTTAGCTTCAAGCCAATTGGACAAAGTAGCAAAGCTATGATGGTGATTCCGAGTGGAGCAAGCTGAAAGGCAATTTATTGCACCAATCTTGACATACAAAGAATTCAAGGGTGCAATACTTGGGCAATTCCAAGTGATAAATGCCACATGAGCTGCACAAGATAAGTTGGTAGAGTTTGAAGTAGATTGGTTTTGTAAGAAGTTACATCATGCAATTCTAGAACACCATTATGCAAATACTATATATAATGGATGGTGAAGCTTTGGATCAATTTGTGAGGGGATTGAAGTCACAAACCAAATTAGAAGTGACTATGCAAGAGCTGAAATACTTGGAAGAAGCCATGCAACTAGTAGAGTGCTTTGATTCCTTGGTTGCAACAACATGGTCTTGACTTCAACCTTCACAAAACCAGCTAGCACATTACACACGTGTGGAGGAATCTGCACCAATGGAGATTGATGCCATCCAATAGAGATCACTTGGTATAGTAGATTGGGAAAGATTGCAGCAAAATAATAGTTTTTTTTATTGTTGCCAAATTGGACATCACATTGTTGAATATCCACTCAAGAATGTGCAATCTTGACAAATTTCCCAAATGGAGGTTGTGGAGCAAAATGATAAGGAAAATGAGGAATCCCTATAGGAGATTTCAAGCCACCTATTAGGAACTTGATTGGTTCCAATGGGATTGAAGGCTTGAACTATGCAAGTTTGCTTCACTTGCAAGGTATGATATATGATTATGGTTGTAGGATTTGGGTTGATTCTAAAAGTTTAGAGAATTGTATGTCTATGCAATTAGCAAAGGAATTGAGTATTCCTATCAAGCCAATAATTAGAAGTAGATTGATGATGGTGGATGATAGAAAGGGTTTTGCATTTTGTACCTTGCATCCTATTACCTTTAAGATTGGGAATGAGTATTTGGAGTGTATGAGGTTTGTAGTGGCACCTCTACACTATGATGTCATTCTAGGACTACCTTGGCTTGAACATCATAAGGTTCAATTTGATTGGACCCGAGAACAAATTAAAGTACAACACCAAGGTAGGAAATTCTGATTAGGTTGTCTGGCAGTTTTGAGTAAGACACCTAAGAATAATTAGTCCCAAGATGGGAAGTTTGTAAGGAAAGCAACCATAGAGCAAGCCTTGAAGGAAGAGAAGTCTCAAGATGAGAAGTTGGTAAGGAAAGCAGCCATAGAGCAAGCTTTGAAGGAAGTGAAGTCCCAAGATGGGAAGTTTGTCAAGAAAGTAGCCATAGAGCAAGCCTTGAAGGAAGATAAGTCCCTAGATGTGAAGTTTGTTAGTAAAGCAACTAGAGCAAGCTTTAGAAGAAGATAAGTTTGTGTTTGTAGTGTGGATCAAGCCGATTGCACAAGGAGAATCTGAGGAGAGTCAGGAGCCTCATCAAGCAATGCTTGATCAAATAGTTCAGGAGTTTACGGATATGTTTTTGGATGATCTACCAATGGGATCACCTTTTGATTGTGGTATGCTCTTCAAGATTGAGTTATTACTAGAGAATACTCTAGTGAGTAGACCAATCTATCAGCTCTCACCAAAGGAGTTGGAGGAGTTGCAAACAACACTCATGGAGTTGTTGGAGAAGGATTTCATACAACATAATACATCTCCTCGGGGAGCATTGGTACTATCTATTCCAAAGAAGGATGGAGGACTTTTTTTTTGTATTGATTACCATGGCTCAATAAACAAACAATGCATAATGCATACATCTTGCCTCAAATTGATGACTTGCTTGATCAATTGAGTGGAGCACAATACTTCTCCAAGTTGGATCTTCACAATGGCTATTGGGGAATCCCTATTGATAGGAAGGATGTGCAAAAGACTACCTTTTGCACAAGGTATGGACATTTTGAGTGGAGAGTTCTACCTTTTGGGCTCACTAATGCTCCAGAAGTCTTCATGGATCAGAGTGTTGGATGGACTATTAAATTGGTACATGGTGGTATTCTTGGATGATATCTTAATCTACAGCAAGATAGAGGCAAAACATGTGAATCACATGTGGAAGTCCTCAGACAACTACAACAATGGAAGTTTTATTCACAAGTTGTTGAAGTGTGCCTTTTGGCAAAAAGAAGTTACCTTCTTGGGTCACAAGATCTCATCAGAGGAGATCAAGATGGATGAGGAGAAAATCAAGGCCATCATTGATTGGCCTACTCTAAAGGATGCTACTAAAGTACAGGTATGTAATGGACTGGCTAGTTTTTATTAATAGTTCATCCATTATTATGCTCATGTGGCTGCACCATTGACCAATCTTTTGGGGAAGAACTTGAGCTTTCAATGGACCATCTTCTTTCAAGCACAAAGAAGCATTCTGGAAGCTAAAACATATGGTGTCTTCAATACCAATTTTTCAACCATATGATTTTCAACTACCATGTGTGGTTGATTTTGATGCTTCTAACTTTACAATTGGAGTCGTATTGTAACAAGAATTCATAGATAGATTGCATCCCATTGCTTTTGTATCTCATAAAATAAATACAAAAAAAAGTAATTTCTTTGCTCTAGATTAGGAACAACTAGCGATGCTATACGCCACCAAGGTAATGGGCTCTACTTTATGAGATCCAAATTTATGTTCTAACCAAGAGTGATCTTCAACTTGTGCGCCTCCAAGAAGCCCATGACTTACCAATTGCTGGTCACATAGGTGTGGACAAGACCTTGGGTACCTTCCAACACCAATGGTGGTGGCCCAACATGACACAAGATATTTGAGAGTTTGTCCGATCGTGTGAGAGTTGCCAATGCAACAAGACCAACAACCAAAAACCAAGTGGATTCCTTCAACCACTTCCCATTCCATCCGCTCAATGAGAATATGTAAACTTGGATCTCATCACATCCTTGCCCAAGACAAAGCAAGGTCATATGGCGGTCATGGTGTTTTCAGATAAGCTTAGTAAACAAATCCATTTAGCACCAACCTTTGATACCAAGGATGATGCAACATTAGCAAAGATCTACTATGATAATATCTTTAAGCATCATGGGATGCCATATGTACTCATCTCTAACCGAGATCCTCAATTCATTGGAAAGTTTTGGCAAGCACTCTTCCAAATACTTGGCACCAAGCTTACTTTCCATGATCTATCATCCTCAAACTGATAGACAAACTGAATGTGAAAATCACACCTTGGAGGATATGCTTTGTGCCTTTGTCAACATTCACCATACCAATTGGGATGAATGTCTTGCAGCTACAGAGTTTGCATACAATAATCCCAAATAGACAAGCACCGGATTCTCTCCTTTCTTCTTCAATTTTGGCCAAGATCCACTTGTTCCAGATTCTCTTCTTGCTCTTGCTCCATCTCAAGTCCCTCATACTTCAACCTTCTTGACCACCATATCCTAATCCCTCCAACAAGCCAAATCTCACTTCCTTGTTGCCTAAAATTGTCAAAAACAATATGCACACCATCATTGTCATGGATAGACTTTCAAGTTGGTGATAAATTCATGCTCTTGTCTAGTAACCTACCCCTTCCTCTTGATACCCAAGTTTATAAATTTTCTCCTAATTGGATAGGACCCTTTGATGTCACCGAAATCATCTCTCTTGTTGGTTATCGACTTGCCTTGCCTTGTCATATGCGCATCCACCCTATCTTTCATGTTTCCAAGTTGAAACCCTCTGTTCCTAACCCATCTTCTTTTTCCTCTTGTGTCCAATCTCCTCCTCCTCCAATCCTTATCAATGATCATGAGGAGTACAAAGCTGATTGTATCCTTGCATGTTGCCACATCCAACAAGACCACTGACAACATATGGATTACAAGGTCCTTTGGAAAGGGTATCCCCTTCATGATGCTACATAGGAACCTTTTTCTCACCTCCAAAATGCACAAACGGCCATTTAGGAGTTTGCAGCTTCATTAGCGGCAAGGATGTCACCAACTAGTAGTGGGAGAATATGTAACAACATGGAGTTTAGTAATGAAGTTAGTTAGGACTAATGAAGTAGCAAATATGCCAAATTAGCCTAGAATATTCTAGAAGTATCTAGAAAGCTTCTTGGGAAGCTTCCTAGCTAGCTTAGCTTGCATCCCAAGTAAGTAGTTTCTAGAAGGAAGCTTCTAGAAGCTTCCAACTAGCTTAGCTTGCAAACCAAGTACGAGACTTCTAGAAAGAAGCTTCTTGTGAAGTTTCTTGAGAAGCTTCTTGGTTAACTTGGCTTGCACTCCAAGAAATGGCTCAAGTAAACTTCTTGAGAAGCTTCTCAAGAGCCTTGTATGCTCCTTATAAATATCAAAGCCAAAGCTCATGCTAGGCATTTGGAATTTCCCACACTCAAGTGTCCTAATGTGATCTTCCATTCTCTTATTTCTCTCCTTGGTCATGATCTTTTACATACTCAAATACATACTCCTCTTGCAAGATTCCTCACCTTTAGTTAGAAAATTTTGTAGGGTTTTCATTAATAAAAATATCCATAATCTTTATATTCTCACCAATATTCCTCTTTTCAAGTCCTACAAATTTACCTAAAGAAGCTGAGTCTTTATAACTAGCAGGTGCTAACAATGCGGTGTCTAGTAAATTTTTTTGAGATCCATCATTCCCCCCTTTAAACTCAATATTAACCTCCATAGGACCTCTCATTGTAACAAATGAACCTGGACACAAATATCTCAAGGTCTAGTAGTTGCTTGTAATTGCATTTTTTCATGATAACTCTTCTATTTTTATTTTTGGAACTTATAAACTCCTCCTATCTCCGAAGGCTTTACAAAAGAAAGCTTTAAATTTACAATCTCAAATACAATGACATAGCTAAAAAAATTTAAAAATTTCATCATGATACTTTTTTATGTTTTTATTGTTCTCAGTTTCCCAAACTTACATGCCCTTCAATTCCTGAAATAGCTCAGGAACAGGTGGGGTGAATCCCTCTATCCATGTGGGTAGAAGAAGAACTACATTCCTGGGACATCCGCATGCTAGGTACACGACTCGTCCTTGCCATGTAAGTGGTGGGAGACCAAAGCATGTCGTAAAACCAAGATTGAGGGGTCCTTGTTGTTTGCATCTGGGCTGTGGAAAGCCCAAGATCATCTTGCTAACTAGGCTTTTGCCTTTCAGAGCTAGAGGCCCTCTGCCCTATTCAGAAATCCAAACGTCCAAATGGTTCACCAGTTCCACTAAATGCTCGGAATTGGATGCTTTTGGGCATCTTTGCATAGTTTTCAGCTGCTTTAGATACCATTTTACATTTATGTATCCTTTTTGGTAAAGTAGCTATTAGAGATTTGAAAAACCTCCCACTGCAAGCTGTACTTGCTTAAGGTAGGTTTGCTCAGCCCTAGCAAAGGTATCCTCCATGGTTTGGCGTTAGATCAAGGCTCCCACCTTGTTCATCATAGATTGGTACTTCTTGTGTGCCTTCTCTTTGGCCATACGGGCTCTTTGTTTAAATCTGTTAATAGCCTCAAGCTCCTTCCCTTGGTAAGGCAAGAACCTGTCATTCTAGCTTGAATGTCAAAGCCTATAAAATGAACCCAATCGGAACCAAGTATAAAATCAAAGATGTAAGCAATCCAACACAAAGACTAAGAAGAGATCTTTGAGCTGAATGCTTGTTCAAGAAAGAAGTAGACATTGTTTTTGTGGGTCATAACCATATATACAATTTCATGACTATCAATTAAAGAAGATCAATGGTTGAGGATGCCCATAATATCCTAACTGTTCCTACTCCACTTAATGATAACCCTACCTAATGATCTTATTCCAAGAGCTATTAAGATGTGTGCATAATTGCCCCTAATTGTAATTACTCCTTGTCATTATTATACAAATAATTACACTACCGCAATCATTGGCTACAAATTGGTCCTAAGTCAAAAAGTATTTCTAGACAAAGATATACATTTGGGCAAGGGTAGGCTTTGAGGATGAATAGAATTTCAAGCCAAGGATGCATTCCATACTTAATAGATTTTGACTTATTCTTCTTGAGCTAACACTAATCTTCTTGCTAAAATCTACTATGAAGAGCTACTTTTGCCTTTGCAAATCTTGATCAAAAGGCAAACTTGCTCTCAATACTCCACAATTTTCAATAAGAGTGCCTTTGTGACATCTTCAAATTTCTTCAATGTGTGCTCCAACAACCTATCGGCCAATTGTTGCAATTGTTCATTAGAGTAGGTCTTTATGGTCAAAGCATGTGCTTGGGATTATCCTAAGATTTTAGTTTCTCCAAGAAAACTTCCACTATCTTCTTTGTAATCTCCTCCAAATGGTCCCATGCCATCTCCATTTTTGCCAAGGTAGCTATTCTCTCCAAATTGAATTTTTGTTGTTGTTCTTGCATTTCATTTAAGATTTCCTCCCAAGTAGTGGGCTTCTCTTTCTTATGTTCATCCTCCTTCTTCTACAAGGTCTTTGTGAACTTCTTGACTTGGGTGTCTGCCACTCATAGCTCCTCTTGATAACAAATTTTTGTTGCCACAAGAGATACTCCTACCTTCTTTAATTCTCCTACCTTCTCTTTTTCTCCCTGAGTGCATCAATCTCTTCCTCTTGGGCCCTTACTTGTTCTTCCATCTTGAGGTGTTTATATGCTTCTTCCTCTTGAAACTCATACATCTTCTTCCTTAATGTCCATTCTTCCTTGATCTTGGTCTTTAGGGCATGACCTTCTTCCTTGAGTTTAGCTATCTCTTATGCTAAGTTGTTACTTTGTTTCCCCATCTCCAAATACTAGGCAGATACATCTTGCAATTCTTCTCTTACCTTCTTCTTTTCTCATCTCCTACTTGTGAAAGATGGTGAAATTGTTGGACAAGGATCACATAGTTTATGATTCCACTATTGGATTCTATGTAGATGGGTAGAAGCTGTTCTGTCAAGTTGAAAGCCGGGCCCACCATGTGCACTATTATTGGGAAAGGGGCACTACTATGATCTGCCTAACCTCCTTCATGCTCAAACTTTCTCCTCTCTTGGTATTGAATGAGGCCATGGGCTCACTCTTTGCTCTCTCAATATCTACAAAGATAGTAAGCTCTCATTGCGCATATACTATTTTGGTTGGAGCGGATGTCTCTATCCTAGATGATCCTTCATTTTGCCTTTGATCATGTTGAAAAAGCTCTTCTTTGGCCCAAGAAGTGACATTGTCTTGACACAAACCTACATCTTCTACATCAAGTACTTCTTTTGCATAAAGGACACCTTCTCTCTTAACTCTACTTCCCCTATGGTTGGGAATAAATATGATTTTGTCATCCCTAAATCCTTTGCCATGCTTTTCTTTGGGTTGGAAGGTTTGGCTTTGTGGTGATAATGCCCAAGGATGGATATTTGTTCCTTCTCCTAAAAATTGGTTGCTTGGGGAGAAGTTGGAGATGGGGTGGATTGTACTTCTTTGCCTTTGAAATCTTCTATTGCATCCCTATTATACAAGATGAAAATCCACATGAATGATTGTCTGCTTGTTGTAAGCATAAGATCTGACTATGGTCTTGCTGCTTCTTCTTCTTTGTCCTCCTCTTCCTCCTATAAGAGGATTATCCTCATTCTCTTTGTGGCCTTTGCCTTTGGCCTAGTAGGAGTATCAAGTCATTTTTGGAGTATTGGCTCCACAACAATCTCCTCTTGCCTTTGCTTCTTGAAGCCCAAAGTGTTGCATGCTTCCTTTCCTTCCTTATATTTATTATATTTATATGTATTCCTTATGTGGAAAACTTTGCTTCTACCTTTGTGTATATGTGCATCATCAATACTCTTTCTCAAGGCTTATTAAAATTTTCTCCTAAGAAGTGGTCAGGGTACTTCTTCTTCTCTTTTGCAATCAACAATCCCATGCCCAAGTAGAAATGGATGAAGAAGGGAGAGACAAGCTTTATTCCACCTTCTTTGCTCATTGATCTTGCAAGCTCTCTTGTTCTAGCCTAGAACGTTGTTGCTCAATTCACAAGTCTTCTTTTGTACAAGTACCCAAAGAAGATAGCCAAGCTATTATTTAAATAGTTTTTCATTTGGACTTGAACAACTTCATGACTAATTCTACAAAGATCCTTCTCGTAGGATCATTAACTCCAAGGATAGACCAACCATTGTTGATCTTCCTATAACAAAAGGTAGACTTAAATTTGGTCTTGAAGGTCAACTTAGGTCTCTAGAGTTATGCCATCTAGGGGTGAATTAATAGGCCCTAGCACTTTCAATAATGCTCTTCTATCCAAGCAAAAATTATTCTCCCTCAAATTGATAAGCTCAGAATCCTAGTTGTCATAAATTTCATGCAACATAGTGTAATACTCCGAGGACAAGAGAAGAGAGAAAACACATATTACACACTCAACATTTGGTGCCCCAAAGGAGCACCTTCTCTTTATTATATAGACAAAGAGGATCTCCTCTAAGGAAGCTCCACCATAGGATTAGGCCCATAGATAGGTGACATGTCATCAAGCTCCACCCTTGGATTACTTACTTGGATGGGTGACATGTTGGTCTAGGTCCTATCTGGTTGGTCAAACAAGCTTTGACCAGAGGGAATCTTTTAGGGAATATTCCTATAGGAGTCTCAGAATCACGTAAGGTACCATAGGAAAGCTCTTGGTGAGACAAACCAGGGGGGAGGGAAGGCCAAACTTTCTTCTATTGGGGGAGGGGGTGCATTTGCACATTTTCAAGGCCTAATTCATCCGTTTAGGCCTCCAAAATTGCCTCTAAAGATTTCAGGCACATTTCGGTTACTACTCTATTAGTAGAAGTCCCCTTTTGGTGATACCTCTTTCTGATTTGTTTAGTCCATCATGTGTAACATCCTTCCAGATGTTACCAAACCAATTTTTACCTTTAAATCATATGTCTAGCTATTGGTTCTAAGGTTCTCAAGTCTATTTTGGTTTCTTCTCTATTAGTAGAAGTACTCTTTTGGTGATACTTATATCTGATCTATTTTGACCATCATGTATAACATCATTCTAGATGTTACCAAACCAAATTTCACATCTAGATCATATGGCTAGCTCGTGGTATTACACATAGCATGAAAATTAGCTACAAACTAGCTCCTATCTATGGTAGAGTCCCCACTTGACTAGTCCAAGGGGCTTAATGATAAATTCTAGAGCTCTATGCATCTTTCATCACACAAAAGGGAGTAGCTACTTCCTTTCCTTTCTGTCCTCTCATCCTTACTCTCGTTTAACCTTTCTACTTTCTTTCATTTAGTCTCTCTCTATTGCTTGAAATGCACAAGTCTAAGTAGAGGTTTCTTGCTAAGGGAGAAGCTAGTACGGCTGATTTGGCTGAGATGAATTCTGCAAAAAGTCAAGGGATTCTAGGTTCTAGAAAAATATTTATCCTATTGGTTCAACCATTACAACATTTGGTGAGTGTGACCTTTGGTGAGCCATCACTACTTGCACATGTGAATAATTAGCCTAATCTAATGGCCTACATTATAGTTCTTGGTCTATTAGTGCTATTTTTATGTGGGTTTCTTCAAGTCAAAGGTCTTTTAGGGTGAATTATATTTCTGGCTAAAGGTCTTTCTAAGATAAAGGTCTACTTTTAAGGCAAAGAGCTCCCTTGCTGAAGGTTGTCTTGGTTGACTATTTTCTCCTATTTGTTTACCAAATGACCATTCTTATGCTTTTCCTAGATAGAATCTACAAAACAACAAAAAAACCATATTACAAGTAGAGGTGTAGCATCACATAGGCACTTGGATAATACTGATTTAAGAACATGTGTTTCTCCTAATATGTAAAAAACCCATTCCAATGTAGAACAGAATAATGAATGGCAATCCATAGTGGAGTCAGGATCCTTCAAAGGTTGTGAAAAATTAGGTTTGGTGTCCAATGAATATCTTTTCCTAATTCTTGAGAAGACATGTTGGAAGAAGGTTGCTCTAGCATTTGAGAGGTAAGTCATTTGCTAGGATTTGAAGATCTTCATCAAGGCTCCCACTAGGGCTCTACAAGCAAGGTCCTTGTAGTTGTGTATAGTCCATCCATTTGAACAATTCCTCTTGCTAAAAAAGGAGTCATCAATCCCATTTTGCATGGGTTGGCTTCTAGTCTCAAAGCTTGTCTCCAAGATAATGCTATCTTTGAGTCTAACATGACTTCCTAACACTTGTCTCTAATGGGTATCTATCCATGCTTGTAGATTTGCCCAAAGTTGTCTTGGTGATAGGCACTTTGTTGCCTTTATCTCTATACCCAAAGGTCCCAAAATATATTCCCAATTCCAAAGAAGGAAAGTTAAATTGAATTTCTCTATCAACACTCTCCATGCTTCAATTTCCCTAGGATTTATGGAGAAGTTCTAAACTTGAAGTGAAGTTATGCTTAGTATGAGGGAAGACCTTCTATCACAATGATTGTCCTTCCCAAATGACATTATTTACCCTTATTCTACCAATTATTTAGCTCTTGCTCTTCGGGTTCATCTACTACTGCTATTTCTTCTTCTACCATATCTTCAATCTAAATTGAAACTAAAGTCATAATTGTACTAATTACTTCCTTCTTCTCTACTCTATCTTCTTCAGACAATCCAAGTAACCCACTTAAAGTCACATGCACTCCTACTTCCACTACTTTGCATTACATTCCTATCTTCACATTGCTACAAAGCTCATCTAATCCAGATCTAACTAAATCTAGTCTAAGACAAACATGATCTCCTACTTCTATCATCTTCCTATGTAACCATATGGAGTTTAGTGATGAAGATAGTTGGGGCTAACAAATTGGCAAATAGGACAAATTAGCCTAGAATATTCTAGAAGTATCTAGGAAGCTTCTTGGCTAGCTTAGCTTGCAACCCAAGTAGATAGCTTCTAGAAGGAAGCTTCTGGAAGCTTCTAACTAGCTTAGCTTGCAAGCCAAGTAAGCAACTTCTAAAAAGAAGCTTCTCAATTAACTTGGCTTGCACTCCACTGAAGTGGCTCAAGGAAGCTTTTTGAGAAGCTTCTCAAGAGCCTTGTATGGTCCCTATAAATACTAGAGCCAAAGCTCATGCTAGACATTTGGAGTTTCCTTCATTCAAATGTCCCAATGTGATCTTCCATTCTCTTATTTCTCTCCTTGGTCTTAGGTCTTTTCCATTGGTATCAAAGTAAGAATGGGCTGGATGGAATTTATGGACCACTAAACCCATTTTTTCTAAACCATTGGGATTTATGTGTTTAGGTACTACCCAAATATCATTTCATATAGTTTTTAAATGCAATCGCCTTGTTTGAGGAACCCTTGGTACTTCCAATTGTAACTTATGGAGAACGGTGGATGTATTACATCTATGTGTTGGTAAATTAGATAAATTGAGAGTTATTGTGATAGAGTAGTAGCCATGGTGGTTATACTTAAGGTTATCATTGCTATGCAACAACAAATTGAGCACCTTACTTGATTGTTGGATGAACGAGACCAATAACAACAAGGGCATGTAGAGAGAGCTCCATTTCAAAAAGGAGAAGACCAAACCTAATTCCTAAAACCCAAGGTACATGATGGCAAGAATCTCTTAGGCATAGTGGAGAATTTTGTATTTGACTGTGAATGTTATTTCAAGGCTACAAATTTTCAAGATGAATCAAAATAAATTCTCTTAGCTTCAAGCCAATTGGATGGAGCAACAAAGCTATGATGGCAATTCTGAGTAGAGCAAGCTGAAAGGCAGTTTGTTGCACCAATCTTGACATGGGAAGAATTCAAAGGTGCAATAATTGGGCAATTCCAAATGATAAATGTTACATAAGCTGCATGAGATAAGTTGGCAGAGTTGAAGTAAATTGGTTTTGTAAGAAGCTACATCATACAATTCCAAAACACCATTATGCAAATACTAGATATAATGGATGGTGAAGCCTTGGATCAATTTTTGAGGAGCTTGAAGTCACAAACCAAATTAAAAGTGACTATGCAAGAGCCAAAATAATTGGAAGAAGCCATGCAAGTAGTAGAGCGCTTTGATTCCTTGGTTGCAACAACATTGTCTTGACTTCAACTTTCACAAAACCAACGACCACATTATACACGTGTGGAGGAATCAACACCAATGGAGATTGATGCCATCCAATGGGGACCACTTGGTATAGCGGACTGGGAAAGATTGCAACAAAATGGTAGTTGTTTTTATTGTTGCCAAATTGGGCATTGCATTGTTGAATGTCCACTCAAGAATGGGTAATCTTGACTAATTGCCCAAATGGTGGTTGTGGAGCAAAATGATCAAGAAAACAAGGAATCACAATAAGAGATTTCAAGCTACCTACTAGAAAATTGATTAGTTATAACAAGATTGAGGGCTTGATCTATGCAAGTTTGCTTCACTTGCAAGATATGATATCTGATTGTGATTGTAGGATTTTGGTTGATTTTGGAAGTTCAAAGAATTGAATGTCTATGCAATTAGCAAAGCAATTTAGTATTCTTATCAAGCTAGTAAATGGAAGTAGATTGGTGATGGCGGATAGTAGAAAGGGTTTTGCATTCTATACCTCACATCTGTTATCTTCAAGATTAAGGAGTATTTGGAGTGTATGTTGTTTATAATGATACCTCTACATTATGATGTCATTTTGGGTTTGCCTTGGTTTGAAAGTTATAAGGTTCAATTTGATTAGAATTGATAACAAATTCAAGTACAACACCAAGGTAGAAATTTCTGATTAGGTTTTTTGGCACCTTTGAGTAAGACACCTAAGAATAGTAAGTCCCAAGATGAAAAGTTTGTCAAGAAAACAACCACAGAGTAAGCTTTGAAGGAAGATAAGTCCTAGATGGGAAGTTTATCAATGAGGCAGCTATAGAGCAAGCTTTGGAGGAAGATAAGTCTATTTTCACAATATGGATCAAGCCAATTGCACAAGGAGAATCTGAGGAGGTCAAGAGCCTCATCAAGCAATGGTTGATCAAATAGTTCAAGAGTTTGCGGATGTGTTTTTGGATGATCTTCCAAAGGGATTACCCTTTGATCATGGTATGGATTTCAAAATTGAGTTATGCCAAGGAGTACTCCAATGAGTAGACCAATCTATTAGCTCTCACCAACAGAGTTGTGAACAACACTTATGGAGTTGTTGGAGAAGGATTTCATATGATATAGTACATCTCCTTGAGGAGCACCGTTACTATTCATTCCAAAGAAGGATGGATGACTTTTTTATGTATTAATAACTATAGGCTCAATAAACACATGGCAAAGAATGCATATCCCTTGCCTTGAATCAATGACTTGCTTGATCAATTGAGTGGAGCATGATGCTTTCCTAAGTTAGATCTTTGTTGTGGCTATTGGAAAATCTCCATTGATAGGGAGGATGTGCAAAAGTTTACCTTTTGTATAAGGTATGGGCATTTTGAATGGAGAATTCTACCATTTGGACTCACTAATGCTCCAATAGTCTTCATAGATCAGATGCATAAGGTGTTGGATGGATTACTGGATCGGTACATGGTGGTGTTCTTGGATAACATTTTAATCTATAGCAAGATGGAGGTAAAACACATAAATCATGTGCGGGAAGTCCTAAGGCAACTATATCAATGGAAGTTTTATTGCAAGAAGTCAAAGTGTGCCTTTTTGCAAAAAGAAGTCACCTTCTTGGGTCACAAGATCTCATCAAAAGGGATCAAGGTGGAAGAGGAGAAAATCAAGGCCATTATTGGTTGGCTTACTCCAAAGGATGCCATAGAGGTGCAAGCATTTAATGGATTGGCAAGTTTTACCAATGGTTCATCCACTATTATGCACACATGGCAACACCATTGACCAACCTCTTAGCAAAAAACTCAAGCTTTAAATGGACCGCCAAACATGAAGAAGCATTCCAAAAGCTGAAACAGATGGTGTTTTCAAGACTTGTTCTTCAACTATATGATCCTCAACTACCATGTGTGGTTAACTTTGATGCTTCCAACTTTCCATTGGAGCTGTGTTGCAATAGGAATTCCCAGATGGGTTACATGTCATTGCCTTTGTGTCTCACAAATTAAACACCACAAAAAGGAATTACTCTACACAAGATCAAGAACAACTAGCAATGATATATGCCACCAAGGTATGGAGGCATTATCTCTTGGGAAAACAAGTGATCATGCAAATTGATCACAAATCCTTGTTGTAGACATTATATTTGGAACACATGAAGAGTTGATATCATTGATGGGAGGAGCAACTCCAATTGTTTGACATCAAACTTGAGTACAAACCATATTGGTTCCATGTCATCCTTGATGCCCTATCATGACGACCTGATTTGAAGTCTCTTCCTCTCATCATGACAACAATTACAATGGTTTCAATTGACTCCAAGTCCAAAATGAGTTTAAGTCAGCTCTACAACAAGATCCTTCTTTCAGATGGTACATGGTCATCTTGCAACGTGCTACAATGAGTAAAACACCTTCTCCTTCAAGGAAGGCCTTATATTCCATGAGGACCAGATATATATTCTAACCAAGGGTGATCCTTGACTTGTGTGCCTCCAAGAAGTCCATGACTTACCAATTGTTGGTCACATGGGTCTCGACAAGACCTTGGGTACCTTCCAATGCCAATAGTAGTGGCCTAACATGGCACAAGATGTTTGAGAGTTTGTCTTATCTTGTGAGAGCTGCCAATGTAACAAGGCCAACAACTAGAAACCAAGTGGACTCCTTCAACCACTCCCCATTCCCTCTGCTCAATGGGAATAGGTGAGCTTGGATCTCATTACATCCTTACCCAAGACAAAGCAAGTGGTGTCACACATTGATAGTGGTGTTTGTGGATAAGCTTAGTAAGCAAATCCATTTAGCACCAACCTTTTGATACCGTGGATGCTCCAACATTGGCGTAGATCTACTTCAACACTATCTTCAAGCATCATGGAATACCTCATGTTCTCATCTCCGACTATGATCCTTGATTCATGTGAAAGTTTTGGCAAGCACTCTTCTAGATACTTGGCACCAAACTTGCTTTGTCCATGGCCTATCACCCTCAAACTGATGGAAAAATTGAATGTGCAAATTTCACTTTGGAAAATATTATTTGTGTCTTTGTCAATGTTCACCATATCAATTTGGATGAATGTCTTGTAGCTATAGAGTTTGCATACACTAATTCCAAATAGGCAAGCATTGGATTCTTTCCTTTCTTCCTCAATTTTGGCTAATATCCACTTATTCCAGAATCTCTTCTTGCTCCTCCTCCATTTTATGTCCCTCATACTTCTACCTTTGTGACCACCATATCTCAATCCCTCCAACAAGCCAAATCTAACTACCTTGTTGCTCAAAATTGTCAGAAATAATATATAGACCACCATCATTGTGATCACAACTTTCAAATTTGTGATAAGGTCATGTTCTAGTCTAATAACCCACCCCTCCTACTTGATGCCCAAGTCCATAAACTTGCTCCTAACTGGATAAGATCCTTTGATGTCACCCAAATTATTTCTCATGTTGTTTATCAACTTGCCTTACCTTGTCATATGCAAATCCATGTTGTTTTTCATATTTCCAAGTTGAAACCCTTTGTTCCTAATCCATCTTCTGTTTTCCTCCCATGTCCAACCTCCTCTTCCTCATGTCCCTATCAATGATCATTAAGAGTATGAAGTTGATTGGATCCTTGCATGTTGCCATATGCAACAAGACCGTCGACAAAATATAGAGTACAAAGTCCTCTAAAAAGGGTATCCCTTTCTAGAGGACTTTCTAGAGGATGCCACATAGGAACCTCTTTCTCATCTCCAGAATGCACAAACGGCCATCCAAGAGTTTAAGCTTCAATGGTGATGAGGATATCACCAACTAACGGTGGGAGAATATGTAATAATATGGAGTTTGGTGATGAAGTTAGTTAGGGCTAACAAAGTAGCAAATATGCCAAATTAGCTTAGAATATTCTAGAAGTATATAGGAAGCTTCTCAGGAAGCTTCTTGGCTAGCTTAGCTTTCATCCCAAGTAGGTAGCTTCTAGAAGCTTCCAACTAGCTTAGCTTGCACACCAAGTAATCAACTTTTAGAAAGTAGTTCCTAGCTAACTTGGCTTGCACTCCAAGAAAGCAACTCAAGGAATCTTCTTGAGAAGCTTCTCAAGAACCTTCTATGCTCTATATAAATACCAAAGCCAAAGCTCATGGTAGGCATTTGGAGTTTCTCTCATTCAAGTGTCCGCCATGTGATCTTCCATTCTCCTATTTCTCTCCTTGATCTTGGGTCTTTTACATCCTATCTACTCTCTCTCTTAGACAAATCAAAAGATTGTTCAACTTAGTGTCTTTCACCTTTTGCTTTCTAATCTCTTACACAAGCAACTTCAACTCATGCAATCTTGACTCCTCCATCTTAACCTTGACTTTAGTACTCAATATTTATGACAACCCAACAAGTATCACTTTTGTGATAATTAGCAAGTAATACTTTTTTTCCCATAGAGATATGAGTCAGAAATGGTCAAATACAAAGCAAACAATAACCATTCATTTCTTCTTGATTTCATCTTTAGTCTTTTGGGTAGAAACCACACCCAAAAAAGAGTAACAAATGCTCAATTTGCCAACTTGTCATAAATCATAACACCCATAACCACTATTCATCAAATCTTTCTAGTCCAATCTTGATTGTGATGATTTAATTCTTCCCAAAGTAGGCTACTTCACCCGGAATTGTGTTCCATCCCTCCATTGAAGGTACAACTTCCTCAATCAAAGTTGCTTCACATCAATCTAGTGCTGCACTTACCAATGAAAAATACTACCAACACTACAATTCCTCACAGATTTGTCAAGGCATTGCTTTGATTGTAGTCCATTCAAGATCAAACACACAAAATGGAATTAGAGCTACAAAATCCAACATCTCACACACTCAAACTTGCAATTCAAACCTCCACAAACACTTACAAACACACAACAAAGATTGATACTAAAAATTAAGCTAAAATGACAAGTATTGAGTTATAACACTTTGCTTTACTCAACTTCAAAAGTATGAATACTAAAAAGAACATACTATAAATGCCTCCTTTAAACACGTAGAGCACTTCAACAATTATCTAACTACATACTGTTCCAACTACAACTTTACAAACCTATAGATCCAAAATGACAATCCACCTCTCCAAATCTCAAGTCTACTATGAATCTTATCCAATGTCTACCTCAACTTTAGCTTCTACACCCAAATTACCTTCAATCATCTTCTCTACTTGGGATTCAACTATAATTTTCACTTCTTCTAGTTCTATAACCTCTTTAGTCTGAATTGAAATTAAAGTTATCATTATACTATCTACCTTATCTTCCTCTATTCTTACTTCTATAGTGAACTAGGGTAAGTGTGACAACCTAGCAAATATCACTTTTGTGGTAATAAATAAGTAAAATTTTGTTCCCATAGAGATACAATTCCAAAATGGTCAAATACAAAGTAAAATGTAACCAAAAAATTCTTCTTGAGTTCTTCTTTAGTCTCTTAGGTAGAAACCACACCCAAAAGAGAGTAACAAGCACTAGATCTAGTCTTGTCACAATGAAATGTCACCTATAAATCACAATACATCAAATTCTTTCCAAACAAATCTTGATTGTGATGATTCAAATTCTTCCAAAAAAGGATACTTCATTGCAAAATGCATCACCTCAGAATTATGTTCCACCTCTCCATTGAAGGCACAACTTCCTTAAACAAAATTGCTTTGCATCAACCCAATGATGCACTCACCAATGCAATATACTACCAACATTACAATTCCTCATGGATCTATCAAGGCATTGCTACAAATTGCATTCCACTCAAGATCAAACACACAAAGTAGAATTAGCATTGAGGACTCCAACATCTAACAAGCTCATTGGTTGCACGTCAAAATTCCCCAAACATTCACCAACATTGATACAAGATTGATTTTAGAATTAAACTGAGACAACAAGCATTATAGGACAACATTTTGCTTTATCAACTTCAAAAATAAAAATATTGAACAACAAAAAATTGCAAATGTCTCCTTTAAATAGTTAGACTATTTCAATACTTATCTAACTACATACACTACTTCCTAAAAATATCTAAATCCAAAATGGCAACCCACTTCTTCATATCTATCGATTTAAATCTCAAATTGGTTGTTAATCCAATCCAATGTCTACCTCTACTTTGGCTCCTAAACTTGATGTATTTACAATCGCTTCTTGCCCTTTGGATTCCTTCACTAGTGTTATTTCTTTTTTTATTTCTATCATATCTTTCATCTGAACTGAAATTGAAGTCATGGGTTGTCTATTTACATCTCTATCCACTAACCCACCCTCCCTTTATGTCTTAGATAACTCACTTGAAGACACTTGCATTCCTACCTCTGCTACTTTGTACTTTGCTTTTACTTTCATCTCACTATGAAGTTTATCTAAGCCTAACCTAACAAAATCTGATCTAAGACAAACATTGTCTCCTACTTCCAACATCTTTCTATCTACTCTTTCTTGCAAGAAAATCAAAAGATTGTTCATGTATGTGTCCTACACTTTCTTCTTCCTAGTCTCCTATACTAACAACTTTAACTCATGCAATCTGGCTTCCTCCAATTAAACCTCAGCCATAGTACTGAGCATCACCACCTTCACTCTCATGATAGCTTCCTCTATTGACTCCGACTGGTTTTTCTTTTCTCTTCCTTGCTCCATCTACAACTCCTCATGATGCATTCGTAGCTCATCTTCAAATTTGGCTTTCAACGCTTTCTTCTCCCTCACATACTGCCCAAGTTGAACTTCCGTGCTTTTGATCAAGGCGTGCAACCTGTCTTCTTCTCAATGTCTCACTGATAACTCATGCTATTGTGCTTCATCTTTCTCTACCACTTTCACCTATAAACTCTCCAATTCCTACTCCATTACTGCTGCAATGGCTTTTGAGTATATGAATTCTATTCAAGCTTCATTGTATTCCATCTTCAATTTCTCAGTCAATGCTTTCTATGTCCTTATGTCTTTGGCTTACTTTTCTATCTCACCTCCTTGCTTCACAAATTCCTCATGCAAGTTATTGAAAGTCTTCCTCCAAAGTTTTGCATCAACCCAAAGTTCTTTGGCTTTTTTTTTAACTTCTTTTGAACTCCAATACTTCACTACTTGCAGTTCATCTTGCACTTTAGGATGATTTTTCTTCAACTCCTTCTTCAATTGCATCAGCAACGGACAGACAAGCTTTGACAAGTATGAGACTCCATAAAAATCTCCTATATCTTCATTATCTTTGTACATGGCTTCCAAGGTTTCTTCTTCTTTGACTGGTGTTTTACTTTGAAGTCTTGATATTTGTATCTTCAGAATTTTAGTTTCACCTCCGACAAGTCTGATCCAAGTTCTCTTTTTCTTGACATAAAGTAGGCTTCTTTGAGTTTGACCCAAAGACTCAATTCTTCTTCTTTCTTTGCCATTTGGTTTCAATCCACTTTGAACTATACACTTCTTCTAAAAAAATATGTAAAACAACAACAACAAATTTTTTTTGGGAACCATAGTAAGTCACCTGAAGACACTTGCACTCCTACATCTATTACCTCACATCAGGTTTCTATGTTCACACTACTCCAAAGCTTCTCTAATTCAGATCTCACTAAATCTAACATGAGACAAACATTATCTCCTACCTCTAACATCTTCCTATCTACTCTCTCAAGCAAATCAAAAGATCATTTAATTTAGTGTCCTTAGCTTTTCTCATTCTTGTCTCTTGCACCAACAACTTCAACTCATGTAGTCTTACTTGCTCCAACTTTACCTCTACTTCTATACTTAACATCACCTTCATTATCCCAAAAATCTCTCCTACCAATTCCAATGCATACCCACAAGTTCTCTCCACCTTCAACTCTTTATGATACATCTATAATTTGTCTCTGTACTCAGCCATCAACATCTTCTTCTCCTTTGCATACCAAACAATTTGGCCTTCTACACTTCTTACCAGACCTTGCAACCTTTCCTCCTCTTGATTTTTGCTTGTCAACTCTCTTTGCCATGCTTGATCTTTCTCCACTGCATTTGATCTTAAACTTTCTAACTCTTTCTCCATTATTATTGTGGTGGCCTTTGAGTGTATTACTGGAATGCATACTTCAAATTCACTCCTTATTTTCTCAAAAATTGCCTTTTGAGTCTTCAATTCTTTGGCTTGATAGTCAAGATCTCTTCCCCGCTTTTCAAAACTCTCTTGCAAGTTCTCCAAAGACTTCTTCTAAAGTATTGCATCTACCCAAAGTTCTTAAGCTTCTTCTTCTCTTTGGGTTAACTTATCCTTCAAATACCTGAGCTTCTTTGTTGAGATCCTTCATCACTTGCAACTCATCCATCACCTTTGGATGATCTTTTTTGTATTTTCTCCTTTTTCTTCTTTAGCGTTAATAACAAATGATAAATGATTGCCGACAAATGCTCTACCCCATCAAACTCTTTCACCTCATCTTTGCGGTCTTTGTACTTAGCTTTGGTAAGCAAATCCTCCTTCAGTGCCTTACCCCAAAGTCAAAATCTTCCCATCTTCAAAGTCATTTCTTTTGAGCTTTCTTCTCCATCCTTTACTTGACTTGGACTTGCAATTGTAGTCTTTAGTCCTCTCTTTGACCTCATTCTCCTCTAGAACACCACCTTTGGTTCTTCTTCTCTCTCTTCTTCCATCTCCATTGCAGGTAATTCCAAACAAGGAGCATCTCCTCCTTCATACAATCAATTGCCATGTGGAACTCCTCATCCTCTTCTACAACCTCTTCATCCATTGACTGCTAGACTTTGGGCTCCTCCTCACCTTTGCTTCACTCTCTACTTTGCAAAGTGAGTTCTTCTTCTTCCTTTGAGTCTTCTCTCTTGGCCTTAGCCACACCTTCAGATTTTGCTCCCAAAGATAGGTCCATCACCGCTACCTTGCCTCTCAAGTTCAATCTCCTTGTCTTTTGTGGCTCAATAGTTGACACCACCTCTTTGGATCTATTCCGCTTCCTTGTCTTTGAAATGGTCAATGCTACAATCTCCTTCTATCCTATCTTGGCAAAGTGTTCATTGCTTGCTTGAATTTGTAGGATATAATGTTGCTTGTTTGCATCGGCTTCTTGATGCAGATTTGGGTGGAAATGCAAAACCATTCTTTATTTCTCCTCCATCGTCAACAAGTTTAACCCCAAATAAAAATTTGTTGCAAATGGTAAAAAGTAGTGGGGTGGCATATCCATCCTCTAGTTGATAATCATTTGTCTTGTCTATTGGTGAAAGTACTTTGTCCCATCCATCTTTTCTCCTATGAACATTTGATGAAAGAACACCATCTGATTCATCTTCACGTATGTGGTTTGCTTGGGTTTGAACATTGCCATAAGAGCCCCAACAATACTTTGCCTTATCGAGTCCTAATAGATATCCACCTTGTAACCATTGTTGCTATGGGAGCACTAAAGGAATTTCTTACTCTACGGTTTCTTCTAAAGCCTCATCCTTTCAATAAAAGGTGACTGCGGCCTTACCTCCCGCTTCCTTTCCTAAGAGTAACCTCCAATCTGACTTTGTCCATTGAATCAAATTCACTCTCTTCCCCACTCCTTCAAGGCCATCCTCACAATTGCTGGTAGCTATCTTTGCCATGAACCCTAGAAAACTCAAGTTGTCACGCCATTTGTAGTGTTGCATCTAGATTGCTCGCACACTTGAGTTCCAGTGATAGTAGTTAGAGGCATTTTTGCAGTCACTCATAGAAAACTTTCCAACGGTCAGATTTTTTGTTTAGGGTATTGACTTCATGGTGGGGCCCACCATCACTTGCACTAACCGCACCGTGGGTGTGCCGTCAGCGGGACCGTTGGGAAGAGACCTAGGTCAAAATCAGGAGTATACCCTAGAAGTGAAACTCCAGGTGATGCTTGTTGGCCTTCTGTCCACTCTAGCTAGGAAGTCGAAGGCTCAACATCGAAGTGAGGTGGAGTTGGAAGTAGATCCTTGTGAATTAAAGATTGGATGAAACCCATTTTTCCAATTTGGCTCAAGTGAAGAGTTAGTGGAGGATTTAGTGGTCAGCCATTTTTAGGGATTTATGTCAGATTTATGTCAGATTTTGTGAGGGAGTTATGTCAGATTTTGGCGAGAAGAATATTGATCCGATCCTTGATGATCCTCATAGCTTGGGAAGTAGATAAGTACTCCAATTATGTCAAATGCCAAATGGTGGCAGAGTTAGTCTTGTGTGATTTATGAGATGGAGGGTTTTTGTTTAGCATTCTTGTGATTGGACCCCCTCCATTCTCTACTTCTTGTTTGTGCACAATTGTCACGGGGTTTTGTCCTTGAGATTGCACCGAGCCCTTGGCTGCTTGTGCTTAGTTGCGATTGGTGTCGATGACTTGAGTCTTCCTAAAGTTTGATATTCTCTTCCTTTTTTGGTATGGCTGGCAGGCTCCTTCCAATAGGTCATGTTGTTCTAATTGTTCCTAGGGTAGGTTTCTCCTAGGGTTTGTCTGTTGGATCTTGTAGCCTAAAGTAGATCTATAGCATTCAACTGTGTTTGGCTGTGTTTGGCCTTGTAGCTCTATTCATATAAAGTATCGCTTTCAGTTCTCTTTTATGTTTGGGTCTATGGGTTTGGCTCTTGGCTTGAACAGATTCCTAAGACGGCTCTAGTAAGACTTGTGAATAGCCGCAAGCAACTAATGGTGGTCAAACCCGGCTGTATCAATCATTGAACTGTGCAATCATATAGACTGGACCAAGAGCTGCTAAATGTAGCCCTTCCCTTGACAACATCCATAATTCAGAGTACATTATCCATTCATGAATCATCCTCTTCAACCAATCATACAACTATAAGTCAAAAAAGACAAACAACTCTTTCCTATGGAGTGACCATTCCTAATTTATCACTTGGGCAACCGAGACATTCCAACTGAGCATCCAAACTTGCCCAATCACATGTAGACAATCTTCCCAACTCCTTCTCTTTTATCAAACTATCTGTGGTGCCCACATTTTTTGTTTTTCTCTGTTTATTAGCGTTTGAGGGAAGAAGTGAGCACGGAAAGCCGAATTGCAAAAGAAGAATGGACAGAAGTGACTTTGGAGGAAATCCAAAGAAGGCAAGATCGGATCTGATGATGGAGGTACTCAGAAGAAGGGTACAACGGAAAAAATTCTGAAGAGCACCGTCTTCGGGTCGAAAGGCGCAGGTGATACAAAGACCATCTAACAACCTTGGTACGTGGCAAGAAAGTACACTTCAAGAAACAACGGAGGCAAAAGAAGCATGTCTTGATAGTGACCAGACATCAACACACAGAAGAGGGGAGGTCAAAGTTGAAATTGACTGAAGAATGACTACAATTTGGGGTAATATAAGATTGCGATTGTGTAAGGACAAGTTGAATATGCCAAGTAAATTTCCAATTCCTTTGATTAGTCGTCCTGCATTAATGTGTGTCCGGAAGCCGATTGAGAGTGAAATTTTCCAAAATCCAGAAGGGGTTAGAGTGTCTCGTCCAGGAGAGGGCATCGTCTTTCAGTGTCAAAGAACGCGAGAGCAGATCATGGTGAAGAAGGTCACAAATGCTCTGGTGGTGCAAAGTTTTGCAATTTGTAGGTTAGATGTGGTAGCCAGAATCAAAGTCTTGACTAGACTTTGTATTAATTTTTTTATCATGGAACTAGAATTTCAGTTTCCCAGGAGTGATGGTAGAGATAGCTGCCAGTAATTGTGAGGAGGGTCCCAAAGTTAAAGGGAAGAGAGGAAATCCGGCTCGATGGACTGAGGCGGATTGGAGGTTAGTATTGGGGAAGGAAGCAAGAGAGCCGACCAGGACCACCTTCTATCGGAAGTGTGATGCCGTAGAAGAGACGGCGGAAATTCAAAACTCTTTCTTTGCTCCGAGAACCACAAATGGCTACAAGGTGGAGTCCTATTGGGATCCGATTAGGAGAAGTATTGTGGGGGTGATGATGGCCATGTTCAAGCCAAAAAGAACAATGTATGTGAACATGCAGCAAGCCGTCTTCTTCCACCAGATGTTTGCAGGGGTAAAGGTGAATTGGGCAAAGTGTTTTCACCACTAAACAAGGCAGATGGTGATCAATTGGCAAACATGTTCTCCTCCCCATTATTTTGCACCATTTGCAGCACACTTCTACTTCGGGTTGAACTTGCTAACAGTAGAGGAGCGGCATCGCATGGTGTCCCATTTTCATCCTGACTTAAGACAGGAAGCGGATGAAGAAGAGTGACAATATATGATACACCTGCAAGCTAATGACAAGCACTTCTTGAAGACAAGACAATGGAAGATGGAAGAAGTCACAAATCCAAAGACGAAGAAGCGCAGTAAACCCAAAGAACAAAGTCACCTCCAGCTCAAAGGAAGACTCAAAGACTAGTTGTGCAGAATAAGAAGATGGTGAGAGAAGCATCATCAGAATCAAAGTCTGAAGAAGAAACCAAGTCGCAAGAAGAGGAATCCAAAGAAGAAGAACTCACCTTAAAAAGTGAGGAGTCTGGAAGTGATAGTGAGGGGGAACCTGAGGTTCAGCAATTGGTGGCGGTCAGTGAAGCTTGTCATGCAATGATTGATAGAGAACCCGAAACAAAGAGTCATTGCGTAGCCATGGTGGTGAATAAGCAAAGACTAGAGGAAAAGGAGAAGTATCCTGTGGGGCCAAGTTCAATCAGTAAAGGAGAAGAAAGTTCAGATGCGGTGTCTCTGAAGATACAAAGATCACGACTTCGGATGAAGGAGCCGATGAAGGAGCCAAAGACTGAAGACAAAGACGGCAACAAAGATAAAGATAACTTTGGTGGGATACTATATCTAACAAAGGTTGTCACACCGTTGCTAGAGCTATTAAAGGAGCATCGGAACATAATTCCCCAAGATCATAGAAAGGGGATGAATGAGTTGCAGGTGGTGAAGCATCTGTTGAGTGAAGTGAAGGGGTTGCAGGAGCACCAAGTCCAAAGAAATGATGAAATTGGAGAACTTCGGAGAGAGGAAGTCTTGGAGAAGAAGGCTTTCGAGATGTTACAAGAGAGCTACGAGTCAAAAGAGAAAGAACTGCAGAGGCAAGCCAAAGAATTGAAGGAGCAGGTGATGTGGCTGAGCAAATTGAAGGAGGAAGTGAGTGATGTGCACATTGAGAATATTCATTTGAAGGCGATGGTAGCAATAATGGAGCAGGAGTTGGACAGCTTAAAGAAGAGTGCAGTTGGGAAGGATCAAGCATGGCAGAGGGAGTAAGCAGTCAGGCATGAAGAAGAAGGATGATTACTAGAGCTGGTCCAAAGTGCTGAGTTACAGAGTACACAGTATGCGGAGGAGAAGAAGATGCTCACTGCTGAGTACAAAGATGAGTTGAAGATGTACCGCAAAGATTTGAAGGTAGAGCGCTCTCGAGGATATGAGTCGGAATCAGTAGGAGAAGTTGCAGGGAAGTTGAGAGCAATCTTGAGCAAAGAGGCTGAAGAGAGACTGGAAGAAGCATGTCTACATGAGTTGAAGTTGCTTGTGCAGGAAACTCGGAAGAGAAAAGCCAAAGATGTGGATATGAGCACGTTGCTAATCCGATTGAGGGAGTGAGTAGACCGGAAGATGTTAAAAGTAGAAGACAATGTTAGTCTCAGATTAGATTTAGTCAATTCGGAGTTAGAGAAAATTAGGAATAGTGTGACAGCGGAGAGGAAGTCCAATGTTGTAGAAGTAGGAATTCAGGTGTCATTGGACTTATTATTAGAGACATTAGAGAAAAGTGGGTTAGGAGATAAAGAGTTAGATAAGTCACTCCTTAGTGCAATTGTAGTTCCTAGTGTAGAAGTAGTAGAATTAGTGCAAGAGTTGGTAGAATTAGCTATACCCGAAGAAGGAGAAGTATTAAGAAGATCATCAAGTTTGGAAGCTGATGATGAGGTAGACATCGGATCGGTGTAAGTACCAATTTTGAGATAGGGAGAGGCAGATATGAAGAGATGGATTGTCAGTTTGGATCTGCAGGTAGGAAGAGATGTTAGGAAGCAGTGCATAGGTAAGAAGAACTACCATTTGGTTTAGTATTTAAGGGGAGCATTCATAGTACTATGTTTGTTCAGTATTCATATTTCTGAAGATAGATAAAGTGAAGTGCTCTTTTCAGTGCTCGTCGCTTGAGCTTAATTCCGATTGTCAATTCCGTGTTTGTGTTTGTGAGTGTGGAGAATTCCGAAGTGCAAGTCAGTGTGTCTGTGGATGTTGGATTCTATAGCCTTGATCTTCATTCTGTGTGTTTGATCTTGAGTGAAGTGCATCAGAGCAATGCCTTGATAGATTCGAGAAGAATTGTAGTGTTGGTAGTATTCTACATTTGTGAGTGCAGCACGAAGTTGATGTGAAGCAATTTTGATTGAGGAAGTTGTGCCTTCAGTGGAGGGGTGGAACACAATTCTGAGGTGAAATCATTCTTTGTAGTGAAGTGCCATCTTTGGGAGAATCTAAATCATCACAATCAATAGTTGTTTGGACAGAATTTGCTATGTTGTGATTATGAGTGTGTATTTGTGACAAGTTGTCAAGATTGTGAGCTTGTTACTCTCTTCTGGGTGTAGTTTCTACCTGAGAGATTAAAGAAGAAATCAAGAAGAACTACAAGTGACTGTTTGACTTTGTATTTGACCAATTCTAAATTGTATCTCTACGGGAACAAACTTTACTTACCCGATTACCGCAAAAGTGATATTTGCCTGGTTGTCACACTATCACTCACCACTAAGCATTCAAAGCCTCTCCTTCTCTTCTCTCTGCCCTGTCACTTCAGCATCAGACCTTCACATCACCTTCAAGAAAATGGCCTCTCCATCTTCTGCTCTGTTGTCTCCAGCTCTCTTGCTCTGCTTTGAGCCTTCACTACAAGCTTTGAATTTTCCCATCTGCTCCTGCTCAGTCCTCTCTAAACCTCAAAAACTCTTTTGTCTCTAGCTCTCTTAGTGCTCACTGTAAAGCTCAAAAATTCCTCTCTATCTGTCTCTCTTGGTTCACTCTCCTGGCTGTCTCCTGATCAGTCACAATTCTTCCCTCAAAGTACAGTTCTTGTCCTATAAAACCCTATCCTCTCAAAGTTCATCTCATTCTCTTGAAGCACTCTCCTTGAAAAAAACTCTTTTCTGTCAACCCTTTTAGAACTCATCTCATTCTCTCATGAAGCACTCTTCCCTCGAAACCCTAAGTCCATTCACTATCTTGTCACTGCATCAGCAAGAGTCTCTTGGAAATTTCCCCACTCTTGCACTTCTGTCCAACCAAGGCACACGCAAACTTCAAGAATACTCCTCCCCTTTTCACAGCCCAAGACCAAATCCTTCAAAAATTCCCCTGAGCTCTTCACTTTTCATCCTGTCCAGTTCAAGGCAAGCTGCAAAATTTCTCTCCTTCCTTCTATCCAGTCTAGCCTATTACCTACAAAATTCCCTTCCTTTCTTCACTCCCTGTCCTAGTTCCTGTTCAGACTAACCAGCAGCAAACTTCAAAAATACTCTCTCTCACACACACCTTCACTGTCCAGGGCAACCCTTGATTTTCTCCTCCTTCACTATTCCTGTCATAGACCAGATATCATTTGAAGCATTCTCTAGGCTCTTTTGGTCAATCAAAGCCTTTCCTAACTGATTATCTTCCCCTTTTCCTTTGTCCTCCTGTCACAACAACAATCATCAACTTTTGAAATTTTCTCTCCTTTGTCCAACTCTCTCACAATAGAAACTCATCAACTTTCTATATTACATCCTCAATTCTGTCTAGTGCAAAATCTCTCAAAAAATCCTTTCCCTTCCCTCTTCTTTGTCAAGTGAAAAAAAATCTCTCAAAAATTCCTTCACTTCTCACTTTTCTGTCCAAGGCAAAATCTAGCACAAAATCTCCCAATTTTCCTTCTCTTCTACCCAGTATTGTTCTCTTGAATTATTCCCTTTCCTTCTCTGTCCAATTTTGTCCAGTGCTTTGTCCAGCACAATATATCTCAATACTCCTTTCCAATCTCTTCCTTCTCTGTCCAGTTCTCTATCCAACACAAAATCTTCCGATTTTTCTTCTCTTCCTTCCAGTACTGTTCTCTCAAATTACTCATTTTCCTTCTTTGTCCAGTTCTCTATCCAACACAAATCTCCAGGTTTTCCTTCTCTTCCTTCCAGTACTATTCTCTTGAATTCCTCCTTTTCCTTCTCTGTCCAATTCTCTATCCAACACAAAATCTCCCAGTTTTCCTTCTCTTCCTTCCAATATTGTTCTCCCAAATTACTCCCTTTCCTTCTCTGCCCTGTGAGCCGGCCTGCCTCTCACTCATGATGAACATCTGATGGCTATTATGGTAGTGCACCATGGACTAAGAAGGCAAGGAACCCCAACTCCATCATACTCCTCCAATGCTAACACTCCAAGACTCAATACCTTGCTCGCTAGAGAACTCAATGAGAGAGAGATAGTTACAAATGAAAGGATGATGAGTACCTCCTCACCCCTTGTTTATATACTTGCAAAATAAATACATACCATAGTTATTAATTATAGTAGTAACTCAAGTCACTAGACAAAAGTCAAAAAGTAGAAAGGAATATCCATTCACATGGGCATATTCCACTAGCATGTGATCTTATCTTGACCCAACCACTAAGTCAAGGATTCCTTCACACGGGCTATCCTTGGACTATAGAAGAATCCAAAACAAAAAGGCTTGCGGGCCCAAGAGTTCTCAACTCTTTCCTCAAAGCCAAACACCTAAGAATAATACCAAGTCAACACACTAGAATCCAAAATAGTGGTGCTCATGTTTTTCACTTCCTCTAAAGTAAGGTCCCCTTTATCTTAGCTATGACTAACTTTAGCTAATCATGACTAATGTAGAACCATCCTTTATCTCTATATAAATAATATCTCTCAAGTACTTGTAATACCAAGCTAAATATCACAATACCACACACATGCACAAATGGGTGTTACATTTACCCTGGACTAAGTTTTCACTTTGTCTTCAAAGTGAAGGTTTCTCTTCCTTCTATGATATATCTTCAACTTATCATGGTTAATCCTATCAAAGTGTCTTCGTCCCAACTCCTTGAGATCATAGATGTAATGTCAAAAGAAGAATATCCTCCACCATTGTGTAAGGTCTAGATCTCACTACAAGGGCCTTCCTCTCCCTAGCATGCATCCCTTCTGGATAGTTACCTCTTGTCACAAAATCCACAATCTCCTTGTACTCCATTGGAACCTCTTGCGTGACTGAGATTGTCATGAGCTCCTCATCCAGGAAGGAATCATCCATTAGCTCATCTCCATCATGATCATAGGCTCTAGATAACAAATCAACATTTGCATGTTTCTTTTGTGGCCTATCCTCAATGGTGTAGTCATGCTCAGACAAGAGTATCATCCTACTTGCTAGTCTTCCTTCAACATTAGGCTTGTTGAAGATGTACTTCAAAGCCTTGTGATCCGTGACAATGGTGGCTTTCCCTCCAATCAAGTAGTGTCTAAACGTCTTGAGACCAAAGATCACTGCCAACCCTTCTCTCTTTATGACAGAGTGGTTCTTTTTTGCTGAAACCATCTGCCTACTAGCATAAGCTATTGGATGATCATGCCCATCTTGGTCTAATTGACTAAGAGTGCATCCTATAGCTACATTAGAAGCATCAGTTTAGAGGATGAAAGGCTTACTCCAATCAGGTTTAGCAAGAATTGGAGCTACAAGGAGGGATTGCTTGAGCTCCTCAAAAGCTTTGAGACCCTCCTTGTCCTCCAAAATCACCATGTAGTCTACACCCTTCTTCATGTAGATGGTCAATGCATAAGCCTTGTTGGAAAATGAGAAGATGAACCTCCTATAGTACCCAACCATCCCCAAGAATTGGTGTAACTTTGTCAAGCTTGAAGGGAATGGAAGGTCTGAGATTTTCCTCACCTTTTCAAGATCAACTGCTATTCCATCCTTGGAGATGATGTGCCCCAAAAGTAGACCTTCTTCACATCCAAAAATGACTTCTTTGGGTTGAGTGATGCATTTGCCTCATCCAAGCATTGCAAGACCTTAATTAGGTGCTCAAAGTGCTCCTCCTTGCTCCCATAGACACAAAAGTCATCAATGAAGTCTCTCACAAATTTCCCAATGAAAGGTTCAAATACCTTGTTCATGAACCATTGGAATGTGGCTGGGGCATTGCAAAGCCCAAAAGACATGAGCTTGAAAGCGTAAGTTCTCCAAGGTGTGGTGAATGTGATGAGTTGTTGATGCTCTGGTGCAATCTTGATTTGGTTATATCCATTATAACCATCTCCAAAACTTTACCTCTCATGACCTGCAGCCTCCTCCAAGATCTCATCAATGAATGGCAATGGGTAGTAGTCTTTCTTGGTAAAAGCATTGAGCTTCTTGTAATCCACACATACCTGAAGCTTGCCATTCTTTTTCTTCACAATGATAATAGTGATAAATCTCCACCTCAAAGATAAATCCAGCCTCCTAGAGCTTATCAATCTCCTCCTTCACAACCAAAGATATTGGTAGGCTAATGCGATGTTGCTTTTGGCAGATTGGTCTTGCATGTGATTCCACCTCTATCTTGTGCTCCTCCAAGGTGACTTCCTTCAAATCCTTGTAACTGAAAGCAAACACATGGGTGAACTTACGGAAAATCTCCTCAAATCTCACCTTCTCCTCCTTGGTAACATTTGGACCATACTTGAGGGTAGATAACCTTCTCTCTACCTCCTCAAGTGTCAATGGTGATTCAAAACCTTTGGCTTAGGTGCAAAATCCATAGCACACAAAGGATACACATCTGAATTAGATTTGGATTCATCCTCCTCCGTGGAAGTCTCCTCTTCCATGCTTGTGTCCACACCTGATGCTCCTTCTTCAAAATCTGATTCCCAATAATCAGAAGGTGGTGTATGTGAATGTGAAGTGTTGGTGGTGTTAGTCATAGGAACTATGACTCTATGGTTTGATGACCCAATCCTCAATTACCCTTTGTGTCATTGATCTGTTGTGCATGCTGCTCTCAACCATGGCCTCCCAAGAAGTAATTCTTAGCTTGAATCCTTCAAGACTTGGAAAATCATGAGATTTTGAACTCCCATAACTGAAACTACCACCCTATCCATCACCCCTACTGGTGGAACTTGTTGCTTGTTTGCCATGTTCACCATAAATGTTGAAGGTCTTGAGGGTATCATACCCAACTTCTTCATAAACCTTTCTGATATGGCATTTATTATTGATCCTCCATCAACCAATGCATCCTTGATATTGTGACCATTCACTCTCACATCAATCTTGGAGGCATATTCACAAGCCTCCCATGGTGTTGGCTTGGCATCCACCACCCCCATTGAAATTGGAGCTTTTGCCTTCTTCTTGATCTTGCTCCTTGTAGAACTCAAACCACCTCTAAGCTCTTTTCTCAAGGTAGGGTTCAAAGCAATCAACTGGCCCACTGTGATGTTAGCCTTGTGACTACCAACATCCTCCAACACATTGTAGTTCCATTGTTGCTTTGAAATCAAGAAATCCTCCATCCCCAACTTTTTCCTTGGAGTCTTTGTTGTTGATGGTGTTGAGGTGCAAGTGCTCCTAGTAGATATAGGAGTATCCTTGCTTGGAGTAAATCCTTGAGAAGAGTGAACATCTTGTGCAAAATGAGCTCTCTTCTTCTCTTGTGCCAAAAGCTCCAAATTAAGACCCTTGGAGTTTGAGCACTCTCCCTTCTCATACTTGGTCTCAACCACATCTATGGAGGCTATCCCCTTACCTTTTTTTGATTAGGAGCCACTTGGGTTTTAATACCTCCTTCTTTCTTTCTATTGGTTCCCTCATAACCCCTTCCTCCATGGTAAATAGAATTTGGGCAATTCCTTTGGATGTGACCTCTTCCTCCACAACCAAAATAGTTTCTTTCATTGAAATTGTTGGTTGGTTGGCCTCCTCTTTATGGATAACTTCCATAACTCCTAGGCCCTCTCCTCACATTATGATCCACCTCTCTCTTCTCCCATAGTTGCACCACATTGATCTTGAGATCTGCAAGTTGTTCTATGATGGTTTGAAGTGGATCCTTTGGTGGAGGTGCAAGAATTGGAGCAACTAATACTTGTGGTGCAACTCTTGCCACCAAAGTATCAGAAGTTCCACCATACTTGTAACCTTGAGGAGGATGCACAACCTCCTTCACCACCAAATCACTCTCATCTCCTTCTAAACTGTCCTCCATACAAATTGCGATCTTGAGAGCTTCAACCTTGGAAGAAGGTTTCTCATATCTCACCTTGCTTCTAATTTGTGGTCTTAACCCTCCCAAAAAATTCTTTGTGAGCATGACCTCTATGCCAATCATAGTAGTCTCCACATCCTCATCCTTCCTCAACACTATGCAAAATCTGGACTCTAACTTTTCCACTCTTTCCACATAGACTTTCACTTTCTCTCCATCTCCTTGTTTGAGAAAGGTAACCTCACTCATCAATCTTTCATAAGTCTCATCTGGGAGAAAGTTCTCAATGAGTGCTGAAGTGAAACTCTCCCAAGACTCTTCTTCCCCATCTCTCTTCTGTCTCTTTTGATTTTTTGATTCATACCATGTAAGTGTTGCATCCTCAAAGATATCTGGTAATAATGAGGCCCACTCATTATTCCTCCTCTCATTGTTTCCTATGCAAGCTCTCTTGAAGTCTCTCACAAAGGCTTCCACATCTTCTCCATCCTTGCCAAAGAAAACTGGAAGTTTCTCCATCTTAACCCCTCATTATCTTTCTTTTCTCTCAATTTCTTTTTTCTCTTTTCTTTCTCTCATGTTATAACTAATAGAGTATGTAGATGACTAACACCATTTGAGAATAATCCACCCTAGAGAACACAAAAGGTTCAGGTTACCCCAAGATTTCTATAACAACATCAAATCCTAAAGCGCATATTAATCGAACTCTCATGGATAGTTTATCCATAAGTTGAAAGATTATCTCCATCACTAATCTTGAGAACAAGCTGATGAAGGTAGTAGTATTTCTGTAGTTGTACTAAGACTCTCTCCAAGATCCTTCACCAAAGTCTCTAAAAGTGATTTTACTCCACTATACTCATGTCCTTTTGGAAGTCTTTCAACTCCACAAACCTCACACAACTCCTTGGTCTTAGATCTTCTCCCTCCCAATCTTGGTGAAGAAAGGCCAACATGCAAACCCAAGTCAAGTAAGCCTCTCCTTTCCCTCAATCTCTTGCTCTCAAAGGTCAATGGACATGAACTTGCCTTATGTCCCTTGTCTCCACATAGAAAGCACTTAGACTCACTCTTTCCTCCAAGTGGCGTAGGTTTTTGGATCCTCTCAACACTCTCTTCAAATTCTATTGTAAACTCTCTTTTCCTCAAATCCACCCCTTAAATCACCTCAAACACTTGGAGAACCTTGCATAGTCTTAATTTCCACTCTTGATGACACTTCATGTTCCTAAGATGAATCTAAACACTCAAAAATGCTTTTTGTTGCTCTTAAACTCCTCATGCATGAGATCTCCACTCTGCAGAATTGACCTTTCCTCACAATGTCACTCAAATCTCCCAACCAGTATGTCACAGTCATCTAAAATTTTGCACACTTGATCACATCTTTAGGGTGTCCCTCTCTAAAAAATTTCCAATATTTTTATTAAGCCATTTGGCCTAGACACCTTTCTATTCAATACACATATTTCAGATTTGGTCTTAAAACCACCCCCTTCACTTCAGAAACTCATAACTCCATGCGCAAGAATGATCTCTCTCTAATTTTTTTGGCAGCAAATAGGATAAAATGCATTGAATTTTCTAGAAAGATTTCAAGACAATTTACCAAAAATTGAAGAAATGATAGACTCTGTACAATTTTCCAGAGAGCATGTAGTTGCGGGAGCAATTTACCCTATCAACTTTAAAAAATTCTAGCCCAATGCGCATAATAGTTCTCACAATAATTCCAAGTTTGCTAACTGAAGGACAACCCAAGCTATCATGTGTATAAATTTAAAGTTCAGATCTCAAACTTGAGATTTTGCCCAAAATCACCTTAATCCCCAAAATTTGCAATCCATCTCACACAATCTCTCCAAATCCTCTCATGTGTACAAGATGTACAAAATCACCTCAAAGACATCGTTATGAACTACAGTGTATACAAATGGATCCTAGTTCTCTAAAATAAGTTCAGCCCTCTCCTCTCTTAATGTTCTCGCCAAGTGAGCTCTCATAGCCTCCTTTTGCCTAATGTAGAATTGAACGCGGAACATAATCTTGCCTTCTAGAGAGGTCCTGGCAACGGAACCAAAAATGTGAGCCGGCCTGTCCCTCACTCAAGATGAACCTTTGATGGCTATTATGGTAGTGCACCATGGACTAAGAAGGCAAAGAACCCCAACTCCATCATACTCCCCTAAGGTTAACACTCCAAGACTCAAGACATTGCTCACTCGAGAACTCAATGAGAGAGAGATAAGATGAAAGGATGATGAGTACCTCCTCACCCCTTGTTTATATATTTTCAAAATAAATACGTACCAAAGTTACTAATTACCATAGTAGCTCAAGTTACTAGACTAAAGTCAAGTAAAGTCAAAAAGTATAAAGGAATATCTATTCACATGGGCATATTCTACTAGCATGTGATCTTATCTTGACCCAACCACTAAGTCAAGGATTCCTTCACATGGGCTATCCTTGGACTATAGAAGAATCCAAAGCAAAAAGGCTTGCGGGCCTAAGAGTTCTCAACTTTTTCCTCAAAGCCAAACACCAATAATAATAAGAATAATACCAAGTCAACACACTAGAATCCAAAATAGTAGTGTTCATCTTTTTCATTCCTCTCAAGTAAGGTCTCCTCTATCTTAGCTATGACTAACTTTAGCTAATCATGACTAATGTAGAACCATCCTTTATCTCTATATAAATAATATCTCTCAAGTACTTGTAATACCAAGCTAAATATCACAATACCACACCCATGCACAAATGGGTGTTATAGTTCTGTTCTGTGTAGGGCTCTTTCCAACACAATATCTCTCAAAACTCCTTCCCTCTCTCTTCCTTCTCTGTCTAGTTCTATTTCAAGCACAAAATCTCCCAATTTTCCTTCTCTTCCTTCTAGTACTATTTCTTGAATTACTCCTTTTCCTTCTTTGTCCAATTCTTTATCAAGCACAAAAATCTCTTGGCTTTCCTTCTCTTCCTTCAAGTGTTGTTCTCTTGAATTCCTCCTTTTCCTTCTCTGCCTCGTTATTAGCCTTTTCTCTTGAAAGATCCCTCTGCCAAACCCCTATCTCCAGCCTTTCTCCTTTGAATTTCCTCCCCTTCCTTCCCATTGCTGCCTCCCGAAACTTCCTGCCCTAAAGCCTCCAAAGTTCCTCCCCAATCAGCAAGCCTCTACAAACATATGTCCCTCCTCCTCTAGTCTTGTCAACACCAAACCCTTTCAAGGCATTTTTCTTCAGCCTCTATCCACTTGAAAAACCTTCTTAGGCCACTTTGTCACTACTCAACATGGAAAATCCCAAAATAACTCTTTTGCTCAAAGTGTCCCAAATAAACTTTCTAGAGCCTTTTGCTCAAAATTACTAAATGAACACTCTCACGACTTATTTGCTCAGATGGCACTGAACTGAAATACTCCCTAAATGCAATAACATGAACAAAATTCTGAGCTCGTGTAACATAAATTTAAGCCTTGAGTTGGTGGCGCACAAAGAAACTCTTGAGCTCATGCACAATTTTTCAAACCCTATGAGCTCTTGAAACATAAAAGGACTTCTGAGTTTACTCAACCCTTGAAACTTCCTCAGGCTTATGGCAACACACAATAACTTCCAACTTTACAATGGCATGAAAGATAATTCCCAAGATACAATAACATAACAAAATGCCAAAGTCACTGTAACTTAAAGTCAACAAAACTCTCCTACCAAATGCACCAATGGTTCACGTAGATTACTTTCCCTACAACACCATGTTTGTGTGAGGAACCTTGAATTTTGAGCGTTGGTGCTCTAGTGTGCTCTCGGTAGTGAGGTTAGAGTGATGACCAGTCAGACTATCTTTGTTTCTCTCCAATGAGATAGGAAGTGATGACCTACAGACTATGAGAATGCGTGTTGTGATGGCAGGTTATAAGTCATCCTTGCCTCTAGTGTATTTGTCTTAGATAGAGTCACATTAGTGGATAGTGTTTTGTTAGTTTTGGCACTTGTGATGCTTGGTTGGTGTTGGCACTTGGTGGGGTACTTGCGGTTGTAGTTTGTGGTTGCATTTGGTGGTTCCAGTTTGTGGTTGCAATTGCAGTTACTTTGTCATAATGGAGTTCTTTGGGGATTCCAAAGGAGTTAGCCCTGCAGTATGTAGTGAGTTTACTTGGGAGTGGTGCTCAATATCAACCTATATCTTAGGTCTTAGTGAGGGAGGAGATTGACTCTGAGTTTGAGTTTGACATAGGAGTTGATTTAGTTGAGGGTGTACTTGGCATGTCTGCACCGTTGTTGTAGGACATGGATAAGATTTATGAGGCCTCCAAAGGCCCTAGGTGTTACTTTGGTACAGTGGGTACCATTGAGTTGGATGACTTCATCGAAGAGTTTGATAGTTGGTGTGATTTGTAGCAGATGCAGAACCCACCTTTGTTTATGCCCTTCATGGCATGGAAGGGGTTGTTTCAACACTTGGAGGGTCCGCCAATGGATGACTACCATGAGTTCAGGAGAGCTCATTTGGAGGAGATTGAGTTATGGAGACAGTATTGATCTCCAAACTATATCTTTATCACTTCATGCTCAGTTGCCAAGAGTAGATTGGCTGTACCCACGAGTTCTAGCTCAAGTAGTGTTGGTGGAGCTAGTGGAGGTGCACTAGATGGAGATAATGTTACCACAAGTGGAGGTACTATTGTAGGAGGTGGTGTGGTATTGGAGTTTAACCCCATGGTGGAGCTCTTCTAGTGTTTGAGGTAGAACTACCAAGGAGTATGGACTGACAAGCTGAGGAGCTTGCATGAGTTCTAGTGGAAGGTTGGAGAGAGCTTATGCAAGGCATACACTTGCATGAGGTGGTTGATCAGTTTCACTCAAGGAGTTATTGAGGCCCAAGCAGTCTAGTTTTGGAATGGAATATTGGACAAGGAGTTGCAATGTAGAGTTTATGATGCTACATTGTTACATGCTACTTCACCTACTTTGGCAGTGGTCTTTGGTTTGGCTGACCGTATTGAGCTCAACATGGTGGAGGAGAGGGTGGTGACATCTGGATTTAGTAAGGAGACCTCATCCACAATTGTGACTTCTTCTAGAGTGCAGCATAGTGCACCACACACAATTGGTTTTTGAGGACAAGATGGACAACCCAGATCCTATGAAGCGAGTGGAAGGCCTACTGTAGTTAGACCCTTACCTTCATTTTTGGGTCAACAGCAACCAGTGAGTGGTAGTGTTGCGTGTTAGACTTGTGGTGGACCTCACCATAGGAGAGAGTGTACTCAAGGCAGTGGACCAAATACATTTGGTGCATCACAACCAGCATAGAGGTAGTGTGAGCATTGTCACAAATTTGGTCACAGTAGTGACCGATGCTTTGACTTACACCCAGAGTTACAAAGTGGTAAGGCTGCTATGGTAGGTAGTAGAGGAGCTCCAGTTCATGGAGGATGCGGTGGTAGAGGTGGTGGTAGAGGATCTACACTTAGTAGAGGTGCAATACCTGCCCTTACTTCTGATACAACTATGGCTACTCGGATTGAGCAGTTGGAGCAGAGATTGGCTAGTATGGCCATTGCTCAGAGGAGATCAGATTTGGGTGTTGAGGCTTCCACCTCATATGTTAGTGATAGAGATGCTTTGGACTTCATGTGCAGAGCAACTCAGGTGGATGCATCTACAGTAGTGACAAAGAGTGCAGTACGTGCTCCAAAGCCTGGAGAAGCATCAATGGAGTTGGACCCACAGAGAGGAGGGGTTGGGACATAGGTCAAACTTCCCTAGTCTTTCATGCTATCAGAGGCATTGTAGACAACATCCATGGCTCCTAGATGCCCCAGTGCAGGTGTGGTTGGTGGTGATGGAGTGCATGATGGACTACTTACTAGTCAACCACCTGCTACGACACAAATTGAGTATAGCATGAGGTTGGGGGCGGCTCAATTGATTATGCGTTGCCCTTTGTTTTCAGCCAGTGACATGTTTATATTGGAAGTTGATCTAGCACCAGTGTTCCAATTGGCTACCATGCTTTATTAGAGTAGGGATGATGTGGTTTCTACTACTAGAGCAGAGGTGGTTGGTAGTGGAGCTAACTTGGTTGAGGAGCATGGGATTTGTTTAGCGACCGGTGGTTTATGGCAAGCAACAAGGGCTAGATTGGAGGAGTTGCCAACTAGACCAGCCTTTGAGAGAGCATGGTTCACACCTGGTGTTGTCCTATTGAATAACCAAAGGGGGATTTTCCGCTTGGTGGGACCTTCAGGGAAGGTTTATACACCACAAGAGTCTTGTTAGACTCTGGTGCGTAGCCCTTATGTTGGAGAAGGCTATAGTAGTCGGTTTGGAGTTACATAAGACCAATGTGGAGAGGTGTCCATTTCAGATCCAGACATCTCTAAGTGGTGGTTTGGTACATTATATCACACATGTGGAGCTTGTTGTCCAGGTTCAGCTTGGTCATCCGACTGATAGCTTGGTGGTGAGAGCTCAAGCTGTTGCGACAATAGTTGAGTCATACAATGTGCTAGTTGGGAGAGTAGTGTTATATCCCATGGGTTTCAATATTGACTATTGGGAGGAGATAGCCTCCTATAGACCAGGTTGGCAGTCTGGTGAGGGATGAGTATGTTGCCTACCAGTACGCTTCAATAGTGGCAGTCTTGGCTCACTACAGTTTGGGACCATGGCAACATCAGTTTTAGCTTTCAATGGTGTAGTTACTTGGCTTGATAAGTTATTGAAGTGGACTCCAGTACTAGAGGAGATCACTTGGATTTAGAGTATGAGTAGGATTTTTCCATCCACCTTGGATGTTCCATTGTGGAGTTCTGAGGAGGCATTGCAACAACATGTAGATCGGTTGGTGCAATAGGCTTGGAGTGGAGCCTTTGTACCACTAGGAGATGAGTGTAAGGATGAGCTTCCAGAGTCGACTACCTTGACACCTCTAGATACCACACTCATTGCTTGGCAGTATCCAATAAAGGGAGTATGTCTATTGGAGTTGTTTGGTGGGATGAGCACCGGACTGGCTGCGGTCATATAGGCGGGTATAAGAGTACAAAGGTACTTGTATGTGGAGAGAGATGAGACTGCTAGGCGAGTCTCTCTACATCATGTGGCACACTTGGCCTATTGGTATTCGGAGTTATTATTGATATCAATAGTCAAAGGTTACCAGAAGGCCCTACCAATAGACATTTCCTTACTGGGGGCGCATGATCTAGAGAGACATGGGCCTATTCACTTGGTGTTTTCTAGATGGCCATGTGCTGGTCAAGGTTTGGGTCTTTAGGATCCTCATTCTAGTGTGTTTTGGGAGATGTTACGGATACTACGACATCTCCAAGTTCATCAATCTATTTCTCCAACTTACCTTTTGGAGAATGTTCCTTTGATGGGTGATTCACACACATTCTTGAATGGGACCTGCTGTATTGTTAGATGCAGCCAAAGGATCACGGGCTCATTGTCTTTGTCTTTGGTGGACAAAACTCTTACCAAGAGAGGCTACAACGTGCATATGATGGGATTCAGCAACTAGACCACATCCTTGTTGATGACATCTTGGATGTGGGGCGTTAGTCTCAAACGGTGTAATACCAAGAGCTAGCCATATGATCTAGATGTGAAATTTGGTTTGGTAACATCTAGAATGATGTTATACATGATGGTCAAAATAGATTAGATAGAAGTATCACCAAAAGAGTACTTCTACTAATAGGGCAGAAACCAAAATAGACTTGAGAACCTTAGAACCAATAGCTAGACATATGATATAAAGGTGAGAATTGGTTTGGTAACATCTAGAAGGATGTTACACATGATGGACTAAAAAGATCAGAAAGAGCTATCACCAAAAGGGGACTTCTACTTATAGAGTAGGAATTGAAATATACCGGAAATCTTTGAAGGCAATTTCGGAGGCCTAAACAGATGAATTAGGCCTAAAAAATGTACAAAATCCTCCCCCCAATAGAGGAAAGGCTAGCCTTTCCTCCCCCTTGCTTTGTCTTGTCGAGAGCTTTCCAACGGTACCTTACTCATGTGATTCTAAGATTCCTACAAGAAGATTCCCTAAAAGATTCCCTCCGGTCAAAACTTGTTTGACCAACCAGATAGGACCTAGACCAGACATGTCACCCATCCGAGTAAGTAATCCAAGGGTGGAGCTTGCTGATGTGACAACCCGGCAAATATCACTTTTGCGGTAATCTGGTAAGTAAAGTTCTTTCCCGTAGAGATACGAGTCAGAATTGGTCAAATACGAAGTCAAATAGTAACAAGGTAGTTCTTGGTTGTGTCTTTAGTCTCTCAGGTAGAAACCACACCTAGAAGAGAGTAACAAGCACTAATTCGCAACCTTGTCACGAATTAACACTCCCTAATCACAACTCCATCAAATCTTTCCAAACAATCTTGATTGTGATGATTCAGGCTCTCCCAAAAACGGCACTTCACTGCAAAACAATTTTGCCTCAGAATTGTGTTCCACCCCTCCACTGAAGGCACAACTTCCTCAATCAAAATTGCTTCACATCAACTTTGCACTACACTCACAAATGCAGAATACTACCAACACTACAACTCCTCTCAGATCTGTCAAGGCATTGCTTCGATTGCACTTCACTCAAGATCAAACACACAGAATGAAGATCAAGGCTGTGGAATCCAACATCCAACAAGCACTCTGACTTGCACTTCAAATTTCTTCAAACACTCACAAACATAGACACAAGGTTGATACTCGAAATCAAGCTCAAGCGACGAGCACTACTTCACATCACTTTGCTTTATCTATTCTCAGAAATTATGAGCATTGAACAACATTTGACTGCAAATGCCACTCTTAGGTAATGAATAAATCGATAGTAATCTTCCTAATACACCTCTTCCTAATGACTCTAAAAACTTGCAGATCTGAAATGACAATGCAACCCTTCATATCTGTCTATTCAAATCTCAAATCGGTTTCTACTCCGATCCGATGTCTACTTCTTCTTCTTTATTCAAACCCAAACCCGAAGTAACTTTACTTCCTAATATTCTGTCCTCAAGTTTCACAACTCCCAATTCCTCCACTAATTCTAACACTTCTCCTTCCTGATCTGCAATTACTATCATAATTAAGCATTCTAAATCTCTATCTCTCGACCCACTCTTCTCTAAGGTGTCAAATGTCAAATCTAAAGACACTTGCACTCCTATCTCTCTTACTTTGGGTCTAACTACTATCAATTCCTTTACTAGTTCTACTGTGTCATCGTCAAGAATTGTAATTGAAAAAATGAATACACTATCTACACCTTCAATTTGTAACCCACTTTCCACTAATCACTCATGTTACTGACCCAAAGACACTTACTATCTAATCCTACACTTTGGTTTTATTCACAACTACTACTTCTCCTTTAATTCATGTTCCATCTTCAATCAAAACTGAAATTGAAGTCATGGGTATCCTAACTATCTTCTTTCCCTACTCTAACTTCCTCTGATCCCTTTGGCAAAACTCCAAAAGTCACCTTCACTGCACTCCGAGGTCCGACATCCTCAGATTTAGTCGGTCATCTTAGTCTTGAGGCAAAGTCTTTAGACCCGAAGTCATGTAAACCCGAAGTCCGAAGTACGAAGTCGGAAGTCACATTGACCCGAAGATACTTTGACCCGAAGTACATCTACTCTAGAAACTTCAAATGCTTGTAACTTCTTGTACAGACCTCCAAACTTTGCGATTTTGGTGGCAATGGAAAGCCCTAAACGAGGCGCTTCTAATGAAATATAACACGCTTGATTTGGACTTGTGTGCATTGAGATATAGCCCCCGCAAGAATCCTGACCTGCAATTTCTATTTCTCCTTTGGGTTTGCTCTCCTTCAACGTTTGATCTGAGTTTTTTTTCCCCTCTGAAACAAAGTAAACTTCTTTGGGTTTGATCCAGTCCAAGTTCTTCTTCCTCTAACACAAAGTCTACTTCCTCAAGCTTTATCAAAACACAAGTTTGCACTCATTTCTTCTCCATTTGGTTTCAATTTGGTTTCAACAAGGCACTTCTTCTTCAAAACTCGTCCAAAATGAAAAATGTGAGTACCACAATTGACATGTCACCTATCTGTGTGCCTAATCCTATGGTGTAGCTTCCTTGGAGGAGATCCTCTTTGCCTATATAATAAAGAGAAGGTGCTCCTTTGGGGCATCAAATGTTTGAGTGTGCAATCCGTGTTTTCTCTCTTCTCTTGTCCTCGGAGTATTACAGACGGTGGTAGTGGCTGATAGGTCACTTATGGCAGTGGTGAACCTAGTTGGATAGCCTAGAGCCACTTTTCCCACACTTATGAGTTTCCTAGGCTCTCATGCTTTTCAAGAGGGAGGACCTAGACTTGTTTGGGACTCACAATTATAGTAGTTAGTGGAGCCCAATGCCGATCCAAGAGAGCGGGCAATGAGTTTTTGCACTAATATTACCGCTATTCCAGCAATATCAGAGGCATCTAAGCATAAGGTGTTAGGTTTGGCTATGTACCTGAACTGTTTGACCTGGATTGTGAGCCTTGGTTTGGCGGAGTAGCATAGGATGCGCTTGATAGGCATCACCACTCGGACACTTGTGATCCCTGTGCCTATCGAGATAATTCAGGCAAATGTTGGGAGCGATGGACCGAGTGGATATGGTATTCTTGGGACAAAGCCAATAGCTACTAGGGAGAGTGGTCTACTTGGAGTCCATCTAGGTGAGCGTGAGCTACTTGGATTACACCCTTGGTCCACTTGGGATGCAGCTAGAGGACATGTGGAGCTTGCAGCTAGAGTGAAGTGAGTTTTTCACACATAAGTTAGGACCTCTAGTGGTCAGGAGCATGACAATACTGCTCCAAAGGGCCTAGTATAGCAGCCAGTCAATACATCTTCCACTCCTTTGACAGTTATGGAGGATACTTGGGAGCCAGATCTTGGACCCAAGCTTACAAGAGAGGAAAGATGGAGAGTTTGGAGGTTCTTGAGGAGCTACATGAGTTATTTTGCCTTCAATATGAAGGCTTTTGGTGCTTTGAAGGGACCTAGCATACAGATTCAGCTGACTAGCGATACACCAGTTCTCTAACATCCTTATTGCTATAATGACATGGAGAGGACATTGATTTAGAGCTCAAGTAGAGACCTTTTTGAGGCTGGTTTGGTGGAGATCTCACATGGAGAGTCTGCATCAACTACAGTGATGCTAGCCAAGAAGGATATGCATGGCAATTACACAGATAGGCGGATGTGTGGAGATTACCATCCTATCAACCAATAGACTACGGCTGATTAGTATGTCATGCCTATACTAGAGGAGATTTTTGGTGCGATTGGGCATGCAAACGTCTTCAGTGCTTTGGATCTTTGAGCGGGATATCATTAATTGCCAATCAAGGAGGAGGATAAGTCCAAGATATCATTTTGGGCTATTGATCCTCACGACAAGGATGTGTTATATCAATGGAAGTTCTTACCATTTGGGTTAAAGAATGCTCCTGCTGAATTCTAGAGGGTCATGGATAGGATCTTAGTTGGATTGGATTTTACTCTATGCTCTATTAATGACATTTTAGTCTATAGCACTACTATGGAGGAGCATGAGAGATAATTGTTGGAGGTGTTTGAGAGGTTGACATCTCATGGACTCAAATTACATCCTGAAAAGTGTAGGTTCTTCCATGAGCAGGTTGAGTATTTGGGTCACACTATTTACCCCAGAGGACTTGGTGTTCAATAGACCAAGGTGGAGGCTATTGCACATATTCCTTGGCCTACAAAGGTGAGTAGAGTGCAAGCATTCCTTGGGTTGGTGCACTTCTATTGCCGTTATGTGAGAGGATTTAGTACCATTGCCAAGGCCTTGATGAAGCTGACCAAGCTTACACAAGAGCGGTGTTGGGAACATGAGCAAGAGAGAGCATTTGTAGTGCTCAAGGAGAGCTTGACATCTTCTCCTATTTTAAGGAGACCAATCAAAGGACGACCATTTCAAGTTCATATTGATTGGAGTATGTTGGGGCTTGGAGCAGTGCTCATCCAACATGATGATGAGGGGAAGGATTTTGTGGTTGCCTATGCTATTTGCTCCAACAATTCAGCGGAGGCAAAGTATAATTCATATGAGGGAGAGTGCTTGGTAGCAGTTTGGGTAGTGGCACATTTCTGATGTTACCTATTTGGTAATCCCTTCACTCTTATCATTGATCATCAGCCATTGAAGTGGTGATGGAGTCCAACAAGCTTTCAGGGAAGCTTGCACAATGGGCTCTGATATTATAGGATTATGATTTCATAGTTGTTCACAAAGCTAGAGTGGTGAATCGTGATGCAGATGGGTTGAGTAGAAACCCATGTTCCAACCAGCAGGATCAGACCGGAGCACGTTGGCATGGTGAGATAGACGAGGAGATGGTGCCTAGGTGGCATGCATTGGCCTTTTTGTGTATATTTTTTTAGGCTTTGGTGGTATTTCTCTCAGCGCATATAGGAGGAGCTATTGAGGTCATAGATCCAAAGAGTGAAGATATTGGTATAGTTTAGCAAGACATTCATGGTGACATCTTAGTGATGGACTATCTTTGCACTGGTGCTTTGGGTGGCATAGTTGGGACCAAGGAGAGAGATTGTGTTCTTCAATGAGCTAGATGGTTCAGATTGGAGGGCATACACCTTTTGCGTGTATGGGAGGATGGTAGAGTGAGAGTAGTACCATTTCCATCTCGGAGACTACAATTGGTCTGTCATGCTCATGAGGAGCTAGGACATTTTGGAGTAAAGCATACATATAGCTTACTCCACAATCACTATTGGTGGTACAATATGCAGACCAAGGTACAACAATTTGTTGCCAAATGTGTGGTTTGTGACCAAGTGAGAGCATCAATGCTCTTACACCACAGTTACACCCATTACCTATCATAGGATTGGGTTAGCACTGAAGTTTGGATTTGCAGGACCTTTACTGTTGATTGTGAGACATCATTGGTATGCTTTGGTGATGGTGGAGCACTTCTCCAAGTGGATTGAGTTGGTGGCACTTCCAGACAAGTCTAGTGAAGGGACAACTTACTTGTTCTTGGATTGAGTTCTTAGTCATTTTGGTGTACCAACTGAGGTTTTGACTGATCTGGGTATAGAGTTCTAAGGGGAATTTCAGGTCTTGTGTGACAAGGCTTTGATTGATCATTGTAATACATCTCGAGATCACCCTAAGGCAGATAGCTTAGCAAAGAGAGTGGTTCAGACGGTGAAGGGAGGATTGTGAAAGTATGGTTTGCAGAGAGGCCACTTGGGAGATTGGGATTTCCAATTACCTTGGTCGGCCATGGGCTATCAGTTCAGCCGGCAAGCCTCCTTAGCATCCTTCTCTCCTTACTTTCTACTCTATGGACAAGATCTAGATTTATTTGTAGCCATTCATCAAGATGCTACTGTAGTCTTGGACTTGGATGATCCTGATGTATGGGTGAGCGTAGGTCCTCAACGGGCAGAGATCTTTTGGAGAGTGATGCCGATGGCCTCTGAGAACTTGGCAATTGCTCAGCATAGGGATACCTTATGTTATGCTACTCTTCAAGGAGGAGGTTATAAGCCTTTGATCAGTTGATTTCATCTAGGTGACTATGTATATCTATAGCAGACAACACCGACAACACGTGATGTTTCAACAGGCCACACTACCTTGAGAGTGCGTGAGGTTTTACTATCTGGAGTCCTTGTGTTAGAAGGATCATGTGCACAATTGTGCGCCATGCCACCTCCCAAATATTGATGGTACTATGGACCCAAGCTTGGCACTTGTACGTGCAGGCTTGAGGTGTATGTTATGTGGCTCTTTTGGTGGAGCTACTACTATGTTAGTGTGTGATAGTTGTTTGAGAGGATGGCATATGGCATGTATGACTCCTCTCCTCACAGTGGTTCCTCAAGGATAATGGTTATGTCCTAGATGTATTTGACCTATAGCTAGTTTATTCTTTATATGGTATAGATTGCAGACAAGCAACTAATGATGGGGCTCCATAGGGTATACCATATACTTTGAGTAGATGGCTATCTAGAGTTAGAAGGACCTAACCACCAACTAGGGGGGCAATTGTGGCACTTTAGAGTTTAAGTGTGAGTTGTGCTTCTATAGTGTATGTATGTTGACAATGATGTATGTTGTGTAGTGATGTATATATGCATGACAAATGTCACGCCATTTGTAGTGTTGCATCTAGATTGCTTGGACATTGGAGTTCCAGTTGATAGTAGTTAGAGGCATTTTGGCAGTTACTCATAAACTATTTCCGACGGTCAAATTTTGTGTTTAGGTTACTGACTTCATGGCGGGGCCCAACATCACTTGCACTATCCACACCATCGGGTGTGCCATCAGTGGGACCGTTGAGATAAGACCTAGGTCAAAATCAAGAGTATACCCTGGAAGTGCAGCTCCAAAGGGCTCACTTCTTTGATGTTGAGCCTTTGAGTTCTTGGCTAGAGTGGACAAAAAGCCGGCAAGCTTTACCAAGAGTCTCTTAGCTAGAATGGGTGTGGCTTGACTGTAATTAGTGCACTATTGTTGGCAAGTTGTTGAAGATCAGATCAAGTACTGATCGGAGTTCAATTGATTTGAGTTGTAAACAATCTGATTATTGTGGCCCTTTAGAGTTTATGTGTGAGTTGTGCTTCTATAGTGTATGATGTTGACATCAATCTATTTTGTGTAGCAATGTATATATGCACAACAAAGTTCCAATTTTATACCAAAAATGTAATCTAAAGTCTACTCAAGACTTCAATCCGTACCCCTATATCTAACCTCCAAATTGCTAGACTCCTCACTACAAGTGAAGAGCTCTTCCACCCACTCTTCTTTGCCATCATGTGCTCATGGACTCTAGGTCATTGGAACGCTATTCCCTCTCCTGGGACATATGATTCTAACTCCCTCAGGCCTTTACAAAATGACACTCTCATCCGGCTTTGTGACTTGCATTCCTTTAGGACAACTACTAAGAGGAACAAGATATCTTCTTGAAATTTCAGATTTCCCTCAATGAAGTGTTACTTTTATAGTGCTTTGAGATGCTTTCATTCTTCAATTGATTTGCAATTGACCCTCATAAATTCTATGTGTTTATTTCTTGTCACTTGTAAATTATCCTTCTCACAACTCAACCATTTCCTTGATTATACATTCTTGATTGGCGTGACCTAAAGAAAAGTTGTTACAACTTCTTTGGATCAAGTTGAGCCTCCCAATATGAAGTTGCCTTACTTCAAGTCTACCCTTCCATAAGTGCGGTCCAAGTACTTCTTTCTCTGACCCAAAGTCAACTCCTTTGGGTCTATGCTGAACATATGATTCTCCTCTTTTCTTGATTATTAAGCTGCAATTTGGCTTCAACAATACACTTCTTTTTTAAAACTTGTTAAAAAATGTGGGTATCACAACATCACCTTTAACCTCCTAGTAATCTCTCCTACTTATTCTGATGTCTTCTCAAGAACTAATTCCTCCAAAGTTCCTTCTATTTCCAATTCATTCTGATATATCTTGAACTCTTCTTCAAACTCCACTTTTAATGTCTTTGTCTCCTACACATAGTGTGCAATTTGAGCTTCTAAACGTTTCACTAGATCCTGCAACCTTTCTTCTTCATGACTTCTACTAGTAAGTTCTTGTTGCCAAGCTTGATCCTTCTTTGTTGCAACCAATCATAAGCTATCCAACTCTTGCTCCAATACAACTATGATAGCCTTGGAGTGCACTACTTTGAATCATGTGTCATTGAACTCTGCCTTTGGTCTTTTGAATGCCATTTTTTACTCCCTCAATTCTTCTCCTTGATGCTCCATAATACTACCATGCTTACTAAAAATCTCATGTAGATCCTTTGAACTCTACCATTGAACTACTACATCAACCAAAAATACTATGGCTTCTTCTTCCTCTTAGGTTAAAATTTCCTTCATTTGTAGGACTTCATTTCTCAAATACTTCACTGCTTGCAAGTTGTTATTCACCTTTGGATGATCTTTCTTCACTTCTTCCTTCTCCTTCTTTAATTACAATAGTAAAGGACAAATAAGCTTTGCTAGATAATCTACTCCTTTGAACTCTTCCATATCATCAACTTCTTGGTCCTTGGCTTTGACTACTTCTTCCATCAATGCCTTACCCCAAATTCTTGATCTTCATACCTTTAATATAACCTCCTCCAAGCTTTCTTTCTCTTCCTTAACTAGACTCAGTCTTACACATTGCAGACTTCTCTTTATTCTTGTTCTCCTTAAAAGTACCAATATTGGCTCCTCCTCTTGCTCCTTGGGAATATCTTCCTCAAGTAGTTTTAGATACTAATCATCACCTCCTTCTATGTGCTAAATTTTTGCATGAAACTCCCAATCTTCTTCAACATCCTCTTCCATTGATTACTATACTTTGAGCTCGACCTCACTTTCCTTGCTTGACACTTTACTCTACAAATTGAGCTCTTCTAATTTCTCCAAGTCCTCCTCCTTGGACTTTGCTTCTCCTACTAATTTTGCTCCTAACAAATGTCCACTATTGCCATCTTTGTTCTTTTCCTTTCTCTCTCTTTAGAAACACACTAGGTGCCTAGTTGTGGAGACTACAGATCAAAAGCTAGAGGTAAATCTGTAACTACTTGACTGAACACATGTATTACCCAACCACCGGAACCCTTTTCTCTCATAAATAATATACTTACTATCAAGAAGAGTGGTGATAGGCAACCTAACCTGCCATCATAATACACACTCTTGGTCTACTGGTCATCATTTCGAGCATTATCAAGGAGAAATACACAACACTCAATAAAGGAAACAAACTAAGTGCAATGCATGTGCACCAATTCAAACCAAATAGGCATATAAACAAGCATGCAAGCACAAAGAGGATCCAATCAAAAGAATACGGCAACAACTCTCTGTGCTTTTTGTCAAAAAAGACCTTTAGAGCCTTCTTGCTTTGCCATCAAGCTTATTTCAGCCTGTATTCCAAGTCTCCTCCAATCTGAACTTCAGATTTCAACCCTAAACTTTTTGGAATGCTTCTTCATGCTTGGTGGTCCACTGGAAGCTCGAGTTCTTTCCCAAGAGGTCAATCAATGGTGCAGCCACATGAGCATAATAATGGATGAACCGTCAGTAAAAACTGGCCAATCCATTGAATGCCCGTACTTCTATAGCATCCTTTGGGGTAGGCCAATCAATAATGGCCTTGATTTTCTCTTCTTCCATCTTGATCCCCTGTGATGAGATCTTATGACCCAAGAAGGTAACCTCCTTCTACCAAAAGGCACACTTTGACTTCTTGTAGTAAAATTTCCATTATCATAGTCATCTTAGGACTTCTTGCATATGATCATGTGTTATGCCTTTGTCTTACTATAAATTAAGATATCATCCAAGAACACCACCACGGATCAATCCAATAGTCCATCCAAAACCCAATGCATCTAATCCATGAAGACTGCTGGAGCATTTGTGAGTCCAAAAGGTAGAACTCTCTACTCAAAATTCCCATACCTTGTACAAAAGGCGGTCTTTTGCACGTCCTCTCTATCAATAGGAATTTTCCAATAGCCACTTCAAAGATCCAACTTGGAAAAGGAGCATGCTCCACTTAGTTGATAAGCAAGTTGTCAATCCGAGGCAAGTGATATGTATTCTTCACAGTTTGCTTATTGAGCCCACAATAATCAATACAAAAATGAAGTCTTCCATCCTTCTTTGGAACAAATAGCTCCATGGTTGCCTTCTTGGCAAACTTCCCATCTTAGGACTCTATTCCCTTCAAGGTTTGCTCTATGGCTACCTTCTTGACAAAATTCCTATCTTGGGACTGACTATTCTTAGGTGTCTTACTCAGAGGTGCCAAACAACCTAATCAGAAATTCCTATCTTGGTGTTGTACTTGAATTTGGCATTGGGTCCAATTGAATTGAACCTTATGATGTTCAAGCCAAGGTAGACCCAAAATGATATCATAGTGTAGAGGTGCGACTACAAAACTCATACACTCCAAATACTCTTTCCCAATCTTGAAGGTAATAGGATGCAAGGTGCGGAATGCAAAACCGTTTCTACCATCCACCATCATTAAACTACTTCCAATCATTGGCTTGATAGGAATACCCAATTCCTTTGCTACTTGCATAGACATACAATTCTCTAAACTTCCAGAATCAACCAAAATCCTACAACCCCGATTAGATATTGTACTTTGCAAGTGAAGCAAACTTGCATAGGTCAAGCCTTCAACCCCATTGGAACTAATCAAGCTCCCAATAGGCGGCTCGGAATCTCCTACTAGGCTAATTTGTCTTATGTGCTACTTCGTAAGCCCACTACATTCATCCCAAAACTCCATATTGTTACAACCTTCTTTCTCCAATCAACCATGAGGTTGTCATTCTCTATCCATAATGTACTTAAGATCATATCATAATGAGCTAATCATATCACTCATCACTCAATTGCTTCTTGATACTCTCCTATAAAGGGTGCTATCTTTCTAGGTAATGATTCAACCCTCTCTATCATACCATTGGTTAACTCTACTTTGTCATTCTCATCCTTCTCTAGTTCCATCACCACTTTCACTCTTCTCTATTGAGCCAATAAGGTCATGAGGTACTGTTACACCCATTTATGTGCATGAGTGTGGTATTGTGATATTTAGTTTGGTATTACAAGTACTTGAGAGATATTATTTATATAGAGATAAAAGATGGTTCTACATTAGTCATGATTAGCTAAAGCTAGTCATAGCTAAGATAGAGGGGACCTTATTTTAGAGAAAATGAAAAAGATGAGCACCACTATTTTGGATTCTAGTGTGTTGACTTGGTATTATTCCTAGGTGTTTGGCTTTGAGGAAAGAATTAAGAATTCTTAGGCCTGCAAACCTTTTTGTTTTGGATTCTTCTATAGTCCAAGGATAGCCCATGTGAAGGAATCCTTGACTTAGTGGTTGGGCCAAGATAAGATCACATGCTAAGTGGAATATGCCCATGTGGATGGATATTCTTTTATACTTTTTGACTTTACTTGACTTTAAGCCTAAGAACTTGAGTTACTCCAGTAATAAGCAACTTTGGTATGTAACTTTTTCACAAGTGTATAAACAAGGGGTGAGAAAGTTCTCTTCATCCTTTCATATGAAACTATCTTTCTTTCATTGAGTTCTCTAGTGAACAATGTCTTGAGTTTTGGAGTGTTAACCTTGGAAGGGTATGATGGAGTTGGGGTTCCTTGCTTTCTTAGTCAATGGTGCGCTATCATAATAACCATCAAAGGTTCATCTTGAGTGAGAGACAGGCCGGCTCAAATTTTTGGTTCCATAGTTGAGACCTCTCTAGAAGGCAAGATAATATTCCGCGTACAATTCTATATTAGACAGAAGGAAGCTATGAGAGCTCACTTGGAGAGAACTTTAGGGGAGGAGAGTGCTGAACTTATATTAGAGAATTTGAACCCATTTTTATACCCTATAGTTCATTATGATGTCGTTGAGGTGATTTTATTCATCTTGTACACTTGAGAGGATTTGGAGAGATTGTGTGAGGTGGATTACAGATTTTGGGGATTAAGGTGATTTTGGGCAAAATCTCAAGTTTGGGATCTGGACTTTAAACTTCTACACATGATAGCTTGGGTTATCTTTCAATTAACACATTTGACATTATTATGAGAGCTACTATGCACATTGGGCTAGAATTTTTGAAAGTTGATAGGCTAAATTGCTCCCGCAACTACATGCTCTCTGGAAAAGTATACACAATCTGCCATTTCTTCAATTTTTAGTGGATTGTAATGAAACTTTCCAAGAAAATTCAGTGCATTGTCTTTTACCTGTTGACTCAAAAATTAGATAAATATTATTCTTGAGTAGAGAGTTAAAAGTTTTTAAAGTGAAGGGGGGTGGTTTCCAGAACAAATCTGAAATATGTGTGATGAATAGAAAGATACCTAGGCCAAATGGCTCAAGGAAAAGATCTAAAACTTTTCAGAGAGGGACATTGTGGAGTTGTAATGAAGTGTGAGAAATTTCAAAGGACTGTAACATACCAATTGCAAGCTTTGACTGACATTGTGAGGAAGGGTCAATTCTACAGAGTTTAGATTTCATGCATGAGGAGTGTGAGAGCAACAAAAAGCATGTATGAGTGTCTAAACTTATCTCGGGAACGTAGAGGGTCACCAAGAGTAGAAATTGAGGCTATGCAAGGTTCCCCAAGGGATTGAGGTGATTACAAGGGTGGATTTGAGGAGAAGAGAGTTTAGAATAGAATTTGAAGAGAGTGTTGAGAGGGTCCAAAAACCTACACCACTTGGAGGAAAGAGTGAGTCTAAGTACTTTTTATGTAGAGAGAAGGGCATAAGGCAAGTTCATGTCCATTGACTTTTGAGAGCAAGAGATTGAGAGAAAGGAGAGGCTTACTTGACTTGGGTTTGCATGTTGGACCTTCTTCACCAAGATGGGAAGGGAGAAGATCTAAGACAAAGGAGTTGTGTGAGGTTTGTGGAATGGAAGGACTTCCAAAAGGACATGAGTGTAGTGGAGTAAAAGCACTTTTGGAGACTTTGGTTATGGATATTGGAGAGAGTCTTAGTACAACTACAGAAATACTACTTCCTTCACTAGCTAGTTCTCAAAATTAGTGATGGAGATAATCTTTCAACTTATGGATAAACTATCCATGAGAGTTTGATTAATATGCACTCTAGGATTTGATATTACTATAGAAATCGTGGAGCAACCTGAACCTTTTGTGTTCCCTAGAGTGAATTATTCTCAGATGATGTTATTCATGTTTATACTCTATTAGTTATAGAGTGAGAGAAAAGAAAAGAGAAAAAGAAAAAAGTTGAGAGAAAAGAAAGATAGTGAGGGGTTAAGATGGAGAAACTTCCGGTTTTCTTTGGCAAGGATGGAGAAGATGTGGAGGCCTTTGTGAGAGACTTCAAGAGAGCTTGCGTAAGAAAAAATGAGAGGAGGAAGAATGAGTGGGCCTCATTATTACCAGATTTCTTTGAGGATGCAACACTTACATGGTATGAGTCAGAATACCAAAATAGAGGGAGAGGAGAGATAGGGAAGAAGAGTCTTGATTTCAATACTCATTGAGAAATTTCTTCCAGATGAGAGTTATGAGAGATTGATGAGTGAGGTTAACTTTCTCAAACAAGGAGATGGAGAGAAGGTGAGAGTCTATGTAGAAAGAGTAGAGAAGTTAGAGTCCAGATTTTGCATAGTGTTGAGGAAGGATGGAGATGATATGGAGACTACTATGATTGGCATAGCGGCCATGCTCACCAATAATTTTGTGGGGAGACTGAGACCAAAAATTAGAAGCAAGGTGAAATATGAGAAACCTTCTTCCAAGGTTGAAGCTATCAAGGTTGCAATTTGTATGGAGGAGAGTTTGGAAGGAGATGAGAGTGATTTGGTGGTGAAGGAAGTTGTGCATCCTCCTCAAGGTTACAAGTATGGTGGAGCTTTTGATACATTGGTGGCAAGGGTCACACCAAGTAGTAGTTTCTCCAATTCTTGCACCTTCACCAAAGGATCCACTTCAAACCATCACAGAACAACTTGCGGATCTCAAGATCAATGTGGTGCAACTATGGGAGAAGAGAGAGGTGGATCAGAATGTGGGGAGAGGGACTAGGAGTTATGGAAGTTATCCATATAGAGGAGGCCAACCAACCAACAATTTTAATGAGAGAAATTGTTTTGGTTGTGGAGGAAGAAGTCACATCCAAAGGAATTGCCCAAATTCTACTTACCATGGAGGGAGGGGTTATGAAGGAGCCAATAGAGGGAAAGAAGGAGGTAGTGAAACCCAAGTGGCTCCTAATCCAAACAAAGGTAAGGGTATAACATCTATAGATGTGGTTGAGAGCAAGTATGAGAAGGGAGAGTGCTCAAACTCCAAGAGTCTTAATTTCAAGCTTTTGGCACTAGAGAAGAAGAGAGCTCATTTTGTAGAGGATGTGCACTATTCTCAAGGATTTACTCCTAGCCAAAATACTCCTATGCCTACTAGGAGCACTTGCACAAGCACTTCAACACCATCAATAACAAAGACTCCAAGGAAGAAGTTAGGGATAGAGGACTTCTTGATCTCAAAACAACAATGGAACTACAATGTCTTGGAGGATGTGGGTAGTCACAAGGCTAACATCACAGTGGACCAATTGATTACTGTGAATCCTACTTTGAGAAAGGAGCTTAGAGGTGGTTTGAGTTGTACAAGGAGCAAGAGGAAGAAGAAGGCAAAAGTTCTAGTATCAATGGAAGCGGTGGATGCCAAACCAACACCATGGGAGGCTTGTGAATATGCCTCCAAGATTGATGTGAGAGTAAAGGGTCACAACATCGAGGACGCATTGGTTGATGGAGGATTAGTAGTGAATCTCATGTCAAAATGGTTGATGAAGAAGTTGGGTATGATACCATCACAATACTATGACTGCAACATTTGTGGTGAGCATAGCAAACAAGCAACAAGTTAGACCAGCAAGGGTGATGGATAAAGTGATAGTTTCAATTATGGGAGTTCAAAATCTCATGACTTTCCAAGTCTTGAAGGATTCAAGCTATGACTTACTTCTTGGAAGGTCATGGTTGAGAGCAACACACATAACTGATTGATGACACAAAGGGTACTTGAGGATTGGGCCATCAAACCATAGAGTCCGAGTTCCTATGACAAACACCACTAATACTTCACATTCAGATACACCATCTTCTAATTATTAGGAATCAGATTCTGAAGAAAGAGCTTCAGGTGTGGACATAAGCATGGAAGAGGAGACTTCCACGGAGGAGGATGAATCTGAATCAGATTCAGATGTGTATCCCTCGTGTATTATGGAATTTGCACCTAAGCTAGAGGTTTTGAAGGACCCAAATAAATCACCATGGACACTTGAGGAGGTAGAGAGAAGGTTAGCTACCCTCAAGTATGGCCCACATGTTACCAAGGAGGAGAAGGTGAGTTTTGAGGAGATTTTTTGCAACTTCATCCATGTGTTTGCTTTCAGTTACATAGATTTGAAGGAAGTACCCTTGGAGGAGCACAAGATAGAGGTGGAATGACATGCAAGACCAATCCACCAAAAGTGATGTTGCATTAGCCCACCTATATCTTTGGTTGTGAAGGAGGAGATTGATAAGTTCAAGGAGGCCAGATTTATCTTTGAGGTGGAGAATTCAGAATGGGTGTCTCTAGTTGTCGTTGTGAAGAAAAAGAATGGCAAGCTTTGGATATGTGTGGATTACAAGAAGCTCAATGCTGTTACCAAGAAGGACTACTAACCATTGCCATTCATTGATGATATCTTGGAGGAGGTTGCATGTCATGAGAGGTACAATTTTGGAGATGGTTGTAGTGGATATAACCAAATCAAGATTGCACCAAAGCATCAACAACTCACCACATTCATCATACCTTGGGGAACTTATGCTTTCAAGGTCATGCCTTTAGGCTTTGCAATGCTCCTGCCACATTCCAACGATTCATGAACAAGGTATTTAAACCTTTCATTGGGAAATTTTGTGAGAGACATCATTGATGAATTTTGTGTCTGTGGGAGTAAGGAGGAGCACTTTGAGCACCTAATCAACGTCTTGCAATGCTTCCAATACTTGGTTGCTAGAACGATGGCCAGCTCTTCTAGTTCTGTGGTGTGGTAGTTGCATTCTGCCGGTAACAAATTTTGAGAGAAATTTGCAATTGGATGCCATCCGTCATGCCACTCTTGTTGTAGGACTGCTCCCATTGCTACGCCTGATGCATCTGTAGCCAACTTGATTGGACGTTTTGGGTCATACCACTTCAAGATTGGTGCATGTAGCAAGGCGGTCTTCAATTCTTGAAAGGCCAACTCTTGTGCAGTTCCTCATATCCATTTCTTCCCCTTGCCAAGTAGTGCCGTTAAAGGTATGCTACCTTAGAGAAGTCCTTGACAAATCTACGATGGAATCCCGTCAACCCCAAGAAGCTCTTAAGTTGAGTCTGATCTTCTGGGGCACTCCATTTTTGAATGACCTCTATTTTATCTGTCAATACTTGAATGCCCTTTGCACTTACTCTATGCCCCAAGTAGTCTACTTCAGACTTGCCAAACTCGCACTTTGAGATTTTGGCGTACAATTGATTCTGTCTTAGACTCCGGAGGACCTCTCATAGATGTTGTTTGTGTTCTGTCATCATGCTACTATATACTAAGATATCATCCAAGAAGACAATAACAGAATTATCCAAGTATGGACAAAATATGTCATTTATTAGACTCATGAAAGTGGCAGGTGCATTGGTGAGGCCAAAAGGCATCACAAGGTACTCAAAGTGGCCATACCTGGTTTGAAAGGCAGTTTTGTACACATCCTCCTCTACAATTTGGATTTGATTGTAACCGCTCTGCAATTCCAGTTTGGTGAGGTATCTCACTCCATGGAGTTGATAAAACAGGTCATCCATGCGAGGTAAGGGGTATTTGTTCTTCACAATTTGCTGATTGAGACCCTAATAGTCAATGCACATGTGCATTGTACCATCCTTCTTCTTCACAAACAAGACAGGGGCCCCATATGGTGATACGCTAGGTTGGATGAACCCTTTCTGCAGCATCTCCTCAATTTGAGTCTTACACTCCTCCAACTCATGAGGTGATAGGCGATATGGGGCCTTACAAGGAGGTGTCTTCCCCGTGAGTGTCTCAATTTTGTGATATACTCGCCTTTTTGGTGGTAATCCGGAGGGTAGATCATCAAGAAAGACATCTTGAAACTCATCCACCACATCCTTCAATTTCTCAGGAATTTGTACATCAAGTTGTGCACTCTAGACTTCTCTTATTAGACCCATAAAACATCTATCGGTCTTACAGACAGTTGCCGTCCTTATGACATATAGAGGTAGTTTCTGCTTGTGTGATTTTTCTTTAACCCCAATGATTGACTATTGGTGGGTTCTCACTACTTTCTTCCTCCAATCCACCATAGGGTTGTACTGCTCCATCCATGGCATGCCTAAAATTGCATCATAACGAGCTAACTGTATCACTTGCCACTCAATTGCTTCCTGATATTCTCCTACAGAGAGGGTTACCCGTCTAGGTAATGATTCAATTCTCTCTGTTGCCCATTAGGCAACTCTACTTCTTCACTCCCATCTCTCTCTAAATCCATTCCCAATCTTACTGCAATAGAGTGAGACAAGAAATTCTCTGTTGCTCCCAGATCTATTAATACTCTCACTTGATTACCTTCTAGGATTCCATTCACGATAATCAATTGTGAGGTTGCCTTTTGGGATCTTTGCACATTATTCTTCTTCCTTCCCTCGCTTCTCTGCTTCCTTATTGAGCCAGTAAGGCCACGAGGTACATTTACTAGCAATTTTTGTTTTCCAAAGTGATTTCCACCTCCTCCTCTTCAATGTGTCTCTCCATGTTGTTCAGAGATCACCTGTACAAAGGCCGAGGGCCTCTAGGGAAACGAGTGTGACAATTGGTAGATATGTGCCCAATATGGCCACATTGTAACAACAGCGTTGATCTCCTCGAGTCCCTTCTCCTCGTGGGACTCCATCTCTTTGTTCTTCTACCCGTCCTCGCTCCTCTTGAAGCGGTCGTGCTCCTCAATCTTGGAATCAAAGGTTGCCCAATTCTATCGGTATTGGTCCACCCATGTGTGGCATTTCTGCCCGATAATGTTGAGGTGGAACTACTCCTTCACCTCTACCTAATGCTCCTACTATTCTCTGCGCACAAGCAATGGCTTCAAATATTGTGCAAGGATTTTGCACCATGACTTCTTGGTGAATCCGCTCTTTCAACCCTCGTTTGAAATTGTCAAGAGCCTCTGCTGGACTCATGTCGGTAATTGCGACTTGTAGATCCAGAATGCCTGACATACTCTTGTACATTATTCTTTTGTCTCAATCCCCATAGTCGGGTTCGAGCCATCTGCATAGAATCCACCAATTGGAAATTCTTCAACAGTCCTTCTTGCATTGCTGTCCATGTGACCTCCCTTCTCTCTGCCAACATAGATCGTTCCCAAGCATCATACCATGTGAGATTTTTATCGGTCAAGTACCCACATGCAAACACGCCTGCAACATGCTCTGTGATCTCTGTTGAGAACAATCAGAAATATTGATTCATTCTTGAGATCCAATTTTCTACTACTCCTATCATACAATGCCCCTTGTAAGGCTTGATGTTGCAGGTCTTCTTCATCCGGAATAGCAATGTGGTTCATCGTTGATAGGGTTCGTAGGCACGGGTGCCTCTCCAAGTAATTCAGTTGCAGGTACTGGGTTTTGAGACGACTCTTCTTCTTGCATGGCTTGATTGTTCCTGAGGATTTGCACTTGAATTTGTAAGGTCTCCATGGTCATCTTAATCTCTCGAAATTCATTCAACATCCCTTGCATTCCTTGAACCAACTCTTGTAATTGTGGATCCATGGTTCCTGCAACACCCAATTGCTAATGTCTACTTCAATACAAAGTCAATATAATCACTTTGGAAGGCGCACAAACTATTGGAACTACCATTGGGACCTCAGAAGCTATCACTTGTTGATAATACTCCTCACCCAAATTCCTAACCACAAAATCTCTAAACATCACTTTTGGTCTCACTACATAATGGATTTCTACTTGAGTGTTGAAAGGGAGAGGATTTGGGACATTCATATCCATATTATCATAATAGAATGTAGATTGTCAAATCCTACTCTCTGTCATATATCACCACAGGTAGAATCATTGGGTTTGGTGAGTTCATCACTCTATCCATGAATTCTGCACCAAAGTGATAAACTAGCAATACCCTCATCTGCTCACACTGGATGTACATAACCTTGATGTGGAATGGGTTTGAGAATGGAAAGCTAGGTGTGGGAAATTGTCCTCCCGGTGCATCCATCCCATCCGCTCTTCTAAAGTCCTTAAGTTTAGCAATTACTCTATGTTCTCTACCTCAAATTACTTAGTTTCAATAATTCGTGCTATTCCAAAAGGGGTGATCCACTCTCTTGGACTAAAACACTCGCTCTGATACCATTGTAATACTCCGAGGACAAGAGAAGAGAGAAAACACAGATTGCACACTCAAACATTTGATGCCCCAAAGGAGCACCTTCTCTTTATTATATAGGCAAAGAGTATCTCTTCCAAGGAAGCTCCACCATAGGATTAGGGACACATATAGGTCACATGTTAGCAAGCTCCACCCTTGGATTACTTACTTGGATGGGTGACATGTCTAGTCTAGGTCCTATCTGGTTGGTCAAACAAGCTTTGACTAGAGGGAATCTTTTAGGGAATCTTCCTATAGAATCTCAAAATCACGTGAGTAAGGTACCATTGGAAAGCTCTCGATAAGACAAATCAGGGGGGAGGGAAGGCCAGCCTTTCCTCTGTAAGGGGGGGGGGCCTGCACATTTTTGAGGCCTAATTCATCCGTTTAGGCCTCCAAAATTGCCTTCAAAGATTTTAGGCATATTTTGGTTCCTACTCTATTAGTAGAAGTCCCCCTTTTGGTGATACCTCTTTCTGATCTATTTAGTCCATGATGTGTAACATCCTTCGAGATGTTACCAAACCAATTCTCACCTTTAAATCATATGTCTAGCTATTGGTTCTAAGGTTCTCAAGTCTATTTTAGTTTCTGCCCTATTTGTATAAGTACTCTTTTGGTGATACTTCTATCTAATCTATTTTGACCATCATGTATAACATCATTCTAGATGTTACCAGACCAAATTTCACATCTAGATCATATAGCTAACTCTTGGTATTACAAGAGAGGGGGAAGAAGAGTCTTGGGAGAGTTTGACTTCAACACTCATTGAGAACTTTATTCCGGATGATAATTATGAGAGATTGATGAGTGAGGTTACCTTTCTCAAACAAGGAGATGGAGACAAAGTGAGAGTCTATGTGGATAGAGTGGAGAAGTTAGAGTCCAGATTTCACATAGTGTCAAGGAAGGGTGGGGATGATGTGGAGATTACTATGATTGGCATAGAGGCCATGCTCACCGAGAATTTTGTGGGAGGATTGAGACCACAAATTAGAAGCAAGGTGAGATATGAAGAACCTTCTTCTAAGATTGAAGCTATCAAGATTGCAATTCATATGGAGGAGAGTTTGGAAGGAGATGAGAGTGATTTGGTAGTGAAAGAGGTTGTGCATCCTCCTCAAGGTTACAAGTATGGTGGAACTTCTAATACTTTAGTGGCAAGGGTTACATCACAAGTAGTAGTTGCTCCAATTCTTGCATCTCCACCAAAGGATCCACTTCAAACCATCACAGAACAACTTGCAGATCTCAAGATCATTGTGGTGCAACTATGGGTGAAGAGAGAGGTGGATCAGAATGTTGGGAGAGGGCCTAGGAGTTATGGAAGTTATCCATATAGAGGAAGCCAACTAACTAACAATTTTAATCAGAGAAATTGTTTTGATTGTGGAAGAAGAGGTCATATTCAAAGGAATTGTGCAAATTCCACTTACCATGGAGGAAGGGGTCATGAAGGAGCCAATAGAAGGAAAGAAGGAGTTAGTGAAACCCAAGTGGCTCCTAATCCAAACAAAGGTAAGGGGATAACATCTAAAGATGTGATTGAGAGCAAGTATGAGAAAGGAGAGTGCTCAAACTCCAAGAGTCTTAATTTGGAGCTTTTGGCACAAGAGAAGAAGAGAGCTTGTTTTGCAGAGGATGTGCACTCTTCTCAAGGATTTACTCCTCACCAAGATAATCCTATGCCTACTAGGAGCACTTTCACAAGCACTTCAACATCATCAACAACAAAGACTCCAAGGAAGAAGTTGGGGATGGAGGACTTCTTGATCTCAAAACAATAATGGAACTATAATGTCTTAGAGGATGTTGGTAGTCACAAGGCTAACATCACAGTGGGCAAATTGATTGCTTTGAATCCTACTTTGAGAAAGGAGCTTAGAGGTGGCTTGAGTTGTACAAGGAGCAAGAGGAAGAAGGCAAGTTCGAGTATCAATGGGGGTGGTGGATGCCAAACTAGCACCATGGGAGGCTTGTGAATATGCCTCCAAGATTGATGTGAGAGTAAATGGTCACAAGATCAGTGATACATTGGTTGATGGAGGCTTAGCACTAAATGCCATATCAAAAAGGTTGATGAAGAAGTAGTGTATGATACCCTCAAGACCTTTTACATTTGTGGCGAGCATGGCAAACAAGAAACAAGTTTGACCAGTAGGGGTGATGGATAAAGTGGTAGTTTCAGTTATGAGAGTTCAAAATCTCAAGACTTTTCAAGTTTTGAAGGATTCAAGCTATGACTTACTTCTTGGGAGGCCATGGTTGAGACAAGCATGCACAACTGATTGATGGCACAAAGGGTACTTGAGGATTGGGCCATCAAACTGTGGTGCCCACATTTTTTGTTTTTTTCAAAATAAAGCAGAAGAAGTGTATAGAGAAGTCGGATTGCGCTTGGTTGGCCGAAGAAGACAACGAAAATTGTCTTCAGGGTGAAACCTGAAGTAAAGTGACCTCGGGTCATAAGGCAAAGTAGTCTGAAATGCTATGTCAGCAAACGATACGAAGTAAATTGTCTTCGGATCGGGGGGGAGCTCAACCCGAGGCAAAGACAGTCTAACAACCTTTCGTCGGGGCGAGAAATTCAAGAAGGGGCGGTTTCAAAATTGGCGGCTCATACGCGTGAAGGTGAGGCGATAGTAACGGGTGCATGCAGGAGGTGTGATTTCTCGGTAGAAACTCAAAGTGACGGAAGACGAAGAAGTGCAACTCTATAAAAATTGAAACTGCAACGACAAAATGTTGAGCAATTTTCCTTCGCCGTTGAGGAGTCGTCTTGCAGGTGATCAGGGAAAGGGACATAGCGTTGGCCTTGGGTTAGTGCGTAAGGGAGAAGTCGAGAGAGAGAAATCGAGAGACCGAAAGAAAGCAGAAGAGATGGGAGGAGGGAAGAAGAACTTTGAATTTGCAGTGAGAAATCATGCAATTCGGAAATTAGATGTAGTAGCGAGGATCGAAGTCTTGAGCCGACTTCGGATCACCTTTCTGGCATGGAATTGGAACATAAGTTTTCCAGGATTCATGACAGAAATCATCGAGAGTAAATGTCTCAATGGTCCCAAGGAAGAAGGGAAGAGAGGAAATCCGGCTCGCTGGACAGAGTAGGATTGGAGACTCGTACTCGGGAAGGAGGTAGGCTTGGAGTAGGGGGCCACGTTCTTGGGGAAAGGGGAGATAGCCCAAGAAACTCAGGAGGTGAGAGATGCCTTCTCGTCGAAGAGGACGAAGAATGGGTATAAAGTTGAGAGTTATAAGGACCCAGTGAGGAGGGGAATTGTGAGTGCACTAATGGCCCTCCTGAAGCCGGAGAGAACTACCTATGTGATGAAACACCAAGCGGTGTTCTTTCACAAATTGTTTGCAGGAGAACCAATTAATTGGGCGAGGTGTTTTCACGGGAGAACAAGGCAGATGGTGTGGAATCTGTGGGATAAGTCCCCTCCACATTATATTGTGCCGTTTGCAGCGCATTTCTATCTCGGGCTCAATTTGCTAAACTCGGCGGAGTGGAATCGGATGGTGTCGCACTTCCATCCGGATGTGCGAAAGGAAGTCGACACGGAGGAGCAGCAATACATTCTCCAAATCCGGAGCGCAGACGATTACTACTCGAAGACAGGGAAGAACGTGGAGGTCGTTGAAAGTACCCCGACGAAGAAGAGAACTCCGCAAGCAGACGCCGAAGAAAACAAGAAACCTCGGAAGATGCAGAATAATAACCCGAGGCGAGGAATGGTGGTGATTGAGTCGGAAGATGAAGACTCAGAAGGCGAAGCCGAGCTCAAGACGGAGGACTCGGAACGTGAGGAGGAACCTGAGCTGACACTGCAGAGTGGAGATACAAGCAGTGATAGTGAAGTCGGTGGAGAAATGACCTCGGCACCAATGCCTGAAGAATACGAAGAAGAAATTCAAGCCGAGGTAAAAGCCGAAGACAATGCAGCGCTGGAAGACAAAGTACCGGTGCTCAAGGAGAAGAAGATCACAGTACAGTGAGGAATTCGCTCGAGACGTAAGGCGAAGGGGGAAGCGGTACCGAGTAGAGTGAAAGAAGAAGTAGAAGGAAGCTCGGGCAGTGAAGCATCAATTCCGATACGAAGGCTCCAGAGAAGAAGGCGAGAATCGGGAGAACACGAAGAAAGAAGAGAGACTACTCCGAGAGGGGACAAAGGTATCATTAATGGAGTAGATTACCTGCAGATGGTAGTATGCCCGCTGTTGGTGAAGTTGGAGAAGAAGAAAAAGGAGATGCAGTCAACTTGTCCAAAGGTAAAGACTGTATTGCAGGTGGTATCAAGATTAGAAGAAGAAAACTCGGAGTTGAAGAAGAGTATGACCCGAGGTGAGAAGGAGAGAGAAGTAATGCAATTGGAGGCAGTGGAGAGAAGTCAGGTAATCAAAGACCTGAGGAGAGAATTGAGCTATCAAGAGGATCTTGCAAGGAAGAGTGATGTCGTAAGGGAGCGACAAGTAGCTGAATTTGAAATCTTGAAGCAGCAGTTTGCTGATTCAAGAGTAGAGCTCATCCATGCTATGGCGAGAGTAGCATCGAAGGATCAAGAGCTCGATCGAGTGATGGAGAGTATGGAGGAGAAGAAGCAACTCTGGCAGCAAGAGTTGGCTGCGAGATATGGAGAAGAAGAGAGATTACGAGACTTACTTCGTAATCAGGAAGAAAAGGTTGCACTGAAGGAGAAAGAGAAGGATGCGGTGAAGGCCGAATTCAAAGAAGAGTTGGCGATGTACAGAGAGGAATGGCTTGCAGATCGGGAACGAGAAAGGAAGACAAGATTAGAGCCATTGCAGGAGATAGTCCTCAGAGTAAACGCGATGCTAAGAACAGAGACCAGCGTTCGAATTGAAGAAACGCGTCTGCACAAGTTGAAGCTGTTAGTGCAGGAGACGAGGCGAAGGCAAGCGAAAGATACAGATCTGAATGCCTTGTTGATTAAATTGAGAACTCGTGTAGATAGGAAGATCTTAGAAGTAGAAGACAATATCGCGATTAGATTAGACTTAGTAAGAATAGAGTTAGAAAAGCTTTGGCAGGATGTTAAAGCAAAACCCGACGTAGATAACATCGGGATCCAAATGTCTTTGGAGTTGGCCTCAACGACAGTAGAGAAGAGTGGGTCGAAAGATGAAGAGTTAGATAGATTACCTGCTAGTGCAATTTCAGATCAAGAAAGAGAATTGTTGGATCTGGTAGAAGATGTAAGAGTTGTGAAACCCAAGGACAGAATAGTAGGAAGTAAGATTACTTCGGGTTCAGGGTTGAAAGCCGAGGAAGAAGTAGACATTGGATCGGATTAGTAACCGATTTGAGATTTGAAGGGGCAGATATGAAGAGGTGCATTGTCATTTCGGATCTGCAGGTTAGAACAATTGATGTAGAAACGGTATAGTTGTTAAAACTGTCGATTGCTTCACTATTTAAGAGTGGCATTCGCAGGAACTTGTTGTTCAGTGCTCATTATTTCTGAGAATAGATAAAGCGAAGTGAAGCAGTGCTCGTCGCTTAAGCTTGATTCCAAGTATCAACTTTGTAATTGTGTTTGTGAATGTTTGGAGAAATTTGAAGTGCAAGTCAGAGGGCTTGCTGGATGTTGGATTCCACAGCCTTGATCTTCATTTTGTGTGTTTGATCCTGAGTGAAGTGCAATTGAAGCAATGCCTTGACAGATCTGAGAGGAATTGTAGTGTTGGTAGTATTCTGCATTTGTGAGTGCAGTGCGAAGTTGATGTGAAGCAATTTCGATCAAGGAAGTTGTGCCTTCAGTGGAGGGGTAGAACACAATTCTGAGGCGAAGTCGTTTTGCAGTGAAGTGCCGTTTTTGGGAGAGCCTGAATCATCACAAATCAAGATTGTTTGGAAATAATTGATGGAGTTGTGATTTTGGAGTGTTAATTTGTGACAAGACTGCGAGTCAGTGTTTGTTACTCTCTTCTGGGTGTGGTTTCTACCTGAGAGACTAAAGAAGAACTCAAGAAGAACTGAAATTGTTACTTTGCTTCGTATTTGGACATTTCTGACTCGTATCTCTGTGGGAACAAACTTTACTTACCCGATTACCGCAAAAGTGATATTTGCCGGGTTGTCACATGATTTTTGGCACCGCTGCCGGGGATACAAATCTTGGGAGTGGAAGAATACGAAGCCAAATTCAACACTGGGTATCAAGGCAATATGAATGTCTGGATTGAAAGAACAACGGGAAGAGAGAGCCCAAAGACGAGCACTTCAGCGTGAAGAAGACGAACGTCTGAACGTCCCATCCATCGTTGACGAAACTGAGCGAGAGGCGTTGGAGTTTCAACTCCTTCACGAAGTGCAAGAAGCCCTGCGAGAACTTGATCACAAGAAACGCGAAGGCGGTTGGCAAGGCTACTTCACATCTCCCTCTTCTTCCAAGAAGAAGAAAGAATCGAGTGGGCAAACATATGCATTGCGGCCCAGTACCCCAACTTCCCCTAGAGCTGTAAAGGAAGTTGTTTCCTTGAAGACCTTTGTTTGAGAAAAGACAGCACGCACACTTACTGAAGACGAGTGTCAACATCTTCTACGAACGATTCCTCGGTTGTCCCGAAGGAATTTGGAAGAACTTATTGAAGGTGTTGATCCTAAACCTTCCACTCAGGTTGAAGTTGACCCTCTCAGAGTAGAAATTGTCGAAGAAGACCCTGTGTTGAATTTGACGAATTGGAATCCCTGGGCTGACAACACGGCGTCAATTCCAGCCAATTCTTCCGTTCCGTCAAGTTCTACATTCCTTCAGCCGATCCCAATGCATCAAACGATGACTTTGCTTCCTGTCACCCGACACGCCTATCAGAAGTATAAGGGGACGGAACAAGACAAAGACCCCGATGAATTCATCGAAGAATTCGAAGTCATCTCCTTTGCTAACAAGGAGCATGACTCGGCGGATCGACTAAGAATTTTTCCAAGTCTGCTTCGCAAGAAAGCTCAGAGCTGGTACACGCATGTGACTCAGAAGGGGTTTGTACCATCGGACTGGGCAGACTTCAGAAACAACTTCCTGGAACGATTCCGGGAGGTTGACTATGATACGAGTGTCTTTGCGGCACTAAACGATTTGGACCTAGGCAAGAAGGAGAAGTTGAGAGACTACTCTGAGCGGTTCATGGCATTACTGAACCGAGTTCCCAAGCAATCGGGGGTGGTGGGATACTCCGATGCCCAAGCCATTACCTGGTTCCTCGGGGGCCTGTCACCAGAGATACGAATCTTTGCCAGGGAGAGGAACGTAACTTCCCTCGATAAAGTACTCAAACATGTCGCTCGTTATGAAGCGGCACACTCTCACTCTGCCGGTAACCGGAGAAATCGGGAGAAGAAGGGCAAGAAGCCCAGAAGGAGAGCTTCGCGCAGTACCTCCCCTTCTTCAGACAAATCCTCTACGTCTTCAAGCTCTTCTTTGGAATCCGAAGAAGAATCAAAGCCAAGACAAGTCAAACCAGTGACGTTGCCAGCCAAGAGTGTACATAAGGCGGATACGAAGCTGGATGCCCTCATCAAGGATTTTTCAGATTTCAAGATCCAGATGATTGGGGCTAAGGACCGAAGAAAGGCCCCCGCATTTGGACGATCTAATGTGTGGTGCACCACCTGTGGAAAATCCGGCCACGCCAACACAGAATGCAATACTCGTAATGCATTCCTGGTGCAGCAAATTGATTGGGTTCCGGGATGGGACCAAGACGATGACGAAGAGGCGGTGTATCAAACTAAGGAGGTACAGCCTCAACCGAGCACATCATATCAAGGTCCGAGGTTGGGACCCAGGGAGTATAACCCCAATGCTCCTGCACGAATGCCACCGATGAGCAACCAAAATCGCCTTCAGAATGTTGCGCCCGGAGCTTGTTATAATTGTGGCTCGATGGGACATTGGTCTCCAAATTGTCCCGAGCCAAGAAGGCAAATTGGGTACGTTCCCCTGTGTGGAAATTGTAAAGGATCGGGGCATACGGGCAACCAATGCCCTCACCCGCCGAACCCAAAGCCTCTTGTAAAATATGTACAGACCCCCGCTGAGCGTGCAGCACTTCAGCCAAAGGAGGATACGAATGTGAATTGTATAACTCTTGAGGAAGAAAGACCTCACGAAGGGAGTCCGGCCTCAGAAGGAGAATGGCCAGACCTTGAAATTTTGAAAGTTGAGACACACTCCACCAAGAAGAAGCGTGATCCGGAAGAACTGAGTACAACCTCATCGTCTTCCCGAAAGGCGAAGAGACAGCGCCCAAAAGCAATTCTTTCGGCCAAGGAGGAAAAGATCCTTGCAAAAGCTAAAGCTAAAGCCTTGCAGAAAGAATTAACGGAGGCATTACTCAGGACTCGGGAACTAAGTTTGGAAGAAGAGACGAAGACAAAGTCTCCAATTTTTCCGGCGGACATCCAATCCGAAGTAAAGGGTCTGATTCAAGCCGAGGTAGGCCAACCCGAGGAAGCTCGGGTTAAGGCCATCAGCAAGCCCGTCACCATTTTGAAGCGTCCCGACGTCAAGAGGGAGCATGGAGAGTCCTCGGACTCAAAGCCGAAGACGAAGACGGTCAAATTAGGAGGAGTTCCCCAATATGATATTATAGCCGACTTGGCCACCACAAATGCCAATGTTACATTTAAGCAATTGTGGGAAGATAACAAGCTGTACAAGAGACAGCTTAACTCGGCCCTCAAGAAGGTGAGGTTGATGTCAAAGAAGGACCTGCCTGCTATCTATCGTATTGAACAAGAAGATTTGGGATCTCCCGAGGTAGACGCGGAGATTGCAAGTTGCATGATCACATCGATACCCATTGACTCTGGGTCCGGTGTGAATGTCATGACTGAAGATACTGCAAATCGACTCGGGTATCATACGTTTGAACCAACACCCCGAGTTTTGAAGTTTGCAGACCAAACCAGGAGACGGCCCTTGGGCATGTTGTCGAACATTACCACGATCATTGGAGGGGTACCCTTCAAGTTGAATTACATCGTGTTGTGGCCAGTGACAAAAACTGGTTACCCTCTGTTGATTGGCAGACCCTGGTTGTATAGTGCCCAAGTTGTAGTGGATTGGCATCAGCAGAAGTTAAGATTCAAGGACATTTCGTCCAAGGATCAGAAGCTGGTGACTGTGAGTTGGACGAAGGTTCCCCATCTCGGGGAAACAAGTTCGTCAGAAGAAGAGGATGAGTCCAAAGATTCATTGTCTTCGTCTTCAGACGAATCCGAAGAAGAAGTCCAAGTTAATTACTTGGAATGCTACGAGGTAGAGGCTGACAACGAAGATCCATATGACCTCGCCTCAGGTGAACTTGACTTGGAGGGAGGGGGTTTGATTGCCGCTCGCCTCGGGATAAGCCGAGTAAGCCACGTTGAAGGAGTCATCAACTCCGATGACTGTCAAGAGGTGTTACTCACTGAAGGAAAAATTTTAAAAATCTCGAAGACAGTTACTTCGGAGGAGTTGGCAGGATACACTGCCCTGCTTATAGAATTCCAAGATGTATTCGCCTGGTCGATTGATCAAATGCCGGGTATTCCACGAGAATTTGGAGAACACCGGATTGATTTAATTGAAGGTGCAGTTCCGGTTCGGCAGCAACAATACCGCTTGAACCCGAAGTACTCGCTCTTGGTAAAAGATGAAATCGATAAGTACTTAGGGGCCGGAATCATCTTCCCTGTCTTAAGCAGTGAATGGGTCTCCCCCATTGTCATTGTCCCGAAGAAGAAAACAAGGAAGATCCGAGTGTGCCAAGACTTTCGAAAATTGAACGCAGTCACAAGGAAAGATCATCATCCCTTGCCTTTTACCGATACAATCTTAGACCAGGTGGCTGGGCATCATTGTTATAGTTTTCTCGATGGATTTTCAGGGTACAATCAAGTATCCATTCGGGAAGAAGACAAGGATAAAACTACATTCACGACCGATTGGGGCACTTTCGCTTACAATCAAATGCCCTTTGGGTTGTGTAATGCTCCCGCTACTTTCCATCGGATGATGAATTCGATCTTTAAAGATTTCCTGCGCAAATTTGTCGAAGTTTTTATTGATGACTTTTGTGTGTTTGGACGACGGGATGTACATAGAGATTACCTTCGCCAAACGTTTGAAAGGTGTCGTTTTGCCGGCTTGTCATTACACTCGGAGAAATGCTTCTTCGCAATGAAGGAGAGAATTCTTCTGGGGCATCGAGTGTCAAGCCGAGGTATTGAAGTCGATGTTGAGAAGGTTAAAATAATCGTAGCTTTGGAATCCCCGAAGAACATCCGGGAGCTGAGAGCCTTCTTGGGACATGTCGGATATTACAAACGCTTTGTGTCAAACTATGCAGTGCTTGCTGCACCACTTACAAAGCTTCTGAAGAAATCCGAAGACTATCTGTGGGAAGCACATCAAGAAGAAGCCTTCCTGGTGTTGAAGTAGAAACTGGTTGAAGCACCAGTCATGAGGGCCCCGAATTGGGACGTCCCTTTTCATGTGTATGTGGATACTTCGTCCATGGCCATCGGGGTTGTCTTAAGTCAAAAGGACGAGAAGAAGAAAGATTACCCGGTGTATTACGCCAGCCAACAACTTTCAGTTTCTGAAAAGAATTATTCAACAACGGAAAGAGAAGCACTCGGAATGGTGTATGCCTGCAAGAAATTTCGGCATTATTTGTTGGGGTATGAGTTTGTCTTCTATGTTGACCATTATGCATTGCAACATCTGGTCAAGAAGGCAGATTTATCAGGACAAATTGCAAGATGGATCTTGTTATTACAAGAGTTCACGTATACTGTACAAGTAAGGAAGGGAGCTTTGCATTCAAATGCGGACTTCCTGTCCAGGTTAGACACTCAAGACCAGGAGTGGGAAATTGACAATCGGTTCCCTGACGAAGAGTTGTATCACTTATCAGCAATGAGAAGTATGAGGTATGCAGATGAATATAATTATCTGAATACTCTCCATTGTCCTAAGGGGATGGATCCGGAACAGCGGGCAGTCTTTCTTCGGAAAATGGGGCCGTACCAGCTTAAACACAGCATTTTATTTAAGATGGGCGAAGATGAAGTACTTCGGCGATGCTTGGAGTCATACGAAGTAGGAGGGGTAATTGAATCTTTACACTCCGAGGCATCGGGAGGACACTATGCTCTGAAGAATACTGTAAAGAAAATTCTTTCGGCAGGGTATTGGTGGCCTACAATGTACAAAGATGTACATGCTCATATTCGAAGCTGTGATGCGTGTCAGAGAACGGGGAAGCCAACGGCCACTTCTCAATGGCCTTTGAAACCAATTTTGCCTTTGGCCCCCTTTGAGAAATGGGGTATTGATTTTGTGGGTCCCATTCAACCAGTAACTCGAGTCACAAGGAAGCGATATATTTTGGTTTGCACTGATTACGCTACCAAGATGGTTGAAGCGGAAGCAACTCGCAGAGATGATGCTGAAACTGTGGCGGAATTTTTCTTTCGAAACATCATCTCCCGATATGGGTGTCCTTTGGAATTGGTCAGTGACCGAGGAACATATTTTTTGAACTCTGTAATGGAGGAGTTAACAAAGTATTTTCAGATTAAACATCGGAAGACGACTCCTTATAACCCAAAAGCGAATGGCTTAACGGAAAAAGTGAATGGGTTACTTTGTAAAATTTTGAGTAAGGTGACTGTCAATTATGCCTATGACTGGGATACAAAATTACCAGCCGCGTTATGGGCCTATCGGACAACAGAGAAGATTACAACCAAACAAACTCCATACTTCTTGACATATGGCTTGCACCCCATACTGCCAGTTGAATTTGAAGTTCCGACTTATTGAGTCCTGTGCGAAGAACGAATGTCGGAAGAGGAAAGTCAGGATCTTCGGATTCAACAACTGATGTGGTTACAAGAGAAAAGAGACGATGCAATGCAAACCACGAAAGAAGTACAAGCACAGCGGAAAGTCAGGCACGATCAGAGAATCAAGCCTGTGACTGTACGAGAAGGGGATTTGGTTTTGTTATATGATAATCGCCAAATATTTTTTCAAGGCAAGTTGCATTTGCGATGGATGGGTCCCTATCGAGTTCGTCATCTTTACGAAAATGGATCCCTGCAACTCGTCAATTTGGAAGGTAATCCTTTTGCCACTCGAGTAAACGGGTGGAGAGTTCGGAGATATTGGACCATAGACTCGGAAGTTTCTAAGACACCCGAGGTCTATGTTCGCGGGGACGCTCACATTTGAGGGAGGGGGTATGTGGTGCCCACAATTTTTTTTTTTTCAAAATAAAGCAGAAGAAGTGTATAGAGAAGTCGGATTGCGCCTGGTTGGCCGAAGAAGACGACGAAAACTGTCTTCGGGGTGAAACCCGAAGTAAAGTGACCTCGGGTCATAAGGCCAAGTACTCTGAAATGCCGTGTCAGCAAACGATACGAAGTAAATTGTCTTCGGATCGGGGGGGAGCTCAACCCGAGGCAAAGACAGTCTAACAACCTTTCGTCGGGGCGAGAAATTCAAGAAGGGGCGGTTTTAAAATTGGTGGCTCATACGCGTGAAGGTGAGGCAACAGTAACGGGTGCATGCAGGAGGTGTGATTTCTCGGTAGAAACTCGAAGTGACGGAAGACGAAGAAGTGCAACTTTATAAAAATCGAAACTGCAACGACAAAATGTCGAGCAATTTTTCTTCGCCGTTGAGGAGTCGTCTTGCAGGTGACCGGGGAAAGGGACATAGCGTTGGCCTCGGGTTAGTGCGTAAGGGAGAAGTCGAGAGAGAGAAATCGAGAGACCAAAAGAAAGCAGAAGAGATGGGAGGAGGGAAGAAGAACTCCGAATTTGCAGTGAGAAATCATGCAATTCGGAGATTAGATGTAGTAGCGAGGATCAAAGTCTTGAGCCGACTTCGGATCACCTTTCTGGCATGGAATTGGAACATAAGTTTTCCAGGATTCATGACAGAAATCATCGAGAGTAAATGTCTTGATGGTCCCAAGGAAGAAGGGAAGAGAGGAAATCCGGCTCGCTGGACAGAGTTGGATTGGAGACTTGTACTCGGGAAGGAGGCAAGCTTGGAGTAGGGGGCCACGTTCTTGGGGAAAGGGGAGATAGCCCAAGAAACTCAGGAGGTGAGAGATGCCTTCTCGTCGAAGAGGACGAAGAATGGGTATAAAGTTGAGAGTTATAAGGACCCAGTGAGGAGGGGAATTGTGAGTGCACTAATGGCCCTCCTGAAGCCGGAGAGAACTACCTATGTGATGAAACGCCAAGCGGTGTTCTTTCACAAATTGTTTGCAGGAGAACCAATTAATTGGGCGAGGTGTTTTCACGGGAGAACGAGGCAGATGGTGTGGAATTTGTGGGATAAGTCCCCTCCACATTATATTGTGCCGTTTGCAGCGCATTTCTATCTCGGGCTCAATTTGCTGAACTTGGCAGAGCGGAATCGGATGGTGTTGCACTGCCATCCGGATGTGCGAAAGGAAGTCGATGCGGAGGACCTGTAACACCCATTTGTGCATGTGTGTGGTATTGTGATATTTAGCTTGGTATTACAAGTACTTAAGAGATATTATTTATATAGAGATAAAGGATGGTTCTATATTAGTCATGGTTAGCTAAAGTTAGTCATAGCTAAGATAGATGGGACCTTACTTTAGAGGAAGTAGAAAAGATGAGCACCACTATTTTGGATTTTAGTGTGTTGACTTGGTATTATTCCTAGGTGTTTGGCTTTGGGGAAAGAGTTGAGAACTCTTGGGCCCGCAAGCCTTTTTGTTTTGGATTCTTCTTTAGTCCAAGGATAGCCCATGTGAAGGAATCCTTGCTTTGTGGTTGGGTCAAGATAAGACCACATGCTTAGGGGAATATGCCCATGTGAATGGATATTCCTTTCTACTTTTTGACTTTACTTGACTTTTAGTCTAGTAACTTGAGTTACTACGGTAATTAGTAACTTTGGTACGTAACTATTTCACAAGTATATAAACAAGGAGTGAGGAGGTACTCATCATCCTTTCATTTGCAACTATCTCTCTCTCATTGAGTTCTCTAGTGAGCAATGTCTTGAGTCTTGGAGTGTTAGCCTTGGAGGAGTATGATGGAGTTGGGGTTCCTTGCCTTCTTAGTCCATGGTGCGCTACCATAATAGCCATCAGAGGTTCATCCTGAGTGAGAGACAGGCCGGCTCACATTTTTGGTTCCGTTGCCGGGACCTCTCTAGAAGGCAAGATAATGTTCCGCGTCCAATTCTACATTAGGCAGAAGGAGGCTATGAGAGCTCACTTGGAGAGAACATTAGGAGAGGAGAGGGCTGAACTTATGTTAGAGAACCAAGATCCATTTGTATACCCTGTAGTTCATTATGATGTCTTTGAGGTGATTTTGTACATCTTGTACACATGAGAGGAATTGGAGAGATTGTGTGAGGTGGATTGCAGATTTTGGGGATTAAGGTGATTTTGGGCAAAATCTCAAGTTTGAGATCTGGACTTGAGATTTCTACACATGATAGCTTGGGTTATCTTTCAGTTAGCACACTTGAAATTATTGAGAGAGCTTCTATGCGCACTGGGCTAGAATTTTTGAAAGTTGATAGGGTAAAGTGCTCCCGCAACTGCATGCTCTCTGGAAAATTGTACAGAGTCTGCCATTTCTTCAATTTTTAGTGAATTGTCCTGAAAATTTCCAAGAAAATTCAGTGCATTGTATCCTACCTGGTGCCACAAAAATTAGAGAGAGATCATTTTTGCGCAGTGCGTTATGAGTTTTTGAAGTGAGGGGGGTGGTTTTCAGACCAAATCTGAAATATGGGTGCTGAATAGAAAGGTGTCTAGGCCAAATGGCTCGATGAAAAGATCTAAAATTTTGCAGGGAGGGACGCCCTAGAGTTGTGATCAAGTGTGGAAAATTTCAGAGGACTGTGACATATTCGTTGGGAGATTTGAGTGACATTGTGAGGAAGGGTCAATTCTGCAGAGTGGAGATCTCATGCATGAGAAGTTTGAGATCAACAAAAAGCATGTTTGAGTGTTTAGATTCATCTTTGGGAACATGGAGGGTCATCAAGAGTGGAAATTGAGATTATGCAAGGTTCCCCAAGGGTTTGAGGTGATTGTAGGGGTGGATTTGAGGAAAAGAGAGTTTACAATAGAATTTGAAGAGAGTGTTGAGAGGATCCAAAAACCTACACCACTTGGAGGAAAGAGTGAGTCTAAGTGCTTTCTATGTGGAGAGAAGGGACATAAGGCAAGTTCATGTCCATTAACCTTTGAGAGCAAGAGATTGAGGGAAAGGAGAGGCTTACTTGACTTGGGTTTGCATGTTGGACCTTCTTCACCAAGATTGGGAGGGAGAAGATCTAAGACCAAGGAGTTGTGTGAGGTTTGTGGAGTTGAAGGACTTCCAAAAGGACATGAGTGTAGTGGAGTAAAAGCACTTTTGGAAACTTTGGTGAAGGATCTTGGAGAGAGTCTTAGTACAGCTACAGAAATACTACCACCTTCATCAGCTAGTTCTCAAGATTAGTGATGGAGATAATCTTTCAACTTATGGATAAACTATCCATGAGAGTTAGATTAATATGCACTCTAGGATTTGATGTTGCTATAGAAATCTTGGAGCAACCTGAACCTTTTGTGTTCCCTAGAGTGGATTATTCTCAGATGGTGTTAGTCATGTATATACTCTATTAGTAATAGAGTGAGAGAAAAAAAAAGAGAAAAAAAAAATTAAGAGAAAAGAAAGATAGTGAGGGGTTAAGATGGGGAAACTTCCGGTTTTCTTTGGCAAGGATGGAGAAGATGTGGAGGCCTTTGTGAGAGACTTCAAGAGAGCTTGCATAGGAAACAATGAGAGGAGGAAGAATGAGTGGGCCTCATTATTACCAGATTTCTTTGAGGATGCAGCACTTACATGGTATGAGTCAGAATACCAAAAGAGAGAGAGGAGAGAGGGGGAAGAGGAGTCTTGGGAGACTTTGACTTCAGCACTCATTGAGAACTTTCTTCCTGATGAGAGTTATGAGAGATTGATGAGTGAGGTTACATTTCTCAAGCAAGGAGATGGAGAGAAAGTGAGGGTCTATGTGGAAAGAGTGGAAAAATTGGAGTCCAGATTTCGCATAGTGTTGAGGAAGGGTGGGGATGATGTGGAGACTACAATGATTGGCATAGGGGCCATGCTCACCAAGAATTTTGTGGGAGGATTGAGACCACAAATTAGAAGCAAGGTGAGATATGAGAAACCTTCTTCCAAGGTTGAAGCTATCAAGATCGCAATTCGTATGGAGGAGAGTTTGGAAGGGGATGAAAGTGATTTGGTGGTGAAGGAGGTTGTGCATCCTCCTCAAGGCTACAAGTATGGTGGAACTTCTGATACTTTGGTGACAAGGGTTGCACCACAAGTAGTAGTTGCTCCAGTTCTTGCACCTCCACCAAAAGATCCACTCCAAACCATCACAAAACAACTTGCGGATCTCAAGATCAATGTGGTGCAATTATGGGAGAAGAGAGAGGTGGATCAGAATGTAGGGAGAGGGCCTAGGAGTTATGGAAACCATCCATATAGAGGAGGCCAACCAGCCAACAATTTCAATGATAGAAATTGTTTTGGTTGTGGGGGAAGAGGCCATATCCAAAGGAATTGCCCAAATTCCACTTACCATGGAGGAAGGGGTTATGAGGGAGCCAATAGAGGGAAAGAGGGAGGTAGTGAAACCCAAGTGGCTCCTAATCCCAACAAAGGTAAGGGGATAGCATCCATAGATGTGGTTGAGAGCAAGTATGAGAAGGGAGAGTGCTCAAACTCCAAGGGTCCTAATTTGGAGCTTTTGGCACAAGAGAAGAAGAGAGCTCGTTTTGCAGAGGATGTTCACTCTTCTCAAGGATTTACTTCAAGCAAGGATACTCCTATGTCTACTAGGAGCACTCGCACCTCAACACCATCAACAACAAAGACTCCAAGGAAGAAGTTGGGGATGGAGGACTTCTTGATCTCCAAGCAACAATGGAACTACAATGTGTTGGAGGATGTTGGTAGTCACAAGGCTAACATCACAGTGGGCCAATTAATTGCTTTGAACCCTACCTTGAGAAAGGAGCTTAGAGGTGGTTTGAGTTCTACAAGGAGCAAGAAGAAGAAGAAGGCAAAAGTTCCAATATCAATGGGGGTGGTGGATGCCAAGCCAGCACCATGGGAAGCTTGTGAATATGCCTCCAAGATTGATGTGAGAGTGAATGGTCACAACATCAAGGATGCATTGGTTGATGGAGGATCAGCAGTGAATGCCATGTCAGAAAGGTTGATGAAGAAGTTGGGTATGATACCCTCAAGAGCTTCAACATTTGTGGTGAGCATGGCAAACAAGCAACAAGTTCGACCAGTAGGAGTGATGGATAAGGTGGTAGTTTCAGTTATGGGAGTTCAAAATCTCATGACTTTCCAAGTCTTGAAGGATTCAAGCTATGACTTACTTCTTGGGAGGCCATGGTTGAGAGCAGCACGCACAACTGATCGATGGCACAAAGGGTACTTGAGGATTGGGCCATCAAACCATAGAGTCACTGTTCCTGTGACTAACACCACCAACACTTCACATTCAGATACCCCATCTTCTAATTATTGGGAATCAGATTCTGAAGAAGGAGCTTCAGGTGTGGACACAAGCATGGAAGAGGAGACTTCCACGGAGGAGGATGAATCTGAATCTGATTCAGATGTGTATCCCTTGTGTGCTATGGATTTTGCACCTAAGCCAGAGGTTTTGAAGGACCCAGATAAATCACCATTGACACTTGAGGAGGTAGAGAGAAGGTTATCTACCCTCAAGTATGGCCCAAATGTTACCAAGGAGGAGAAGGTGAGATTTGAGGAGATTTTCCGCAAGTTCATCCATGTGTTTGCTTTTAGTTACAAGGATTTGAAGGAAGTCACCTTGGAGGAGCACAAGATAGAGGTGGAGTCACATGCAAGACCAATCCGCCAAAAGCAACGTCGCATTAGCCCACCAATATCTTTGGTTGTGAAGGAGGAGATTGATAAGCTCAAGGAGGCTGGATTTATCTTTGAGGTGGAGAATTCAGAATGGGTGTCTCCAATTGTCATTGTGAAGAAAAAGAATGGCAAGCTTCGGGTATGTGTGGATTACAAGAAGCTCAATGCTGTTACCAAGAAGGACTACTACCCATTGCCATTCATTGATGAGATCTTGGAGGAGGTTGCAGGTCATGAGAGGTACAGTTTTGGAGATGGTTATAGTGGATATAACCAAATCAAGATTGCACCAGAGCATCAACAACTCACCACATTCACCACACCTTGGGGAACTTACGCTTTCAAGGTCATGCCTTTTGGGCTTTGCAATGCTCCAGCCACATTCCAACGGTTCATGAACAAGGTATTTGAACCTTTCATTGGGAAATTTGTGAGAGATTTCATTGATGACTTTTGTGTCTATGGGAGCAAGGAGGAGCACTTTGAGCACCTAATCAAAGTCTTGCAACGCTTGGATGAGGCAAATGCATCACTCAACCCAGAGAAGTGCATTTTTGGATGTGAAGAAGGTCTACTTTTGGGGCACATCATCTCCAAGGATGGAATAGCAGTTGATCCTGAGAAGGTGAGGAAAATCTCAGACCTTCCATTCCCTTCAAGCTTGACAAAGTTACGCCAATTCTTGGGAATGGTTGGGTACTATAGGAGGTTCATCTTCTCATTTTCCAACAAGGCTTATGCATTGACCATCTACATGAAGAAGGGTGTAGATTACATGGTGATTTTGGAAGACAAGGAGGCTCTCAAAGCTTTTGAGGAGCTCAAGCAATCCCTTGTTGTAGCTCCAATTCTTGCTAAACCTGATTGGAGTAAGCCTTTCATCCTCTACACTGATGCTTCTAATGTAGCTATAGGATGCACTCTTAGTCAATTAGACCAAGATGGGCATGATCATCCAATAGCTTATGCTAGTAGGCAGATGGTTTCAGCAGAGAAGAACTACTCTGTCACAGAGAGAGAAGGGTTGGCAGTGATCTTTGGTCTCAAGAAGTTTAGACACTACTTGATTGGAGGGAAAGCCACAATTGTCACGGATCACAAGGCTTTGAAGTACATCTTCAACAAGCCTAATGTTGAAGGGAGACTAGCAAGGTGGATGATTCTCTTGTCTGAGTATGACTACACAATTGAGGATAGGCCAGGAAAGAAACATGCAAATGCTGATTTGTTATCTAGAGCCTATGATCATGATGGAGATGAGCCAGTAGATGATTCCTTCCCGGATGAGGAGCTCATGACAATCTCAGTCACTCAAGAGGTTCCAATGGAGTACAAGGAGATTGTGGATTTTGTGACAAGAGGTAACTATCCAGAAGGGATGCATGCTAGGGAGAGGAAGGCCCTTGCAGCAAGATCTAGACCTTACACAATGGTGGATGATATTCTTTTTCACCAAGGAGCAGATGGTCTACTTCGAAGAGCAGTGGGTAAGGAAGAGTCTATCCTACTCATAAAGGAGTTTCATGAAGGTTTAGTATGTGGAGGACACTTTGCAGGAAAGGTGACTGCTTTCAAGATTCTAGATGCAGGTTACCATTGGAGAGGGATTTTCAAGGATTGTCTTGATTATTGCAAAACTTGTCATGTTTGTCAAGCTTTTGCTAGAAAGTCTACATCCACTCCACCACTTAGATCAATTCCATTGCTAGGACCCTTTGAGAAGTGGGGAATTGATTTTGTAGGACCTCTCAATAGAACCCCAAGGAACAATCGGTACATTGTGGTAGTTACTGATTACCTTACCAAGTGGGTTGAGGCTAGACCATTGAGGGACAAGAATGAAGATGAAGTGGGTAGATTTCTTTATGAACGCATTATCACTAGGTTTGGATGCCCTTTGGAGTTGGTTTCTGATAGAGGAGGAGAGTTTACAGGAAGCATTACTACAGCCATGCTACGACATTTCTCTATCACACATAGAGTAACTACATCCTATAAGCCAAATTCCAATGGCTTGGCAGAGAGACCCAATCAGACCTTGTGCATGATGTTGGCCAAAGATGCAGAAATGGAGGGGGCTAAACATCATTGGGACAAGAGGATTCATGCAGTTTTGTGGGAGTATAGGACAACCATGAAGACTTCCACTGGATATTCTCCATTCCAATTGGTGTATGGTATTGAGTCTACCTTACCTATTCACTTTGATCTTCCTACCTTCCAAAGCATTCATAGGAGATTGAAGAAAGCACAAGGAAGTGATGCAGAGAAGTCAAGGAAGGATCAACTCATGGAGTTGGAAGAGGCAAGAGCAGTTGCTATGGTTCGAGTGGAGCAAGCCCAAAGGAAACAAAAGGAGAGCTATGACAAGAGGCAAGGCAAGAAGAAGGTGGAGCCTTTCAAAGAAGGTGATTGGGTAATGTTGTTTGATTCCATTCGATTCAAGAGAGTACAAAAGAAGTTTTTGCCTAAGTACTTTGGACCTTTCATAGTAGAGAAGGTGTGGGGAAATTACACTTATGATCTCAAGGAGTTGGGAGGAAGACACTTTGATAGGATTAACCATGATAAGTTGAAGATGTACCATAGAAGGTAGAGAGACCTTCACTTTGAGGACAAAGTGAAAACTTAGTCCGGGGGTAAATGTAACACCCATTTGTGCATGTGTGTGGTATTGTGATATTTAGCTTGGTATTACAAGTACTTAAGAGATATTATTTATATAGAGATAAAGGATGGTTCTATATTAGTCATGGTTAGCTAAAGTTAGTCATAGCTAAGATAGATGGGACCTTACTTTAGAGGAAGTAGAAAAGATGAGCACCACTATTTTGGATTTTAGTGTGTTGACTTGGTATTATTCCTAGGTGTTTGGCTTTGGGGAAAGAGTTGAGAACTCTTGGGCCCGCAAGCCTTTTTGTTTTGGATTCTTCTTTAGTCCAAGGATAGCCCATGTGAAGGAATCCTTGCTTTAGTGGTTGGGTCAAGATAAGACCACATGCTTAGGGGAATATGCCCATGTGAATGGATATTCCTTTCTACTTTTTGACTTTACTTGACTTTTAGTCTAGTAACTTGAGTTACTACGGTAATTAGTAACTTTGGTACGTAACTATTTCACAAGTATATAAACAAGGAGTGAGGAGGTACTCATCATCCTTTCATTTGCAACTATCTCTCTCTCATTGAGTTCTCTAGTGAGCAATGTCTTGAGTCTTGGAGTGTTAGCCTTGGAGGAGTATGATGGAGTTGGGGTTCCTTGCCTTCTTAGTCCATGGTGCGCTACCATAATAGCCATCAGAGGTTCATCCTGAGTGAGAGACAGGCCGGCTCACAGACCAGCAATACATTCTCCAAATCCGGAGCGCAGACGATTACTACTCAAACACAGGGAAGAACGTGGAGGTCGTTGAAAGTACCCCGACGAAGAAGAGAACTCGGCAAGTAGACGCCAAAGAAAACAAGAAACCTCGGAAGATGCAGAAAAATAACCCGAGGCGAGGAATGGTGGTGATTGAGTCGGAAGATGAAGACTCAGAAGGTGAAGCCGAGCTCAAGACGGAGGACTCGGAACGTGAGGAGGAACCTGAGCTGACACTGCAGAGTGGAGATACAAGCAGTGATAGTGAAGTCGGTGGAGAAATGACCTCGGCACTAACGCCTGAAGAATACAAAGAAGAAATTCAAGCCGAGGTAAAAGCCGAAGACAATGCAGCGCTGGAAGACGAAGTACCGGTGCTCAAGGAGAAGAAGATCACAGTACAGCGAGGAATTTGCTCAAGACGTAAGGCGAAGGGGGAAGCGGGACCGAGTAGAGTGAAAGAAGAAGTAGAAGGAAGCTCGGGCAGTGAAGCATCAATTCCGATACGAAGGCTCCAGAGAAGAAGGCGAGAATCGGAAGAACACGAAGAAAGAAGAGAGACTACTCCGAGAGGGGACGAAGGTATCATTAATGGAGTAGATTACCTGCAGATGGTAGTATGCCCGCTGTTGGTGAAGTTGGAGAAGAAGAAAAAGGAGATGCAGTCGACTTGTCCAGAGGTAAAGACTGTATTGCAGGTGGTATCAAGATTAGAAGAAGAAAACTCAGAGTTGAAGAAGAGTATGACCCGAGGTGAGAAGGAGAGAGAAGTACTGCAATTGGAGGCAGTGGAGAGAAGTCAGGTAATCAAAGACCTGAGGAGAGAATTGAGCTATCAAGAGGATCTTGCGAGGAAGAGTGATGTCGTAAGGGAGCGACAAGTAGCTGAATTTGAAATCTTGAAGCAGCAGTTTGCTGATTCAAGAGTAGAGCTCATCCATGCTATGGCAAGAGTAGCATCAAAGGATCAAGAGCTCGATCGAGTGATGGAGAGTATGGAGGAGAAGAAGCAACTTTGGCAGCAAGAGTTGGCTGCGAGATATGGAGAAGAAGAGAGATTACGAGACTTACTTCGTAATCAGGAAGAAAAGGTTGCATAGAAGGAGAAAGAGAAGGACGCGGTGAAGGCCGAATTCGAAGAAGAGTTGGCGATGTACAGAGAGGAATGGCTTGCAGATCGGGAATGAGAAAGGAAGACAAGATTAGAGCCATTGCAGGAGATAGTCCTCAGAGTAAACGCGATGCTAAGTACAGAGACCAGCGTTCGAATTGAAGAAACGCGTCTGCACGAGTTGAAGCTGTTAGTGCAGGAGACAAGGCGAAGGCAAGCAAAAGATACAGATCTGAATGCCTTGTTGATTAAATTGAGAACTCGTGTAGATAGGAAGATCTTAGAAGTAGAAGACAATATCGCGATTAGATTAGACTTAGTAAGAATAGAGTTAGAAAAGCTTTGGCAGTATGTTAAAGCAAAACCCGACGTAGATAACATTGGGATCCAAATGTCTTTGGAGTTGGCCTCAGTGACAGTAGAGAAGAGTGGGTCGAAAGATGAAGAGTTAGATAGATTACCTGCTAGTGCAATTTCAGATCAGGAAAGAGAATTGCTGGATCTGGTAGAAGATGTAAGAGTTGTGAAACCCGAGGACAGAATAGTAGGAAGTAAGATTACTTCGGGTTCAGGGTTGAAAGCCGAGGAAGAAGTAGACATCGGATTGGATTAGTAACCGATTTGAGATTTGAAGGGGCAGATATGAAGAGGTGCATTGTCATTTCGGATCTGCAGGTTAGAACAGTTGATGTAGAAACGGTATAGTTGTTAGAACTGTCGATTGCTTCACTATTTAAGAGTGGCATTCGTAGGAACTTGTTGTTCAGTGCTCATTATTTCTGAGAATAGATAAAGCAAAGTGAAGCAGTGCTCGTCGCTTAAGCTTGATTCCGAGTATCAACTTTGTAATTGTGTTTGTGAATATTTGGAGAAATTCGAAGTGCAAGTCAGAGGGCTTGTTGGATGTTGGATTCCACAGCCTTGATCTTCATTTTGTGTATTTGATCCTGAGTGAAGTGCAATCAAAGCAATGCCTTGACAGATCTGAGAGGAATTGTAGTGTTGGTAGTATTCTGCATTTGTGAGTGCAGTGCGAAGTTGATGTGAAGCAATTTCGATCGAGGAAGTTGTGCCTTCAGTGGAGGGGTAGAACACAATTCTGAGGCGAAGTCGTTTTGCAGTGAAGTGCCATTTTTGGGAGAGCCTGAATCATCACAAATCAAGACTGTATGGAAATAATTGATGGAGTTGTGATTTTGGAGTGTTAATTTGTGACAAGACTACGAGTCAGTGTTTGTTACTCTCTTCTGGGTGTGGTTTCTACCTGAGAGACTAAAGAAGAACTCAAGAAGAACTGAAATTGTTACTTTGCTTCGTATTTGGACATTTTTGACTCGTATCTCTGCGGGAACGAACTTTACTTACCCGATTACCGCAAAAGTGATATTTCGCGGGTTGTCACACAAACCATAGAGTCACAATTCATGTGACTAATACCACCAACACTTCACATTTAGATACACCATTTTCTGATTATTGGGAATCAGATTCTGAAAAAGGAGCTTAAGATGTGGACACAAGCATAGAAGAGGAGACTTCCATAGAGGAGGATGAATCTGAATTTGATTCAAATGTATATCCCTTGTGTGCTATGGATTTTGCACCTAAGCTAGAGGTTTTGAAGGACCTAGATAAATCACCATTGACACTTGAGGAGGTAGAGAGAAGGTTAGCTACCCTCAAGTATGGCCCAAATGTTACCAAGGAGGAGAAGGTGAGATTTGAGGAGATTTTTTGCAAGTTCATCCATGTGTTTGCTTTCAGTTATGAGGATTTGAAGGAAGTCACCTTGGAGGAACACAAGATAGAGGTGGAGTCACATGCAAGACCAATCCGCCAAAAGCAATGTTGCATTAGCCCACCAATATCTTTGGTTGTGAAAGAGTGGATTGATAAGCTCAAGGAGGCCAAATTTATCTTTGGTGGAGAATTCAGAATGGGTGTCTCTAGTTGTCATTGTGAAGAAAAAGAATGGCAAGCTTCAGGTATGTATGGATTATAAGAAGCTCAATGCTGTTACCAAGAAGGACTACTACCCATTGTCATTCATTGATGAGATCTGGAGGAGGTTGTAGCTCATGAGAGGTACAATTTTGGAGATGGTTATAGTGGATGGACCAAATCAAGATTGCACCAGAGCATCAATAGCTCACCACATTCACCACACCTTGGGGAACTTATGCTTTCAAGGTCATGCCTTTTGGGCTTTGCAATGCTCCAGCCACATTCCAATGGTTCATGAACAAGGTATTTGAACCTTTCATTGGGAAATTTGTGAGAGACTTCATTGATGACTTTTGTGTCTATGGGAGCAAGGAGGAGCACTTTGAGTACCTAATCAAGGTCTTGCAATGCTTGGATGACGTAAATGCATCACTCAACCCAGAGAAGTGCATTTTTGAATGTGAAGAAGGTCTACTTTTGGGGCACATCATCTCCAAGGATAGAATAGCAGTTGATCCTAAGAAGATGAGGAAAATCTCAAACCTTCCATTCCCTTCAAGCTTGACAAAGTTATGCCAATTCTTGTGCATAGTTGGATATTATAGGAGGTTCATCTTCTCATTTTCCAACAAGGCTTATGCATTGACCATCTACATGAAGAAGAGTGTAGATTACATGGTGATTTGCAAAGAGAAGGAAGCTCTCAAAGCTTTTGAGGAGCTCAAGCAATCCCTTGTTATAGTTCCAATTCTTGCTAAACCTGATTGAAGTAAGCCTTTCATCCTCTATACTTATGCTTCTAATGTAGCTATAGGATGCACTCTTAGTCAATTAGACCAAGATGAGCATGTTCATCCAATAGCTTATGCTAATAGGCAGATGGTTTCAGTAGAAAAGAACTACTTTGTAATGGAGAGAGAAGGGTTTGTAGTGATCTTTGGTCTCAAGAAGTTTAGACACTACTTGATTGGAGGGAAAGCCACCATTGTCACAAATCACAAGGCTTTGAAGTACATCTCTAACAAATCTAATGTTTAAGGAAGACTAGCAAGGTGGATGATACTCTTGTCTGAGTATGACTACACCATTGAGGATATGCCAAGAAACAAATATGCAAATGCTGATTTGTTATCTAGAGCCTATGATCATGATGGACATGAGCCAATGAATGATTCCTTCTTGGATGAGGAGCTCATGACAATCTCAGTCACTCAAGAGGTTCCAATGGAGTACAAGGAGATTGTGGATTTTGTGACAAGAGGTAACTATCCAGAAGGGATGCATGCTAGGGAGAGGAAGGCCCTTGCAGCAAGATCTTGAACTTACACAATGGTGAAGGATATTATTTTTCACCAAGGAGTAGATGGTCTACTTTGAAGAGTAGTGGGTAAGGAAGAGTCTATCCTACTTATAAAGGAGTTTCATGAAGGTTTAGTGTGTGGTGGACACTTTGCAGGAAAGGTGACTGCTTTCAAGATTCTAGATGAAGATTACTATTGGAGAGGGATTTTCAAAGATTGTCTTGATTATTGTAAAACTTGTCATGTTTGTCAAGCTTTTGCTAGAAAGTCTACATCTACTCCACCACTTAGATCAATTCCATTGCTAGGACCTTCTGAGAAATGGGGAATTGATTTTGTAAGTCTTCTCAATAGAACCCCAAGGAACAATTGGTATATTGTGGTAGTTATTGATTATCTTACCGAGTGCGTTGAGGCTAGACCATTGAGGGACAAGAATGAAGATGAAGTTGATAGATTTCTTTATGAACACATTATCACTAGGTTTGGATGCCCTTTGGAGTTGGTCTCTGATAGAGGAGGAGAGTTTACAAGAAGCATTACTACAGCCATGCTACGACATTTCTCTATCACACATAGAGTAACTACATCCTAGAAGCCAAATTCCAATGGCTTGGCAGAGAGAACCAATCAGACCTTGTGCATGATGTTGGCCAAAGATGTAGAAATGGAAGGGGCTAAGCATCATTGGGACAAGAGGATTCATGCAGTTTTATGGGAGTATAGGACAACCATGAAGACTTCTACCGGGTATTCCATTTCAATTGGTATATGGTATTGAGTCTACCTTATCTATTCACTCTGATCTTCCTACCTTCCAAAGCATTCATAGGAGATTGAAGAAAGCACAAGGAGGTGATGCAGAGAAGTCAAGGAAAGAACAACTCATGGAGTTGGAAGAGGCAAGAGCAATTGCTATGGTTTGAGTGAAGCATGCCCAAAGGAAACGAAAGGAGAGCTATAACAAGAGGCAAGGCAAGAAGAAGGTGGAGCCTTCCAAAGAAGGTGATTGGGTAATGTTGTTTGATTCTATTCAAGAGAGTGCAAAAGAAGTTTTTACCTAAGTACTTTAGACCTTTCATAGTGGAGAAGGCGTGGGGCAATCACACTTATGATGTAACAATATGGAGTTTAGAGATGAAGTTAGTTGGGCTTACAAAGTAGCACATAAGACAAATTAGCCTAGAATATTTTGGAAGTATCTAGGAATCTACTTCTACAAAACCATTGGGATTTTCATGTCTAGATATTACCCAAGCACCGCTTCACACAATTCATCATCTCACGCTTTGGGCAGGATTTTCTACATATGATCACAATATCTGAGGAACCCTTGATACTTCCGATTGTCACTTATGGAGAAAGGTGGACATGTTGTATCTATGTGTTAATCAATTAGATAAATTAGGAGTAGTAGGATAGAGTAGTAGCTATGGCGACAATACCGGATGTTATCCTTGGCATGCAACAACAAATTGAGCACCTTACTTGATTGTTGGATGAACAAGACCAACAACAATGAGAACATATAGAGAAAGCACCAGTCCGAGATGGAGAAGATTGTATTTGATTTCCAAAACCCAAGGTGTTTGAAGGCAAGAATCTTCCCGGCATAGTGAAGAATTTTGTGTTTGATTGCAAATGTTACTTCAAAGCCACCAATCTTCAAGATGAACGGAAACAATTTCTCTTGGCTTCTAGCCAATTGGATGGTGTGGCAAAACTTTGGTGGCAATTCAGAGTGGAGCGAGCTGAACGACAGATTGTTGCACAAATCTTGACATGGACAGAATTCAAGGATGCAATACTTGGTCGATTTCAAACTATAAATGCCACTCAAGCCACACAAGATAAATTGGTGGAGTTGAAGTAGATTGGCTCCGTAAGAGGCTACATCACACAATTTTAGAACATCATCATGAAAATTCTAGATATACAAGAAGGAGAAGTTCTAGACCGATTTGTGCGGGGATTGAAGTCACAAACCAAATTGGAGGTGACCATGCGAGAACCACAAAACGTAGAAGAAGCCATGCAATTGGATGATCGCTTTGATTCCTTGGTTGTGACAACTTGGTCTTGACCTCGACTTACACTAAGCTTACTAGTACCATACGCTGTCGTGGGGATCGTATGGTCTCGAGATTGCGCTGGGCACCTGGCTGCCTGCGCTTAGGCTTTTGGAGTGTTTTGTCCTTCTTGTACCGTCTATTATTAGTCTCGGCTCATTATTCTTGATCTCTTGGTTGGTCTATTATCCTCGGCTTTAATATGTTTTGGGTCTGGTGGGTTTTGAAGTTCTGGCCCAGACTGATCTTCCAGAGAGAATGATCTGTCCCAAGCAGCAGCAGTCAATCACCGTCACTCCCATCTCTCCCCTTCATACGATAAGATCACTCATTTTCCAGGTCTGGCCTCAGTAAGACGAGGCCCCAGGAAGTACAACAACACAAGGATCTGCTCTCGCTCGCGAGTTTGTGCTTGCTTCTATTGGTTTTCCGATAAAATCCGCTTCAGTTCTTGCTTCAGTCCCATTGGAGAAACTCAAGCCGCAGCAGCACACCTGCTGCTCCTCCTCATTCTAGTGCTCCCAATAAATCCAAGCCAATGCACTGATCAAATTTGCTCAAACACATTTCCCATGATATATACTGTATGAAACCGCAAATAACACTCCAAGAACTCAATCTGGTTTGATGACAGTAAGACAAGAGAACGCACTACAACAACGGCAAATGACAATACACTGCAACAAAAAAACTAAGAAACTCCTCTCACTGGTCCTCCAGTCCCACAATTCACTCGATCCAGAAATAATCCAACTTAAGCTATTGCAGGTCCATCGATCAGTCCTCCCGGTCTCACCATCACCAAATTAATCTTTCTTACTCCCTGGATTGGCGGGTCAAACCTAAAGTCGCTTCCAAATCTTCTACAAGGAACTGCCCACCGCGCCAAAAGACAAGAAGATCCGGCACTTGTATGCACCATGTTCTCAAACTAACTCATCATCATCAATAGATAGCCATTTTGAAACCTATTGCTTTCATCTCATCCTTTGCTCTGCTCCCAATTTGCCTGCAGAAATCCATCTCTTCAACATACATGTCCAGAAACTAACTCACAAGGCCTCCGCTGACTAAATCACCGATGCACAGTGCTTCCTCCCAACTTGAACCTTACTGCACTTTGTCAAACTCGAAATGCCTTCTCTTGATTCTTTGCCTTTTCTTGCCTCCACAATCTTTCACTTCTTTCTGTATTTTTTTGTAATTCTCCTCCTTTCTTCTGACTCCACGATACCTCACTCCTTCCTGTCTCCACGATCCTCCACTCCCTACTCTCTAGACCCTTTTGTTTATTCCCTTGTCATTCCAATTCCGTTTCCTTTCTATCCTTCTTCTCCCGTCGCTACTTACTGCTCTCTGCCAAAATTCAAAACCCTCTGTCTCCTTCTTCTCGAAAATTTCTGCAACCTTTTATGCAACTTTCTCTCTTGAAACTCTCTGGGATTTTCTGAAAACCCTCAGTCTTTCCTCTCACTAATATTTCTGCCACTTCTCTCAAAAATCCTCTGCAAACTTCCTGAAACTCTACTGTTCTTTTCTCAAAATCTTTTGCAACTTCCTCTCTCTGAAACTCCTCTCTTGATTTCCGGAAAACTGGCACCCCTTCTTACCTTTCTATAATTCTCAATACTTCCCTACTGTCTTCTCTCGAAATCCTCTGCATTTTCCCGAAACTCTCCTCCTCATTTTCCGAAATTTGGCAGATCTTTTCACTTTCGATATTTCTCCCTCACTTCCCTACTGTTTCTCTCGAGATCCCCTGCACTTTCCCAAAACTCTCTTCCTCATTTCCCGAAATTTGGCAGATCTTTTCACTTTCGATATTTCTCCCTCACTTCCCTACTGTTTCTCTCGAGATCCCTTGCACTTTCCCGAAACTCTCTTCGTCATTTCCCAAAATTTGGCAGTTCTTTTCACTTTTGATATTTCTCCCTCACTTCCCTACTATTTCTCTCGAAATCCCCTGCACTTTCCAAAAGCTCTTCTCCTCATTTCCCAAAACTGGCAGTCCTTCTCACTGTGAAAACTCAACTCCTGACCAACCTTGCCAACTTCCCTTTCGGCCCAGGAGAGAAACGTGGGATCTTCCTGCATGACCCTAGAATCTAAGACCCAACGATACCCAGTTCCTGTCTACTTCCTCCACATTCATCAACCACAGGGACCCAAACTGGCCTGTTTCACAATCTCGTTGTAGCAAAATCCTTCTTAGCCGACATATGTCGAGAACAAGTCAACTAGACGGTGAGCAATTTGACTTCCGTGTGTTCAAACACAGCAGAGCATCTGAACCCGCATCTGCTATGGACGGGGAGAGGATTTGAACACAACCGGTACATCCACATACAGAAGCTGAAACTTCTGCACAGTCCAATTATCCTTCACCATGAAGATGGAGAGCCAAGAATACACGCAAAGCCCCTTCGTAATCAACCCAGTCCCTTCCACCTCCTTCCTTCCCCTGCGTTTCCTTGTTCCTATTAGATCCTTCTATCTCTTTCCTGCTTCCTCCTTCGAAACCTGAACTCTGCAAAAAAAAAGTCTCAAAACCCTCCATGCGATTTGTGAACTCTTTATTTTTCCCAGTCCTGTCACAACACTCCTTCGATTCGTCAAAACTCTCTCCTCTATTCCCTTGTTCCAAATCTGAACTCTGTTTTTCCCTTTCTTCTCTTTCTTTTTCTTTTCTATTCCCAATTCTCTCTTTGATCACTCTCCGTCAATGACCTTCTCTCCCCTGCGTTTCCTTGTTCCTATTTGATCCCTCTCTCCCTTTCCTGCTTCCTCCTTCAAAACCTGAACTCCGCTGTAACACGCTCTCCCTCTGTTCTCTCTTTCGATCCCCCGTCTATCTCTTGCCCTTCCTTTTTTTCCCCTCGATCCTTCCTACCTTACCTCCAATTCCCAAAAACCCCTTTCGAACTGTTCCTGTCCCTCCCCAAACCCCTCTACTTCCTTGTTTTCTTGCTTTTCCCTTCTTCATTCCTCCTTTGTAGGAAAAAAACCTTGTTCTGTTCGTGTCCTTCGCAAAACCTTTTTTTGTTCTTGTCCTTTGCAAAAAACCTTTTCCTGTTCCTGTCCTTTGCAAAACCTTTTTCTGTTCCTTTCACAAAATTTCCAACTACCACTCCTTACCAAGCTCATCTGACATTCTTTTTTTTTTTTGAAAACTCTCTGCTGTCCAGTCCTCATCACTCTCATCTGGCCTTTTCCCGACGACAACGCATGGGTGGAAGAACCAACACCAATAGAGATTGATGCTATCCAATAGAGGCCACTTGGTGCAGCAGATAGAGAAAGATTGCAACAAAATGGAGGTTGTTTTTATTGTCACCAAGTTGGACATTACATTGCTCAATGTCCACTTAGGAATGTGCAACCTCAACAAGTTGTCTAGATGGAGTTTGTGGAACCGAATGATCAGGGAAACAAAGAATCCCAATAGGAGATTTCAAGCTGCCTATTGGGAGCTTGATTAGTTCCAATGGGATTGAAGGTTTGAGCTATGCAAGTTTGCTTCACTTGCAAGGTATGATATTTGATTGGAGCTGTAGGATTTTGGTTGACTCTAGAAGTTTGGAGAATTGCATGTCTATGCAAGTAGCAAAGGAGTTGGGTATTCCTATCAAGCCAGTGATTGAAAGTCGTTTGATGATGGCGGATGGTAGAAAAGGTTCTACATTCCGCACCTCACATCTTGTTACTTTCAAGATTGGGAAGGAGTATTTGGAGTGTATGAGGTTTGTAGTGGCACCTCTATACTATGATATCATTCTAGGTCTACCTTGGCTTGAACGTCATAAGGTTCAATTTGATTGGACCCAATGCCAAATTCAAGTACAACACAAAGGTAGGAATTTTTGATTAGGTTGTCTCGCACCTCTGTGTAAGACACCTAAGAATAGTCAATCTCAAGATGGGAAGTTTGTTGAGAAGGTAGCCATAGAGCAAACCTTGAAGGGAGTGGAGTCCCAAGATGGGAAGTTTGCCAAGAAGGCAACCATAGAGCAAGCTTGGAAGAGAGATGAGTCCTTGGAGGGGAAATTGGTTAGTAAAGCAGCCATAGAGCAAGCTTTGGAGGAAGATAAGTTGGTATTTGCGGTGTGGATCAAGCCAATTGCACAAGAACAATAAGAGGAGGGCCAAAAGCCTCATCAAGCAATGGTTGATTGGATAGTTTATGAGTTTGCAGATGTGTTTCCGAATGATCTGCCAAAGGGATTACCCTCCGTATTGAGGTATGCCCTTCAAGATTTAGTTATTGCCAGGGAGTACTCTAGTGAGTAGATGTCACGCCATTTGTAGTGCCGCATCTAGATGCTCGGACACTGGAGTTCCAGTGATAGTAGTTAGAGTTATTTCAGTAGTTTCTCAGCGACTACTTTTCGACGGTTAGATTTTGTGTTCGGGGTACTGACTTCACGGTGAGGCCCACCATCACTTTGCACCATTTGCACCATCAAGTGTGCCGTCAGCGGGACCGTTAGGGTTTCAGAGCTAGCTTGAGTCCAGGGGGTATAGTTTTGAAGTGAGCTCTAGAGAGCTCACTTCTCTGATGTTGAGCCTTCGAGTTCCTGGCTATGGTGGACAGAGGCCGGCAAGCGTCACTTGGATTCTCTATGCTTGAGTGGGTGTGGCTTGACTGTAATTAGTGCCCAATTGTTGGCAGTTTATAGAGTGATAGATCAAGTACTGATTTGAGTTGAGTTGAGTTGAGAGTGTTAAGCAATCTGATTACATCAGAGAAGTGAAGTCAAGGGGAAATCGAGTGCAGGAACTTTAAGTGTTGGTGGTATCTCCAAGCTCGGTGGATCATTGGTAGCTCGATTCAAGTTCAGTGTTTCTCTAGTGTGTAGAAGCTTGTTCAATTGATGCAAATTTGGCAGTTAGACGGCCGGTGTGTAGAAGCGCTAGCCAAATTTTGAGCAAAGAAGGAGCAAATTTTGAGCAGTGGTTGTGATTTTGAGCTCAGGTGGTGAAGGCATGACCAATTTGATACGAGTTGGGCTCAAAAAGTCAAATTGAAAGTGGAGTTGGGAAGCTCTTCTCATGAATTTGTGATTTGGAGAAAACCCGTGTTGTCAATTTGGCTCGAGTGGAAAATTAGCAGGGGATTTGGTGGACGACCAACTTTAGGGTTTATGTCAGATTTTGGTTGGGATTTACGTCAAATTTTGGCCAGATTTGGAGGAGTTTTGCTAGTTTGGAGGACTTTTGTAGATTTGAAGAAGTTTAGAGGCTTCAAGGTATAGGAGTGTGGGCTATGAGAGGCTACAAAGGCCTAGAAGGGCAAGCAAGCTAACTTGCTGGCATAAGGCCAACTAGTTTAGAGTAGATCTTGGTCATTGGTTGGCAAAATCTACCTTTCCTGCTAGATTGTGCGCAACAGGGTTTGACCCTTAGATCTCTTGTTCTTAGATTGGTACCCTAGCCAACTGGTCCACCCTCACATGTTGTCATAGTGATTGTGCCACTGCTATCTATACACATGTAGCTTTGGCTAGGAGAGGCAGTTTGATCCCATTCTTGGTGATCCTGGTAGCTTAGGACTTAGATACAAACTTCTCTTATGTCAAATGCCAAATGGTGGCAAAGTCAATCCCGTGTTGTGTTATGAGATGGAGGGTTTTTGTTTAGATTTCTTGTGATTGGATCCCCTCTATTCTCTACTTCCTGTTTGTGCACCACGTTTGTGTGAGGTGCCTTGACTTTTGAGCGTTGGTGTTCTAGTGTGCTCTCGGTGGTGAGGTTGGAGTGATGACCAGTCAGACTACCTTTGTTTCTCTCCGGTGAGGTAGGAAGTGATGACATGCAGATCGTGAGAGTGCGTGTTATGATGGCAGGTTACAGGTTGCCCTTTCCCCTAGTGTAGTTATCGCAGTTAGAGTTACATTAGTGGGTGGTGCTTAGTTGGTGTTTGCACGTGGTGGGGCACTTGCGGTTGCAGTTGGTGGTTGGGGTTTGCTGTTGTGGTTACTTTGTCACGACGGAGTTCTTTGGAGATTCCAGAGGAGTTAGCCTTGTAGTACGTAGTGGGTTTACTTGGAGTGGTGCTCGGTATCAGTCTGTATATCAGGTCCTAGTGATGGAGGAGATTGACTCTGAGTTGGAGTTCGACATAGGAGCTGATTCAATTGAGAGTGCACTTGGTGTGTCCGCACCGTTGTTGTGAGACATAGACAAGATTTATGGGGCCTCCAAAGGCCCTAGATGTTACTCTGGTATAGTGGGTACCATTGAGTTGGATGACTTCATCCAGGAGTTTGATAGTTGGTATGATCTGCAGTAGATGCGGAACCCGACTTTGTTCATACCCTTCATGGCATGGAAAGGGTTGTTTCAGCATCAGGAGGGTCCGCCAATGGATGACTACCATGAGTTCAGGAGAGCTCATTTGGAGGAGATCGAGTTATGGAGACAGTGTTGGTCTCCAAACTATATCTCTATCACTTCAGGCTTGGTGGCCAGGAGTAGATCGGCTGTACCTATGAGTTCTAGCTCAAGTAGTGTGGGTGGAGCTAGTGGAGGTGCACTAGCTGGAGATAGTGCTACTACGAGTGTAGGTACCACTGCAAGAGGTGGTGTGGTACCGGGGTTTAACCCCATGATAGAGTTCTTCCTATGTTTGAGTTAGAACTACTAGGGAGTGCGGATTGACAAGCTGAGGAGCTTGCAGGAGTTCCAGTGGAAGGCTAGAGAGAGCCTACGCGAGGCATACACTCGTATGAGGCGGCAGATCAGTTTCACTTAGGGAGTTACTGAGGCCAAGGCAGTCCAGTTTTGGTATGGGATACTAGACAAGGAGTAACAACGTAGAGTTTATGATGCTACGTTGTTACAGGCTACTTGGCCTACTTTGGCAGTGGTCTTTGGTTTGGCTGAGCGTATTGAGCTCAACATGGTAGAGGAGAGGGTGGTGACATCTAGATTTGGTAGGGAGACCTCATCCACGGTTGTGACTTCTTCTAGAGTGCAGTAGAGTGCACCACGCCCAGTTGGTTTTTGAGGACAGGGTGGACAGCCTAGATCCTATGGAGCGAGTGGAGGGCCTAGTGGAGTTAGATCCTTACCTTCATTTTTGGGTCAGCAGCAGCCAGTGAGTGGTGGTGTTGCTTGTTGGACTTGTGGTGGACCTCACCATAGGAGAGCTCAACAAAACTAGAACAAAACAAACAAAACAAAAACTCAGGGCAGCGGACTTGATACCTTTGCTGCATCACAACCAGCACAGAGGCAGTGTGAGCACTACCACAAAATTTGGTCACACTAGTGACCGGTGTTTTGACCTACACCCGGAGTTACGGAGTGGTAGGGCTGCTATGGTTGGTAGTAGAGGAGCTCCAGTTCATGGAGGACGAGGTGGTAGAGGTGGTGGTAGAGGATCTACACCTCGTAGGGGTGCGGTACCTGCCCTTACTTCTAACACAACTATGGCTACTCGGATTGAGCAGTTGGAGCAGAGATTGGCTAGTATGGCTATTGCTTAGAGGAGATCAGATTCGGGTGCTGAGGCTTCCACCTCATATGCTTGTGATAGAGATGCTTTGGACTTCATGTGCGGAGTAGCACAGGTGGATGCATCTGCAGCAATGACTAGGAGTGCAGTACGTGCTCTAGAGCCTAGAGGAGCATCAGTGGAGTTGGACCCACAAAGAGGAGAGGTTGGGAGACAAGTTAGACTTCCGCAGTCTTTCATGCTATCTGAGGCATTGCAAACAACATCCATGGTTCCTAGACGTCCCAGTGCAAGTGTGGTAGGTGGTAATGGAGTTCATGATGGACTACCTGCTAGTCAGCCCCTTGCTACTACACAGACTGAGTCTAGCATGATGTTGGAGGCGGCTCACCTGATTATGCGGCGTCCTTTGTTTTTGGCCAGTGATATGTTTACATTGGGAGTTGACCCAACCCCAGTATTCTAGTTGGCTGCCACGTTGTGTGAGAGTAGGGATGGTGCAATTCCTACTACTAGAGCAGAGGTGGTTGGTAGTGGAGCTGACTTGGTTGAGGAGCATGGGATCCGTTCAACAACCAGTGGTTTATGGCAAGCAGCAGTGGCTCGACTGGAGGAGTTGCCAACTAGACCGGCCTTTGAAAGAGCACGGTTCACACCTGGTATTGTCCCATTGGATAACCAGAGGGGGATTTTCCGTTTGGTGGGACCTTCAAGGAAGGTCTATACACCACAAAGAGTCTTGTTAGACTCTGGTGCGCAGCCCCTTATGTTGGAGAAGGCGGCAGTGGTCGGCTTGGAGTTACGGAAGACCGATGTGGAGAGGTGTCCATTTCAGATCCAGACATCTCTAGGTGGTTGTTCGATACAGTACATCACACGTGGAGAGCTTGTTGTCTAGGTTCAGCCTGGTCATCTGAATGATAGCTTGGTGGTGAGAGCTCAGGCTATAGCGATGATAGTTGAGTCATATGATGTGCTAGTTGGGGGAGCAGTGTTATATCCCATGGGTTTCAGCATTGACTATTAGGAGGAGATAGCCTCTTATAGACCTGGTTGGCAGTCTGGTGAGGGATGGGTATGTTGCCTACCAGTACGCTTCAGTAGTGGCAGTCTTGGCTCACTACAGTCCGGGACCATGGCAACATCACTTTTAGCTTTCAGTGGTGCAGTTACTTGGCTTGGTGACTTGACCCTAAACTTGTGGAGGGGAACGCCCATGCAGAGGATACTCCAGTACCAACGGAGATCACTCGGCTTTGGAGTACAAGTGGGATTGTTCCATCCACCTTGGATGTTCCATTGTGGAGTTAAGAGGAGGCATTGCAGCAGCATGCAAATCAGTTGGTGCAGCAGGCTTGGAGTGGAGCCTTTGTACCATTAGGAGATGAGTGTGAGGATGAGCCTCCAGAGGGGATTGCTTTGACACCTCTGGATACCACACTCATTGCTTGGCAGTATCCAGTAGAGGGGATATGTCTATTGGAGCTGTTTGGTAGGATCAGCACCGGACTAGCTGCGGTGTTACAGGCAGGTATACAAGTACAGAGGTACTTGTATGTAGAGAGAGATGAGACTATTAGGCAAGTCTCTCTATATCATGTGGCACACTTGGCCTATTGGTATCAGGGTTTATTACTGATGTCAGCAGTCAGAGGTTACCAAAAGGCCCTACCAGGAGACATTTCCTTACTAGGGATGCATGACCTAGAGAGACATGGGCCTATTCACTTGGTGATTTTTGGATGGCCATGTCAGGGACATACACGTGCTGGTAGAGGATTGGGTCTTCAGGATCCTCATTCTGGTGTGTTTTGGGAGATGTTACAAATACTACGACATTTGCATGATCATCAGTTTGTTTCTCTAGCTTACCTTTTGGAGAATGTTCTTTTGATGGGTGATTCTGCACTAGAGTGGTGGTGAGTACACATCAGGTCCATTCTTGGATGGGACCTGCTGTATTATTAGATGCAGCTAGAGTGGGATCACGGGCTCATTCTCTTTGTCTTTGGTGGATGAACCTCTTACCTAGAGAGGTTCTACAGCGTGCTTATGATGGGATTCAGCGGCTAGACCACATTCTTGTTGATGATACTTGAATGTTGGGTGGTAGTCTCAAATAGTGCTAGTGGCTGATAGGTCACCTATGGCAGTGGTGAACCTAGTTGGACAGCCTAGAGTCGCACTTCCCACACTCATAAGTTTCACAAGCTCTCATGCTTTTTGAGAGGGAGGACCTGGACTAGTTTGGGACTCACAGTTACAGTAGTTGGTGGAGCCCAACGCTGATGAGAGAGAGCGGGCGATGGGTTTTTCCACCGGTATTATTGCTGTTCCAGCAATGTCAGAGGCATCCAGGCATCAGGTGTTAGGTCAAGCTATGGACCTGAACTGTTTGACCTGGATTGTGAGCCTTGGCTTGGCAAAGCAGCGTAGGATGTGCTTGATAGGCATCACCACTCGGACACTTGTGAGCCCTCTGCCTATTGAGACGATTTAGGCACATGTTGGGGGCGATGGACCGAGTGGACATGTTATTCTTGGGACACATCCAGTAGCTACTAGGGAGAGTGGTCTACTTGGAGTCCATCCAGGTGAGCGTGGGCTACTTGGATTACACCCTTGGTCCACATGGGATGTAGCTAGAGGACGTGTGGAGCTTGCAGCCAGAGTGGAGGGAGTTTTTCACACAGAGGTTGGGACCTCTAGTGGTCGGGAGCATGACACTATTGCTCCCAAGGGCCTAGTGCAACAGTCAGTCAGTACGTCTTCCACTCCTACTACAGTTACAAAGGATACTTGGGAGCCAGATCTTGGACCCAAGCTTACAAGAGAGGAAAGATGGAGGGTTTGGAGGTTCTTGAGGAGTCACACGAGTTGTTTTGCCTTCAATATGAAGGATTTGGGTGCTATGAAGGGACCTAGTATACGGATTGAGCTGACTAGCGACACACCAGTTTTCCGACGTCCTTATCGATATAGTGATATGGAGAGGACATTAATTCAGAGCCGGAGTAGTGACCTTTTTGAGGCTGGTTTGGTGGAGATTTCACATGGAGAGTATGCATCAGCGACAATGATGCCAGCCAAGAAGGATATGCATGGCAACTATACAAATAGGCGGATGTGTGGAGATTACCATTCTATCAACCGACAGACCAGGGCTGGTCGGTATGCGATTGGGCATGCAAAGGTCTTCAGTACTTGGGATCTTCGAGCGGGATATCATCAGTTGCCGATCAGGGAGGAGGATAAGTCCAAGACAACATTTTGGGCTATTGATCCTCACGGCAAGGATGTGTTATATAAGTGGAGGTTCTTATCATTTGGGTTAAAGAACGCTCCTGCTGAGTTCTAGAGGGTCATGGATAGGATCCTAGCTGGATTGGATTTTGCTCGGTGCTATATTGATGACATTTTGGTTTATAGCACTACTATGGAGGAGCATGAGAGACAGTTGTTGGAGGTGTTTGAGAGGTTGGGATCTCATGGACTCAAATTACATCCTGGGAAGTGTAGGTTCTTCCACAAGCAGGTTGAGCATTTGGGTCACACTATCTACCCTGGAGGACTTGGTGTTCAGCAAACCAAGGTGGAAGCTATTGCACGTATTCCTCGGCCTACGGATGTGAGCAGAGTGCGAGCATTCCTTGGGTTGGCAAACTTCTATTGCCGCTATGTTAGAGGATTTAGTGCCATTGCCAAGGCCTTGACGAAGCTGACCAAGCTTACACAGGAGTGGTGTTGGGGAGATGAGCAGGAGAGAGCTTTTGTAGAGCTCAAGGAGAGGTTGACATCTGCTCCTATTTTGAGGAGACCGATCAGGGGAGTACCATTTCAGGTTCACACTGATTGGAGTATGTTGGGGCTTGGAGCAGTGCTCACCCAACATGATGATGAGGAGAAGGAGTTTGTGGTGGCCTATGCTAGTTGCTCCAACAATTCAGCGGAGGCAAAGTATAGTTCATATGAGGGAGAGTGCTTGGCAGTAGTTTGGGCAGTAGCACATTTCCGATGTTACCTATTTGGTAACCCCTTCACTCTCATCACTGATCATCAGCCGCTAAAGTGGTTGATGGAGTCCGACAAGCTTTCAAGGAAGCTTGCACGATGGGCTCTAATTTTACAAGAGTATGATTTCACGGTTGTTCATAGACCTAGAGTGGTGAACCGTGATGCAGATGGGTTGAGTAGAAACCCATGTCCCAGCCAGCAGGATCAGACCGGAGCACGTTGGCATGGTAAGACAGATGAGGAGATGGTGCCAGGTTGGCATGCATCGGCCTTTCTATGTATATTTGTAGAGGCTTTGGTGGTATCTCTCTCAGCGCATACAAGAGGAGTTATTGAGGTCACAGATCCAGAGAGTGAAGATATTGGTACAGTTCAGTGAAACATTCATGATGATGTCTTAGTGATGGACTATCTTTGCACTGGTGTTGTGGGTGGCACAGTTGGGACCAAGGAGAGAGACCGTGTTCTTCAGCAAGCCAGATGGTTCAGATTGGAAGGTTGACACCTTTTGCATGTATGGGAGGATGGTAGAGTGCGAGTAGTACCACTTCCATCACAGAGACCACAATTGGTCCGTCATGCTCATGAGGAGCTAGGACATTTTGGAGTAAAACATACATATAGCTTACTCCAGAGTCATTATTGGTGGCACGATATGCAGACCGAGGTACAACAGTTTGTTGCCAGATGTGTGGTTTGTGACCAAGTTAGAGCATCATTCAATGCTCCTACGCCATAGTTACACCCACTACCTATCATGGGATTGGGTTACCATTAGAGTTTTGACTTTGTTGGACCTTTACCACTGACTATGAGACATCATCGGTATGTTTTGGTGATGGTGGAGCACTTCTCCAAGTGGATTGAGTTGGTGGCACTTCTTGACAAGTCTAGTGAAGGGATAGCTTACTCGTTCCTAGATCAAGTTCTTAGTCATTTTGGTGCACCAATTGAGGTTTTGACTGATCAGGGTACAGAGTTCTTGGGGGAGTTCTAAGTCTTGTGTGACAAGGCTTTGATTGATCATTGTACTACATCCCGAGATCACCCTGAGGCAGATGGCTTAGCAGAGAGAGTGGTTCAGACAGTGAAGAGAGGATTGCAAAAGTATGGTTTGTAGAGAGGCCACTTGGGAGATTGGGATCTCAATTACCTTGGTTGGCCATGGGCTATCGGTTCAGCCGGCAAGCCTCCTTAGCATCCTTCTTTCCATACTTTCTACTCTATGGACAAGATCCAGATTTACTTGCAGCCATTCGTCGATATGCTACTGTAGTTTTGGACTTGAATGACCTCGATGTATGGATGAGCGCATGTTCTCAGTGGGCAGAGATCTTTCGGAGGGTGATGCCGATGGCCTTTGAGAACTTGGCGATTGCTCAACATAGAGATACTTTATGCTATGCTACCATTTGAGGAGGAGGTTATAGACCCTTGATCCGTCAATTGATCCAAGCGACTATGTATATCTACAACAGACAACACCGACAACACTTGATGTTTCTATAGGCCGCACTATCTTAAGAGTGTGCGAGGTTTTGCCATCTGGAGTCCTTGTGTTAGAAGGACATGATGGTGTTGTTTAGAAGGATCATGTGCGCAATTGTGCGCCATGCCACCTTCCAAACATTGATGGTACTATGGACCCAAGCTTGGCACTTGTACGTGTAGGCTTGAGGTGTATGTTATGTGGCTCTTCTGGTGGAGCTGCTACTATGTTAGTGTGTGATAGTTGTTCAAGAGGATGGCATATGGTATGTATGACTCCTTGCCTCACGATGGTTCCTCAAGGACAGTAGTTATATCCTAGATGTACATGACCTATAGCTAGTTCATTCTTTATATGGTATAGATTGCAGACAGGCGACTAACGATGGGGCTCCATAGCACCCGGCCTCCTGATCTTTGCCCATTAGAGGGTATACCATATACTTAGAGTAGATGGCTATCTGGAGTTAGAGGGACCTAACCGCCAGCTAGGGGGCAATTGTGGCACTTTAGAGTCTATGTATGACTTATGTGTGAGTTGTGCTTCTATAGTGTATGATGTTGACAGCAATGTATGTTGTGTAGCGATGTATATACGCACAATAGCTATCATGCCATTTGTAGTGCCGCATCTAGATGCTCTGACACTAGAGTTCCAGTGATAGTAGTTAGAGTTATTTCAGCAGTTTCTCAACGACTACTTTCCAACGGTTAGATTTTGTGTTCGGGGTACTGACTTCACGGTGGTACCCACCATCACTTTGCACCGTTTTCACCGTCGAGTGTGCCGTCAGCGGGACCATTAGGGTTTCAGAGCTAGCTCGAGTCTAAGGGGTATAGTTTTGAAGTGAGCTCCAGAGAGCTCACTTCTTTGATGTTGAGCCTTTGAGTTCTTGGCTATGGTGGACAGAGACCGCCGAGCATCACCTAGATTCTCTATGCTTGAGTGGGTGTGGCTTGACTGTAATCAGTGCCTAGTTGTTGGCAGTTTATAGAGTGACAGATCAAGTATTGATCTGAGTTGAGTTGAGTTGAGAGTGTTAAGCAATCTGATTATTGTGGCACTTTAGAGTCTATGTAGAACTTATGTGTGAGTTGTGCTTCTATAGTGTATGATGTTGACAGTGATGTATGTTGTGTAGCAATGTATATACGCACGACATAGACCAATCTATTGGCTCTCACCAAAGGAGTTGGAGGAGTTGCAAACAACACTTACAGAGTTGTTGGAGAAGGACTTCATACAACATAGTACCTCTCCTTGGGGAGCACCGGTACTATTTGTTCCAAAGAAGGATGGAGGACTTTGTTTTTGTATTGATTATCGTGGGCTCAATAAGCAAACCATGAAGAATGTATACTCTTGGCTTGGATCGATGACTTGCTTGATCAACTAAGTGGAGCATGCTACTTTTCTAAGTTGGATCTTTGCAGCGGCTATTGGCAAATTCCTATTGATAGAGAAGATGTGCAAAAGACTACCTTTTGTACAAGGTATGAGCATTTTGAGTAGAGAGTTCTACCTTTTGGACTCACTAATGCTCTAGCTATCTTCATGGATCAGATGCATCGGGTGTTGGATGGACTATTGGATTGGTCCTTGGTGGTGTTCTTGGATGATATCTTAATTTATAGTAAGACAGAGGCAAAACACGTGAATCATGTGCAAGAAGTCCTAAGACACCTACGACAATGGAAATGTTATTGCAAGAATTCAAAGTGTGCCTTTTGGCAGAAGGAGGTTACTTTCTTTGGTCATAAGATCTCATCAGAGGGGATCAAGATGGAAGAAGAGAAAATCAAGGCCATTACTGATTGGCCTACTCCAAAGGATGCTATATAAGTATGGGCATTCAATGGATTGGCCAATTTTTACCAATGATTCATCCATTATTATGCTCATGTGGCTGCACCATTGACTGATCTCTTGGGAAAGAACTTGAGCTTCCAGTGGACCACCAAGATGGAAGAAGCATTCTAGAATTTAAAGCATATGGTATCTTCAAGACCCATTCTTCAACCATATGATCCTCAACTACCCTGTGTGGTTGATTTTGATGCTTCTAACTTTGGAGTGCAGTTTCTAATTGGAGTTGTGCTGCAACACGAATTCCTAGATGGATTCCATCCCATTGCCTTTGTGTCTCACCAACTCAATACGGCTAAATGAAACTACTCTACTTGAGATCAAGAACAACTTGCAATGGTATATGCCACCAAGGTATGGAGGCATTACCTCTTGGGGAAACAAGTGATCATGCAAACTGATCACAAACCATTGTTGCAGACCTTACACTTGGAACACATGAAGAGTCAACATCATTGATGTGAGGAACAACTCCAACTGTATGACATCAAACTTGAGTACAAACCAGGTCGGTTCCATGTCATCCTTGATTCAATTTGAAGTCTCTTCCTCTCATCACAACAACAATTTCAATAGTGTCAGTCTACCCCAAGGTCCAAAACAAGTTTCAATCAGCTTTACACCAAGATCCATTCTGGTACAGGTCGCCTTATGGCATGCAATAAAGAGTGCAACACCTTCTCCATCAAGGAGGGCCTTTTATTTCATGAGGATCGGATCTATGTTCTAGCTAAAGGTGATCTTTGACTTGTGTGCCTTCAAGAAGCCCATGATTTACCCATTGCTGGTCACATGGGTGTGGACAAGACCTTGAATACCCTTGAACGTCAATGGTGGTAGCCCAACATGACATGAGATGTTTGAGAATTTGTCCAATTGTGTGAGAGTTGCCAACGTAACAAGGCCAGCAATTAGAAGCCGAGTGGACTCCTTCAACCACTCGCCGTTCCATCCACTTTCGTCGAGAAAATAGCCCAGTGTACCCTTGAGGCTTTTGGTGTGATAAATTTTCTTTTTCTCTTTAAGTTGTTGTAAGGAACATGGATTTATGTCAATATGTCTCGGGTGTGGTTTTATGCTACCTTGCTGCGGGAGATATTTCCTATATTATTGTGAAGCCCGGAAAAAGTTATGGTATTATTAGCTCAAGGAGTCTTTTAATCTGGCTTGAGCCAAGAAATGATGTTGGGTTACACTAGCTCAAGTTTATTTTACGTTATTGGAGTGAAAGAGTGTTTTCCTTAGTGGAGGAGCAAAAAAGAGTCTTTTGAGTTGGAAATACTTTGGGAGGCTTTAGAGGAGTTTTGACAATGAAAGGTTTGGGGAATACCAACATGAAAAGGTTAGAGGACAGTGAATGAACTCAGCTCGGAAGCAGAGAAATTTTCGACTGGAAAGGGTTATGGACAAAGGAAGCTATAGGAGACAATTCTTGAAAAAAGGGCTTCTGTCTGAAACGGACCAAGAAAAGGGTTTGGCAAAGGAGGAGAGCACTATTGAGGTTTTTTTGGCAGGGAAAGAAGTCGAGGGGAGTTTTGGCCTGACCAGAGAAGAAGGAGAGAGAAATCAGGAAGAGTTGAGAGAAAAAGGGAGTCATCAAAGGATTTGACAAGAGTTGGGGAGGAGAGAGATGAGGGTTGAAGGATAGTGAGCTCTTGAGGACTGGGACAGGAAGAAGAAGAGGGCAATTTCAAAGTGAAGGGGCTAGTTGAGAGGAGAGGAGATTTTTGAATGAGAAGGTGTGCATGAACTGGAGAACCAATTGCAGGGGAGTGGGTTTTGGTGAAGGGAGAGATTATCAAAGGAACAGGGTTTGGACAGGAAAATTTCCCAAAGGAAGAAGTAAAAACCAGGAGAGGGAATTGAGGAGAAGAAGAAAGGACTTGCTGGAAAAGTTTCTCGATAGGACAGGGAAGACAAGAAAATTGTTTTGATAGGAGAAGGTTTGTGGTATCGGAAAGACCAGAATCAAGAACTTAGGGCCTGAACAAAAGGAAATGGGGGGGGGGGGGGGGGGGGGGGAGAGAGGAAGTGAACGGGACAGGAAGAGTGAGGAGAAGGGATGAGCTTTGGAGAAACATAGGGTTGGGCCTGGAATGCAAGAAAGGGAATTTTTGCAGGGAAAAGAGGAGAGAGGGGAAGAAGGTGATGACTGGAAGATTTAGAAGGAGAGAGGGATTGTGAGGACTGCAAGAAGGGGAATTTTTGCAGGACTGTGAAGGGGTTTGTGAAGGCTGCAGGAAGATAATTTTTGTTGGAATGTGAAGTGGGTTTGTGAGGGCTACAGGGAGACAATTTTTGCAGGAATGTGAAGTGGTTTGGTGAGGGTGTAGGAAGGCAATTTTTGCAGGACTGTGAAGGGGTTTTTGTGAGGGCTGCAAGAAGAAAAATTTTGCAGGAATGTGAAGTGGTTTGGTGAGGGTGCAGGAAGACAATTTTTGCATGAATGTGAGGGGTTTTGTGAGGACAACAAGAAGGCAAATTTTTGCAGGAATGTGAAGGGGTTTGTGAGGGCTGTAAGAAGACAATTTTTGCAGCAATGTGAAGTGGTTTGGTGAGGCTGCAGGAAGACAATTTTTGCAGGGCTGTGAAGGGGTTTGTGATGGCTGCAGGAAGACAATTTTTGCAGCAATGTGAAGTGGTTTGGTGAGGCTGCAGGAAGACAATTTTTGCAGGACTGTGAAGGGTTTGGTGAGGCTGCAGGAAGACAATTTTTGCAAGACTGTGAAGGGTTTTGTGAGGGCTGCAGGAAGACAAATTTTGCAGGAATGTGAAGTGGTTTGGTGAGGGTGTAGGAAGGCAATTTTTGCAGGACTGTGAAGGGGTTTTTGTGAGGGCTGCAAGAAGAAAATTTTGCAGGAATGTGAAGTGGTTTGGTGAGGGTGCAGGAAGACAATTTTTGCATGTATGTGAGGGGTTTTGTGAGGACAACAGGAAGGCAAATTTTCACAGGAATGTAAAGGCCTGAAGAGAGAGAGAAGAAACTCTAGAGGGGTTTGGACAAGAAAAGGAGAGGAATGAAGGAGTGCAAGCTTGGACAGGAGGAGTGAATTTTCGAGTTGGACAGGAGGTCTGAGCCGGAGAGAAGGCAAATAAGTTTCCCGCATGAATGAAGGAGGGGAGGAGTGAAATTTTGAGTTGGACAATAGACCTGGCTGTACAGAAGCCAGAGAGTATGAGCAGAGGAAATTGAAAGGAAGGACATTAAGAGAAGGGCTGAAAAGGAGAAATTTTGAAGGAAGAGACCTGGCTGTACAGGAGCTGGACAGAGAAGTGAGAAGTGAAGGAAATTTTGAGAGATTTTGCACTAGGACAGAGGGAAAGGAGTTTGGGTTTCACAAGTTTAGTCAGGAGAGAATGAGATGAACTTTGAGAGGATAGGATTGTACAGGACAAGGACTGTGCTTCGAAGGAAGAGTTGTGACTGATCAGGAGACACCCAGGAGAAACTCTCGAGTTTTTTGTGAAGGTTTGAGAGTGTACCAAGAGAGACAGGAAAGAGGAGTTTCAGAATTTAGTTGTGAAGATTTGAGAGTGAACTACGAGAGACAGACAGAGAGGAATTTTTGAGCTTTATAGTGAGGACCAAGAGAGCTGGAGACAACATAGCAGTTCTCAAAGGTTGGGGAATGGCTGATGCTGGGCAGAAGATAGAGAGGGCATTTTTTCAAAGGAGATTTGGAGGTCTGATGCTGAAGTGACAGGCAGAGAGAAGAGAAGGAAAGGCTTCAAATGCTGAGCGGTGAGTGACAGTTTGATAAAAGAGAAAGAGTTGAGAAGATTGTTTGCATGTGATTGGGTGAGTTTGGATGCTCAGCTGGAATGTCTCGGTTGCCCAGGTGATAAAGTAGGAATGGACACTCCATAGGGAAGAATTGTTTGTCTTGTTTGACTAACAACTGTATGACTGGTTGAAGAGGATGATTCATGAATGGATAAATGTACTCTGAATTATGGATGTTGTCAAGGGAAGGGCTGCATTTAGGAGCTCGTGGTCCAATCTATATGATTGCACAGTTTAGTGATCAATACAGTCGGGTTTGACCACCATTAGTTGCTTGCGGTTATTTCATAAAGTCTCACCAGAGCCATTTTAGGAATCTGTCTGAGCCAAGAGCCAAACCCACCAACCTGAACATAAAAGAGAACTGGAAGCGATACTATATAGGAGTAGAGCTACAAGGCCAAACATAGTCAAACACAATTGAATGCTATAGATCAACTTTAGGCTACAATATCCAACATACAAACCTTGGGAGAAACCTACCCTGGGGACAATTAGAACAACCTGACCTATTAGGAAGAGCTGCCATCCATACTGAGAAAGGAAGAGAATGACAAACCTCAAGAAGACTCAAGTCATTGACACCAATCGCAACTAAGCACTAGCAGCCAGGTGCCCGGTGCACTCTCGAGGACAAAACCCCATGACACCGCTGTCATGGGAAACATTCGGTCTTGAGAGTGCGCCAAGCACATGGCTGCTTGTGCTTAGTTTTCCTTACTGTCTTTCTGTTGGATTTTCTCGTAGACTGACATTCCTTCCCTACTCCTGGATTGTCTGGAATTTGTCTCTATATGAACTTGTTGTTTCAGTTTCCTTGAGGTTGGCTCCCCTTGAAGGTTTTGTTTTATCCTTGACTTTTGCAAAACTAATCTTGTCATGCGAGTCAGGTGTTATGGTTTCTACCTCTGCCTGGTCTCATATTCTATTTTCACGTCAGGTTCAAGCTATGGTTCGGGATCTGGCAGTTCATAGACCTAGGTCAGGTGGCCCTTTGATAAAATAAAATAAATAAAATAAATGACAACTGAGTGATCTAACAAAACATAAACCCGGGCACCCAGATCATTTAATTATGCTATTCACCTAGACCGGACTGAGAGCTCCTAGAATGGAGTTTTCCTCAACTCTAGTCACAATTCATAACACAAATCCGCTTCCAAGACTCATTATTCACAAGAATTTCAACAACAAAGTTCACAAGGTTGGATAAGTCAAATAGTTCTAGTCAAGGCAATGCCTTCTCTAAGGTTGCAACTGCTCATCAACTCAGCCGGCACTTCACATATACTCTGTCCGACAGCAGACAAGGCAACTCACCCTCCGAACCTCTTCATTCTCCTATGCCTTGTTTTGCAGATCAGATTCAATCCATTCAGACAGGCCAACCAACTTTAAATACCTTCTTGCCCTTGCTCCAGATGAGCTGATCCACTTCAAAATTCTCCTCCTCTTCTTCCTGACTTCGGGAGATATCCTTTGGCAACTTATGCAGCAAATCCCCTTCAAACCTGCAAAAATTCTCTACTGTCTGAATCTCCTGTCCTCTTGCTTCCTTGCAAAATTTTGTTCTCTTCAACTTCTGCCCAACCCCTTCAGACTTGCAAAAATTTCTCTTCTGTCCAAGCACTTCCTCTCCTGCACATTGTTCATTCCTTTGAGAGAAAGCCCTTTTTCTCCCCTGCACTTTCAAGCACTGCCTACAGCATTTCAAAAATCTTTCAGCCCTCAACACTCTCCTGCAAACTTTGAAAATTCACCCCACTTGTCCTATCTCAGACCTCAGGCATCTCAAAAATCCTTCCCCTGGTCCAAGCACATCCTACAGCATTTCAAAAATCTTTCAGCCCTAAGACTCTCTTGCAACTTCAAAAATTCACCCTGGTCCAAGCATAGCCCCAAGGCATCTCCAAAAGCCTTTAGCCCTGCAAGACTCCCCTCACATTTCAAAAATTCCTCTCCTGGTCCAAGCACAGCCCTAAGGCATCTCCAAAAGCCTTCAGCCCTGCAAGACTCCCCTCACATTTCAAAAATTCCTCTCCTGGTCCAAGCACAGCCCCAAGGCATCTCCAAAATCCTTCAGCCCTGCAAGACTCCCCTCACATTTCGAAAATTCCTCCCCTGGTCCAAAACACAGCCCTAAGGCATCTCCAAAATCCTTCAGCCCTACAAGACTCCCCTCACATTTCGAAAATTCCTCTCCTGGTCCAAAACACAGCCCTAAGGCATCTCAAAAATCCTTCAGCCCTGCAAGACTCCCCTCACATTTCAAAAATTCCTCTCCTGGTCCAAGCATAGCCCCAAGGCATCTCCAAAAGCCTTCAGCCTTGCAAGACTCCCCTCACATTTCGAAAATTCCTCTCCTGGTCCAAAACACAGCCCTAAGGCATCTCCAAAATCCTTCAGCCCTACAAGACTCCCCTCACATTTCAAAAATTCCTCTCCTGGTCCAAGCACAGCCCTAAGGCATCTCCAAAAGCCTTCAGCCTTGCAAGACTCCCCTCACATTTCGAAAATTCCTCTCCTGGTCCAAGCACAGCCCTAAGGCATCTCCAAAAGCCTTCAGCCCTGCAAGACTCCACTCACATTTCGAAAATTCCTCCTGTGGTCCAAAACACAGCCCTAAGGCATCTCCAAAATCCTTCAGCCTTGCAAGACTCCCCTAACAGTTCAAAAATTCCTCTCTTGGTCCAAAACACAGCCCTAAGGCATCTCCAAAATCCTTCAGCCCTGCAAGACTCCCCTCACATTTTGAAAATTCCTCTCCTGGTCCAAGCATAGCCCCAAGGCATCTCCAAAAGCCTTCAGCCCTGCAAGACTCCCCTCACATTTCAAAAATTCCTCTCCTGGTCCAAAACACAGCCCTAAGGCATCTCCAAAATCCTTCAGCCCTGCACGACTCCTCTCACATTTTGAAAATTCCTCTCCTGGTCCAAGCACAGCCTAAGGCACATCCAAAATCCTTAAGCCCTGCAAGACTCCCCTCACATTTCAAAAATTCCTCTCCTGGTCCTTCAGCCCTATCAAAAGAAATCTCTCTCCTTCCTGGCCAAGCCTATCTCTCCGAGAATTCTCCTTTTTTTCTTCCGTGTCTCTTCAGGCCCTCTTCCTCAAAAAACCCTTCCTACAGTCAACTCTCTTCCCCCAAAACCCTTTAGATTCCCTTTCCTTCCTGTCCATACTCTCAAAGCCCCTACACAGCCAGATATTCTTCTCCCTCTGCCCAAAACTCTTTTTCTGGTCCATTTCCGATAGCTCCCTTTTCTCAAGAATTATCTCCTATATTTTTCCCTGTCCAGAACCCTTTCTACTCCAATAACGTAAAACAACCTGAGCTAGTGTAACCTAACATCATTTCTTGGCTCAAGCCAGATTAAAAGACTCCTTGAACTAATAATACCATAACTTTTCCCGGCTTCACAATAATATAGGAAATATCTCCCGTGGCAAGGTAGCATAAAACCACACCCGAGACATATTGACATAATCCATGTTCCTTACAACAACTAAAAGAGAAAAGAAAATCTATCACACCAAAAGCCTCAAGAGTACACGTGGGCTATTTTCCCGACGACACCGCTTGCTAGGAACATGTGAGCTTGGATCTCATCACATCCTTGCCAAAGACAAAAAAAGGACACACCACAATCGTGGTGTTTGTGGATAAGCTTAGTAAGCAAATCTACTTGGCACCAACCTATGATACCGTGGATGCTCCAACTTAGTGCAAATCTACTTCGACAATGTCTTCAAGCATCATAGGATGCCACGTGTACTCATCTTCAACCGTGATCCTTGATTTACAGGGAAGTTTTGGCAAACATTCTTCCAAATACTCGGCACCAAGCTTGCTTTGTCCACGGCCTATCATCCTCAAACTAATGGACAAACCAAATGTGAAAATCATACATTGGAGGATATGTTGCATGCATTTGTCAATGTCCACTATACCAATTGGGATGAATGCCTTGCAGCTATAGAATTTGCCTACGATAATTCCAAACAGGCAAGCACCGGATTTTCTCCTTTCTTTCTCAATTTTGGCCAAGATCCGCTTATTCTAGATTCTCTTCTTGCTCTCCTTCCATCTCAGGTTCCTCATACTTCCACATTCTTGACCACTATATCCCAATCTCTCCAACAAGCCAAGTCTCACCTCCTTGTTGCTTAAAATTTCCAAAACAATATGCGGACTAGCATCATTGTGATCTCACCTTTGAAGTCGGTGATAAACTCATGCTATCCTCTAGTAACCTCCCTCTCCCACTTGATACCCAAGTTTGTAAACTTGCACCTCATTGGATAGGACCCTTTGATATCATCCAAATTGTCTCTCTTATTGCTTATCAACTTGCCTTGCCTTGTCACATTTGTATCCATCCTATCTTTCATGTTTCCAAGTTGAAACCTTTTGTTCCTAACCCCTCTTCCTTTTCCTCTCGAGTCCAACCTCCCCTGTTCCTGTCCCTATCAATGATCATGAGGAGTACAAAGTTGATCGTATCCTTGCGCATTGCCATATTCAATGAGGCCGTTGCCAACATACGGAGTACAAGGTCCTTTGGAAAGGGTATCCTCTTCATGATGCCACATGGGAACCTCTTTCTCACCTCCAGAATCCGTAGACGGCCATCTAGGAATTCAAAGCTTCACTGGCGACAAGGACGTCACCAACTAGCGGCAGGAGAATATGTAACAATATGGAGTTTAGCAACAAAGTTAGTTGGGCTTACAAAGTAGCACATAAGACAAATTAGCCTAGAATATTCTAGAAGTATCTAGGAAGCTTCTTGGGAAGCTTCATGGCTAGCTTAGCTTGCACCTCAAGTAAGTAGTTTCTAGAAGGAAGCTTCTAGAAGCTTCCAACTAGCTTAGCTTGCACGCCAAGTAGGCGACTTCTAGAAGGAAGCTTCTTGAAAAGCTTCCTAGTTAACTAGGCTTGCAGTCTAAGAAAGCGGCTTGAGGAAGCTTCTTGAGAAGCTTCCCAAGGGCCTTGTATGCTACCTTTAAATACCAAAGCCAAAGCTTGTGCTAGGCATTTGGAGTTTTCTCACATTCAAAAGTGTCCCAATGTGAGTTTCCATTCTCCTATTTCTCTCCTCAGTTTTGGTCTTTTACATATGATCTCAAGGAGTTGGGAGGAAAAAACTTTGATAGGATTAACCATGATAAGTTGAAGATGCTTCATAAAATGTAGAGAGACCTTCACTTTGACAACAAAGTGAAAACTTAGTCCGAGGGTAAATGTAACACCCATTTGTGCATGTGTGTGGTATTGTGATATTTAGCTTGGTATTCAAGTACTTGAGAGATATTATTTATTTGAGATAAAATATAGTTCTACATTAGTCATGACTATTCTTCTTCCTCTTCCTCTGTCCTTAATCATAGGTCAACTATTGCTATAGCTGAACTTGGGTTCACTCTCTGAGTTATTCTCTTCTTTGTTGGAGAAGTTGTGTCTTCAAGTTGGCGTCTCTTCTTTGGTCAAGGTACCAAAACTGACAAGGTCTTCTCTTGTACAGTTCTTGCAACGTGTTGGTCACTCTCCTTGACCTCTACCATGTATAACCTCTCTCCTCATCCACATCTTGATTCAAGTTTGGATGAAAATGGGATACAATCTGTCTTCTCTTCTTAGGGCTAAGTAAATTTAATCCTCAATAGTAATGGGCTGCAAAAGGTACAAAGTAGTAGGGAGGCCAATCCATCCACCACTTTACTATCATCTGCCTTGTCGTAAGGTGAAAAAATCTCACCAAATGTACACTCTCTTGCAAACATGAGATGGAAAAGGACAGCTTGCTACTTTGTTATATATGTAGCTTGATCCAATTTCATCATTGCCATCACTGCCCTGACAGTACTTTGCCTCATTAGGTATATGTAGGTATCCATCTTATATCCATTCTTCTTCCAAGGTTCACTAGAGGAGTCCTTTAGTTCATCTATTTCTTTCATAGGATCACACTTCCGATCAAAGGTAATCCTCGTGGGCTCTCGTGCATTCTGTCCTAAATCTAATCTCCAATCCACTTCAGTCCAACAACTCGGGTTTCCTCTCTTTCCCTCATCATTTGGACCATCTTCACAATTGCTCGCTACAATTTTTGTCATGAACCCTAGAAAACTGAGCTTCCAATTCCATGTCAAAAAGGTGATCCAAAGTTGGTTCAAGGCTTTGAATCTGACTACCATGTCAACTTGTCTAATTACAAGATTTTGGACCGAGATGGCCTAAATCTATCTTCCTCCCTTCAATGGCATCAAGCTTTTCTCCTCACCTGGCTTCACACACAGAAATTCTACGACTTGTCTTGTGATTCTAACATGATCAGGAAAACTACTCAAAGGCATAGGATAGTCTTTCAACATTGCAGATTCTCCTCAACAAAGTCTTGATTTTATAGTCTTTTGATTCCTAATCATTCTTCAGTTGAACCTCAGTCAAGAATCACCACTTGTGCATGCACTCCTCTTGTCACTTTCAAATTTACCCCCACAAAAAGTAACCATTTTTGAGTGTACCTTCTTGGTTGGTATGGCCCATGTCAAGGTTGTTAAGGATCCTCAGATTAGGTTCTTCAGTCTGATGCAAAGTGTTCTTACTTTAGGTCTTTCATCCTCCCAAGTCCAATCTGAGTCTTCAACTCCTCTGAGCCAAAGTCAACATCCTTAGGTCGGAATGGATCTCCTACTTCAAATCCAAACACAACAATTTTCCTCATCTATCATCCTTTTTTACTTAAAAATACACTTTCTATCTTACAAACTATCAAAAACAAAAAAATGTGGGTACCACAATTGCCAATGCAACCAAGGTGACCATTATCTACTACTTGCTATGCTTTATGTTGCACCCATTTTGATTGATCATAACTTATGATCACAAATTTTACAATCCCATCTCATCCAAATTGATGATCTTAGATAGCTTGACTTCTTCCAACATTTTATAGATATCCTCAAGACCCATTCCAACATCTTGGACATTAATGGAACCATGTTCTCCAATTTCCAAACATTGCAAGTGATAGAGATACTTCTATAGCCACCCATTCAACATTGAGAATGACTTTAAGGCATCAGCAACATCTTCATGCAACTTGTTTTCAAATTTTTGCAATGTTTGGTCATGAAATGACATCACTTTCTCTTTGAGAAGATGATATTGATATCTCCCATTACATTTAGGGTTAGTACATATTGTCCCACTTGATGACCATATTGTTGATAATCTTCAATTTGTTGTAGTGGATCACCTTTTTTAATGAGCTGAATGGGCAAGAATCTTGGCCTGCAAAAATTCTAATGGTGCTCCTTTTTAGGATCTTGGACACTATTATACGAGAGATTTGAAATATTTTGGACATCTTCTCTTATGAAGTTATCTTGTTTCTGTGAGAATATTTGATGATTTTCAATTTCATATGGATAGTGGAACAAGCACATGTCTTGCCCATGATTGCAATGAGAAAACTTGCAAAAACACCACTTGGAGTGCATGATGGACTGCCTTCTTAGCTTATCAAAACAGCAAAAAACATAACTATGCATGTTCTAGAAACCCAATTGTTGATTGCAATGTGATATTTGCATCATTTTTAGCAATTCTAATCCTTCTTTTAAATTTAGTCACATCCTCACAATAGTCACATTCAAGTGGCATCTCCAACTCATGTGACTAAAGTGAGGTAAAAACTTTGTATCAACATCAACTACTGTAATCCAACTTCAACTCTATATCCAATTTGAAATGCAATTTCAAAAAAAGGTGCACCTATCCACCACCACTGCCTTTTCTTTTCTTCTAGTTGCTCATACCTCTCCTCAAGTGTGCAATGCAATTTGAGAGGTGGTCTAAATCCACAACTATTGATGTCCATAATAAGTAACCTTTTCTATTATTCAAATCATAATATTCTTTGTTTGTACAGTGAGGTTGGTAAAAGATCAGTTCAAAATATCAAGGGGTTTACAATTGTAAAAGTGACTAACAAAGTAGATCAACTATTTATATTGTCTATACTAAATGATGCCTAAAACATTTGTCTGAAGGTTGAAAAAAATATTTCAATTGAAAAGGTTGAAAATGTTTTTTTCAACCTGCAGACAAATGTGAACACTCCTATGCAATGCTCATTGAGTACTCGGGCTCTAGCTATACATTTATTGAAATCCATATTTTCCTTTGTACGTGGCTACTTGAAGGAAGGTAACAAATGACTCATGGGAACATAACCCAAATTTCCTATTAGATATTGATGGTGTTCAAAAGAGTTTTTATGTCCTCTTCAATTCATGTTGTTCAACAATGATAACTTCTTTATATATGTCATGTCATGAAATGACTCCGACATCCCTACAATAATCATACACCAATGACCTCAACCAACTTCAGTACACACTAAATGTGGAATTCATAAACATCTCCTTGGAGCCAACTTGGAACTCATAAACACTCCTTGGAGACATAAAACTCCCCAATTCCCATACTCACAAAATCAAACAATTTCATCATCCAGCCAAAGACAAAATATGGAAGACAAATGTTATCTTATCTGTACAAAAAGAATATATATGGATACCCATAAAAGAAATTACGAAATCATTGCGGGTTGTGAAAAACCCAATTTGAAACGCTGTATTTTAAACAGATATAGATGTACTACCGTAAGTGGTGTGTAGGGACTCTCTCTTCGTCTCTTTCATAAGCGAATGTCTCTGCACAAACTAGCAACTCAAGATTGTTTCCAGATCGCCTGAAGCGTTGCATTGCAACTTGCAGATGAGAAGAGTGAAGCTAAGACAAACCGATGGCTATCATTAGTAGGGTCTTTGCAGCAACGCCTTACATATGTCATTCGCCCATAACCTGTAAACGTACCTCGATTCCCATGGTGGAAATTTTCGTTTCGCTGCATCGCACATCCATTTCTCCGTTTGCTTCCGTGGGCGGATCCAGTTTTCGGCAAACAAAGCCGTAAAACCGGGAACGTACATAAACGAGAAACAAATCGATAATGATCGGGTCTTTACTACGTCAAGATGACAAGAGCTCACACTACAAAATCATAGTGGACAAAATACATATATATTTTTAGAAGGATGGGAAGACCCATCACACACCTTACAAAGAAAAGGTATACAGGTAAAATAGTGCTAAGCCCCAATAATATGGGTAAGAGAAATCTGCCCTACGACAACTGACATATCTGAGCTATGAGCTATACAAGTCTTATTCATAAAATCGTAAATCGTAAAATACAAATTCATATTGCGTCATTACTCACTCGCTGTAGTCGACAGACAGCCGGAGCGTCTTTCACAAACTAAATTACCTCGATCATCAAAATGGGCTCTGAAAACATGTGATAACTACCGTTGAATTATGATAACCTAAGATAGAACATAATTCGGCTTCATTTGTAAGCAAGAGGCTTGGCACATTTGACTTAAACTTTTGCGATACCATTCCAAAGAGCCAAGAATTTATAAAATGACTTTTTATATTTTGCAAACGTCACAATTTTCAGTTGTGAACTCAATTGTCAATGTGAGTTGAAAAGGTGAATTGATATAACGCTTTAATAAAGAAAACGGTAGATTCCTCTCTTGCCAATACTATTGGGGCTTAGCCCCATTATACCCCTATATCTTTTCCTTGGAATGATTGATGGGTCTTCCCATCCTTGGTGTTTTCACTCGCGGTCGCTTTTTCCTTTAATAAAATGAATAGCAGATAATTTGACTTTTTTACCTGAAATGGTTACCACTTTTAGAGGATGGAGCTTTGTCCTTGAAACCTACACTAGCAAGTTTCCATTCTTCTGAGGATAAGACGATTTCCATGACAAGGAAGCATGACAAGGATGGAAATCCTCTTATCCTCCACCGGGACGCACATTTCAGACAAGCCCAATTTCCTGAGTGTTGATGATGGCGTACACAGTCCCATGGACGAGGTGCAATTTGAAAGTTTGAATGGTTTGAATGTGAATGGCAATTTGACGGTGCCGGAAGCATGAGTAGCATCGCGCCGATGGATACCGTCGGACCTCGCGAACCGAGTATTGATCGCTTTGGCACAGACGTGTTTGCCCCGGAGCATCGGCATTGCCACGTCCATGATGTTCCACGTCCAAGTTTTTCTGTGACTGGACGACCTCGTACACAGCTTCTGGATGCGCTTGCAAAGCATTTCGCTTACCAATTTATTGTACAATATCCACAACGATGTGAGATGTCGGCAAAATAATAATTTCCTTTTTGTTCCTTCCAGCCTTATATCTACCTATTCTGACCCTAAGTGCTATTGCTAAGCCGTGCTAAAACAGCTCGTGTTCCAAGGTTTCATGTAAATTACCGGTGGTCTAAACCCATCAATGGACTAAAACGCAACGACAGCCATGGTCTCAACATCCTTGGCGAGCACTCTATACCTACAAATCAGGTTTTAAAAAACCTCAAATAGGCTCTTTATCTCAGGTGCAAGCTCTCATCGAAGGTGGCGGTGGCGGCACACACAAAGTTATCGCTGTCAACAAAAATACGTTGCTGCCGTGCAACTCGCATAATCTGCTGTGGCTCAATACACAGCCAATCTTCTTTCCTTAGCCAACTCTAGATGGCTCTGGAGATATTTTCGACCTATTTTCGTACGCTCTTGGTGAAGTAAGATAGTGAAATCCAGAAGAAGATTCTGTAGCCAAAGAAAAGTCCAAGCATGGCAAGAATGTTCACCCACGGGTGCACTTTCCCCGCTGACAGATTCGAGAGAATTGTGTTCGAGTCCACGTCGTTATACCAAATCCTGCCCTCGAAGTACTTTGAACCAAACTCATTGTTCAGCAGCAGCTCATATGGGTACTTGAATAAGGAGATGTAGTGGAGCCAAATCCAGTACTTAGGAATAGCCGTCCTGGAAGAACACATAAATTGTAGACTAGAGGTTAGTATTCAATAATGAAGCAACCTCCAGTCCCTGAGAAGTGAATTCACAACCTGGGGCTTTTCAAGACAAATAAACTGCAAGTATGTATCAAAACTTCAAGTATGAAGCGTTGCAACTGGATCGTACCTTTGGATGAAAAATCCTGAGAACAGAAACATATATGAGATCGTGGTGCTGCAGATTGAATTGCCGACGGCGAAATTTGGCACTAAACTGCTAACGAAAGACACATAAGCATAAGCTGTGCAGAGAACCAAGAAGCAGACGAAGGTGAAGAAGAAGAATGGCCCAGCTTCCGGTACTAAACCCACGAGGAAGTACGAAATAGCTGAAAAGATGGTTGCGAGGAATAGCAGCACAGGAAGCATGACAACATCCTTTGCCACGACAAACGCTCCTATACGATACGCCCCACGAGACGTTTCTCGAACGAATATTTGACGTTCTTCAATGAAGGCGGCCATGGCTTCCATGGACCAGAAAATCAAAAGAGCCAGTGTGAATGAGATGAACGAAGTTCTTTGTCTCTGGCCCTTTTCACTCACCCCGCAATTCAGAAATAAGGTTCCCATGGTCACCGCCACCATTGCCTGTGACAAATAGCCAAATGTTTTGAGCTCAGACCCAGTTCAGAGGCAAATACACGGGGTCCTTCGTGCTCTATATATCTAAGATCCTATTACATTGACAGACATTCCATTTAGTTGGAGACAGAAACTGGAGTCGGAGACAAGGTCGTACAGTTCTGGGCGTACCATTGCCATCACACGTGAGACGAAAAGCTCAGGCGTCCGAAGAATGTTCCGAAAATTACGTCCGGACAGAATAAGGCATTGTGCTAGAAAAGACGTCGCATACTCTGGATATGAGTTCGAGTCAGTAAAGGCTTTCCCGTCCGCCTTCTTCCGTTTATCTCCTTTCTCAACTTCCTGCTTTTGAGTCTCAGCCTGCACAGAAGGTGTCTCGTAAACAACGGTTCTACGCTTCCTAAGTATATTAGGTTTCATGTATCGAGGATTATCTTCATCCTAAAGAACAATGAGGAATGTTCGTGTAAATTTCGGTATCCTCACATTCATCCATAAGAAAGCAGTGAATTGGCTTAGCTTCTTGCAGATAATTTACTGTATTGGATTCCCTCAACAAGTAAGTCATACCTGAAGAGTAATCAGTGGTTGCAGGCCCTCTGGTGACTTCTGACAGTCTTCAATAACGTCAAGAGCGAATTCCAACACATTTACCTGCGATTGGAACCAACATCATTAGCACCAAACACATCGATAACGCAAATGTCAGCAGAGTGCTCTACTCAAGATTGCTAAACATGTAGGAGAAAGTGAGAGGCTTACATCTTCTGGCATGGACTTGCCTAAAGGACCGAAGTAGCGCTTTAATTGGCTAAGAGGGCCTTCGTAAAGGAGATTCCCCTTCCCAAGCACGACGACCCGATCGATGGTCTCCAAAATTCTAAAACTCGGCTGATGAATAGTAAGAACCACAGTCCGCCCTCCGGACTTCGCCATATTTGACAAGACTTGCATCACATTGAGAGCAGATGTACTGTCCAGGCCTGAGGTTGGCTCGTCTAAGAAGAGAACAGCAGGATCGTGGATAAGATCGGCCCCGATTGACACACGACGCCTCTCTCCGCCCGATACTCCTCTGACCTGTAGTCAAACATCAAGCCACGCAAAACCCAGCTCAATTTAATTCAACATGTACAACAATATACACCATGTCTAGTCGTCTCCAACTGATTGCTGCAGGTGATCAGGAGATGTTGATGAAATTGAAAGAGTATTTCCAACCACGATGGAATTCCAAGTACGATAATTTGCTGTTGGCTTGACTTGTAAGCTTACCTTCTCATTGCCCACACGTGTCTCTGCGCAACCTCTCAGACCAAGTTGATCGATCATATTCTCCACTCGGTTTTTTTTTTCTTTCATAGGCATCGCTGCCGGAAGCCTGAGTCGTGCACTGACTAGCAATGTCTCTCGTACAGTGAGCATGGGAAACAACGCATCGTCTTGCATGACATAACCGGAAATGCGCCTAAAGGAATCATCGATAGGCTCCCCATTGACATAGATTTCACCACCCAAGCTCTCCCGGGCTATGCGTCCAGCTAAAGCATCCAAGAAGGTGGTCTTGCCAGAACCCGATGGGCCAACGATTGCCAAAAGCTGTCCAGCGAAAGCTTCTACCGAAACGCCATTGAGAAGTGTCTTTTGATGCGGTCCTTCCTCCTTGCTCTTGACTGTCACCTATTAAAGACGAAATGAATTCAATCAGCTAGTAACTCCTGAAGTTGTCCACGGTTGTTGTACTCAGAATAATTAGACTGACAAGCAGGAGCGTCAAAATTGAAGCATCGAAGTTTTCCAAAGGTATTTTACTTCATCAAATGAGAATAGCACCAACCTTGTAAGATAAATTCTTGATGTGTAAATTGTACGTAGGAATTTCTGACAAGTCCCAGCCAGCAGCAATGAGATCCATCGGTGACGGATTGAAATTCGCACTGCTACGCTTACTCATGGAATTCCTGCTTAAAGAATATGGATCCGCATGGTGCAAGCTGGAACCTTCAACCTCCGTCTCGGGGTCTACTTGAGACGAAGACCGACTGTGCTTCCTGGAGCTACTCCGCCCTAGTACTCCACTATTCTCCATGGCTTCAAATGATCCAGTTCCCAGCTAGATTTCAGATGCTCTATGGAAATGTCAAAAACTGGAGTTCTAGCAGACAGGATCCCCAGAAACCAACTCTACTTCGATTTCAGATTCGAATGTCGATATTGTTTTTCACATGGTCTCCATAGACTTCAGCAGAAATCGGTCCTATGGGCTCAATGTGGAACTAAAGGCACTTCTCCTCGGCTTGTTCGCTCATTATTTTGTGGCATCTCACAATGTTGTCAAGTCAACTAGCACAGCCCACAGTCTTAGGGAGCCCGTAACATCCGTCGAGATTCAGTATTTAAAGGCTCCCTACGTAGCTGGATAGATTCACGAGCAGCTTAAGGAGGGATTTCAGTGGAGGGAGATGATCCAGAGTCCATTTTATGCTTCAACTTCTTTAGTCCATATCGCGAGAAAAAAGAAGAAAAAAGTAAGGAGGGACCCAGCTCCACTCCACTTTGCGGGTGTTTGTTTATACGTTTCTCATGCGTTGTATTATGCGATTCTTGCATGCTAAGAAGCGTACTACTTGAGATCTCTGTACTCCTCCAATCTTGGTGGGATGTCGGCTACAAGGTTGAACTAGTTGGAGACGTAGTGCGCCTAAACTCCCACGATGTAATATTAGTGTACCAATTACTCTCTTAATTTTGTAAGGTTTAGATGTGACACAGGTTGTCCATATACTCGTGCGTCTTTCCTGTACAACTTTTATTGAGTTATCTTGTACAAACCCTCCTGCATTAGGATTAGCTTGCCTCGGAACTGTAAGAAGAAGCATGCTAATACAGAAGTTTTAAGCTAAGGACTTCCACGATGGTTTAGCTATCATGCCGCTAGGAGGTTCTCCTTTTAGCCCGAGTCCTTTTCATATATATATATATATATATATATATATATATATATATATATAAGTTACTAGGCTGAAGACTGGTTGAACAATTTAGTTTCGAATTCTTTATAATTCCGGTAGATTCAATCTTAAATCACAAAAGGAGTACATGAAACTCATCGGTAATGTCTAAGATACAGTTGCAACAATAGATAACCTCAGTGACAAGTGAAACCGGTTCGAGTAAGATGACTTTTGTGATGAATATTGATGTATCCTTGATGTAATTGGTTGGAATACAGTTAGTGTTTGCCTTAAATTTTGCCTTTATGTTTATGTTTGGAACATAAAAAACTTGAGTTTATAAATTTAGATTCATAAGAATCCAAAGTCATCTTCACTTGTCCAATCATCATCAGAGTTTCAACTTCCGACAACTGGTTTGAGGATTTTGAACTCCCATCTATGAGAAAATGAATTTTATAATTCTTTCATCGTGGACATCTTGGTTCAAGCGACCGCTAATGTTCATTTATTCCTTTGTATAATTCTTTTGCAGAGGGAAGGTTATGAAAATCGATTCTATTCTTGAATACTTTTGCTTTTGGTAAGAGGAGTTCCCTATAGCACATTGAAGTCAAATCTCCCAAATCTAGCTGGCTATAGGGAACTCCTCGTACCAAAAGCAAAGTATCCAATAATTGAGTCGATTTTCATATGCTTCTGCAAATAAACCGAGCACTTTAATTATTATTAGTCAATGAGGAAATGACATGCATCTATAGTCTTGGTTGCAATATAACGCACTCTCATGTATTTTTGTGCGTGTGGCGAGGTGACGAGGCTAGCTGGCTGGCGAGGTGAGGGATCAGGGCTCTCTTCTGTTCAGACATGCTCCTCTTTTCTCAACCAAAAGTCTATAAGTCCATGTCCAACGCTCACCTAAAGGATTCACAGGATAAAAGATAACCATCACCTTCGAGACTACGAATGTCAACTATTGCTGCCTGTTCACTAAGTTGGACCAAATCAACGTCATACAGCTGGTGAGTCACAAGCTTACACAACACGCAAGGTACCATTTGATTGGAAGACTGGCTGACAGCGGATGACCATTTTCTGAACATCGTATTTCTTTATATAGAGACGAAGGAGAAGGTAACGATGCCGAAGAAGACAAGAGCCAAGTGGGCACGCCTTATCCTGCTCGGGGTCCAGGTACCAATATGATTTATGAAGCACATGATTCTATGTTGCAACCAAGTCTAGCGATGCATGTCATTTTCTCATCGGCTAATAATAACTAAAGTGTTCGGTATATTTGAATGGGCCTCTTCACTCAAGATAAGGATTAGATATGCCCTTCAGCAGATAGTTGTTCTCTTTATATATATACCCTACACTGCTTCTCCGGTGTAGGATTGAAAGAAAGAAAGAGAAGGCGACCGCGTAGGATTGAAAACGAGTAATTCGATTTTCGTTCCTTCATGGTGCATGTATTTTGCGTGCAGGCATTCAACCTACAGTATTACTTTTCTACTTGGCAACCGGGAAGAATCTTTAAATTTCTCAAAGCTTCTTGTCTCAATATAATTTACATATCGGATGCTGAGTTTCAACGGGCAAAGCGAGTCACAGTTATTCGTTGTAAATATTCAAGAGAAGTGTTACGGGCAAGATTCAAGTTTTTCTTCAATTCGTTTGACTTTGGTGAAACGATAGCCAACTACATCTCACCAATGTCTATTATAAGGTAACCACCGAATTTCACTAACTGTCAACTGATTTCACACTAACACCATCATCAGATATGCTGAGGTGTGGGTGGCCCCATCAATGTAGGACTGTCAATGACTTTTCAACGTCTCTGTCATATTACAGTACTTTGTAGAGCTCCTTGCCACTCGAATGATGTACAATACGACTATCTTGTCTCTATGATAATGCAGTACATTTTTTTCCTATAAATTATAGCAGCTCCTTCCACAGTCTAATGGCGAAGAACACGACTTCCTTGTCACCCACGCATGGTATATACAATATTCGATCTAGTGTTAAAAAGATGTCCCCTATTCTGTGTTGTTTTCGCTGCACAGTATATGAATCTTTTTAGACGACTTGATTCTTTGTCACGAAGGAATCGTGCACTTATAAGGCAACGTGCTGAAGAATGATGTCGCCCAAATCTCCCCCAAATCTCCTAGCCCCCTTTTGCCTTACGATCAGGTTCACAGTATCGGCAGATGACGTGCGTATGATAACATAGAGGATGGGAAATCGACCTACACAAGGGAAACACAAAGAACCCAAAGCGCACGAATTTGTTAGCTCCCGAGAGCATGGATCCCGATGAGTGATATATTATTGCACCTGATATTATGTAAAGTATTGCATTTCTGCATGCAAACCATTGACCACCCGAATAATGTCAACTAGTGGGATTATTTTACTATATAATTACCTCATTAAAGTGGAGTACGTTGCATTCTCAGTCACTACTTTGCAAGCTCAATGTATATTATGTCATCAAAATAACCATCCCTTCCTAAATGTGAGGTCAGTTGTCTTGTTCGGTGCAACGAGTAGTTAGAGTTTAGGTTCACCGACTTTGAGATTTAACACTAAAGTGCAGTTTTACATATACTCGTCGATAATTTATGAATTGACTCGTGATGTTTGTCAGCAGCAAACAGGGAAGGTTCATGTATCAAATTGGTCTACATAGAAGTAGAGAACATTCTGTTCATTAAATGAATTTTTGTTGTTTCGTTCAATGAAAATTGTCAATCTTTTAGCAAGAAACTAGAGAGGAAAGTGCTTAACTTCTTGTCTTATCCTGTCTGTCACCGTGAAGCGAGGATTCATATTTTGGCCGAGTCTTATTTTAAGGTGGTCAACTGGGTGAGCTTTTGCAGGGAGTAGATAAAAGTATTACGAAATGAGGGAAAATAAACGAAGAATTTCTTGTCAAATTTATCTTTGTTTTTTTTAGTGAGCAATACCTATATCCTCTCATGCTCTCGTTAGGATCTTCAAGTGCTCGTAGGATTATAAAACTTCGTGTTTCTAATGTATACGTATCGATATCATATAAACATATTGGACATTCATGTAGAGTTATTATATCATGCAAATATCAATATTTACTTTAGGGTTGTTTCAATTGTCCACCGTTTTAATATTAGACATGTTGGAGAAAACCTATGCAAGAATTCACCTTTCTGCAATCATTGTCACAACACACTTTTTCTTTTTGTTCCAGTTTTTTCTCGTTATTTGTAGTTTAATAGTGTTCTAGACAGTATATTAAGCAGGATATCACTGAGTAGGACAAAATGATTAGTTTGTGTTCAGTCCTTCAAGAAATCAAAATATGGCTCAACAAACCTTCATCTAATTCCTGTTTCTGAAACAAACACCCTAATTCTCTTACCAGGATTGGAACACATCAGCATAGTATTGTATCCTAATGCTTGCTGAATGAACCTCTCGACTGGGGCCATGATTGCTCCCGATGATGTTAGAGGTTCATGGAATTCCTATGAATGAGCTGCGACTAGATTCAGTTAAAATAATGTTCCATTGGATTTTTTTGCCAGTTCAAAAGTCCATGACTTGTGACTTTTGGCATGCCACAACAGAACCATTTGTGACCATTTCACACAACGGATTCAAGTATACTCTGTTTGAACGTGACCCTTTGGCAACCATCACCAAGGCTGGGGAATGATTGGGCAAGCAGATCTATAAAAAGGTGACCCTACCCCATGAGAGTTACTTTTCACTTTTGCAATTTTCCATTCTTCTTGTACAAGAATCGCTTGAAACTCTGTCCAAGATTTGTTGCAAACATAAGTGCAAGAGCAAAGGCTGAGGAATGAACGGGTAAGCGGATCTATACAAAGGCAACCCCACCCCGTGAGAGCAATCAAACAAATCAAACCTCATATGTGAACCAATCCGTTTTCTTCCACATACTACACAAAAGGAAACCTATGAGTTGGATGTTTTGCAATCGAGTAAACAAACTTTTGGAAGACATGGAACAAGGGGCAGCCATGATCATAGTGCACTTCGTTGTACACTTCTACATGAGAATGAGCTTTCTGAAAAACGAAGAGAAGGAGAAATTCTTGAGCCACTTCCACCACCTGGCTTACTTCAATGGACATCTAGATTTCGCCAAGGAAATAACAAAATATCACAAGGCGGATAGGGAGTATGCTCATGCCAAGAAATTTTTACCTGTCAAAGAATCATATAACACCATCATGATTAGTAAGAAGGTACCCATGACAAAGGCAAAGACCTTGGTCTCCAAGAAACAAAAGTGAAAATCAGGTTATCAAAGTATTGTAAAGAGAGAGTGGACTACATGATGCAAGGAAGGTGAGTTACACAGCCCCGTGTATGGCCGACCTTCAATGTGGCTCGGGGCGGGGTGGTAGTCTGAACTCCCATAGTCGGGTGTTTCCCCATTAGGGAACAAGAAATCCCAGCAGACAACTTACCTCGGAGATGGTTCAAGGGTCTATCACTCCCATGAGTCTTGATTCTCTACATTATCTCACTCATCCTTTGAATAGCCAGTTGATAAGGGAAAAAGTTATTGTCTTCCTAGTTAATTGGGACCACACTACAACAAGGGATGAGGAGTACTACTCATGAACAAAATTATACTAACTCCAAAATTGCCATACATTCTATCACCCAAAAAAATGCAGCAATCACATAGAATTCTCCTTTTGTTGCCTTTCAATAGCTCGAGTCTTCTTTACTACCACTCCCATTATGGTGTATGTTTGACATCTACTAGTCAACCTAATAGTCCCTTAGTACTCTATGCCCATAGGGAGAGGGCAACCTCATGGACCTTCAGTACAAAGAAAAACCATGCACTCCTCTCTCTTTTTCTTAAGCATGTAGGTTAACCCTAAAATTTTACTTAGGCCCTAATCTCAATGCTTACAAGAGGCTGCTGCCACCCTTCATGCTACTTCTATCCCTGCCATTAGATGTTTTCCCATACGGTCCTAATCTAACCTGACAATACTTGGTTCTTAATTACCCTTTTAATTGGGGACTTTCCGCAAATGGTTTCCTGCCTAAGGCTTCCCACAAATGGATTCCCATCTTTAGCTCCACAACATAGCCCTCTCTTAAGACCTTGCACCTTGGGCAAGCTGCTACTTTTTCCTCTTCCCTTTGTTAGCAGGAGCAATTCCCTCATGTCATAGAAGGTTCTTGTGCAATCTCTCTCCTAGTAGTCCCAAAAGATGGAGTCTCATACATCAATAAAGCCATCCATATGGGCTATCTCCAAGATCCTTCCAAGTTGACAACCCCAGCTTGCTAGACCAAAATACATAAAATTAGTATTCTTGATCTCTTGCTGAAAGGGGTTGAAGGCAGTTCCCTCATTCATATCGTTCTATCCTAGCGGATGAGATACTTGGGCTAAAACCTTGCAGTATACCACAACACAAAAAATATGGGATCTTTGGAGGTATACCATTGATCCTAACATCCCTCCAACAAATCCATAGTTTCTTGCACTCCTCTAGGATGATGCCTTACATCTAGCCAAAAAAGTGTGGCTTCTTCCCATAAGAGAAATGTTGAATTCCTCCTGAGCAAGGGATTTCCATGTTCAATTGTTCTTGAAATGCTTCTCTTAATCCTCTAGGAAGGGATCTAATAGGGTGGGTAAGCCCATTGTCTCCATGTTGGCATAGGTGGCAATGAGTAAGGTGGGACCTTTATACCCCAAAGACAACCAACACAACAAATATCCATCGGGATCATTAATCCAACATGATCCTGGAACTTGACAAAGACATGAGTAATTTAGTCATGTCTAAGAACATAGTGGAAATCCTCTTGTGCTACAGCAGGAAGTACAAGACTCCTTACCCTGATTTTATATTGTAGGTGGTAGGATATGGGAAGTCCTTTGACTATGAGCTTGCTTGATTTTGGGATGTATGGGACAACTCCCGAGTAGTCTGATCGACTTGAATCATATTCCTCCTTGTTGAGGTCTCCATTTTGCACCTTGTAATAACATTTGACCATGCAAGTGCTCAAGGCCTCATAAGTTAGAGAATATTTGAAGTCCCAACCACAAGAAGTCAAGACTCACTTCTCCAATGCTTTGAGGGATGTGTCCAATGAGTGAGCAAAGTTGGTGTGAGTCTTCTCTCCCAGTTGGTCAAACAAAGATCTCAACTCTTGCACTACTATATTAATGTGCACATTTTGGGACTTGAGATTGCTACTAATAGTAGCATTGTGTAAGCTCTATAATCAAGTATCCTTGTGGATACATGCAATTTCAACATTTGTTACCCAAGCCACTTTGATGTATTCCCCTCCATTGGCCATACATGTGGCTTCAGAGCTAAGCCTTGATTAACTACCTTGAGATAGTCTATCTAGTACCTCAAGGTGAAGTAGGGTAGATGCACTACTACATATGTCAACTCGTGAGGGTTGGCCAAATGGATGTCCCCCCATAAGATAGTCTCAACTAGCACACATTTAGTTCTCTAGAGTTCCTAGAATTGCACACAAAATGCCCATAGCAAGGCAAATTATTCCATCCTCATAGTTGCTTGAAGGGAGATATGACAGGTGATCGTGGCTCTTTGTTATCAGTAATGCTAGATCAAACTTGCAGATCTACTCCACCAAGATGAAGACTAGTGCCTCCTATTGTAGTTGGCTGAAGGCTGTGAATATTTCCTTTTGCATATCTTGGGTAAGATTGGGTCAAGGAAAGAAAGGATACTATGCCAATTGTTTGTTATCTACCATATAAAATGCTTCCGCTACTACCACTTCCACTTAATTTATATTAATGACTCTCACAGGCCGGATTGTCATGAAGAGAAAGAGGCCAATAACTACTATAGGGTTATAGCTTGACCCATGGTAAGGAGGAATGATCAAGTGTAGCCACTCTTGGAAGTCATGAGGATCTAGTGGCACTTTTTTTGGTGGTTTGGGATAAATTCTATTGCAAATGCTCATACAGCTATCATTTGCCTGTAACACACATTTGTGCATGTGTGTAGTATTGTGATATTTAGCTTGGTATTACAAGTACTTGAGAGATATATAGAGATAAGGGATGGTTCTACATTAGTCATGATTAGCTAAAGTTAGTCATAGCTAAGATAGAGGGGACCTTACTTTAGAGGAAGTGGAAAAGATGAGCAGAACTATCTTGGATTCTAGTGTGTTGACTTGGTATTATTCCTAGGTGTTTGGCTTTGAGGAAAGAGTTGAGAACTCTTGGGCCCGCAAGCCTTTTGGTTTTGGATTCTTCTATAGTCCAAGGATAGCCGATGTGAAGGAATCCTTGACTTAGTGGTTGGGTCAAGATAAGATCAAATGCTTAGTAGAATATGCGCATGTGGACGGATATTTCTTTAGATTTTTGAATTTATTTGACTTTTAGCCTAGTAACTTGAGTTACTCTAGTAAATAGTAACTTTAGTGCATAATTATTTCACAAGTATATAAACAAGGGATGAGGAATTACTCATCATCCTTTCATTTGGAACTATCTCTCTCTCATTGAGTTCTCTAGTGAGCAATGTGTTGAGTCTTGGAGTGTTAGCCTTAGAGGAGTATGATGGAGTTGGAGTTCTTTGCCTTCTTAGTCCATGGTGCACTACCTTAATAGCCATCAGAGGTTCATCTTGAGTGAGAGACAAGTTGGCTCACATGCTATGCATAGCTTTCTAACGCCTTGATGCTCAGCATGTGTGGGTGATGACCACTTTCTTTATGTAATCTCTAGGTTCCAAAGCTTGGAAGATAGTCATGAAGTATGGGAACTCTTACTTTAAAGTAATAGTACTTTCCACCCAACAACTTCACCAATTTCATGGCTTTTAAGGGCAAGATAGTCGATCCATCTTAGGATTTTAGAGTTCTTAATGGGTAACTCCCCTTCCTCTTTTGGTGTTGATAGACATGGCTTAGTGGTGGCTTTTCTTCCCTTGGATCTCATGATAGATCCCATAGTGCCATTGGACTTTCTACAGGCCTTGTAAGGGTGTGACAACCTAGCAAGTATCACTTTTCTAGTAATCATTGAGTAATTGTTAGTTCCCATAAAGATACAAGTAAAAAATGGTCAAATACAAAGTAAAGGTAACAGAGCAGCTCTTCTTGGTTACTTCTTTAGCCTCTTGGGTAGAAACCACACCCAAGAGAGATTAATAAGAACTCAATTGCAATCTTGTCACAAATTAACATCACCCATAAATCACAATTCTTCAAATCCTTTCCAAGCTGATATTGATTATGATGATTCAATTACTTTGAAAGAGGCTACTTCACCATGAAGTGACTTTGCCTCAAAATTATATTTCACCCCTCTACTGAAGGTACAACTTCCTTGATCAAAATTGCTTTGCATCCACCTAGCATTGTAATCATGAATGATAAAATACTACAAAAAATACAATAATACATTGTAATACATGATAAAATACTACCAACAATACAATTCTTCACAAATTTTTCAAGGCATTCCTTGATTGCACTCCTCTCAAGATCAAATGCATAGAATAGAATCAAAGTTGTAGAATCCAATATCTAAAACACTCCAATTTCAATTTGGACTTCTCCCAACACTCACAAATAGACACGTAGGATTGAAACTCAAAATCAAGCTAAACAATGAGCATTGAGAATCAACGCTTTACTTTACTCAACTTCAAAACTGAATATACAACATTACAAATGATTTCTTTAAATAGGCAGAGCACTTAGAAATTATCTAAACTACCCAAACCAATTTAAAAACTACTTACACATCTTTAGATCAAAATCATCATCCTTCCACTTCAAATCTACCACTTTAGATTTCAAAATTATTACTTCCTAATCCAATCCACTTTCTACTTCTTCTTCAGCCTCTACACCTGATGTATCTACAAGCACCTCTTGCACTTTCATTTTATCTACAACTTCTACATCTTCTTTTATTTCTGTCATGTTTTTGGTTTGAACTGAAACTGATTTCACAATCCTACTAGCTACAGTCTCATTTCCTATCCTAACTCTTCAATTGACTCAAGTAAATCACTTGCTCTCCTACTTCAACTACTTTGCATCGGTTTTCTTCACTTTCCTTCAAAATATTCTAAACTTAATCTTAGTTTGTACTAACTAAATGTAATCTAAGACAAACATTATCTCCTATTTCAATTATCTTTCTGTCTATTGTCTCTAAGGCAAATCGACAAATTATTCATATCTACATCCTTCACTCTTCTCTTCCAAGTTTCTTGCACAAGAAACTTCAACTCGTGCAGTCATGACTTCTCCATCATTACTTTGCCCTTAGTGCTAAACATTTCCTTCAACTTACTAACAATTACTTGCACTGACCTCAATGTCTTCTTTGACATAACTTCTCCCAACTCATCTTTCCTTCTAATTTCTTCCAAAGCACCTACAATTCCTCCACATGATTTGCCTTCAACACATTCTTCTCTTCAACATGGTGAAAAAGTTGAGCTTTTGCACTTTTGATCAAGTCTTGCAATCTTTCTTCTTCACAATCTTAGCCAGTTCTTGTTGCCAGGCCTGATCTTTCTCTACTACAACCAATCTCAACTTCTCCAACTCTTGCTCACTTGCCAATATTATGGCCTTGGAGTGTTGAACTTTGTGTTAAGAATCATTGAACTCCACCTCCAGTCTCTTGAATGCCACCTTTTTCTCCTTCAATTCTTCTTCTTGGCATACCAGATCCCTTCTGTGCTTATCAAAATTCACATGCAGGTTTTCTAAACTCTTCTTCCAAGAATAAAATCAACTCAAAGTACTTTGGCTTCTTCCTCTCCTTGGGTTAACCATTCCCTCAACTATGGGACTTCATTGCTGAAATGTTTCACCACTTGCAACTCATTCCTCACCTTTAGATGATCTCTCTACATCTCCTTCTTCTTCTACAACTATAACAATAAAGGACATATGATCTTTGACAAATAGGTCACTCCTTTACACTCTTCTTTGCCCTCTTTGTCTTCAATAGGCAATTCTTCTACAAGTGCCTTTCCCCAGAGTCTTGATCTCCTTACCTTCAAGTTGATTTCCTCCAGGCTTTCTTCATTTTCCTTGGCTTGGCTTGGTCTTGACTTGTAAGCTATAGACTTCATCTTGATCTTGCCCCTCTTTGAAATACCAACATTGGCTTTTCCTCTTGTTCCTCTAGAATATCCACCTTATTAACTCTAGGTATTACATATCTCCTCCTTCCATGCACTCAATCTCCACATGGAACTCCCGATCCTCCTCAATCCCTTCTTTGGCTAATTGCTAGACTTTGGGTTCTCCTTCACTGTCAATACTTGACTCCTTGCTCTTTAGAGTGAGCTCTTCTTCTTCTTCAAAATCCACACACTTGGACTCTATCTCTCCTTCCAATTTTGATGACAAGTGCAATACCATCATCTTGTGCCTTGGATTTAGTCTCCAAATCTTCTTTAACTAAGGATGGAAATTTCCATCATCCTTTCTTGCCCAATCTTGACAAATTGATCATCTCCTTCTTTAATCACAACCATGTCATGCCTTTTGTTTGCATCAGCATCTTGACAAAGATTTGGGTGGAAATGTGACATCATCATCTTCTTCTCCTCCAAGTTCTCTTCTTTAACTAAGGATGGAAATTTCCATCATCCTTTCTTGCCCAATCTTGACAAATTGATCATCTCCTTCTTTAATCACAACCATGTCATGCCTTTTGTTTGCATCAGCATCTTGACAAAGATTTGGGTGGAAATGTGACATCATCATCTTCTTCTCCTCCAAGTTGAGCAGGTTCAATCCCAAATATAGATGCACCGTGAATGGTATGAAGTAATGGAGTGGTATGCTTTGTCTACTGATTAAAACACTTCATCCAATTCAGATTTTCTCCTACAAACATTTGATGAAAGAAAACCGCCTGTTGCTTTGCCACATAGGTGGTTTGCTCTGACTTTAGCATAGCCATCAGAGCTACAATGATACTTTGCCTCATTGGGTCTTTGTAAGTGTCTACCTTGTACCCATTCTTGGTGCAAGGAGCACTAAGGTTATTCTTTAACTTGTCAATCTCCTCCACAGAATCACACTTCTTATAGATTGACTCAGATTGAGGGACTAAGATTGCATCTCCTACTTCCCTCCCTGACACAAATCTCCAATCCAACTCCATCCATCAACTTGGATTTCCTCTCTTCCCTTCCCCCTTAGGACCATCTATACAATTATTGGTAACAATTTCTGCCATGAACCCTAGAAAACTCAAATTCCAATTCCATGCCAGAAATGTGATACAAAGTTGATTCAAGACTTTGATCCCCACTACCATATCTAATCTTTGAATTATAGAATTCCACATTGCAAGTGATGAAACCTATCTGCAACCCTTTTTTGGCATCATGTGCTCTCTACTTTGCGATCTCTCAAAAATTAATCCCACTACTTGGCTCGTAAGTCTAACTCCTTTGGGATAACTCTTTAGAGGAACAAGATAATGAGTCACCATTCTGGAATTCACTTGACATAGTCTCAATTTTATACTTCTTTGATTCTTGGTCATTCTTTTGTCTAACATCAATTGCAACTCATGCCTTTTACATGACTTGTTCTTGTCACTCTCAAATTTATCCTACTCTTGAAATAGCTATTTTTTATGATTCTACCTTCTTGATTGGTTTGGCCCGAGTAAAAGTTGTTAAGGTATCTTGAGATTGGGTTGATCATTCTGATGCAAACTATCCTTAATTTAGGTTTACCCTTCAATTCCAATCTAGGTCCTTCATCCTCTAACATGAAGTTGTCCTCCTTGGGTTGGATCCAAACACACTATTCTTCTTTTCTCATCTGTATTTGGCTTCAACAATACACTTCTTCTTTAAACTCACCAAAAAAAAATTGGGGCTACCACAAAAGGCTGAGTTGGCTCATCCCTTCCTCTAGCAAATCCAACATGGTGGCATCCTTTATATGGTGTCACTTAATCTCATCTCCAACTAGATTGATTTTTTAGGGTTTTAGGGTACTCATTGATCACCAATCTTTCTTTGATTGATGTATCTAACATTCTCATGGTTCCTTCCTCCACATGGATGTTAGCTCCATAGCTCCCTTGTATACAAGACTACTTCTTGTGTTTCCCCTCTTAGGAGAGCTACTTCCCATCTTTTTCTTTGGAGAAGAGCAAGAGTAGTTTCCTTTCCCAAGAGAGGAAGTAGCTCAACACAAGCCAGAAGTAGGTGATCCATCTCCTATGGAACTCTCCTTGCCTAGTGACCCAACCTGATCATCAAAGTTGTCTTTGGGTGCTCCTCCTAAGGTAGGCTCTTTGGGGTCAACATCCTTGATGTCACCCTCTACTTTGGCTCCAAAATCCTTGTCCACCAAGAGCACTTCTATCTTGTTATGGGCAACAATGCAAAGCAATTGGCTCACATATTGGTCTAACCTCCGGTTTTGAATAGTAAGTTCATTTTGGGAAGTTTGTTGAGCATATACTTTTGCTTGCTCTTCATGGCTCTTCCTTATAATGGAGGAGATCTTTTTTCCCACTAGCTATTTCTTTGTTCAGCTTGTTTATGGTAAGTCATAGGGAGACCAACTCCCCTTAACAACTTTCCCATGCCTGCTTCTAGTTACTCTTGTCTACCTTGAGAATGGAGAGTTTTGCTTGAAAGGTTTTCAGCTCATCAATCTCCTTTCAAGACTTCTCAAAAGTTGTGGATAATTCCAGCAATTTCTCTTGAGCCAGCTTGGCTTTCTCTTTGTTGTTGCTTGCTTGGTCCCATATCAATTGGAGTTTTGCTTCATTATTCTTGTTTTGCAACTGAGTATGGGCTAATTGGTCATCCATCATGGCCTTCTCACCCTGCAAATGTTGGAGTTAGATTTTGTACCTCTACTAATGAAATTGTACTCTTGGTAGCTTCCATCTACTACCTTTTGAATCCATATGAGTTTGGCTTCATGGAACTTATGGGATCTTTCATGTAAGAATTATTCTTGTTCATCCTATAACTCCACAACCCTCTCTTGGGCCGTCTACCCGCACTTCAATTCTGTCAGTATGGAAACTAATCATAGCTTCATGCTTGGTCTAGGCATTCTACCCACTCTTTGAAACACTCACCACTTACCAGACCTTCCATCAGGCTGTCAATGATCTAGGCCGATGACCCTAGTGTGTCTCATTTTGTGGGTTCCTCCTTGTGCAACCTTTGTGTAATTGGCACAAGACGGGATCTCGTAGACCATTCTTCCTATAGGCCTTGAAAAATAGTCATGGCGCAAGGCATGAGTGAGGTTCTCACTTCCCCATAGATTTTGAACAGACTCAAAGGAGTCATGTGATGCCCTTTGCAATTATGGGAGAGTCATCCTCAATATTGATGACTTCTACCTCTCCATATTGAGCAGGTTGTCTCTTGGAAGGAGTGGTTAGAAACTCCGGGCTTTTTGGTAGCACTTTAGGTCCCTTCAAAGGCCTTATTCTTTTTTGGGCAAGGTGATCTCAGCTTTCTCTTCATTATTTGGGGAAGACCAAATTCTCACCTTGAGTTTCTTCTTCTCCTTGACTATAGATGTTGCCCCATCCTTTTCATGGTTGGCCACCTTCTTCCTCTGGAGTAGTGGAGAAGAGAGGGAATATGGCTTGATGGATAGAGTTGGATTGGAGGTTAGTCTTGGGAAAGGAAGTGGGGGATGTAGCCAGAGTCACCTTCTATAGGAAAATTGAGGCTTTGGAAGAAACCACAAAAGTAAGAAATTCCTTCAATGCTCCATATACCAACAATGGTTACAAGGTGGATACCTATTGGGACCCAATAAGGCAAAGTATTTTTAGAGCACTGATGGCAATGTTCAAACCCAAGTGAACCATGTACATGATGATGAATCATGTAGTGTTATTTCATCAATTTTTTGTAAGAGAAAAGGTGAATTGAGCAAAAGTGATTTCACTAACGGACAAGGCAAATGATTGTCAATTGGAAGATGGATATGCCGCTCCCATACTTTGTAGCATTTGCAACAAAATTTTATTTGGGGTTAAAATTCCTAACAATTGAAGAGACATAGAGAATGGTTTTACATTTTCACCCTGATCTGCATCAAGAGGTGGATGCAAACAAGTGACATTATATCATGCAAATTCAAGCAAGCAATGAACATTTTGCCAATAAAAGACAAAAGAAGATCGTAGCACTAACCAATCCAAAGACAAAAAAGAAAAATAGACCCAAAGAGGTGGTGTCACCTATTCAACCACAGAAGACAAGAAGATTGACCTTGAGGAAAAAGGAGCTAGATTCTCCATCCTAAAGATAGGTGATGGACTTGTCTTCAAGAGGAGAATTTGTAGGTGAGATTGAGTCCAAGGGAGAAGACTCAAAAGAAGAAGATGAACTCACTTTGTAGAGTAGGGAGTCAAGGGGGGGAAGTGAAGGTGAGCCCAAAGTTCAGCAATCAATGGAGAAGTGGCTGTGGAAGAGGATGAGGAGTTTCATGCGGCAATTCATCATATGGAAGGAGGAGATGTCCTCTGTTTGGAATTACTTGTGGTAGTAATGGAAGAAGAGAGAGAAGAAGAACCAAAGGTGGTGGTCTAGAAGGGAGTAAGGTCAAGGAGAGGACTGTTGACTACAATTGCAGGTCCAATTTGAGTAAAGGAAGAAGAAGAAAGCTGGGAAGAAATGACTTTGAAGGTGAGAAGATTATTACTTCAGGGAAAGGCACTGCAAGAGGATTTGCTATCAAAGCTGAGTATGAAGATTATGAGGATAGGGTGAAAGAGTTCATTGGGGTAGATTATTTTTTGATGATCATTTGTCCTTTTTTCTTGAAGCTAAAGGAGAAGAAGGAGAAGATAAAAAAAATCTCATCTGGAAGTGATGCATCAATAATAGGTGATGATGCGAGTTCTCAACAAAGAAGCTTGGGAATTGAAGAAGTTAACCCAAAGAGAAGAAGAAGCCAAAGAACTTCAGAGTGGATGCAATACTTTGGAACAAGACTCTCAAGAACTTGCAAGAGAACTTTAAGAAGCATGGGAGAGAGCTCTACTATCAAGCCAAAGAATAGAAGAATCAAAAGGCAACATTCAAGAAGATGAAGAGCAAAGTTGATGAAATGCGCATTGAAGTAATACACTCAAAAGCCATTGTAGCATTGATGGAGCAAGAATTAGAGAGTTGAGAAAAGTTGTAGAGGAGACGGATTAGGTCTCACAACGTGAGTTAATAATAGGTTGAAATCAAGAGGAAGAAAGATTGCAAGGTTTGGTAAGAAGTACAGAAGGCCAGATTGCTCAATACGCAAAGGAGAAGAAGATGTTGGTCATCAAGTACAAAGACAAATTGAAGATGTATTGTGAAGATTTGAAGGTGGAGAGAACTTGTGGGTATACATCAGAATTGGTAGGAGAGATTATTGGGAGGATGAATGTGATGTTGAGTACAAAAGCAAAAGTGAAGTTGGAAGAAGCCAAACAAGTTAAAGTTGTTGGTGTAGGAGATGAGGAAGAGGAAGGCAAAGGACATGTAGTGTAGATATGAAGATGTTAGACGTAGGAGACAGTGAGAGTCTTGGATTAGATTTAGTTAGACCAGATTTAGATAAAATTTGGAGTAATGTGAAGAAAGAACTTAAATGTGAAGTAGCAGAGGTAGGAGTGCAAGTATCTTTAGGTGAGTTACATGAATTCACCAAAGAAGTTAGAATAGAGAAGTAGAAGACAGATAGTATAATGATGGCTTCAATTTTAGTTCAAACTAAAGATTTGACAATAGAAGAAGTTGTGGTGGAACCCAAAGTAGAGGAAGCAATTGAAGGTAATTTGGGTGTAGAAGCCAAAGTGGACGTAGACATTGGATCGGATAAGTAATAGATTTGATATCTAAAGGGGTAGATAAGAAGAGAGGAAATGTCATTTTGGATCTGCAATTTGGTAAAGTAGCAATTGAAATGGTATATAGTTAGGTAACTATTGTAATTCTCTATCTATTTAAAGGAAGCATTGTAGTGAGTTGTTATTTAGTACTATAACTTTGAAGATGAGTAAAGCAAAGTGTTGTAACTTAGTGCTCGTAGTTTTAGTTTAATTCCAAGTATCAATCTTGTGTGCATGTGTGTGTGTGTGTGTGTGTGTGTGTGTGTGTGGAGAAGTTTGTGTGTGTGGAGAAGTTTGAAGAAGTTTGAAGTGCAAGTCTGAGTGTCTTAGATGTTGGATTCTACAACTTTGGTGTTCATTCTATGTGTTTGATCCTGAGTAGATAGCAATTGAGGCAGTGCCTTGAAAAATCTATGAGGAATTGTAGTGCTAGTAATATTTTGTAATGGTGATCACAGTGTTGGATTGATGCAAAGAAACTTAGATAGAAGAAGTTGTGCCTTTAATGGAGGAGTGAAATGCAATTTCAAGGTGAAGTAGTTTCATGGTGAAGTAGCCTTCTTTAGGAAGAACTAAATCATCACAATCAAGATTGATTTGGAAAGATTTGAATAATTGTGATTATGGGTGTTGTTTAATTGTGATAAGACTATAATTTAGTGCTTTTTACTCTCTTCTAAGTGTTGTTTCTACTCAAGAGATTAAAGATGTGATCAAGAAGAATTGATTGGTGACTTTTACTTAGTATTTGACCATTTGTGACTTGTATCTCTATGAGAGTGAGCTATTACTTACTAATTACCTCCAAAGTGATACTTGTTAGGTTGTCATATGGTTTTTGGCCCGCTGCCAAGGATACAAATCTTGAGAGTGGAAGAATACAAAGCCAAATCCTAAGTTGATTATCCAACCAATACAAATGTTTTGCATCGAGAGAACAACAAAAAGAGAGGGCTTGTAGACAAACTTTGCATCATGAAGAAGAAGAGCAGCAAAGATTCAATTCACTAGAAGAATTTGAGGAGGCATTGGATCTACAACTTCTTCACAAAGCTCAAGAAGCCTTGAAAGACCTCAAATAAAAGAAATGTGAAATCAAGTGGCAAGGCTACTTTACATCCCCTCATTCTAAGAAACAAAAAGACTCAAGCAAGTAGATATATTTGTTATGACACAATGAACCGACTTCCTCCAAAGTTGTCAAGGGAGCTGGCTATTTAAGAGAATTCATTTGTGAGAAGACAACACAAGTTTTGATGGAAGAAGAGTGTCAATACATCTTACACATGATTTCTTGACTAGCTCAAAGGGATATTAACAAGCAATTTAAAGATATTGAATCTCTTCCTGCACCTTGGGTTGAAGTTGACATACCCTCATAAGAAGAACATGTCCAAGAAGACTCATTGTTGAATTTGGTACCTTGGAACCCTTGGGCTGAAAGTGATGCACAATCACCAACCAATACCTTGGGCCAAACCAGTTTGGCACCACCATAGCCTATTCATCAGACTCACAACATGACTTCATTACCTATTACTATACACGCATATCAGAAGTACAAGGGGACAAAAATGTGATGAAGATCCTAATGAATTTGTCAAGGAGTTGGAAGTAATTTCCTTTGCCAACAAGGAACATGACTCTGCCAATTGGCTATGCATTTTCCCAAGTCTGCTCCAAAAGAAAACAAGGAGATGGTACACCCATGTAACCCAAAAGGAGTTCAAACCAGCCAACTGGACAGACTTGAAAAACAACTTCTTGGAACAATTCTAGGAGGTTGACTATGATATGAGTGTCTTTGTGGCACTCAATGATTTGGACCAAGGCAAAAATGAGCAATTGAGAGACTACTTTGACCGGTTCATGGCTCTGCTGAACCAAGTGCCAAAGCAATCCGGTGTGATGGGTTACTATGATGCTCAAGCAATTACTTTGTTCCTTGGTGGATTGTCACTAGAGATTCATACTTTTGCCAAGGAGAGGAATATAGCTGCCTTAGACAAAGTACTCAAGCACGTCTCTCAATATGAGGCAACCCACTCTCATTTGTTTGGTAATAAAAGAAATCGGGAGAAGAAAGGCAAGAAGCCTAGATGAAGAGCTTCTTGCATCACCTCCCTTTCTTTGGAAGAATCCTTCATGTTGTCTAGTTCTTCTTCCAAATCCAAAGAAGATGTAAAGCCAAGAAGAACCCAAAGGCAAGGAGGAAAGAAAGCATTGACCCTTGCAACAAACACTATAAATAAAATGGACACTAAGCTAGAGACTCTTATTAAAGAGTTTGTGGATTTTAAAATCCAAATGATTGGAGCTAAGGACCAAAGAAATCCCCCTTCATTTGAAAGACCGATCTATAGTGCATTTCATGTGGCAAGTTGGTTCATGCCAACATGGAGTGCTTGACAAAAACTCCAATTCCAATGCAGCAAATTGATTGGGTTCCAAGTTGGGACCAAAATGAAGAAGAAGAGGTGGTGTGGTGTACCAAACACAAGAGATAAAACCTCATGTGAGCACATCATACCAAGCTCCAAGCTATAGACCAAGGGAGTATAACAATAATGCTCCCTAGCAAAGAATGACAATGGGCAGCCAGAATAGCCTCATAATGTTGCATTGGGTGCTTGTTACAATTGTGGCTCTATAGGCTATTGGTCTCCAAATTGTCCTCAACCAAGGTGTCAAATCAGGTATGTTCTCCTTTGTGGGAACTGTAAAGGTTGGGGGCATATTGGCAACTAGTGTTCTCAACCATCTGACCCAAAGCCTCCAATAAAGTATGTATAGACTCCGGCTAAGTGAGCTACGCTAAAGTCAAAAGGAGATGCTGTTGTGAATTGATTAACTCTTGAGGAGGAGAGACCTCAAGAAGGAAGTCTGGCTATAGAAGGGGAATAGCCAGATCTTGAAGTGTTGCAAGTTGAAACACACTCATGAAAGAAGAAGCGTGATTTCAAAGAAGTAAGCACTACTTCTTTGTTTTCTAGAAAGGCAAAGAGACTTTGGCCAAAGTCAATCGTATCTATGAAAGAAGAGACAATTTTGGTGAAAGCTAAAGCAAAAGCTTTACATAAGGAAATTCAAGAGGTGGAGAAAGAACTCAAGATATGAGTTTGGAGGAGGACCCAAAGACAAAACCTCTTGTTTTTGCAGCTTACATCAGATCCAAAGTAGAGGATCTAATCCAAGCTGAGGTGGGTAAATCTGAAGTACCTCAAGTCTAGACCACTGATACTTTGATCACCAACGTAAAGCAACCTAAAGTAAGGTCAGAGCAGGGAGAGACTTTGAACCCAAAGACAAACTCAAAGAAAGTGAAACTTGGAGGAGTACCACAATATGATATTGTGGCAGATTTTTCATCTATCCAAGCCAATGTTACCTTAAATTAATTTTGAGAGGACAATAACCTATATAAGAAGTAGTTGAGTTTGGCCCTCAAGAAAGTAAGGGTGATGACCAAGAAAGAATTGTCAGCCTTCTATTGTATTGAGCAAGAAGATTTGGGATCTCCTAAAGTAGATAAGGAGATCATTGGTTGCATGACAACATTGATACCCATTGACTCAATTTTTGGTGTGAATGTCATGATAGAAGATACCACAAATTGATTGGGGGTTATCACACGTTTGAGCCAACACCTCAAATTTTGAAGTTTGTAGATCAGACCACAAGATGAAATTTGGGCATGTTGTCTAATATCATTGTGATCATTGGTGGAGTGCACTTCAAATTGAACTATATAGTGTTGAGATTGGTTGGAAATTGAACTAATTGGTTATCCACTATTCATTGGAAGACCTTGGTTATACAATGCTCAAGTTGTTGTGGATTAGCACCAACAAAAGTTGAGGTTCAAGGACATCTTGTCTAAGGAACAAAAGCTGGTGATAATGAGTTGGACAAAGGTTCCACACCTCAAGGAAACAACTTTGTCAGAAGGTGAACATGAATTCAGAGATTCATAGTCTTTGTCTTCCAAAGACTTGGATGAAGAAGTCCAAGACAATTACTTGGAATGTGATGAGATAGATGTCAAAGACAAAGACCCATATGACATCACCTTGAGTGAAAGAAATTTGGAGGGAGGGGGTCTAAACTCTATCTGACTCAAGTTAAGCCAAGTTAGTCATGTTGAAGGAGTTATCAACCTCAATGATTGTCAAGGTGTAGTCTTGTCCAAAGGCAACATTTTGAAAATATCAAAGATAGTTACTTTGGACAAGTTAGCTGGATACATTGCCTTGTTTATTGAGTACCATGATGTATTTTCTTAGTCTATTGATCAATGTTGGGAATTCCCAAAAAATTTGGGGAACACTGGATTGATCTTGTTGAAGGTGCAATTCTGGTTTGGCAAAGACAATATAGCCTAAACCCAAAATACTCACTCTTGGTAAAAGATAAAATTGACAAGTACTGGTGGCCAGAATAATTTTTCCAGTCTTGAGTAGTGAATGGGTTTCTCCCATTATCATTGTTCTAAAGAAGAAGACTAGGAAGATTTGAGTGTGCCAAGATCTCCACAAATTGAATGCAGTGACAAGAAAGGATCATCATCCTTTGCCCTTCACATATACTATTTTAAATCAAGTAGCCAATCATCCTTGCTATAGTTTTGTTGATGGATTTTCAAGCTATAATCAAGTATCCATCCAAGAAGAAGACAAGGACAAGACCACATTCACTACAGATTGGAGTACATTCACATACAATCAATGCCTTTTGGGTTGCATGATGCTCCCGCTACTTTCTAGTGGATAGTGCATGCAATTTTTAAAGATTTTCAAAAGAAGAAGGAGAAGATATAGAAAGATCATCTGGAGGTGACAAATGAGTTGCAGGTGATGACATATCTCAATAAAGAAGCTTGGGAATTGAAAAAGAAGTTAAATTGAAGAGAAGAAGAAGCCAAGAACTTTGGGTGGATGCAATACTTCAAAAGAAGACTCTCAAGGACTTGCAAGAGAACTTTGAGAAGCATGGAAGAGAGCTCAACTATGAAGCCAAAGAATTGAAGAATCAGAAGGCACCATTCAAGAAGATGAAGAGAAAAGTTGGTGAAGTGCACATTGAAGTGATACACTTGAAAGCCATTGTAGTAGTGATAGAGCAAGAGTTGGAGAGCCTAAGAAAAGTTGCAAAGGAGAAGGATCGGGCTTGGCAATGTTGAGTACAAAAAGGCAATGTTGAGTACAAAAAGCAGTTGAGTACAAAAAGGCAATGTTGAGTACAAAAAGGCAATGTTGAGTACAAAAAGCAGAAGTGAAGTTGGAGGAAGCCAAACCGCATGAGTTAAAGTTGTTGGTATAGGAGATAGGAAGAGAAAGGAAAAGGACATTAAATTGAATAATCTATTGATTTTTTGAGAGAGGGGGTTGATAGGAACATGTTAGAAGTAGGAGACAATGTGAGTCTTAGATTAGACTCAATTAGATCAAATTTAAATAAACTTTGGAGTAATGTGAAGGAAGAACTTAAATGTGAAGTAGCAAAGGTAGGAGTGCAAGTATCATCAAGTGAGTTACCTGAAGTCACCAAAGAAGTTAGATATAGAGAAGTAGAAGGTAGATAGTATAGTGATGACTTCAATTTCAGTTCAGACTGAAGATGTGACAATAAAAGAAGGTGTAGTGGAACCTAAAGTAGAGGAAGCAATTGAAGGTAATTTGGGTGTAGAAGCTAAAGTCAGGGTAGACATCAGATCCAATTAGTAACAGATTTGAGATTTGAAGAGGCAAATATGAAGAGGTGGAATGTCATTTTGGATCTACAGGTTGGTAAATTAGCAATTGAAACGATATATAGTTAGGCAACTATCATATTTTTTTGTCTATTTAAAGGAAGCATTTGCCGTGAGTTGTTATTTAGTACTATAATTTTAAAGTTGAGTGAAGCAAGGTGCTATAACTTAGTGCTTGTTGCTTTAGCTTAATTTTGAGTATCAATCTTGTGTATGTATTTGTGAGTGTTTGGAGAAGTTTGAAATGCAAGTTTGAGTGTGTAGATGTTAGTTTCTACAACTTTGATGTTCATTTTGTATGTTTGATCTTGAGTAGATAGCAATCAAGGTAATGTCTTGATGAATCTGTGAGGAATTGTAGTGTTGGTAGTATTTGTATGTGTGATCATAGTGTTGGATTGATGCAAAGCAACTTGGATTGAGGAAGTTGTATCTTTAGTGGACGGATGGAACACAATTCCAAGATGAAGTCATGTTGTGGTGAAGTAGCCTTTTTCATGAAGAACTTATTCCACAATCAAAATTGATTTGGAAAGATTTGAAGAATTGTGATCATGGGTGTTGTTTATTTGTGACGAGATTGTGATTCAATGCTTGCTACTCTCTTCTAAGTGTGATTTCTATTCAAGAGATTAAAGACATGATCAAGAAGAATTTATTGGTGACTTTTTGTAACAATATGGAGTTTAACAATGAAGTTAGTAGGGCTAAAAAAGTAGCAAATAAGACAAATTAGCCTAAAATATTCCAGAACTATCTAAGAAGCTTCTTGGCCAGCTTAGCTTACACCCCAAGTAGGTAGCTTCTAGAAGGAAGCTTCTTGACAAGCTTCCTAGTTAACTTGGCTTGCACTCCAAGAAAGCTTCTCAAAGGCCTTGTATGCTCCTTATAAATACACGAGCCAAAGCTCATGCTAGGCATTGGGAGTTTTCACTCATTCAAGTGTTCCAATGTGAGCTTCCATTCTCCTATTTCTCTCCTCGGTCTTGGACTTTTACAATTTTACTTTATATTTGACCATTTGTGACTTGTATCTCTATGGGAATGAATTTTTACATTTTGATTTGCTCCAAAGTGATACTTGCCGGGTTGTCACAAGATCTATCTATCTTGTGCAACCCAATGTTTGCAATGGTGGTACAATGATAGATCATAGAATGGTCATGTTGATTGTAGGCAGGAATTTGGTTGGGGTAATTGGATGATAAGGAAATTCTAAGGCAAAATGATCTTTGTCACAAATGACCAATCACCTTTAGGAGTCCTCTAGACTATAGTTACAATGAAAGTGATTGGTAATCATTTGCATTCTTGTAGTATGCCAATAGGGATGATACTACACTCTTTAGTGAATGACTTTGCATGAAAGGTTAAATACAAAACAATTGATTGCTAGCTTTATGACAAGTTTACCTAATCTTTAGTCAAATCCAATTTGTATCCTCATGGGATTGATAAGATTCTTATTGTGATATTACAAATTTGAATGACATTGTGTCCTTACAATCATTTAAATAGAAACCAATTAAATGGAAACTAAAGATCTTGGCCAATTTGATGTTACTCTCTTCTATTTAATGCATATGAAGTAGCTATAATATAAGAAGTCTCATACAAATAATTAGTGGATAAGAAATCATAGAAATAAAGAATAATTTAAATTAATAATATAAAAATAATTCAAATTTTGTCTTTTTTCATAATAATTATTTGTAGAATAGTAAGAATATCCTTTTAAGTTTTTGGAGAAAAATCTTATAAAAATTCTATAAATATATAAGATTTTGGAGAATATATATTCTTATTCTGTGAATAAAATTTATTCATATACTCCTAAGAATATCAAGGAGCAAAGGAAAAATGAGTACAAGATATCTTGATTGAATTTACTGTATTTTTCATATAATAATTATAATTAGTTTTTTATTTTTATTTTTTGGTATCCTTATCATGTGAAAAGCCAGTTTAGAGGTAGTGTAATAATTGCTATAGATGTGGTTACACTTATCATCTAAATGGTAAGCCAAATAGACACTTCAACTAACTAGTTTGCTCCTAATTGTTATCATAGTTCAAGTGACATCTATATCTATATAATTCTAATCTAGCTAAGAGAATAAATTGATCACATCCTTGATGACAGTACTAAGATATAATTAAAAAATGTTCCCATCAAGTTAAAACACCAAATTGTTGCAATGTCAATCTAGTTAGATATTTAGGATTTGTAGTGTTATTGTTTGGATTTCTTGTGATTAGACTCCTTTTATTCTATCTTTCTTATTCATGTACCATTGTAATACTTCAAGGACAAGAGAACTCTGCAAGAGAGATACAAGTTTCACCCTTAATCCTTTGATGTCTTAAAGGAGTACCTTCTCTTTGTTATATAGCAAAGAAGATCCCCTCAAAGGAAGCTCCACCCTTGGATAAGATACATGGATTGGTGACCTGTTAGTGAACTCCATCCTTGGATTAGTTGTCTAGATGTGTGACATGTCAATCCTTGTCCTATCTAGTTGACCAAAGGGAACCTTTAGCCAATCTTCTTGTATGGAGCTCAAAATTGCATGGTGAGGTATTGTTGGAAAGCTCTTGACAAGAAAAATCATAAGAGGAAGAAGTCAAGCCTTTTTCCTTTGAGTGGGAGAACCTTTTCCATTTTTGAGGTCTTTACTCATCCATTTAGGCCTCCAAAATTTGCTCTTAAGTTTTTAGGTTATTTTTGGCTTCTACCCTATTTGTAGAAGTACTCTTTTGGTGACACCTTTTTCTGATCTACCTAGTCTATTGCACATAACATCCTTCTAGATGTTACCAAGCTAATTTTCACCTCTAGATATTATCTCTAGCTGCTTGTATTATGGACCTCTGCCCTTTTAAGATGCAACGTCCTCATTGCAAAGTTGTTGCTCAAAAGATTGAACTAATATTGGTGCATTGGTCAAGTTGGTTGTTGGCTCCCATGTTGCCTTGTATAGTGGACACTCTTTCTAATTGACCAGATATTTCACATGCGGATAATGAGTACCATAGATGCATTTCTAGAGAATGTGTTCAACCTCATACTCCTCCGCCTCATCAACCAAGGTTGGGCAAGGTTGACTTTCTTGGATGGAGGAGAAGTGGGGTGGCAAAGAAGCATATTAGTGTAATAAGGAAACATGAAACACCGGGTGGATCTTCATATGTGGCGGTAGCTTGAGCTGATAGACCATGGCGTTGATGCTATGAAGGATGGAGAAAGGTCCAATAAAATGAGGTCTGAGCTTATGAGGACCAACAAACTTGAGGTTGGTACTTGATAGCTAGACTTGATCTCCCACATTGAACTCCATGTGTTGGCGGTGTGCATTTGCAATATTGTATTTGCCAATTTTGGGTGATCTGCAACTTGTGCTTGGCATGCTCCACCCCTTATTGGATTCTAGAAACAAAAGCATTGACAACATCAACCTTGATAGCCTTTGAATGGAACTTTATCAAGCTTGAAAGTGTGAAAGGATGCTCTCCATATATGAGGAAGAATGGTGTGACTTGTGTGGAGGCATTCACTGAATTTTGTAAGCAAATTCCACCAATGGGAGTAAGGTGTCCCAACTCTCTTGCTCATCCAAAGTAAAGCCCCAAAGCATGTCCTTAATAATTCAATTTTCCCTCTTTGTTTGTCCATTGGTCTATGGATGGTAAGCTATAAACATAGCCAATTTGGTTTTGAAGAACCCAAAGAATGTTCTCCAAAATAAACTAGTAAATTGAGTGCTTCTATTAGTGATGAGCACTCGGGATAAGTCCTTGAGGCAAGCCATGATGGAAAGACTACATCTAAGTACAATTGAGCTAGTTGCAGGGCAGTCAAATCCTTGGTGGTAGGATGTTGTTGTGTTGTGGTTTACGCAGCCCGTAAGTGGAGCAGGTTGTATGATAGAGCTGGCAGATGAGATGTTACCATGTGAGGAATTTATAGACATGTATGTGATTGGCCTCATGGGTTACAATCTTATCATGTTTGAGGGCTCTAGTGTATATTGGTGATGGAGAGTGGAGAGACGGGAGTGTGAAGTCAAGGAGTCTTGAGGAGGAGGAAGACGACGTTAGGAGTGAGAGTTGTAGTAGAGCACAAGTGTTAGAACATTGGAGGAGGGTTTGAGCATGAGATGTCCCATGCTCCTGATCTACCACTCCCAAATCCTTTTCTTATCAGGATTTAGATTTTACACCAAGACGGCTTACAAGACTAGATGGTGGCACATTTTGGGGCGGTGTTCATGAGTCAATGATGGGAAACTCGGATCTTATTGTCCTTCCGGTGCTTACTTATAAACATGTATGGGACTTGACAATCTAAGTGCTTCTATAGTTGGGGAATGCTTAAATTTTTGCTCATAAGCTTCAAGGTGGAGTTGTGTGGTCCATTTGTCAAAAAGTGAAGAAACTACAAGATAAATTTCCAAGAGATTAGGTCCCAAGACAAGGAGTCTAGAGTTTTTTGACCATCAAGGGAGTTTGGGAGGGAATTTGAGGAGTAAAGATCACGATTGGATAGAGGAGCTGACAAGCTACAATCTGAAGACTAAAATCAGTTGATTTGAGCAGATTTTGAGAGGGATATCATCAATTGAGTCAAGGGGGGTGGAATTCATACCCAAGAGCACAAAGTAGGCAATTGGGAGAGCTTCTTGAAACATTCTTGTGCTCTGTCAGTAGGGTTGGAGAGCAAACAGAGTTTTTATAGCTTTGAGCACAAGAAATTCCATTTTGGATCAATCTCAAATCATATCTGATTGATTGAACTTGAAGCTTTTGAGATGTAAGGTGATGGAGGAGAACTAATGATCAGGTTTGGAGTTTTGGTCACTCCCCAAGTTTTGGTTTGAACTACCTTATGACAATTTCCAGTCATGTTGTTGGTTAGGTTTTGCACCTTTGTGCAAAGGTTTCATCTGAATCTCCAAATATAGAATTCAGGGTCTTGGATCAAGTATACTTGGGTCTGCAAAGCTCACAAGTTAGCCCAATTCAGGAATTGATCTACATCTAGAGACTGGGGTTGGATTAGAATATAGACATTTGTGGGAGATTAGAAAAGGACATAACCAATTATTGTAAAAATTTTGGTTGGCTCTAGGTCTATGGAGAGTGAGATCTGATGCAAAACATTATGCTACAAATACTCTCATAAGCTCGATAGAGCAATTTTATCTTTCATCTTGATTGGATGTCAATTCTCCTATATTGTAACTATGATTGAGGGTTTCAAGTTTCCAAAGTGTTTTTGAGGATCAAGTATACTTTTGAATTGGAAATATGGGGAGAATTTTTCAAGAACCAAGAGCAAACCCTAAAACATGGATTTCAAAATTAGGGTAAAAGTTGCAAAAAACCATGCCACATTTTAGAGCTTGTTAGGGGAGTTGTAGTGATCTGATTGAGGCCTATTTATATCATTGGAAAGCTTATCATAAAAGATTTCCATTGAATTCTATAAACACTTGAATCCAAGCTATAAAAAAAAGTTATGTTCATATAAGCTACACAGAGTTTTCCCCATCAAAAAGACATAAGAAATCCCGACATGGAGTAGGAAATTGTTGAAATCTGAAGTACAAATCGGAGGAGACTTGGAGTACAAGTTGAAATTAGCTTGATGACAAAGCAAGAAGGCTCTGAAGCTCTTTTCTGACAAAAAACACAAAGAGTTGTTATTGTATTCTTGTGATTGGATCCTCTTTGTGCTTGCATGCTTGTTTGTATGCCCAGTTGGTTTGGATTGGTGTGTGAGCTTTGCGCTTAGGTTTTTCCCTTTAAGGAGTGCGTGTTGTGATGATAGGTTAGGTTGCCTGTCACTACCATACCCGATAGCAAGAATACTTGTTACGAGAGTGGAGGGTTCCAATGGTTTGGTAACACGCATGTTCAGATGAGTAGTTATAAGTTTACCTATAGCCTTTGATCTACAATCTCCATAGCTAGGCACCTTGTGTGCTCCTAGAGAGAGAAAAGAAAAGTACAACAACATACATGAATCATTTTTTTGAGTTGGTTGACAAAGACTATGATGGAATCAAACCTAGAGGTGGTCTTGGGCAATTCAAAAACCAGATCCATGCTTACCTGTTCCCAACATTGTGTAGGAGTGGGAAGAGGTTGGAGGAGTCACATGAGAGCTTGATTAGAAGCTTTATTTTGTTGACAAAGTAGGCAACTCTAAACATATTCCATCACATTGTTGCTCAACTTGGGCCAATAGTAATGGCATTTGACTGCATCCAAGGTCTTGTCCATTCCAACATGACCTGCAATGGCAAAATCATGACATTTCGCTAGGATGGTGGTTCTCAATTTTTATCATCTGGGATCCACAACTTGCCATGAAGGTGAGTCCTTGGATGCTGGTGATGCCTTTGGATGATTGAGCGCCTATAATCTACGGATCAATTTTTCTTGCAGGAAGAATCTTGGACCAAAATTTAGGGTTTATCTTGATTTCCACTACCAAATTGTCTGCCATCATTATTCAAATGAATGAATACATCTGCAAGTTGCTTCTTGCCCTCCACATATCTGATTTTCATGTTGAATTGTTGTCTCCACTTTGCCTATCAAATTTTTCAACGAGAAAGATCTTTTTGTGTCTTGAGGTAGACTAGAGGTTTATGGTTTGTCTCTACCAAAAGTACCTTCTCACCTAGATAGTGCTTCTGGTACTTGGTTGCAAGGATAATGGCCAACTCTTCTTGTTTGGGGGTATGATAGTTGAATTTTTTTGGTAGCAACTTACAAGAGAAATACATAATTGGATGCCATCCATCCTGCCATTCTTGTTGTAAGATTGCTCCTATTGCTACACTTGATGCATATGTGCCATCTTGATTGGATGTTTTAGATCATACCATTTCAAGATTAGTGCATGTAGTAATACATCTTTCAACTCCTAAAAGGCCAATTCTTGTGTAGTTCTCCATATCTATTTCTTCTTCATACCCAATAGAGTTGTTAGAGATTGTGCAATCTTAGAGAAGTCCTTGACAAATTGACGATAAAGCCCCGTCAATTCCAAGAAACTCTTGAGTTGAGTCTGATCTTCTAGAGCACTCCATTTTTTAATGACTTCTACTTTATCTATTAAGCCTTAGATACTATTTGCACTTACTTTATGCCCTAAGTAGTATACTTCAAATTTGCCAAAGTTGCACTTTGAGATTTTGGCATACAATTGATTCTGTTGTAAAATCTGGAGGACTTCTCATAGATGTTGCTTGTGCTCTGTCAGTATCCTATTGTAGACTAAGATGTCATCAAGAAAAATGATAACAAATTTATCCAAGTACGGACAAAATATATCATTCATCAAACTCATGAAAGTGGCTGGAGCATTGGTGAGGCCAAATGGCATCACAAAGTACTCAAAGTGACCATACCTTGTTTGAAAGACTATTTTGTGTATGTCTTCTTCTGCAATCTTGATTTGGTTGTAATTGCTCCACAAATCAAGTTTGGTGAAGTGCCTTGCCCCATTGAGTTGATAAAAAAGTCATCCATGCAAGGTAATGTATATTTTTTTCTTCACATGCATATTCTTCACATGCATGTTGATTTAGTCCCTGGTAGTCAATGCACATGCATATTGTTCCAACCTTCTTTTTCACAAACAATACAAGAGCCCCATATGGTGATACATTAGGTTGGATAAACCCCTTCTGCAACATATCTTTGATTTGAGCCTTACACTCCTCCAACTCATAAGTTGATAGTTAATATGGAGGCTTACAAGGAGGTGTCTTCCTAAGATGTATCTCAATTTTATGATCTATTCTCCTTTTTGGTGGTAAACCTATGGGTAATTCATCCAAAAAGACATCTTGGAACTCATTGACCACATCTTTCAATTTGTCAAGAATTTGTCTATTGAGTTGGGCACTCTAGACTTCAACTATTAAATCCATGAAACATCTATTTGTCTTACCAATAGATGTGGTTTGTAACACCCATTTGTGCATGTGTGTGATATTTAGCTTGGTATTACAAGAACTTGAGAGATATTATTTATATAGAAATAAAAGATAATTCTACATTAGTCATGATTAGCTAAAGTTAGTCATAGCAAAGATAGAGTAGATTTTACTTTAGAGGAAGTGGAAAAGATGAGTACTACTATTTTGGATTCTAGTGTGTTAACTTTGTATTATTCCTAGGTGTTTGGCTTTTAAGAAAGAGTTGAGAACTCCTGGGCTTGCAAGTCTTTTTGTTTTGGATTCTTCTATAGTCCAAGGATAGCCTATGTGAAGGAATCCTTGACTTAGTGCTTGGGTCAAGATAAGATCACATGTTTAGTGGAATATGCCCATGTGGATGGATATTCCTTTATACTTTTTGACTTTACTTGACTTTTAGCCTAGTAACTTGAGTCAATATGATAAATAGTAACTTTAGTATGTTACTATTTCAAAAGTATATAAACAAGGGGGGATGAAGTACTCATCATCCTTTCATTTGCAACTATCTCTATCTCAACGAGTTCTCTAGTGAGCAATGTGTTGAGTCTTGGAGTGTTAGCCTTAGAGGAGTATGATGGAGTTGGGGTTCTTTGCCTTCTTAGTCCATGGTGTATTACCATAATAGCCATCAAAGATTCATCTCGAGTGAGAGATAGGCCAGCTCACATTTTTGATCCCGTTATCGAGACCTCTCTAAAAGTAAGATATTGTTCCGCGTTCAATTCTACATTAGGCAAAAAGAGGCCATGAGAGCTCACTTGGAGAGAACATTAGGAGAGTAGAGGGCTTAAATTATGTTAGAGAACCAAGATCAATGTGTATACCCTGTAGTTCAGTCTGATGTCTTTGAGGTGATTCTATACACATGAGAGGATTTGGAGAGGTTGTGTGAGGTAGATTGCAGATTTTGGAGATTACGGTGATTTTGGGCAAAATCTCAAGTTTAAGCTCTAGACTTGAAATTTCTACACATGAGAGCTTGGGTTTTCCTTCAGTTAACACACTTAAAATTATTGTGGGAGCTACTATGCACACTAAGCTAGAATTTTTGGAATTTGATAGGGTAAACTACTCTTTAGAAATTTTGTAGTGTCTTCCATTTCTTCATTTTTCAATGGATTGTTTTGAAACATTTCAAAAAAATTGATTGCATTGTATACTACCTTTTTCCACAGAATTTAGAGAGAGATCATTCTTGTGTAGAGAGTTATGAGTTTTAAAAGTGAGGGGGTGGTTTTCAAACTAAATCTGAAATATATGTGCTGAATAGAAAGGTGCCTAGGCCAAATGGCTCAATGAAAAGATCTGAAATTTTTGTAGAGAAGAAAGCACTGAAATTTTGATCAAGTGTGTAAAATTTCAAAGGACTGTGACATACCAGTTGAGAGATTTGAGTGACATTGTGAGGAAGGGTCAATTTTGCAGAGTTGAGATCTCATGCACAAGGAGTGTGAGAGCAACAAATAGTATGTTTGAATGTTTAGACTCATCTTGGGAACATGGAGGATCACCAAGAGTGGAAATTAAGGTTATGAAAGGTTCCCCAAGGGTTTGAGGTGATTCTATATGTGGATTTGAGGAAAAGAGAGTTTAGAATAGAATTTGAAGAGAGTGTTGAGAGGATCCAAAAACCTACACCACTTGGATGAAAGAGTATGTCTAAATGATTTTTATGTAGAGAGAAGGGAAATAAAGCAAGTTCATGTCCATTGACCTTTAAGAGCAAGAGCTTGATGGAAAGGAGAGTCTTACTTGACTTGGGTTTGCATGTTGGACCTTTTTCACCAAGATTGGGAAGGAGAAGATCTAAGACCAAGGAGTTGTGTGAGGTTTATGGAGTGGGAGGACTTCCAAAAAGACATGAATGTAGTAGAGTAAAAGTACTTTTGGAGACTTTGGTGAAGGATCTTGGAGAGAGTCTTAGTACAGCTACAAAAATACTATCACCTTCATCAGCTAGTTCTCAAGATTAATGATGGAGATAAACTTTCAACTTATGGATAAACTATCCATGAGGGTTTGACTAATATGTACTTTAGGATTAGATGTTGCTATAGAAATCTTAGAGAAACTTGAACCTTTTGTGTTCCCTAGGGTGGATTACTCTCAAATGGTGTTAATCATATACATACTCTATTAGTTATAGAGTGAGAGAAAAGAAAAATAATGAGGGGCTAAGATGGGAAAACTTCCGGTTTTCTTTAGCAAGGATGGAGAATATGTGGAGGTCTTTGTGAGAGACTTCAAGAGATATTACATAGGAAACAATGAGAGGAGGAAGAACGAGTGGGCCTCATTATTACCAGATTTCTTTGAGGATGCAACATTTGAGTCAGATTGAGTATGAGTCAGATTACCAAAAGAGAGAAGAGAGATGGGCAAGAAAAGTCTTAGGAATGTTTGACTTCAACACTCATTGAGAACCTTTTTTCCAGATGAGCATTATGAGAGATTGATGAGTGAGGTTACCTTCCTCAAACAAGGAGTTGGAGAGAAAGTGAGAGTCTATGTAGAAAGAGCGGAGAAGTTAAAATCCAGATTTTGCATAGTGTTGAGGAAGGGTGGAGATGATATGGAGACTACTATGAATGGCATAGGGACCATGCTCACCAAATTTTTTTTATGAGGATTGAGATCATAGATTAAAATTAAGGTGCAAAACCTTCTTGCAAGGTTGAAGCTATCAAGATTGCAATTTGTATGGAGGAGAGTTTGGAAAAGAATGAGAGTGATTTGGTGGTGAAAGAGGTTTTGCATCCTCCTCAAGGTTACAAGTATGGTGGAACTTCTGATACTTTGGTGGCAAGGTTTGCACCACAAGTAGTAGTTGCTCCAATTCTTGCACCTCCACCAAAAATCAACTTCAAACCATCACAGAACAACTTGCAGATCTCAAGATCAATATGATGCAACTATGGGAGAAGAGAGAGGTGGATCAGAATAAAGAGAGAGGGCATAGGAGTTATAGAAAATATCCATATAGAGTAGGCCAACCAGCCAACAATTTAAATGATAGAAATTGTTTTGGTTTTGGTGGAAGAAGCCATATCCAAAGGAATTGCCAAAATTCCACTTACCATGGAAGAAGGGATTATGAGGGAGCCAATAGACGGAAAGAGAGAGGTAGTGAAACCCAAGGGGCTCCTAATCCAAACAAAGGTAAGGGGATAGGATCTATAGATATGGTTGAGAGCAAGTATGAGAAGGGAAAATGCTCAAACTCCAAGGGTCTTAATTTGGAGCTTTGGCACAAGAGAAGAAGAGATCTCATTTTGCAAAGGATGTGCACTCTTCTCAAGGATTTACTACTAGCAAAGATACTCCTATGTCTACTAGGAGCACTTGCACCTCAACACCATCAACAAAAAAGACTCCAAGAAGGAAGTTGGGGATAGAGGACTTCTTGATCTCCAACCAACAATGGAACTACAATGTGTTGGAGGATGTTGGTAGTCACAAGACTAACATCATAGTAGACCAATTCATCAATTTTAACCCTACCTTGAGAAAGTAGCTTAGAGGTGGTTTGAGTTCTACAAAGAGCAAGAGGAAAAAGAAGGAAAAAGCTCCAGTATTAATGGTGTTAATGGATGCAAAACTAGCACCATGGGAGGCTTGTAAATATGCCTCCAAGATTAATGTGAGAGTGAATGGTCACAACATCAAGGATGCATTGGTTGATGGAGGATCAATAGTGAATGCCATGTCAGAAATGTTGATGAAGAAGTTGGGTATGATAACCTCTAGACCTTCAACATTTGTGGTGAGCACTAAAAAAAGCAACAAGTTTCACCAATAGGGGTGATAGATAAGGTGGTAGTTTCAGTTATAGAAGTTCAAAATCTCATGACTTTCCAAGTCTTGAAGGATTCAAGCTATGATTTGCTTCTTGGGAGGTCATGGTTGAGATAAACATGCACAACTGATTGATGGCACAAAGGGTACTTGAGGATTGGGCCATCAAACCATAAAGTCATAGTTCCAATCACTAACACCACCAACACTTTACATTCAGATACACCATCTTCTGATTATTAGGGATCAAATTTAGAAGAGGGAGCTTCAGGTGTGGACACAAGCATAGAGGAGGAGACTTCCATGAAGGAAGATAAATCTGAATCTGATTCAGATTTGTATCCCTTGTGTGCTATGGATTTTGCACCTAAGCCATAGGTTTTGAAGGATCTAGATCAATCACCATTGACACTTGTGGAGATAGAAATGAGGTTATCTACTCTCAAGTATGGTCCAAATGTTACCAAGGAGGAGAAGGTGAGATTTGAGGAGATTTTCCGCAAGTTCATCCATGCATTTGCTTTCAATTACAAGGATCTAAAAGAAGTCACCTTGGAGGAGCACAATATTGAGGTGGAGTCACATGCAAGACCAGTTCGCCAAAAGCAATGTCACATTAACACACCAATGTCTTTTGGTAGTGAAGGAGGAGATTGATAAGCTCAAGGAGGCTGCATTTATCTTTGAGGTGGAAAAATGATAGAATGGGTGTCCCCCATTGTGATTATGAAGATAAAGAATGCCAAGCTTTGGGTATATGTAGATTACAAGAAGCTCAATGTTGTTACTAAGAAGGACTATTACCCTTTTCCATTCATTGATGAGATCTTAGATGAGGTTGTAGGTCATGAGAGGTATAGTTTTGGAGATGGTTATAGTGGGTATAACCAAATCAAGATTACACCAAAGCATCAACAACTCACCACATTCACCACACCTTGGGAAACTTACGCTTTCAAGGTCATGCCTTTTGAGCTTTGCAATGCTCCAGCCACATTCCAACATTTCATGAACAAGGTATTTGAACCTTTCATTGGGAAATTTTTGAGACTTCATTGATGACTTTTGTGTCTATGGGAGTAAGGAGGAGCACTTTGAGCATCTAATCAAGGACTTGCAACCCTTGGATGAGGCAAATGCATCACTCAACCTAGAGGAGTGCATTTTTGGATGTGAAGAAGGTCTACTTTTGGGGCACATCATCTCCAAGGATGGAATAGCAATTGATCCCAAGAAGGTGAGGAAAATCTCAAACCTTCCATTCCTTTCAAGCTTGACAAAGTTATACCAATTCTTGGAGATAGTTGGGTACTATAGGAGGTTCATATTCTCATTTTCCAACAAGGCTTATGCACTAACCATGAAGAAGGATGTAGAATACATGGTGATTTTAGAGGACAAGGAGGCTTCCAATCCCTTGTTGTAGCTCTAATTCTTGCTAAACTTGATTGAGTAAGCCTTTCATCCTCTACACTCATGCTTCTAATGTAGCTATAAGATGCAATTTTAGTCAATTAGACCAAGATAGGCATGATCATCCATTTTCATAGATCACAAGGCTTTGAAGTACATCTTTAACAAGTCTAATGTGGAAGAGAGACTAGCAAGGTGGATGATACTCTTGTTTGAGTATGACCACACCATTGAAGAAGATAGGCCAAGGAAGAAATATGCAAATGTAGATTTGTTATCTTGGGCCTATGATCATGATGGAAATGAGCCAATGGATGAGTCCTTCTCGGATGAGAAGCTCATGACAATCTCAATCACTCAAGAGATTCCAATAGAGTACAAGGAGATAGTGGATTTTGTGAGAAGAGGTAACTATCCAAAAGGGATGCATGCTAGAAAGAGGAAGGCCCTTCCACCGAGATCTAGACCGTACACAATGGTGGAGGATATTCTTTTTCACCAAGGAGTAGATGGTCTACTTGAAAGAGCAATGGGTAAGGAAGAGTCTATCTTACTCAAAAAGGAGTTTCAGGAAGGTTTAGTGTATGGATGTAAAAGACCAAATCCAAGGAGAGAAATAGGACAATAAAAACTCACATTGGGACACTTGAATGAGGAAAAACTCCAAATGACTAGCATGAAATTTGGCTTTGGTATTTATAGGTAGCATACAAGGCCCTTGAGAAGCTTCTCAAGAAGCTTCCTTGAGCCGCTTTCTTAGAGTGCAAGCCAATTTAACTAGGAAGCTTCTCAAGAAGCTTCCTTCTAGAAGCCGCCTACTTGGTGTGCAAGCTAAACTAGTTAGAAGCTTCTAGAAGCTACCTACTTGGAGTGCAAGTTAACTAGTCAAGAAGCTTCCTAAGAAGCTTCTTAGATGCTTTTGGAATATTTTAGGCTAATTTGGCTTATTCTCTACTTTGTTAGCCTTACTAACTATGTCGCTAAACTCCATATTGTTACATATTCCCCCACCGCTAGTTGGTGACGTCCTCATTGCCATTGAAGCTTCAAACTCCTGGATGGCCATTTGTGCATTTTGGAGGTGAGAAAGAGGTTCCCATATGGCATCATGAAGAGGGTACCCTTTCCAAAGTACCTTGTACTCCGTATGGTGGCAACGTCCTCATTGGATGTGGCGATGTGCAAGGATACAATGAACTGCATACTCCTGATGATAGGGATAAGGAGAGGAGGAGGTTGGACTCAAGAGGAGAAAGAAGAGGGGTTAGGAACAAAGGGTTTCAACTTGGAAACATGAAAGACATGATAGATGCACATATGATAAGGCAATGCAAGTCGATAAGCAACAGGAGAGACAATTTGGGTAACATCAAAAGGTCCTATCCAATTATGGGAAAGTTTATGAACTTGGGTATCAAGAGGGAGGGTTAGATTACTAGAGGATAACATAACTTTATCACCAACTTCAAAGGTGAGATCACAACAATGATGGTCCGCATATTGTTTTTTGACAATTCTGAGTAACAAGGAGGTGAGATTTGACTTGTTGGAGAGATTCGGAGATGGTGGTCAAGAAGGTTGAAGTATGGGGGACTTGAGACGGAGGAGGAGCAAGAAGAGAATCTGGGACAAGTGGATCTTGGCCAAAATTGAGAAAGAAAGGAGAGAATCCGGTGCTTGCCTGTTTAGAATTATTGTGTGCAAACTCCGCAGCTGCAAGACATTGATCCCAATTGGTATGGTGAATGTTAACAAAGGCACAAAGCATATCTTCCAAGGTGCAATTTTCACATTCAGTTTGTCCATCAGTTTGAGGATGATAGGCTGTGGACAAAGCAAGCTTGGTGCCAAGTAGTTGGAAGAGTGCTTGCCAAAACTTTCCGGTGAAGCAAGGATCACGATCGGAGATGAGTACACGTGGCATCCCATGATGTTTGAAGACATTATCAAAGTAGAGTTGCACCAAGGTTGGAGCATCCATAGTATCAACCATTGGTGTCAAATGGATTTGCTTACTAAGCTTATCCACATACAACACAATTGTTGTGTGACCTTGTTGTGTCTTGCGTAAGGAGGTGATGAGATCTAAGCTCACATGTTCCCAATGAGTATTTGGAATGGGAAGTGGCTGAAGGAGTCCACTCAGCTTTTGGTTACTGGCCTTGTTACATTGATAACTCTCACACAATCATACAAAGTCCTAAACATCTTGTGTCATGTTGGGCCACCATCATTGGTATTGGCAGGTGCCCAAGGTCTTGTCCACTCCCATGTGACCAGCTATTGGTAAATCATGGGCTTCTTGAAGGCGCATAAGTCAAAGATCACCTTTGGCTAGAACATAGATTTGGTCGTATGGAATAGAAGGCCTTCCTTGAAGGAGAAGGTGTTTTACTCCTTGTCGCATGCTGTTAGACAACCATGTACCATTTGGAAGAAGGGATCTTGTTGTAGAGCTGAGCAAAACTCGTTATGGACCTTGGGGTCAATTGACACCATCGTAATTGCCACCGTGATGAGAGGAAGAGCCTTCAAATCAGGTCGTTGTGATAGAGCATCAGGGACAAAGTGGAACCAACTTGGTTTGTACTCAACTTTGATGTCAAACAATTGGAGTTTCTCTTCCTATCGATGATGTTGACTCTTCATGTGCTCCAAGTGTAGGGTCTGCAACAATGGCTTGTGATCAATTTGCATGATCACTTGTTTCCCCAAGAGATAATGTCTTCATACCTTGGTGGCATATACCATTGCAAGTTGTTCTCAATCTCAAGCAGAGTAATTTCTTTTAGCTATATTTAGTTGGTGAGACATAAAGGCAATAGGATGTAGTCCATCTGGGAATTCTTGTTGCAACAAAGCTCTAATTGCAAAGTTAAAAGCATCAAAATCAACCACACAAGGTAGTTGAGGATCATATGGTTGAAGAATGGGTCTTGAAGACACCATATGCTTTAACTTTTGGAATGCTTCTTCATGCTTGGTGGTCTACTAGAAGATTGAGTTCTTTCCCAAGAGGTCCGTCAATGGTGCAGCCACATGAGCATAATAGTGGATGAACCATCAATAACAGCTAGCCAATCCATTGAATGCCCCTACTTCTGTAGCACCCTTGGGGGTAGGCCAATCAGTAATGGCCTTGATCTTCTCTTCTTCCATCTTGATCCCCTCTGATGAGATCTTATGCCCCAAGAAGGTAACCTCCTTTTAAAAAGGCACACTTTGACTTCTTGCAGTAAAATTTCCATTGTTGTAGTCGTCTTAGGACTTCCCACATATGATTCACGTGTTCTACCTCTATCTTGCTATAGATTAAGATATCATCCAAGAACACCACCGTGGACCGATCAATAGTCCATCCAACACCCAATGCATCTGATCCATGAAGACTGCTGGAGCATTAATGAGTCCAAAAGGTAGAACTCTCCACTCAAAATGCCCATTCTTTGTACAAAAAGCGGTCTTTTGCACATCCTTTCTATCAATAGGAATTTGCCAATAGCCGCTATGAAGATCCAACTTGGAAAAGTAGAGTGCTCCACTTAGTTGATCAAGCAAGTCATTGATCCGAGGCAAGGGATATGTATTCTTCATGGTTTGCTTATTGAGCCCACAATAATCAATACAGAAACAAAGTCCTCCATCCTTCTTTGGAACAAATAGTACCGGTGCTCCCCAAGGAGAGGTACTATGTTGTATGAAGTCCTTCTCCAACAAATTTGTAAGTGTTGTTTGCAACTGCTCCAACTCCTTTGGTGAGAGCCGATAGATTGGTCTACTCAATGGAGTACGCCTTGGCAATAACTTGACCTTGAAGGGCATACCTCGATCAAAGGGTAATCCCTTTGGCAGGTCATTCTAAAACATGTCCGCAAACTCCTTAACCATCCGATCAACCATTTCTTGATGAGGCTCTTGGCCCTCCATAGATTGTTCTTGTGCAATCAGCTTGATCCACACCGCGAATACAGACTTATCTTCCTCCAAAGGTTGCTCTATGGCTGCTTTACTAACAGACTTCCCTTGTAGGGATTCATCTCTCTTCCAAGCTTGCTCCCTGGTTGCCTTCTTGGCAAACTTCCCATCTTGGGACTCATCTCCCTTCCAGGTTTGCTCTATGGCTACCTTCTCAACAAACTTCCCATCTTGGGACTAACTATTCTTAGGTGTCTTACTCAGAGGTGCCAGACAACCTAATCGGAAATTCCTACCTTGGTGTTGTACTTGAATTTGACGTCGAGTCCAATCAAATTGAACCTTATGATGTTCAAGCCAAGGTAGACCTAGAATGATATCATAGAGTAGAGGTGCTACTACAAACCTCATACACTCCAAATACTCCTTCCCAATCTTGAAGGTAACAAGAGGCAAGGTGCAAAATGCAAAACCCTTTCTACCATCTGCAATCATCAAACTACTTCCAATCATTGGCTTGATAGGAATACCCAATTCCTTTGCTACTTGCATAGACATGAAATTCTCTGAACTTCTAGAATCAACCAAAATCCTACAACCCTGATTAGATATTGTACCTTGCAAGTGAAGCAAACTTGCATAGGTCGAGCCTTCAATCCCATTGGAACTAATCAAGCTCCCAATAGGTGGCTTGAAATCTCCTACTAGGATTCCTTGTTTGCATGATCATTCTGCTCCACAACCTCTACTTGGGCAACATGTCAAGGTTGTCCATTCTTGAGTGGACATTTAGCAATGTGATGCCTCAATTGGCGACAATAAAAACAACCACCATTTTGTTGCAATTTCTCTCTATCTACCATGCTAAGTGGTGTTCATTGAATGGCATCAATCTCCATTGGTGTTGGCTCCTCCACTTGTGTGTAGTGTATTGGTAGGCTATGTGGAGGTCAAGGTCAAGACCAAGTTGTTACCACTAATGAATCAAAACGTTTGGCCAACCGCATAGCTTCCTCCAAGTGTTGTGGCTCTCATATGGTTACCTCTAATTTGGTTCTTGCCTTCAAGCCCCTCATAAATCAATCCAGAGCTTCACCTTCCAATATATCTGGAATTTGCATGATGATGTTTTGGAACTGTGTGATGTAGCTTCTTACCGAGCCAATCTGTTTCAACTCTGCCAACTTATCCCTTGCAGCTCATGTGGCATTTATAGCTTGGAACCGACTAATTATTGCACTCTTGAATTCTGCCCATGTCAAGATTGGTGCAAAAATTTGTTGTTTAGCTTGCTCCACTCAAAATCTCCACCATAGCTTTGCTACTCCATCCAAATGGCTAGAAGCCAAGAGAATCTATTTTTGCTTGTCTTGTAGACTGGTAGCTTCAAAATAACATTCACATTCAAACACAAAATTCTCCATTGCACCCGGAAGATTCTTGCCTTCAAATACCTTGGGTTTAGGGAATCTGATTGGATCTTCTCCTTCTTGAATTGGTACTCTCTCCACTTGCTCTGGTTGTCAAAGATCTTGTTCATCCAATAATTGAATAAGGTGCTCAATTTGTTGCTGCATAGCAAGGATAACATCGGGTATTGCCGCCATGGTTGCTACTCTATCACACCACTCCCAATCTATCTAATTTATTAACACATAGAAATAGCACGTCCACCGTTCTCCATAAGTTACAACCGGAAGTACCAAGGGTTCCTCAGATATGGTGATCATATATAGAAAATTTTGTCCAAAATGCAAGGTGATGAATTGTGTGAAATAATGCTTGGGTAGTATTTGGACGCAAAAATCTCAATGGTTTGGTGGAAGTGGATTTGGTCCATAAATTCTATCCATCCCATTCCTACTCTAATACCAATGTAAAAGACCAAATCCGAAGAGAGAAATAGGAGAATGGAAACTCACATTGGGACACTTGAATGAGGAAAAACTCCAAATGCTTAGCATGAGCTTCGGCTTTATAGGTAGCATACAAGGCCCTTGAAAAGCTTCTCAAGAAGCTTCCTTGAGCCGCTTTCTTAGAGTGCAAGCCAAGTTAACTAGGAAGCTTCTCAAGAAGCTTTCTTCTAGAAGTTGCCTACTTGGCATGCAAGCTAAGCTAGTTAGAAGCTTCTAGAAGCTACCTACTTGGAGTGCAAGTTAACTAGTCAAGAAGCTTCCCAAGAAGCTTCCTAGATGCTTTTGGAATATTCTAGGCTAATTTGGCTTATTCTCTACTTCATTAGCCTTACTAACTATGTTGCTAAACTCCATATTGTTATAGTGGAGGACACTTTGCAAGATAGATGATTGCTTTCAAGATTCTAGATACAAGTTATCATTGGATGGAGATTTTCAAGGATTGTCTAGATTACTATAAAACTTGTCATGTTTGTCAAGCTTTTGCTAGAAAGTCTACTTCCACTCCACCACTTAGATTAATTCCATTGCTATGACCTTTTGAGAAGTGGGGAATTGATTTTGTAGGTCCTCTCAATAAAACCCCAAGGAAAAATTGGTACATTATGGTAGTTATTGATTACTTTACCAAGTGGGTTGAGGCTAGACCATTGAGGGATAAGAATGAAGATGAAGTGTGTAGATTTCTTTATGAATGCATTATCACTAGGTTTGGATACCCTTTGGAGTTGGTTTCTGATGAAGGAGGAGAGTTTACATGAAGCATCACTACATCCATGCTACAACATTTCTCTATCACACATAAAGTAAGCCATACATCCTATAAGCCAAATTTCAATGGCTTGGTAGAGAGAACCAATCAAACCTTGTGCATGATGTTGGTCAAAGATGCAAAAATAGAGGGAGCTAAACATTATTGGGACAAGAGGATTCATGCAATTTTGTGGGAGTATAGGACAACCATGAAGACTTCCATCAAATATTCTCCATTTCAATTGGTATATTTTTTTGAGTCTACCTTACCTACTCACTTTGATCTTCCTACCTTCCAAATCATGCATAGGATATTGAAGAAAGGACAAGGGGGTGATACTAAGAAGTCAAGGAAGGATAAACTCATGGAATTGGAATAGGCAAGAGCAGTTGTTATGGTTCAAGTAAAGCAAGCCCAAAGGAAACAAAAGGAGAGATATGACAAAAGGCAAGGCAAGAAGAAGGTGGAGCCTTTCAAAGAAGGTGATTGGGTAATTTTTGTTGATTCCATTCAATTTAAGAGAGTGCAAAAGAAGTTTTTGCCAAGTACTTTGGACTTTTCATAGTGGAGAAGGTGTGAGGCAATTACACCTATGATCTCAAGGATTTTGGAGGAAGACACTTTGATAGGATTAACCATGATAAGTTGAAGACGTATAATAGAAGGTACCTTCACTTTGGGGACAAAGTGAAAACTTAGTATGGGGGTAAATATAACACCCATTTGTGCATGTGTGTGGTATTGTGATATTTAGCTTGGTATTACAATTACTTGAGAGATATTATTTATATAGAATAAAGGTTATTTATATAGAAATAGAGCATGGTTCTACATCTAACTTTAGTTAATCATGACTAACTAAAGTTAGTCATAGCTAAGATAGAGGAGACTTTACTTTAGATAAAGTGGAAAAGATGAGCACCACTATTCTAGATTCTAGTGTGTTGACTTGCTATTATTCCTAGGTGTTTGAATTTTAGGAAAGAGTTGAGAACTCTTGGGCCCGCAAGGCTTTTTGTTTTGGATTCTTCTATAGTCCAAGGATGGCCCATGTGAAGGAATCCTTAACTTAGTAGTTGGGTCAAGATAAGATCACATGCTTAGTGGAGTATGCCCATGTGGATGGATATTCCTTTATACTTTTTGACTTGACTTGACTTTTAGCCTAGTAACTTGAGTAACTATGGTAAATAGTAACTTTAGTACGTAATTATTTCACAAGTATATAAACAAGGGAGGATAAAGTACTCATTATCCTTTCATTTGCAACTATCTCTATCTCATTGAGTTCTCTAGTGAGCAATGTGTGAGTCTTGGAGTGTTAGCCTTAGAGGAGTATGATGGAGTTGGGGTTCTTTACCTTCTTAGTCTATGGTGTGCTACCATAATAGCCATCAAAGGTTCATCTTGAGTGAGAGACAGGCCGGCTCATAGGTCCTTATGACATACAGAGGCAACTCTTGCCTTTGTGATCTTTCTTTAATCCCAAAGATCTTCTATTGACTAGTTTTCACTACTTTCTTCTCCAATCCATTGTGTGCTTGTAGTGCTCCATCCACGACATACCTAAGATTACATCATAACAAGCTAGTTATATCACTTGCCACTTGATTGCTTCTTGATACCCTCCTATAAAGAGTATTATCTTTTGTAATACTCCAAGGACAAGAGAAGAGAGAAAATACAAATTTCACACCCAATCATTTGATGCCCCAAAGGAGCACCTTCTCTTTATTATATAGACAAAGAGGATCTCCTCCAAAGAAGCTCCACCATAGGATTAGGTACACAGATAGGTGACATGTCAGCAAGCTCCACCCTTGGATTACTTACTTGGATGGGTGAGATGTTGGTCCTAGTCCTATCTGGTTGGTCAAACAAGCTTTGACCGGAGGAAATATTTTAGATAATCTTCCTATAGGAATCTCAAAATCACGTTGGTGAGATACCATTGGAAAGCTCTTGACAAGACAAACTAGGGGGAGGGAAGGCCAGCCATTCATCTGTTTGGGTGGGAGGGGGGGTTTGCACATTTTTGAGGCCTAATTCATCCGTTTAGGCTTCCAAAATTGCCTTCAAAGATCACACATATTTTGGTTCCTACTCTATTAGTAGAAGTCCCTTTTTGGTGATACCTCTTTTTGATCTGTTTGGTCCATCATGTGTAACATCCTCCCAGATGTTACCAAACCAATTCTTACCTTTAAATCATACGTTTAGCTATTGGTTCTAAGGTTTTCAAGTCTATTTTGGTTTCTGCCCTATTAGTAGAAATACTCTTTTGGTGATATTTCTATCTGATCTATTTTGACCATCATGTATAACATCATCCCGGATGTTACAAAACCAAATTTCACATCTAGATCATATGGTTTGCTCTTGGTATTACACCTTTCTAGGTAACAATTCAATCCTCTTTGTCTAACCATTAAGTAATTCTACTTCATCCTTCTCATCCTTCTCTAGTTCCATCTCCAACCTTATTGCAACAAAGCAAGACAAGAAATTCCCTAGTGCCCTAAGGTCTATCAACACTCACTAGATTGTCTTCTAGCACTCCATTTACAACAATTAATTGTGCATTTATCTTCCTCCTTTGCACACTTATCCTCTTCCTCCTACTTTTACTCTTCTTCATCAAGCCAATAAGGCTATGAGGTACATTTACTGGTGATCTTCATTTTCCAATGCATTTTCCATATCTTCTTCTTCAATTTGCCTCTCCATGTGGTTCAAAGGTCACTTGTATAGAGATCAAGGGCCTCTAAGATGACGAGCACAACAATTGATGGATACATGCCCAATTTGGCCATAGTTGTGACATTATTGTTGTTATGCTTGAGCCTCTTTTCCCCATGGGACTCCTTCTCTCCTTTCTTTGACCCGTCTTCATTCTCCTTGGAGAGGTCTTGCTCCTCTATCTCAGAACCAAATGTTGCTCAATTCCATAGGAACCGGTCCACCAAAATGGTGTGTCTCAACCCAATAGTTTTGCATCAATGTTATTGCTTCACCTCTGCCAAACACCCATACTATTCTTTGGGCACAAGCAATGACTTCAAAAATAGTACAAGGATTTTGCACCATTACTTCTTGGAAAATCTGCTCTTCTAATCCTCTCTTGAAATTTTTAAGAGCTTTGGTTGGACTCGTATCGGCTATCACAACTTGTAGATCTAGAAATGCCTCCATGTACTCCTGTATGCTATTCTTTTGCTTCAACCCCCAAATTTTGTTTGGACCATTTGCATAGAATCCACAGATTGGAAATTCTTGAGCAGCTCTTCTTGTATGGCTATCCAAGTGAACTCTCTTCTTTCTACCAATATGATCATTCCCAAGTGTCATACCATGTGAAGGCTTTATCGGTCAAATATCCACATGAACACACCTATAGAATGATCAATGATCTCCATTATGAACAATCAAAGGTATCAATTCATTCTTGAAATCCAATTTTCCACTACTCCCATGGAACACTATCTCTTGTAAGGCTTGATGTTGCATATCTTTTTTATTTGTTGTAACAATGTGGCTTGGTTGTTGATTGGAATTACTGTCATTGGCATGCGTAACTCTCCATGTACTTTGATTGCTGGTGCTGGTTGTTGAGACGGCTCTCCTTCTTGCATTATTTGGTCATTCTTGACAATATGTATTTGATTTTTCAATTCCTCCATGGTCATCTTGATAGCTCAAAACTTGTTCAACATCCCTTGCATTCCTTGCATCAACTCCTACAATTATGGATCCATGATTCCTACACACGACAGATGTTCAATTGCTACGTCCTACTTCAATAAAGAGTTAGAATGATAACTCAAGAAGATGCACGAACTATGGGAACTACTATTGGGACCTCAAAGGCTATCACTTGTTGATAATATTCCTCACCAAAATTGTGGACTACAAAATACCCAAACATCAATTTTGGTCTAACTACATAACAAATTTCGATTTGCATGTTGAAAAGGTGAGGATTTGGTACATTTAGATCCATAGCATCATAATAGAATGTAGATTGTCAAGTCCCACTCTTTGTTGTATACCACCACAGGTTGAATCACCGGGTTTGGTGAATTCATCACTTGTCCATGAATTTTGCTCCAAAGTGATAAACTAGAGATACTCTCATTTGCTCATGCTGGATTACATAATCTTGATGTGGAATGGATTCAAGAATGGGAAGCTAGGTGCAGGAAATTGTCATCCAGGTGCATCCATCCCATCCACTCTCTAAAACACTTCCCAAGTCTAGCAATTACACTATGTTCTCCACCTCAAATTACTTAGTTTCAATATCTTGTGCTCTTCTAAGAGGGGTGATCCAATCTCTTGGATTAAAGCACCCACTTTGATGCAATTGTAATACTCTCAGGACAAGGGAACTCTCCAAGAGAGATACAAGAGAGAAAACATAAATTTCACAGTCAATCCTCCAATGCTCCAAAGAGAACCTTCTCTTTATTATATAGCAAAGAGGATCCTCTCAAAGGAAGATCCACCCTTGGATCAGATACATGGATTGGTGACCTATCATTGAGCTCCATCCTTGGATTAGTTTTTTGAATGTATGACATGTCAATCTTTTTCTTATCTAGTTGGTCTTTAGGGAATCTTCTTGTAGGGAGCTCAGAATTGCATGGGTGAGGTACCATTGGAAAGCTCTTGACAAGACAAATCATAGGCGGGAGAAGTCAAGGCTTTTTCTCTTGAGGGGAGGGTACCTTGAATTTTTAAGGCCTAATTCATCCATTTAGGCCTCCAAAATTGGCTCTAAAGTTTTTAAGCTATTTTTGGGTTTTGCTTTCTTAGTAGAAGTACTCTTTTGGTGACATCTCTGTCTTATCTACCTAGCCCATTGTACACAACATTCTTCTAGATGTTACCAAGCCATTTTTCACTTCTAGATAATATGTCTAGCTGCTTGTATTACAACCATGTTCTGTTTATGCTAGTGTCTTGATATTTAGAATGTAAATACTCAAGTGAATTGTCTGTCAATTTGGAGTAATGACTAGTCAAACTACCAATGTTTCTATTTGGTGAAGTAGGAAGTGATGAACTATAGACTATAAGTATATCTTGCAATGCTAGGTTGTGGGTTGTACTTTCTCCTATTGTAGTTGGCATAGTTAGAGGTTCTTAGATTGTATAACCAAGTGGTATCTTTGCTATTGGCTAATTGTTTGGATTATTGGGAGTAACTATTGTTCCTTTGTTTGAATGTGATATCATGATGTAGTTTTTGGATACAGAGTGGTGTGTGGTATCAACTAGTAATCTCATGTCATAGTAGAAGAAAATTTTGATTCTGGTTTTGTTTTTAACATGGAAATTGACTCAATTGAGAGCATGTTACCACACCATTATTGCCAAACATGCACATAATATATGTGGTCTCCAAAAGCACCAAATGCTACTTTAGTTTATTGGGTATCCTTGAGTTGGATGATTATATCAAAGACTTTGAGCCAAAATTACTAAGGAATGTAGGTTGAGAAGTTGAAAAGCTTATAGGAATGCTAACAAATGGCTAGAAAGAACCTATGAAAATCATGCACTTGAGTGAGAATTTTGATCAAATTCACTAAAGGAGTGACTAGGATAAAATATATCCAATTTTGATATGGGATTATAAATATATTATAAGTAACCTCACCAAATTTGATAGTTATCTCTATTTTGGTTGAGCATATTTAACTTAACTTCATGAAAGAGAGGATAATGATATCTAGATTTGATAGAGAGACCTCTTCTACATCAACTAATTTTTCTAGGGTGCTTCATTGGCTTTTGGGGATTGAGTATCTATTCTTGATCTCATAGAGTGAGTGAGAATTTTAGTGCATGAAAATCCTTACATTCATTCCTATCAATAATCATCAAGTAGTGGTGTTGCTTCTTGGACTTAAGGTATTGGGTCATTTTTAACATCACAACCATCTAAATGTAGTGTAATAATTACTTTTATCATACTAATGTTAAATGCTTTCACTTACCTCTAGAGTTATGATATGGTATGGAGGTTATGGCAAGAAGCCAAGGAGCCAAGGAGCCATGTGTTAAGGAGGATGAGATGATAGAGGACCTATAGTTTGTAGGGCTCAATAATTTCTCTTACTTGAAATATAGCCATGGCTACTTAGATCAAGCAAAAATAGAAAAATATGACTATAGCTTAGAGGAGTTAAATTTGGACTATGAATCTTCCACATCTTATGTTGGTGATAAGGATCTCATTGACTTCATTTGCATATCAACATTGGTAGATGCTTTCTCTATAATGCTTCCTTATAGTGTAATATGTGCTCTAGAAACCTTATCTATAGTTCCTAAACATATTAATGTAGGTAGGTATGATATATAGAGAGGGAGTGAAAGATAGATAAAATATCAGTCAACCATATAATTCTACTAAGGCTTGTCTAGCACAATATTGAAGATTGTTGAATTTATTGTGCACTCTTGTCTATTATCAATAACTTGCAACTAATATATTAGTACTAGGAGCTAATTTAGCTCCAATGTTTTGGTTGGTTACACACACTATAAGAGTTAGGATGGTATGTTTGATAGTGGGCTTTCTTGTCAAGGATCAATTTTTCTACTAGTAGCTTATGGTATGCAATAGTTGATAGGTTGGAGAAGTTATTTGTTAGACCAATTTTTGAGCATACTAGGTTTTTGTGTGGAGTTATCTATTGGATAAAAAGAGTGGGATCATTGTTTGGTTGGACTTTTGGAAAGGTCTATAAAACAAAAGAGATTAAAATTAGTCTCTAATGCTCAACAATTATGTTAAGAATGTTGTAGTTCATGTGTTTGGTTTCTAAAAGACCAAATCGAAGGATGTTCCTTTTAGATCCAAACATCTCTTAGAGGTGATTCTACCTTGTACATTACTCATAAAGAGCTCATAATTTCAGACCCAACTTGGTTATTTGGCTGATGGTTTTGTGATGAAAGCCACATCATTGCAATAACAATCAATTTTTTTGATTTATACCCATGAGATTAAATATTAATGTTTTAGAAGATAGCCTCCTACTTGCATGTTTGTATTCTAAAGAGAGATAAATATGTTTCTTACCTGTATGTTTTAGTGGTAATAGTCTTAGATCTCTATAATCAACAATCATGACATTAGTATCAGTATTTGGTGGTTGAATGACTTGGCCTAGTGAGTTACTTGAGTGGAACAATAGTATGGAAGAATACTACAATGTTGGAGGAGATAGCTTATATTTAGAGTATGAGTGGAGTGTCCTAACTAGCTTGGATTATTCCATTGTGTAGTTTTTGTAGAGAGGTGCAACATTATGTAGATAGGTTGGTAAAACAAACTTAAAGTAGAGCCTTTGTACAATCAACAAAATAGTATAATGACAATGCTTTGGATATCATACTTATTTTTTGGTATTATCTAGAAAAGATAGTATGTGTGTTGGATTTATTAAGTGGGATCAAAACTAGACTGAATTTTGTATTTAGGCAAGCAAATGAGTTTAGAAGTACTTATATAGAGAAAGATATGAGATTGTTTGACAAGTCTCTTTACATTATGCAAGATACTTGGCACATAGATACTATAATCTATTATTGATGTTGGTAATCAAGGACTACTAATAGGTATTATAAGGACTACTTATAGATGTTATATCAAAATTTCTATGTTAGGTGCTTAGGTTAGGAACTTGGGTGTAATACATGTACTATGAAATCCAAGTCCATTAATTAATTATCTAGCATATATTTCTACAAACGTCCCTTTGATAGATGATTATTGTTGATCATATTTTGGATGTTGAAGGTAGTTTTAGATAGCGGGCGTGGCTAATTGGTAGTGGTGAATCTTCTAGGACATCCTAGAGAAACTTACTTAAACTTATGAGATCATAACTTCCCATGCTTCCCAAGATGGAGATCTTACACTCATATGATACTAAAATATTATAAAATTTGGTTGAGCTTAATGCCATAAAGGAGAGAGAGAAATGAGATTTTGTATTGATATTATAGTTGTATCATCAATTTCTATGTCAGTATATAGATCAAATGTATTGAAATGGATTATGAGTCTTGGATTGTTTGAGTAATATAAGATGTGATTGACAACATCATTACTTATACACTAGTGAGCTCTATCCCTAACAAAGACAATATAAGCACATGATAAAAGTAATATCTCTGGTGCATACTTGTTTTGGGTATACAACCAAGGACTACTAGTGAAAGTAGTCTACTTGGAGTAAACCTTTTGGTCAACTTGGGATGCTCTTGGAGGCTATATTAGCTTGTAGCTATAGCAAAGAGAGTTTTTTCTTTGATGTTATGTACTCTAATTCTAAGGAGTACAATAACATTGCTACTAAGATTCATATGTAGTAATAAGTCTTGAATCTCCTATCTCATGTACATAGAAGATGTCCTCTATATGGCTATAAAGGACATTGAGGACCAACTATTAGACCCAAGCTTATAACATGAGAAAGATGAAGAGTTTATAAGTTCTTGCAGAGTTACATGAGTTATTTTTTAATCTTTATTATAACATATGTGGATGTTTTAGGGAACTTTGTATTTAGATTGAGCTAAGTAATGATGTAACAATATTTTGATGTCCATTCAATATAGCAATATGGAGAGGCATTGATTTGGAGTAAGAGTCAAGAGTAGCTTGCGGTTAGTTTGGTGGAGATCTAACATGGAGAGTATGCTTCCAATATGATAGATGATTCCTTCCAAGAAAGATATGCATGGAAACTACACCCATAGACAAAAATTTGAATATTACAATCCTATCAACCAATAGATGAAGTCTGATTGGCATATTTACCTATAGTGGAGGAGACTTTTGATGAAATTAGGCATAGAAAAACTCTTCAATACTTTATCTCTTTATCATTAATTGCAACTAATTGCTGATCAAAGAGGAGGACAAGGCAAAGAGAGCGACTTTGACAATTGACCCTCATAGTGAGGATGTCTTGTATCAATGATAGTTCCTACACTTTTGGTTAAATAATGCTCTTGTTGAGTTCCAAACAATCATTGATAAGATAATTGTAGGATTTAATATTGCTTGATGCTAAAATTGGTGGCATTCTTGTCTACAGTTTTATTTTGGAGGAGCATGAAAGACGTTTAATTTATTACAAGTCTTGTAGAGGTTGAGATCTCAAAGAGTAAAATTAGATTTAAGGAAGTGCAAATTCTTCCATGAGCCAGTTTAGAATTTGGTCATACTATCTACCCTAGTGGACTCAATATTTAGTAAGAAAATGCTAGAACTATTGTATGTATTCCTTAGCCTACAAAATGTATGAGTAGTATGAAAATATTCCTCTAACTGGTAAAATTTTTTATTTATATGTTAAAGTATTTAGTGCAATTATCAAGGCCTTGACTGATCAAGCTTGCACATGTATGGTGTTGGAGAGTGAGCAAGAGAAATTTTTTATAAAGGTCATAGATAAAATTGATATCTCTCTAATCCTCAAGGGACCAATCAAAGAATGCCTCTTTCAAACTCATCTCAATTGGAGAATCTTAGTTCTTAGAGTAATGGTCACCTAATGAGATGATGAGAGGAAGGATTTGTAGTAGCTCCAAAAATTTAGCAAAATAAAACTAATATGAAGGAAGTGTTTAATAATAGAGTGGGCTGTAGTACATTTCAAATGGTACTTTTTTGGATAATCCTTCACTTTGTCACTATTTATTAACCATTAATATGATTGAGGGAGGTCTACAAGCTTTCAAAGAGAATGCATGATACTTTTTAATTTTATAAGAGTATGATTTCATGGCTATTTACAAACCTAGAGTGATGAACCATGATCTAAAGGGGTGAATATAAACCCATGTACTAGCTAGCAAGATGAGATAGGCACCAATGGGCACAATGAGACGCATAAGGATATGATGCTAGGTTGGCATACATCTACTTTTTTTGTTTGTTGATTGGTGCTCTAGTAGTATCTCCTTCAAAGTAAACTAGAAGAGTTGTTGAAGTCTTAAATCCAAAGAGTGGAGATAGTAGGCCAAAGCAACAAGATATTCATGACAATGGAATATCTTTGCATCGGTATTGTGATTGGCACAACTGGTACAAGGAGAGAGATTGTATCCTTTACAAGCAAGGAAGATCAAATTGGAAGGTAAACACATTCATTGTGTTTGGAGGATGGTATAGTATGGGTAGTATAACTTACATCTCAAAGAGTACAATTTGAGATGACATGCTCACAAAGAAGTAAGAATTTTGAGTAAAATAAACATATAACTTCATAGTTATTATTGATGGGAAAATATGGAAAAAATTATTTGCAACAACTTGTTTCTAGTTGTGTGGTTTGTTACCAAATTAAAGCATCATTTGATTCTCCTTTCCACAATTACACTCACTACATATCATGGAGTTTGATATTATGTGAGTTTGTGCCTTATTGGACCTTTAACATTATCTATATGGAACATCAATATGTTTAGTTGTGGTGGAGCATTTGTCCAAGTGGATTGAGTTAGTGTCACCTCCTAAAAAATTTAGTAAAAGGATAGCTTATTTGTTCCAAGATCAAGTTCTTAGTTTTTTTAATACAAATTGAGGTCTTTGAACAATCAAGGATATTTTGTGGGAGTTTTAAGTCTTCTGAGACAAAGTATTGCTTGATCATCATATTAGGTCTTGATTTTACTTCAAGTAGATGACTACTTTAGTGCAAAGAGTTATTCAAATGGTAAAGGGAAGATTATATAGGTATAGTTTGTAAGAGTCCACTTAAGATATTAGATTAGGATACTTGTTTGTCTATGCAATATCAATTTAGCAAGCAAGCATCCTTGGCATTCTTTTCTCTTTAGTTTTTTCTATGTGTGCAAGATCAAGATTTACCTATTGCTATTTGTTATGATTTGCCTTTGGTTTTGGACTTGCTTTTTGGACTAGAGTATGTTCTCAATGTACAAAGATATTTTAAAGAATGATGTCAAATGACCTTTGATAACTCAACAATTGATTAGTGTATCATGCATCTATTCAAGACAAAGGTGAAAGAACTTAAATCCACCAGTTTCATTCCAATGATTAGATGTATTTGTCATAGATTTCAAATATGCATTGATGATACTACATTGTGACTAAAAACTATATTATCTTAAGAGTACATCAGATTTTTCCTTTTGTAGCGCTTATGTGGGAAGGACATGATGATGTTATTTAGCATAACCATGTGTGCAATTGTCTACCATACCACTTCCTAAACATTGATGGCACTATGGACAAAGTTGTGTAGTTTTACTTCCAAACTTGCTATGTATATCATGTGGATCTACTATTAGAGCTGATATTATATAAGTGTATGATAGTTATTTGGATGATGAAATATTGTGTGTTTGATCCTCTCCTCTTATGGTTCCTCAAGCGTAGTGGTTATGTTCTTATTATACTTGATACTTTTTGCTTGTTTATTCTTATGTCATATATATTCTTGACATATGATTAATAATGTCACAAGATAGCACCTAAACTCTAATTTTGTCCACCATAAAGCATATCATATTTTTAAAGTAGATGGAGATTTATGACTAGAGGGACTTAACCACTTATTAGGGGCAATTGTGGTACTTAAGAACTCATGTATGACTTCTTATATCATGTTGTGCATATATACTTGTAATGTATATATACACAATAGTAGTCATATAATTTGTAACACCCTAGCTAATCTGTAGGATGCTTAAGTCATTATCATGGTGGTCATAGTTGTATTCGCACCCACTAGCAGGCTACCTAGTAGTGGTCTTGTACACCGACAAGGTTTCCTTGAGCATGTTGCAAGTCATCATTTACACCGTCATGGTAATTATATGTCTCTATGCTTACTTCTTTTGTATTGAGCGCCTCTTGAACTTTAGGTTATGATCAAGAGAGCTAATGAGTGCAACTTGCATTCTTTAGTGCTAAAGTGTGTTTAGCTTGATTGAATGTAATACTAATAACCAATGGGTAGAATATATAAATTATTCTAGTTTTATTGATTGTGGTTCTTTAAAATTTGTACATTAATTTTTTCAAATTTTAGATTTACATGATGATTATAGCAATTTATTTTATATGCATGATAATAATGTTCATTAAGTCAAGGAAAAGTTGCGGCTATGATCAATCAACTTATATAACGTTCAAAGCTAAAAGCTCCAAACTTAAGTATCATACATGAAACATCAAGTCCGTAAGTTAAGAGGTTGAACTAAATTATACATATTTTAAGATTCTACATAATTGCATAAACCTAAATTTTGCATCAGTTTTCCAAATTTCTTAATTTCTCCATAACATAGAATTTTTTTATTTTATATCTTCACTTGAAATTGCAAATAATATTTTTAAGTATTATAGTTTCCATATCAATATTTGGATGTTAATGCTTGATTCTTGTATTATGTTTCCAAAATTGATAATTATATTATATAATAATAAATTATTTCATATTTTATATTTTTAGTATTTTATAAAACCTATAGTATAATTGTCATTAAATTAATCATTCTTACATTCTTCTTTTAGAATGAAATATTTATTTCATTAATAATTTATCATTCAAAATTCCTAGTTCTTATTTCATATAATGGTATAAATATGATATTATTTTGCTCCAACTTTCCCATTTCTAACAAAACACTTTCAACTACATTCATGTCAATGTAAAATTTCACAAGAAAATTTGAGAATTGAGAAAAACCTTACATTTCATATAAAAATTACCAACTCAATTATAATTAGAATAACATCTTACTCTCTTTTTTCAATTTATACTCTAAAGTTCCACTGTTCAAGAAGAATTATACGGTTCTATTCTAGTTAGATATTGATACATGAATTTGAACACTTAAATATAAATATAAAAATAAATAAATATATATATATACCATCAATTTTAACAATCAATAAATTAACTCTAAATATTATTCTTCTTCAACTTATCCAATCTAGGCTTTACCGGGGGGTCTTAAAAATAACCAAGTTTATTATAAATTTGTGTTTAAACTAAATTAGAGAGATGGTAATGCATGTCCTGAGCAAAAAGTAAACATGACACAATTACTCACAAGGACAACTTGCAGCAAATGTTTAGACTAATTTGTCATCATGTAAGAAGATGCCCCTGTAAGACGATATCCTTCGACCGGGTGTCTAGTGGCGTGTAAGAATCATCAGACCAAGGATTCTCTCCGAGTCTTTGATGCACTTCACCAACAATTCTTTACTGCAACCCTCAGTTCACACAAAAAGGCACATTACGAACTCAAAATCGTCTAGGCGGAGAGTTGTGACACGAGTGTACTTAGTGACTATAGCTACCTTGACTTTGGCTTATCTGTACAACTTATTAGTGCAAAAATACTGCATCCGCGGAGCAAACTCCAAGCAAGCCCCAGGCCGTTGGGATCAACGGTTGATGAACGCCAGAACGCCAGAACGCCAGAACGCCAGACCCTCTCATTCGATGAAGATATGATTTGGATGTTCTATTTTCATATCTCAAACGCCGCACTGAAGTTATTAAAAAATCGCAATTTGTGCCATCAGAGGTCAAGAAGCGATAATCGGGCCGACATTCTCCAGCAGCAGCCGCTTAGGAATTGAATCACGAAGATCAAAACGAGGAGCCAGTAGGATACGACTTCTACATGGTGAAGTATAGCACCGGATGTGGGAGTGACATGGACTTAATGTGAGTGGTGTCGGTGCATTATGAATGGTTCTACCGGGACGCACCTTGCAGACAAGCCCAGTTTACTGAGTGTTGATGATGGCGTACACAGTCCCATGGACGAGGTGCAATTTGAAAGTTTGAATGGTTTGAATGTGAATGGCAATTTGAAGGTGCCGGAAGCATGAGTACCATCGCGCCGATGGATACCGTCGGACCACGCAAATCCAGTATTAATTGCTTCGGCACAGATGTGTTTGCCGGAGCATCTGCATTGCCACGTCAATGTCCAAGTTTTTCTGTCACTGGACGACCTCGTAAACAGCTTCTGGATGCGCTTGCAAAGCATTTCACTTTCCAATTCATTGTACAATATCCACAAGGACGTGAGATGTCGGAATAATAATAATTTCCTTTTGGTTCCTTCCGGCCTTACCTACCTACTCTGATCCTAAATGCTATTGCTAAGCCGTGCTAAAACGGCTCGTGTTCCAACGTTTCATGTAAATTACCGGTGGTCTAAACCCAGCAATCGACTAAAACGCAACGACATCCATGGTCTCAACATCCTTGGAGAGCACTCTATATCTACAAATCAGGTTTTAAGAAACCTCAAATAGGCTCTTTACTCAGGTGTAAGCTCTCATCGAAGGTGGCGGTGGCGGCAGACACAAAGTTATCTCTGTCAACAAAAATGTGTTGCTGCCGTGCAACTCGCATAATCTGCTGTGGCTCAATACACAGCCAATCTTCTTTCCTCAGCCGACTCTAGATGGCTCTGGAGATATTTTCAACCTATTTTCGTACGCTCTTGGTGAAGTAAGATAGTGAAATCCAGAAGAAGATTCTGTAGCCAAAGAAAAGTCCAAGCATTGCAACAATGTTCACCCACGGGTGCACTTTCCCCACTGACTGATTCGAGAGAATTGTGTTCGAGTCGACGTCGTTATACCCAATCCTGCCCCGTGATGAGTTTGGTTCAAAGTACTTTGAACCAAACTCATTATTCAGCAGCAGCTCATATGGGTACTTGAACAAGGAGATGTAGTGGAGCCAAATCCAGTACTTAGGAATAGCCGTCCTGGAAGAACACATAAATGGTAGACTAGAGGTTAGTATTCAATAATGAAGCAACTTCCAGTCCCTGAGAAGTAAATTCACAACCTGGGGCTTTTCAAGACAAATAAACTGCAAGTGTGTATCAAAAGTTCAGTATGAAGCGTTGCAACTGGATCATACCTTTGGATGAAAAATCCTGAGAACAGAAACATATATGAGATCGTGGTGCTGCAGATTGAATTGCCGACGGCGAAATTTGGCACTAAACTGCTAACGAAAGACACATAAGCATAAGCTGTGCAGAGAACCAAGAAGCAGACGAAGGTGAAGAAGAAGAATGGCCCAGCTTCCGGTACTAAACCCACGAGGAAGTACGAAATAGCTGAAAAGATGGATGCGAGGAATAGCAGCACAGGAAGCTTAACAACATCCTTTGCCACGACAAACGCTCCTACACGATACACCCCACGAGACGTTTCTCGAACGAATATTTGACGTTCTTCAATGAAGGCGGACATGGCTTCCATGGACCAGAAAATCAAAAGAGCCAGTGTGAATGAGATGAACGAAGTTCTTTGTCTCTGGCCCTTTTCACTCACCCCGCAATTCAGAAATAAAGTTCCCATGGTCACCGCCACCATTGCCTGTGACAAATAGCCAAATGTTTTGAGCTCAGACCCAGTTCACAAGCAAATACACGAGGTGCTTCGTGCTCTGTATATCTAAGATCCTGTTACATTAAAAGACATTCCATTTCGTTGGAGACAGAAACTGGAGTCGGAGACAAAGGTTGTACAGTTCTGGGCGTACCATTGTCATCACACGCGAGACGAAAAGCTCAGGCGTCCGCAGAATGTTCCGAAAATTACGTCCGGACAGAATAAGGCATTGTGCTAGAAAAGACGTCGCATACTCTGGGTATGAGTTCGAGTCAGTAAAAGGTTTCCCGTCCGCCTTCTTCCGTTTATCTCCTTTCTCAACTTCCTGCATTTGAGTCTCAGCCTGCACAGAAGGTGTCTCGTAAACAACGGTTCTACGCTTCCCAAGTATATTAGGTTCCATGTATCGAGGATTATCTTCATCCTAAGGAACAATGAGGAATGTTCGTGTAAGTTTCGGTATCCTCAAATTCATCCATAAGAAAGCAGTGAATTGGCTTAGCTTCTTGCAGATAATTTACTGTATTGGATTCCCTCAACAAGTAAGCACCTGAAGAGTAATCAGTGGTTGCAGGCCCTCTGGTGACTTCTGACAGTCTTGAATGACGTCAAGAGCGAATTCCAACACATTTACCTGCGATCGGAACCAACATCATTAGCACCAACCACATCGATAACGCAAATGTCAGCAGAGTGCTCTACTCAAGATTGCTAAACATGTAGGAGAAAGTGAGAGGGTTACATCTGCTGGCATGGACTTGCCTAAAGGACCGAAGTAGCGCTGTAATTGGCTAAGAGGGCCTTCGTAAACGAGATTCCCGTTCCCAAGCACGGCGACCCGATCGATGGTCTGCAAAATTCTAAAACTCGGCTGATGAATAGTAAGAACCACAGTCCGCCCTCCGGACTTCGCCATATTTGACAAAACTTGCATCACATTGAGAGCAGATGTACTGTCCAGGCCTGAGGTTGGCTCGTCTAAGAAGAGAACAGCAGGATCGTGGATAAGATCAGCCCCGATTGACACACGACGCCTCTCTCCGCCCGATAATCCTCTGACCTGTAGTCAAACATCAAGCCACGCAAAACCCAGCTCAATTTAACCCCAACATGTACAACAATATACACCATGTCTGGTCGTCTCCAACTGATTGCTGCAGGTGAGCAGAAGATGTTGATGAAATTGAAAAAGTATTTCCAACCACGATGGAATTCCAAGTACAATAATTTGCTGTTAGCTTGACTTGTAAGCTTACCTTCTCATTGCCCACACGTGTCTCTGCGCAACCTCTCAGACCAAGTTGATCGATCATATTCTCCACTCGATTTTTCTTTTCCTTCATAGGCATAGCTGCCGGAAGCCTGAGTCGTACACTGATTAGCAACGTCTCTCGTACAGTGAGCATGGGAAACAACGCATCGTCTTGCATGACATAACCGGAAATGCGCCTAAAGGAATCATCGATAGGCTCCCCATTGACATTGATTTCACCATCCAAGCTCTCCTGGGCTATGCATCCAGCTAAAGCATCCAAGAAGGTGGTCTTGCCAGAACCCGATGGGCCAACGATTGCTAAAAGCTGTCCAGCGAAAGCTTCTACCGAAACGCCATTGAGAAGTGTCTTTTGATGCGGTCCTTCCTCTTTGCTCTTGACTGTCACCTATAAGAGATGAAATGAATGCAATCAGCTAGTAACTCCTGAAATTGTCCACGGCTGTTGTACTCAGAATAATTAGACTGACAAGCAGGAGTGTCAAAGTTGAAGCATCGAAGTTTTCTAAAGGTATTTTACTTCATCAAAGGAAGATAGCACCAACCTTGTAAGATAAATTCTTGATGTGTAAGTTGTACGTAGGAATTTCTGACAAGTCCCAGCCAGCAGCAATGAGATCCATCGGTGACGGATTGAAATTCGCACTGCTACGCTTACTCATGGAATTCCTGCTTACAGAATGTGGATCCGCATGGCGCAAGCTGGAACCTTCAACCTCCATCTCGGGGTGTACTTGAGACGAAGACCCACTGTGCTTCATGGAGCTACTCGGTCCTAGTACTCCACTATTCTCCATGGCTTCAAATGATCTAGATTTCAGATGCTCTATGGAAATGTCAAAAACTGGAGTTCTAGCAGACAGGATCCCCAGAAACCAACTCTACTTCGATTTCAGATTCGAATGTCGATATTGTTTTTCACATGGTCTCCATAGTGACGACTTCAGCAGAAATCGGTCCTATGGGCTCAATGTGGAACTAAAGGCACTTCTCCTCGGCTTGTTCGCTCATTATTTTGTGGCATCACACAATGTTGTCAAGTCGACCAGCAGAGCCCAGAGTCTTAGGAAGCCAGTAACATCCGTCCAGATTCAGTATTTAAAGGCTCCCTACGGGTGGAGAGATTCACAAGCAGCTTAAGGAGGGAATGCAGTGAAGGGAGATGATCCAGAGTCCATTTTCTGCTTCAACTTCTTTAGTCCATGTCGAGAGACAAAAGAAGAAAAATGGTAAAGGAGGGACCCCGCCCCACTTTGCGGGTGTTTCTATATGTTTCTCATGCGTTGATTATGCGATTCTTGCATGCTAAGAAACCTATTACTTGAGATCTCTGTACTCTTCCAATCTTGTTGGGACGTAGGCTACAAGGTTGAACTAGTCGGAGACGTAGTGCGTAATATTACTGTACCATTTAATCTACGTAATATTAGTGCACCATTTACTCTCTTAATTTTGTTAGACTTAGATGTGACACAGGTTGTCCGAATAGTTGTTTTGACTCGTGCGTCTTTCCTGTATAAACTTTTATTGAGATATCTTGTAAAAACGCTCCTGCATAAGGATTAGCTTGCCTCGGACCTGTAGGAAGTTTTAAGCTAAGGACTTCCAAGATGGTTTAGCAATCATGCCGCTAGGAGGTTCTCCTTTTAGCCCAGTCCTTTTAATTTATATGTAAGTTACTAGGCTGAAGACTTGTTGAACAATTTAGTTTTGAATTCTTTGTAGTTCTGGTATATTCAATCTTAAATCATAAAAAGAGTACATGAAACTCACCCGTCATGTCTAAGATTCAGTTGCAACAATAGATAACCTAAGTGGCAACTGAAACCGGTCTGCGTAAGATGACTTTGTTGATGGATATTGATGTAGATGACTTTGTTGATGGATATTGATGTATCTTTTGTCACGCCATTTGTAGTGTCACAGCTAGATTGCTCGGATGCTGGAGTAGTAGTGTTGGTAGGTTGTTGGAGTAGTAGTGTTGATAGTCAAAGGTATTTTGGCAATTACTCATAGACTACTTGTTGATGATCAGATTTCATGTTTTGGGTACTAATTATCCTCAAGTTACATCCACTCAAGCTAAGAGACTCTAGATGGCACTTGCTGGCTTTTTGTCCACCATAGCCACTAAGTCAAAGACTCAATATCAGATAAGTAAGCTCTATGGGACTGCACTTTTGACCTAGATCTCTGATTTTGACCTAGATCTCCAACCCTAACAGCCCCATTGCCGACACACCTGACAATGAGAACGATGCAAGTGAAGGTAGGACCCACCATGTAATCAAGTCAACAAGTAGTCTATGAGTAACTGCCAAAATATCTCTAACTACCAACACTATTACTCCAATGTCTTAGTAATCTAGCTACGATGCTACAAATGGCATGATAACTATTGTGCGTATATACATTGCTACACAACATACATTGCTGTAAACATCATACACTATAGATGTACAACTCACACATAAGTCATACATGACTCTAAAGTCCCACAAGTGCCCAGTAGTTGGTGGTTAGGTCCCTTTGACTCCAAATAGCCATCTACTCCAAGTAAGTGGTATACCCTATGGTGGGCAAAGATCAGGAGGCCAAGTGCTATCAAGCCCCACCATTAGTCACCTATTTGTAATCTATACCATATAAAGGATGAACTAGCTATAGGTCAAATACATCTAGGACATAACCCCTGTCCTTGAGGAACCACTGTGAGGGAAGGAGTCAAACATTCCATATGTCATCCTCTCAAACACTATCACACACCAACATAGTAGCAGCTCCTCTAGAGGAACCGCATAACATACATCACAAGCTTGCCTACACAAGGGCCAAGCTTGGGTCCATAGTACCATCAATGTTTGGGAGGTGGCATGTTGTACAATTGCACATATGATCCTTCCAAACAACACTATCATGTCCTTCCAACATGAGGATTCCAAAGGGAAAACCTCATGCACTCTAAAGGTAATGTGGCATGTAGTAATATCAAGTGTCGTTGGTGTTGTCTACTTTAGATATACATAGTCAACTGGATGAAATCAATGGATCAAGGGTCTATAACCTCCTCCTTGAATAGTAGCATAGTGTAAGGTATCCCTATGCTGAGCAATTGCAAAGTTCTCAAAGGCCATCAGTATCACTCTCTGAACGATCTATACCTATTGAGAACATGCAATTACCCATATGTTTGGATCATCCAAGTCCAAAATTACAATAGCATCTCGACAAATGACTGTAGGTAAATCTGGCTCTCGTCTATAGAGTAGAAAGTAAAAAGAGAAGGATGCCAAGGAGGCTTGCTGGCTGAACCTATATCCCATGGCCAACCAAGGTAGTTGGAGATCACAATCTCCCAAATGGCTTCTCTACAAACCATATTTTTGCAATCCTCTCTTCATTGTATGAACCACTCTCTCTACCAAGCCATCTACCTTAGGGTGATCTTTGGAAGTAATAAAATGATCAATCAAAGCCTTGTCACACAAAAACTAAAAATCTTTCAAGAACTCTATAACCTGATCAATCAAAACCTTAGTTGGCGCACCAAAATGACTAAGAACCCGAGTAAGCCGTCCATTCATTGGACTTGTCACGAAGTGCCACCAACTTAATCTACTTGGAGAAGTGCTCCACCATAACCAAAACATATTGATGATCTATCACAGTCAATGGTAAAGGTCTAACAAAGTCCAAACTCCAAACTCCAAGGGTAACCCAACCCCATGATAGGTAATGGGTGTAATTGTGGTATAGGAGCATTAAATGATGCTCTAACTCCATCACAAACCACACATTTAGCAAAAAATTGATGTACATCAATTTGCATACCATGGAACCAATAATGACTCTACATTAAGCTATATGTATGCTTTACTCCAAAATGTCCTAGCTCCTCATGAATATGACAAACTAATTTTGGTCTCGAGGATGGAAGTGGTACTACTTGGACTCTACCATCCTCCCATATAAAAAGAAGGTATCTACCCTCCAATCTAAACCGTTTGGCTTTTTGAAGAACACAATCTCTTTCCTTAGCCCCAATTGTGCCACCCACCACACCCCTGCAAAGATAATTCATCATTAAGACATCATCATGAATGTCTCGCTGAATTGTAACAATATCTCCACTCTTTGGATCTTTAACATCACTTGTGTATAACTCCATTTGTATATGCTGAGAGAGATACAAACAAAGCCTTAGAGAATATATAGAGAAAGGTATATGCATGCTAACCTGGATCCATTGCCTCATTTGTCTCATCATGCCAATGTGCTCTGGTCTGATCCTATTGGTTGGGACATGGGTTTCTACTCTACCCATCTACATCACGGGTCACCACTCCATGTCTATGAATAATTGTGAAATCATACTCTTGAAAAATCAGAGCCCATCATGCAAACTTCCTTGAAAGCTTGTCGGACTTCATTAACCACTTCAATGGTTGATGATCAATGATGAGAGTAAAGAGGTTACCAAATAGGTACCATTGGAAATGTGCTATTGCCTATACTGCTACCAAGCATTCTCCCTCATATGAACTATACTTTGCCTCCGTTGAATTTTTGGAGTGACTAGCATAGGCCACCACAAACTCCTTCCCCTCATCATCATGCTTAGTGAGCATTGCTCCAAGCTCCAACATCTTCCAATAAGTGTAAACTTGAAATGGTTATCCTCTGACTGGTCTCCTCAAAATAGGAGCAGATGTCAACCTCTCCTTGAGCTTGATGAAAGCTCTATCTTGTTAGTCTCCCCAACACCACTCCTTTGTAAGCTTGTCAGCTTCATCAAGGCCTTGGCAATTGCACTAAATCCTCTAACATATTGGCAATAGAAGTTCATCAACCCAAGGAATGCTCACACTCTACTCACATTCATAGGCCAAGGAGTATTGCAATAGCCTCCACCTTGGTTTGTTGAACACCAAGTCTTCCAAGGGAGATAATGTGACCCAAATACTCAAAGAATTGTGGAAGAATTTACACTTCTTGAGATATAATTTGAGTCCATGAGATCTCAATCTCTCAAACACCTCCAACATATGTCTCTCATGCTCCTCCACAATAGTACTATAGACCAAAATCTCATCAATATAGCATTGAGCAAAATCCAATCCTACTACAATCGTGTTCATGACACTCAAGAATTTGGCAAGAGTATTCTTTTATCCAAATAGTAAGAACCTCTACTAATAATACATCCTTACCATGAGGATCAACAATCCAAAATGTTGTCTTGGACTTATCTTCCTCCTTGATCGGTAATTGATGATATCTGCTCAAAGATCCAAAGTATTGAAGACCTTTGCATGCCCAATCGTATCAAAGATCTCCTCCAGTGTATGCATGGCATACCAATTAACCCTAATGTAATACCAATAGCTAGACATATCATCTTTATATGAAAAATTGGCTTGATAATATCTAGAATGATGTTAGGTATGATGAGCTAGGTAGATCTAATTGAAAATATCATCAAAAGAGTACTTATACTAATAGAGTAAGAGCCAAAAACAACTTGGAAATGTAATACTAATAGCTAGATATATATCCAAAGGTGAAAGTTGGTTTGGTAACATATGGAAGGATGTTTTAGATAATGGACTAAGTAGATATATAGAGTTATTGCCAAAAGTGTACTTCTACTATTAGTGCAAGAGCCAAAAATAATCTAAGCTTTAGAGCCAATTTTGTAAGCCTAAATGGATAAATTAAGCCTCAAAAATTTGCACATTACTCCCAAGGGAAGAAAAGGTTAGCCTTTCCTCCCCTTTTTTGTCTCATTAAGAGCTTTCCATGGTACCTCACCCATGCAATTTTGAGATTCCTACAAGAAGATTCCCCAACAATTCCTTCTAATCAAAGCTTGTTTGACTAACTAGATAGGACCCAAACCAACATATCACCCATGCATGCAGCTGATCTAAGTGTAGAGCTCATTGCCATGTCACCAATCCATGCATTTGATCCAAGGGTGGAGCTTCCTTTGAAAGAATCCTCTTTGCTATATAACAAAGACAAGGTGCTCCTTTGAGACATTGTAGTATTGAGTGCAAAACTTTACGTTTCTTCTCTTGTGTTTCTCTTAAGGTCTCCTATCCTTAGAAGATTATAATTGTAAAAAGACTAAGACCAAGGAGAGAAATAGGAGAATGGAAGCTCACATTGGGACACTTGAATGATGGAAAACTCCAAATGCCTAGCATGAGCTTCTGCTCTTGTATTTATAGGGATCATACAAGGCTCTTGAGAAGCTTCTCAAGAAGCTTTCTTGAGCCGCTTTCTTGGAGTGCAAGCCAAGTTAATTGGGAAGCTTCTCAAGAAGCTTCCTTCTAGAATTTTCTTACCTGGCATGCAAGCTAAGCTAGTTGGAAGTTTCTAGAAGCTTCCTTCTAGAAGCTACTTACTTGAGATGCAAGCTAAGCTAGCCAGGAAGCTTCCTAGATACTTTTGGAATATTCTAGGCTAATTTTTCTTATTTGCTACTTCATTAGCTCTACTAACTTTGTTGCTAAACTCCATATTGTTACATACTCCCCCACCGCTAGTTGGTGACATCCTTGTTGCTAGTGAAGCTTCAAACTCCTTGATGGCCGTATGTGCATTTTAGAGGTGAGAAAGAGGTTCCCATGTGGCATCATAAAGAGGATATCCTTTCCAAAGGCCCTTGTACTCCATATGTTGTTGCTGGCCTTGTTGAATATGGCAACGCTCAAGGATACGATCAACTTTGTACTCATGATCATTGATAGGGACAAGAGGAGGGGGAGGTTGGACTTGAGAGCGAAAGGAAGAAGGGTTAGGAACAAAGGGTTTCAACTTGGAAACATGAAAGACATGATGGATATGCATATGATAAGGCAAGGCAAGGCAAATCAATAAGCAACAAGAGAGACAATTTGGTTGACATCAAAGAGTCCTATCCAATTAGAGGTAAGTTTACAAACTTGGGTATCAAGGGGGAGTGGGAGGTTACTAGAGGATAGCATGACATTATCATTGACTTCAAAGGTGAGATTACAACGATGGTGGTTTGCATATTATTTTTGATCATTTTGAGCAACAAGGAGGTGAGATTTGCTTGTTGGAGAGATTGGGATATAGTGGTCAAGAATGTTGAAGTATGAGGAACCTAAGATAGAGGAAGAGCAAGAAGAGAATCTGGAACAAGTGGATCTTGGCCAAAATTGAGAAAGAAAGAATAAAATCCAATGCTTGCCTATTTGGAATTGCTATAGGCAAATTTTGCAATTGTAAGACATTCATCCCAATTGGTATAGTGGACATTAACAAAGGCACACAACATATCTTCCAATGTAAGATTTGAACATTTGGTTTGTCCATCAGTTTGAGGATGATAAGCCGTAAACAAAGCAAGCTTGGTGTTGAGTATCTGGAAGAGTGCTTGCCAAAACTTCCTAGTAAATTGAGGATCACGGTCAAAGATGCGTACACATGGCATCCCATGATGCTTGAAGACATTGTCAAAGTAGATTTGCGCTAAGGTTGGAGCATCCACGGTATCACAGGTTGGTGCTAAGTGGATTTGCTTATTAAGCTTATCCACAAACACCACGATTGTTGTGTGTCCTTGCTTTGTCTTGGGCAAGGATGTGATGAGATCTAAGCTCACATGCTCCCATCAAGCAGATGGAATGGTGAGTGGTTGAAGGAGTCCACTCGGCTTTTGGTTGTTTGCCTTGTTGCATTGGCAACTCTCACACGATTGGACAAATTCTTGAACATCATGCATCATGTTGGGCCACTACCATCGGCATTGGAGGGTACCCAAGGTCTTGTCTATACCCATGTGACTAGCAATGGGTAAATCATGGGCTTCTTGAAGGCACACAAGTCGAAGATCACCTTTGGTTGGAACATATATCCAATCCTCATGGAATAGAAGGCCCTCCTTGACGGAGAAGGTGTTGTATTCCTTGTCACATGCTGTAAGGCAACCATGTACCATTTGGAAGAGGGGATCTTGTTGTAAAGCTGATTGAAAGTTGTTTTGCACCTTGGAGTCAATTGACACCGTCGTAATTGCCGCTATGATGAGAGGAAGAGACTTCAAATCAGGTCATCATGATAAAACATAAGGGATGATGTGGAACCAACCTGGTTTGTACTCAAGTTTGATGTCAAACAATTGGAGTTGTTCCTCCCATCGATGATGTTGACTCTTCATGTGTTCCAAGTGTAAAGTCTATAACAATGGTTTGTGATCAGTTTGCATGATCATTTGTTTCCCCAAGAGGTAATGCCTCCATACCTTGGTGGCATATACCATTGCAAGTTGTTCTTGATCTCAAGCAAAGTAGTTTCTTTCAGCCATATTGAGTCAACAAGATATAAAGGCAATGGGATGTAGTCCATCTAGGAATTCCTGTTGCAACACGGCTCCAATTGCAAAGTTAAGAGCATCAAAATCAACCACATAGTGTAGTTGAGGATCATACGGTTGAAGAATGGGACTTGAAGACACAATATGTTTCAACTTCTAGAATGCTTCTTTGTGCTTGGTGGTCCACTAGAAGCTCAAGTCCTTCCCCAAGAGGTCAGTCAATGGTGTAGCCACATGAGCATAATAATGGATGAACCGTTGGTAAAAACTAGCCAGTCCATTAAATCCATGTACTTCTATAACATCCTTTGGAGTATGCCAATCAATAATGGCTTTGATTTTCTCCTCTTCCATCTTGATCCCCTCTAATGAGATCTTGTGCCCCAAGAAGGTATATTCCTTTTGCCAAAAGGCACACTTTGACTTCTTGCAATAAAATTTATATTATTGTAGTCTTCTTAGGACTTCTCACATGTGATTCATGTGTTCTACCTCTTTCTTGCTATAAATTAAGATATCATCCAAGAATACCACCACGTATTGATCCAATAGTCCATCCAACACCCAATGCATTTGATCCATGAAGATTGTTGGAGCATTAGTGAGCCCAAAAGGTAGAACTCTCTACTCAAAATGCCTATACCTTGTGCAAAAGGCGGTCTTTTGCACATCCTCCCTATCAATGGGGATTTTCCAATAGCCACTACGAAGGTCTAGCTTGGAAAAGTATCATGCTCCACTAAATTGATCAAGCAAGTCATCAATCTGAGGCAAGGGATATGCATTCTTCACTGTTTGCTTATTGAGCTCACGATAATCAATACATAAACAAAGTCATCAATCCTTCTTTGGAACAAATAATACCAGTGCTCACCAAGGAGAGGTACTATGTCATGTGAAGTCCTTCTCCAATAGCTCCATAAGTGTTGTTTGCAACTCCTCCAACTCCTTTGGTGAGAGCCAATAGATTGGTCTACTCATTGGAGTACTCTTTGGCAATAACTCAATCTTGAAGAGCATACCACAATCAGAGGGTAATCCCTTTGGCAGATCATCCAAAAACACGTCTGCAAACTCCTAAACTATCTGATCAACCATTGCTTGATGAGGCTCTTGGCTCTCCTTAGATTGTCATAGTGCAATTGGCTTGATCCACACTGCAAAAATAGACTTATCTTCCTCCAAAGCTTGCTCTATGGCTGCTTCACTAACAAACTTCCCATCTAGAGACTCATCTTTCTTCAAAGCTTGCTCCATGGTTGCCTTCTTGGCAAACTTCTCATCTTGGGGCTCTTCTCTCTTCAAGGTATACTCTATGGCTACCATCTTGACAAACTTCCCATCCTATGACTGGCTATTCTAAAGTGTCTTACTCGGAGGTACCAAACAACCTAATTGGAAATTCCTACCTTGGTGTTGTACTTGAATTTGTCATCAAGTCCAATTGAATTGAACCTTATGATGCTCAAGCCAAGGTAGTCCTAGAATGAAATCATAGGGTAGAGGTGCCACTACAAACCTCATACACTCCAAATACTCTTTACCAATCTTAAAAGTAATAGGATGTGAGGTATGGAATGTAGAACCCTTTCTACCATCTGCCACCATCAATCTATTTCCAATCACTTGCTTGATAGGAATACCCAATTCCTTTGCTACTTGCATAGACATGCAATTCTTTGAACTTCCAAAAGCGACCAAAATCCTACAACCCCAATTAGATATCGCCCTTTGCAAGTGAAACAAATGGGATTGAAGGCTCGACCTATGCAAGTTTGCTTCACTTGCAAACTTTCATAGGTCAAGCCTTCAATCCCATTGGAACTAATCAAGCTCCTAGTAAGCAACTTGAAATGTCCTAGTGGGATTCCTTGTTTCTTTGATCATTCTGTTCCACAAACTCCATCTGGGCAACTTGTCGAGGTCACCCATTCCTAAGTGGACATTCAGCAATGCAATGTCCAACTTGGTAACAATAAAAACAACCTCTATTTTTTTGCAATCTTTCTCTATCCGCTATACCCAATGGTCTCAGTTGGATAACATCAATCTCCATAGGTGCTGGTTCTTCCACCCATCCGTAGTGTATTGGTAAGCTTTGTGTAGATCAAGGTCGAGACCAAGTTGTCACAACCAAGGAATCAAAGCGCTCAGCCAATTGCATGGTTTCTTCTACGTTTTATGGTTCTTGCATGGCCACCTCCAATATGGTTTGTGACTTCAATCCCCGCACAAATCAATCCAGAATTCACCTTCTTGTATATCTAGAATTTGCATGATGATGTTCTGAAATTGTGTGATGTAGCCCCTTACTGAGCCAAGTTGCTTCAACTCCGCCAATTTATCTCATTCGACTCAGGTGGCAATTATAGTTTAAAATTGACTTAGTATTGCATCCTTGAATTTTGCCTATGTCAAAATTGGTACAACAATCTGTTGTTCAATTTGCTCCACGCAAAATTGCCACCAAAGTTTTGCCACACATTTAATTGGCTAGAAGCCAAGAGAATCTGTTTTTGTTCATCTTGAAGATTGATGGCTTCAAAGTAATGTTCGTAGTCAAACATAAATTCTCCATGGTGCTTGGAAGATTCTTGCCTTCAAACACCTTGGATTTTGGAAATCAAATGTGATCTTCTCCATCTTGAACTGGCCTCTCTCTATATGTTCTCATTGTTGTTGGTCTCATTCATCCAACAATTGAGTAAGGTGCTTGATTTATTGTTGCATTGCAAGGATAACGTCTGGTATTGCCGCCATAGCTACTACTCTATCCCACTACTCTCAATTTATCTAATTGATTAACACATAGATACAACACGTCCACCATTCTCCATAAGTTACCACCGTAAGTATCAAGGATTCCTCAAACAAGGTGATCATATGCAAAAAATATGGCCCAAAGTGCAAGGAGATGAATTGTGTGAAATAATGCTTGGGTAATATCTGGATATGAAAATCTCAATGGTTTGGCAGAAGTGATTTGGTTGTCCATAAATTCCATCCATCCCATTCTTGCTCTTATACCAATGTAAAAGACCAAGACCAAAGAGAGAAATAGGTGAATGGAAGCTCATATTAGGACACTTGAATGAGGGAAAACTCCAAATGCCTAGCATGAGCTTTGGCTCTTGTATTTATAGGGATCATATAATGCTCTTGAGAAGTTTCTCAAGAAGCTTCCTTGAGCCTTTTTCTTGGAGTGCAAGCCAAGTTAATTGGGAAGCTTCTCAAGAAGCTCCCTTTTAGAAGTCTTTTACTTGGCATGCAAGCTAAGCTAGTTGGAAACTTCCTAGATACTTATGGAATATCCCAGGCTAATTTGTATTATTTGCTACTTTGTCAGCTCTACTAACTTTGTTGCTAAACTCCATATTGTTACAAAAATGGTTTTAGAGTAGGTGTTTCAATCCAAGAGAGTGGATCACCCTTCTTGGAGGAACATGGGCTATTGAGATTGAGTAATTTTGAGGAGAGAAACCATAATGCAATCAATAGATTTGGAGTGTGTTAGAGAGAGGATGGGATAGAGGCTCCAAGAGGAAAATATGTGGCACCTTGCTTTGTATTCTTGAATATATTCCACATCAAGATTATGTAAATCTAGTGTGAGCAAGTAAGAGTATATCTCATCTTCCATTTTGGAGTAGAGTTCATGGATATAGTGATGAATTCACCAAACCCGATGATTTTGCCTATGGTGATCTATGATAAAGAGTGGAATTTGATAGTCCACATTTTGTTATGATGGATTTAGAGAAGGATGAGAATGAAGAGGTAGAATTATCTATAGAGAAGATTGAGTCATTACCTATAAAGGTATCACTTTTGTAGGAGAGTATAAAGAAGCAATTGAGTGGCAAGTAATATGATTAGCTTGTTGTGAAGCAATATTAGGTATACCCTGGGTAGAGCACTACAACCCCATTGTCAATTGGAGGAAGAAAGTAGTGAGAACTTGCCAATGGAAGATCATTGGGGTTAAATAGAGAGCACATATGCAAGAATTACTTCCTTATGTCATAGGGACAACAATTATCTATAAGACAAATAGATGTTTCATGGGCCTAATAAGAGAATTCTAGAGTGCACAACTTGATAGACAAGTTCTTGAGAAATTGAAAGATGTGGTCAATGAGTTTCAAGATATCTTTCTGGATGACCTACTCTCAAGATTATCACCAAAAAAAGAAAGTAGATCATAAGATTGAGATAATTCTTAAGAAGACATTTCTTTTGAAAGCCCCAGATTATCTATCACCTCATGAGTTGGAGGAGTGTAAGGCTCAAATCAAGGAAATTTTACAGAAAGGGTTTATCCAACCCAACATATTTACTATATGGGGCTCCTACCTTATTTATGAAGAAAAAAAGATGGTACAATACACATGTGCATTGACTATCGAGGCCTAAATCAACAAATGGTGAAAAAAATACCCCTAACCCTACATGGATGACCTATTTGATCACCACAATGGGGACCAAACTTGATCTATAGCATGGTTACAACTAGATCCAAATTGCGGAAGAAGACATCCACAAAATTGCCTTTTGAACAAGGTATGGTCACTTTGAGTACATAATGATGCCATTTGGCCTCACCAATGCACCAAGCACTTTCATGAGTTTGATAAATGACATATTTCATTCATACTTGGATAGATCTATTATCATTTTCCTAGATGATATCCATGTCTATAGTAGGACACTGATGGAACACAATTAACATATGTGAGAAGTCCTCCAAATTCTATGACAAAATCAATTATATGCCAAAATCTCAAAGTGTGAGTTTTGCAAGTCTTAAATATACTACTTAGGGCAGACAAGTAAGTGCAAAAGGTGAAGAAGAGTAATTGCAAAAGGTATCCAAGTATTAATAGATAAAATAGAGGTAATTAGAAAATAGAGTGCTTCAGAAGACCGTACTCTTGTAGATTAAAGAGTTTCTTGGGATTGATGGGGTTCTACCATTGATTTGTCAAGGAATTTTCCAAGGTTGCACAACCTCTAACAACACTATTTGGCAAAGAGAAGAAGTGGAGAACCGTACAAGAATTGGCCTTTCAAGATTTGAAAGATGCATTACTACATGCACCAATCTTGAAAAGGTATGACCCAAAACATCCAATCAAGTTGGCTATAGATACATCAAGCATAACAATAGGAACAATCTTACAACACCAGTGGCATGAAGAATGACACCCAATTATATATTTCTCTTGAAAATTGTTACCAATAAAACACAACTATCATACCACTAAATGAGAAGAGTTGGCCATTGTCCTTGCAACCAAGCATTGGAAGCACTATCTTGTTGAGAAGTCATTTATAGTGGAGATAGACCACAAACCTCTAGTCTACCTTGAGACATAGAGAGATCTATCTCATCAATAGATTTGGTGGGCGGAGTGGAGACAAAGGTTCAACATAACAATCACATATGTGGAAGGCAAGAAGCAACTTGCAAATGCAATTACTTGAATGCCTATGACAAACAATATATTGGTAGAGATCAAGATGAACTCTGAATTTTTGCCAAGGATTCTTGCTATTACAAAAATTACCCCACAAATTGTAGGAGCTTTATCATCCAAAGCTATCACTTGTACCCAAGGCTTGCTTTTTGTGATTGTAGGTTATGGATCTCAGATGACACAAACATTAGAACCACCATCCTAGTGAAATGTCATGATTCTATCATTGTAGGCCATGTTGGAGTGGACAAGACCTTGGAGGCAACCAAACGCTATTACTATTGGCCAAAATGAGTAACAATGTGATAGAGTATGTTCAAAGTTATCTACTTTGTCAATATAATAAAGATTCTAATCAAACTCCCATAGGACTCCTTCAACTCCTTCCTACTCCTACATAATGTTGGGAATATGTAAGCATGGATCTGGTTTGTGACTTGCCCAAGACCACCTTAGAGTTTGATCCCATCATAGTCTTTGTTGACCAACTCAACAAAATGATTCATGTGTGTCCTACCACCAAGGATGTGATTGCTCCCTAATTAGCTCAATTGTACTTAGATGAAGTCTTTTCTCATCATGGATTGTCCTGAGTACTCATCATTGATAAAGGCACTCAATTTACCAATTTGTTTTGGGAAAGACTGTTTGGTTTCTTCAAAACCAAATTGACCATGTTCACAGCTTACCATCCATAGACCTATAGACAAATAGAGCATGCTAATTGCACTATTGAAGGTATGCTTTGGACCTTCACCCTAAAGGAGTAAGAAAGGTAAGATATCATACTCCCATTGGTAGAATTTGCATACAACAATTCAATGAATGCATCCACACATACCTCACCATTATTCCTCATGTATGGAGAGCATCCTTTCACACCTTCAAGCTTGATGAAGATCTTCTCAATGGATACCAAGATGAATGCCGTCAACACTTTTGTTTCCAAAATCCAACAAGGAGTAGAGAACGCCAAACACAAGTTGCAAATTGCACAAATTGATAGAAACAATATGTAAATGCACATCATTGGCACATGGAGTTCAATGTTGAGGATTATGTTTGGTTGTCAACAACTAGCCTCACATTACTTGGCACTCTCAAGCTCAAACCTCATTTTATTAGGCCTTTTCCCATTCCTTTGTCAAATCGGCACAATAGCCTATCACCTCAAGCTACCACCACACATGGAGATCCATCCAGTCTTCCATGTTTTTTTACTATGCAAATATGCATTCTAACCTATAACCCGACACGTCTCTCACTCAAGATGATCCTCTAATTTCTATGCCATGCATATATACATTGTTGTCAATATCATACACTATAGAAGCACAACTCACACATACGTCATACATGGACTCTAAATTGCCACAATAATTAGTTTCTTCACACAACTCAAATCACACTCAATCAGATTAGTACTTGATGTATCACTCAATAATTTACTAGCAATTGGACACTAATTACAGTCCAGCCATACCCACTTGAGCTAAGAGAATCCAAGTGACGCTTGCCAACCTCTATCCACCATAGCCAAGAACTCAAAGGCTCAACATTAGAGAAGTGAGCTCTCTACAACTGCACTTTGACATTATACTCCTTGGACTTGAGCTAGGTCTCAAACCCTAATGGTCTTGCTGATGACACACCCAATGGTGTGAATGGTGCTAAATGATAGTGGGCTCCACCATGTTGTCAGTACCTCAAACATGAAATTTGACAGTCAATAAGTAGTCTATGAGTAACTACCAAAATACTCTTGATTGCCAACACTACTGCTCCAAAGTTAGAGGAATCTAGGTGCAATACTATGAATGGTGTGATGGCTATCATGCATATATACATCATTACACAACATATATCATTGTCAACATCACACAATATAGAAGCACAACTCACACATAAGTCATACATGGACTTTAAAGTGCCACTATCACCCCCTAGATGGTGGTTAGGTTCCTCTAATTCTAGATAGCCATCTACTCCAAGTATATGGTATGCCCTATGGTGGTCAAAAGATCAAGAGGTTGTGTGCTATTGAGCCCCATTTTTAGTTGCTTGTCTGCAATCTATACCATATAAAGGATGAACTAGCTATAAATCAAGTACATCTAGGACATAACCATTGTCCCTAAGGAATCACCATGATGGAGGAGTCATACATGCCATATGCCATCCTCTCAAACAGCTATCACATACTAACATTTTAGTTGCTCTACAAGAAGAGCCACAGAACATTCACCAAGCCTACATGTACAAGTGCCAAGCTTGGGTCCATAGTACCATCAATGTTTGGGAGGTGGCATGGTGCACAATTGGGCACATAATCCTTCCAAAAAACACCATTACGTCCTTCTAACAAAAGGACTCCAAATGGCAAAACCTCACACACTCTCAAGATAATGCGACCCGTAGAAACATCAAGTGTTGTCGATGTTGTTTGCTACATATATACATAGTCACTTGGATGAAATCAACGGATCAAGGGTCTATAACCGCCTCCTTGAATGGTAGCATAACATATGGTATTCCTATCTTGAGCAATCACCAAGTTCTCAAAAGCTATTGGCATCACTCTCCAAAAGATATTTGCACGTTGAGAACATACGCTCATCCATACATCCGGATCATCCAAGTCCAAAACTGTAGAAGCATCTCAACAAATGGCTATAAGTAAATCTAGATCTTGTCCATATAGTAGAATGTAAGGAGAGAAGGATGCTAAGGAGGCTTGTCAACTAAACCAATAGCCCATGGCCAACCCAAGTAACTAAAGATCCAAATCTCCCAAGTGGCCTCTTTGCAAACCATACTTTCATAATCCTCTCTTCATTGTCTGAACCACTCTCTTTGCTAAACCATCTGACTTAGGGTAATCTCAAGAGGTAGTACAATGATCAATCAAAGCCCTATGACACAAGATCTGAAACTTCCCCAAGAATTCTATACCCTGATCAATCAAAACCTTAGCTAGTGCACCAAAATGACTAAGAACCCGATCTAGGAATGAGTAAACCATCCTTTCATTGGACTTGTTAGGAAGTACCACCAACTCAATCCACTTGGAGAACTACTCCACATCACCAAAATGTATCAATGATGTCTTACAATCAATGATAAAGGTCCAAAAAAGTCCAAAATCCAATGGTAATCCAACCCCATGATAGGTAATGGGTGTAATTGTGGTGTAGGAGCATTAAATGATGCTCTAACTTGGTCACAAACCACACATCTTGCAACAAAATGCTATACATTGGTCTGCAAACCATGCCACCAATAATGACTTTGGAGTAAGTTACATGTATGCTTTACTCCAAAATGTCCTAGCTCCTCATGAGCATGATAGACCAACTTTGGTCTTTGAGATGGAAGTGGTACTACTTGCACTCTACCATCCTTCCATACATGCAAAAGGTGTTTGCCCTCCAATATGAACCATCTGGCTTGCTAAAGAACAAGGTCTCTCTCCTTGGCCTTGATTGTGCCACCCACCACACTTGTGCAAAGATAGTCCATCACTAAGACATCACCATGAATGTCTCGCTACACTGTACCACTATCTCCACTCTTTGGATTTGTGATCTCAATAACTCATCCACTGAATTGTTGGAGCACTCTCCCTCATATGAACTATACTTTTTCTCCATTGAATTGTTGGAGCACTCTTCCTCATAAGAACTATAATTTGAGTCCATAAGATCTAAACCTCTCAAACACCTCCACCAATTGTCTCTCATGCTCCTCCACAATAGTACTATAGACCCAAATGTCATCAATATAATACTGATTAAACTTCAGTCCAGCTAGGAATTGGTCGATGACCCTCTAGAACTTAGTAGGAGCATTCTTTAACCCAAATGGCAAGAACATCCATCAATATAACACATCTTCATTGTGAGGATCAATAGCCCAAAGTGTTATCTTGGACTTATCCTCCTCCCTAATTGGCAAGTGATGATATCTTGCTCAAAGATCTAAAGTGTTGAAGACCTTTGCATGTCCAATCACATCAAAGATCTCCTCCGGTGTAGGCATGGCATATTGATCAGCCCTAGTTTGTTGGTTGATAGGATGGTGTCTTACTTTACCTTTCTCTCTCTGGAAACACACAAGGTGCCTAGCTGTGGAGCCTATAAATCAGAGGTTGTAGATTAACCTATCCCTACTAGTTTGTGCATGTGTAGAACCCAACTAGTAAAACCTTCTGCTCTAGGTTTTGATATTCTTGCTATTGGGTAGGGTGGTAATGGGTAACCTAACATGTCATCATAACACTCACTCCTGGTCTGTTGGTCATCACTTCCAACATTACCAAGGAGAAATACACAACACTCTTAGAAGGAAAGAACCATAGCACAATGCCCGCAGACCAATCCAAACCAACTAGGCGTACAAACAAGCATGCAAGCATGTAGAGGATCCAACCATAAGAAGTCAACAACAACTCTCCATACTTTTGGTGGAAATCAGCTTCAGAGCTCCATGCTATGTCCTCAAGTTGATTTCAGTATGTACTCCAACTTCCCCAATTATGCACTTCAGATTTCAGCCATTCCTAATCCAAGTGTAGAACTTCACAATCTATTGTTGGAGAAAATTCTATGAAACTTAGATAAGTGGCACTTTCTTTGTGTGGCTTCAAACCCAAATGTTATAAAATTTAATGGAAATCTTGTGAGATAAGCTTTCCAATGACATGAAATATGCCTCAATCTGATCATTACAGCTCCCTTGACAAGCTCCCAAACTTGGCCAATTGCTCGTAGGTTTTTACCCTAATTTCAAAATCCCTATTTTAGGGTTTGCTCTTGGTTCCTGGTAATTTTTCTCCAGATCTTTGATTCAGAAGTACAATTGATCCTCAAGAACACTCTAGCAACTTGAAACCCTTAATCATAGTCACAATGTAGGAGAATTGACATCCAATCATGATGGAAGATAAAAATTGCTCTACCAAGCTTATGATAGCATTTGCAATAGAGTTTCTTGCATCAATTTTCACTCTTTATAAACACAAAGTCAACCAAAATTTTTACAGCAGTTGGTTGTGCTTTTGTCTAACCTTATGCAAAGTTCAATTCCCTAATCCAACCTCAAACCCCAAATATGGATCAATTCATGAGTTGGGCTAACTTGTGAGCTCTACAGACCCATGTATGCTTGATCCAAGACCCTGAATTGTCTATTTGAAATATTCAAATGAAATATTTTCATAGAGATGCAAACCCTAACCACCAAAAAGATTAGAAATTTTAACAAGGTGATTTGAACCACAACTTCAAGAATGACCAAATTCCAAACTTGATTAGCATCTCATCTCCAACACCTCACTTTCCAACACCTCACTCTTGAGTGTTGAAAGGGAGAGTATTTGGGACATTCACATCCATGACATCATAATAGAATGAATATTGTCAAATCCCACTCTCTGTTGTATACCACCATAGGTAGAATCACCAAGTTTGGTGAGTTCATCACTTTGTCCATGAATTCTACTCCAAAGTGATAAACTAACAAAACTCTCATTTGCTCACATTGGATATACATAACCTTGATGTGGAATGGATTCAAGAATGGGAAGCTAGGTGTGGGAAATTTTCTTCTTGGTGCATCTATCCCATCTGCTCTCGAAAGCCCTTCCCAAGTCTTCCAATTACTCTATGTTCTCCACCTCAAATTACTCGATTTATGTAGTTCATGCTCTTCCAAGAGGGGTGATCCACTCTCTTGGATTAAAACACTTGCTTTGAAACCATTTTAATACTTTGAGGACAAGAGAAAAGAGAAAATACAAATTTCACACTCAATCCTTCGATGCCCCAAAGGAGCATCTTCTCTTTATTATATAGACAAAGAGGATCTCCTCCAAGGAAGCTCCACCATAGGATTAGGCACATGGATAGGTGACATGTCAGCAAGCTCCACCCTTGGATTACTTGCTTGGATGGGTGACACATAGGTCCTGGTCCTATCTGGTTGGTCAAACAACCTTTGACTAGAGAGAATCTTTTAGGGAATCTTCTTGTAGGAATCTCAAAATCATGTGGGTGAGGTACCGTTGGAAAGCTCTCAACAAGACAAAGCAAGGAGGAGGAAAGGCCAGCCTTCCCTTTATTGGTTGGGGGGTGCACACAGTTTTGAGGCCTAATTCATCCGTTTAGACCTTCAAAATTACCTCCAAAGATTTCAAGCATATTTTGATTCCTACTCTATTAGTAGAATTCTCCTTTTGGTGATACCTCTATTTGATTTATTTAGTCCATCATGGTTTAACATCCTTCCATATGTTATAGAATAGATTCTCACCTTTAAGTCATATGTCTAGCTATTGGTTCTAAGGTTTTCAAGTCTATCTTGATTTTGCCTTATTAGTAGAAGTACTCTTTTGGTGATACTTTTATCTGATCTATTTTTTACATCATGTATAATATTATTCCAGATGTTACCAAACCAAATTTCACATCTAGATCATATGGCTAGCTCTTGATATTACACTTATTTTCTCAAGAGATTTTCCGGCCCATAGGAGACTCATTTTGATTCCATGAGTGCACTTTGACTCTAAACTCTTCTCCTTGAACCTGTGTTTGTCAGCCCTAGCTTTCCTTTTATTGGCACTCAATTTCTTCTCAATTTTAACTTTCATCTTCTCTATCTCTAATCTAACACGTTCAACTTCCATTTTCATCAATTTTGTTTTCTCTTTTCCTTATGTTGGTAGCTTTTAGTTCAGCTAGTCGTAATCTCTCCTTGGATTTTAGAGTAAATGCTTTCAACATGGTGATTTTTGCTAAATCTTGAGATAATGACATACTAAGTAACATCCGGGATACTTTACTTGATGATATTCTACCTTTTCTCCTCTTTGGGTCACATTCTCCTTCTTAGTCAAGTAAAGCACCCTCAGACCCATCCCCTATAGAAGTTAGCAATGGTGGTGTAGCAAAAGGTGAGTCCTCTATTGATACAACAAATTGTGACTCCTCTTTACGTGATCGGATTCCATTATCCATGTAAACACTAGGTATATTTTCCACCTCTTGGATGTTTGGGACAAATTGGGGGCACAAGTCTGAGAGCACTACCTCTGGGAGAGATGGGAATTGAGAGCTCTTGACTGCACCTTCATGGACCTCCTCCATGCCAACCTTGCTCAAATTGGGATTTAAATCTCCCAACTTACCATAGCATGTGGACTAATGTTTGCTCTATTCCCAAACATTGCTTCCATTCTAGCAACATGCGGGCACATTCCATTCAATTTATCTTCTATAGTTCTCAACCTTTTGTTGTATTCCTTCTTTATGAGACCTCCTCCAATAGACTTGTTCTTTAGCTCCTAAGTTTCTTTGTATTATTTCATGTACCTCAACCATTTCTTGTAAAGCTTGTCACTTGTCATAGAAGTAAGAAATCCTTGCCACTCACGTATTAAAAAATGTTCCATGAAACTAAAAGCAATGGATTTTTGAATAGGCTTGTTGCAATTCTCACCATGAATCTGTGCAAAATGCTTGGGGTCCTCCAAATAATCCATATTTGGACATAATGGTGCGTCGCTATGCTGAACCTTGCATCCTCTATTATTTTGCTAGACATGAAAGAAGCCATCCCAACAATTCTCCAAATTTCTGTAATGATTGTTCAAGTTGCAAATCCAAATGTGAGTCTATAGGTCTTGGATTTGCATCCAAAAGTGAACATCCTTCACTTCAACAAGGAACTTGATCTCCCATTGCTAAATTTTTGTTGCCCTTTTGGAGTAAAATTCCTTGATTCCCAATCAGTTTCTTGGTTGCCACAAAGCAGCACGGATCATTTTCCATAACTTGCACTATCCTTTGCCACACCAATCTATGGAAATGAACCACCACATTGATGTGAAACTACAAAACTGCCATTTAGTTGATTTATAGAAGGAGCATTTGCACTTGGGATGATGAATTTGAGTTGAGAATTTGAATAGTCTAGGGCGGTATTTTGGATCCACCAAAAACTTTCAAAAATTCCACTCCAGAACCCACCCACCAAACCATGTGGCCACCCTCTCAAGAAACCATGCCACCTCTTTTGACAATCATTTATTTCAATATGGCATTCCTAAACATCTATAATATAGCACCTGATTCTATAAATGAATGCAACTTGGACGTACCACACTTTATAGTGCGTTCATTTATTACCATCTCATCTTGTTACAGGGTCTGCTAAAAATATTTATGAATATTATTTATCCGGTAGACATCCGTCAAAACTATTTCTAAAACCCCTCGCATATGAATCTATTTTAGACAACTTGCTTCTTTGTCATGAAGGAACCATGTCCTTGTCAAAACTATTTCTAAAACCCCTCGCATATGAATCTATTTTAGACAACTTGCTTCTTTGTCACAAAGGAACCATGCCCTTGTTAGGGAACACGCTGAAGAATGATGTCACCCAAATCACCATCACCCAAATCTCCTAGCCCCCTTTTGCCTTAGGATCATGTTTACACTATTGGCAGATGATACGCGTATGATAACAAAGTGCACGAAAATGTTAGCTCCCAAGAGCATGGATCTGAGTGATTATATTATTGCACCTGATATTATGTAAAATTAAAATTCTGCATGCAAACCATTGACCACCCGAATAATGTCAACTGGTGGGATTATTTTACTATAGAATTAACTCATTAGATTGGAATACGTTGCATTCTAAGTAACTACTTTGCAAGCTCAACGTATATTATGTCATCAAGAAAACCATCCCTTTCTAAATGTGAGGTCAGTTGTCTTGTTCGTTGCAACGAGTAGTTAGAGTTTAGATTGGCTTTGAGATTTAACACTAAAGTGCAGTTTTACATATACTCGTCAATAATTTATGAATTGACTCGTGATCTTTGTCAGCAGCAAACAGAGAAGGTTCATGTCATCAAATTGGTCTACATAGAGGTAGAGAATATTCTGTTCATTAAATGAAATTTTTTTGTTTTGTTCAATGAAAATTGTCAATTTTTTAGCAACAAACTAGAGAGGAAAGTGCTTAACGTCTTGTCTTAACCTGTCTGTCACCGTGAAGCGAGGATTAATATTGTGGTCGAGTCATATTTTGGGGAGCATTTTGGTGGTCAATTGGGTAAGCTTTTGCAGGGAGTAGATAAAATTATTACGTAATGAGGGAAAATAAAACGAAGAATTTCTTGTCAAATTTATCTTTGTTTTGTTTTTAGTGAGCACAACCTATGTCCTCTCGTGCTCTTTTTAGGATGCGCAAGTGTTCATAGAATCATCAAACTTTGTGTTTCTATTGTATACATATCAATATCATATAAACATATTGGACATCCATGTAGAGTAATTATATCACGCAAATATCAATCTTTAATTTAGGGTTGTTTCAATTCTCCACCATTTTAATATCAGACATATTGGAGAAAATCTAGGTAAGAATTCACCTTTCATGTACTATAAGAACTGTCATCTTATTTCAAGAACAAAGACCTGAATTCTCTTAGCATGATTGGAAAACATTGGTATAGTATTGTATCCTATTTGTGCCGAATGAACCTCACGACAAGGCCTATGATACAAGCTGGCTCACAATGATGTTAGAAGTTCATGGAACTCCTACATACAAGCTGCAAAGTGATGAGATTCAGTTTAAAATATGTTATGTGGGATTCCTCTGCCAGATCAAAAGTACACGGCCCGTAACTTTTGGCATGCAAGAAAAGAACCATTTATGACCATTTCACACAATGGTGATTGTTATCCTTTGCCAACCATCACAAAGGATGAGGAATGGCTGTGCAAGCAGATCTATAAAAAGGCAACCCTACCCCATGAGAGTCACTTTTCACTTTTTCAATTTTCCATTCTTCTTGTACAAAAATTGCTTGAACCTTTGTCCAAGATTTGTTGCAAGCATGAGTGCAAAGAGCAAAGGCTGAGGAACATGCAAGTGGATATATAAAAAGTCAACCCCACCCTATGAGATTTACTTTTCACTTTTGCAATTTTCTATTCTTCTTGTGCAAGAAATGCTTGAATCTTTCTCCAAGATTTGTTGCAACATGAGTGCAAGAGTGGAAGAGTGTAGAAGAGTGTAGAAGTTGGTAATTGCAAGATGGCAGACAAAGTGATGGTGGTTAAGATAGAGGCAAAACAATGAAAATCAGATGAAACCATTTTCAAACCTCCCATATTATCCAAATGGGGATCGTGTTGTAGACCTAAGTACTTGAAAAGTAAACATCTAGACTTCTTGTTGTAGAATTGGATTTTTACATACATATTGTTACTAGAAGAAATCCAAAACAACTCATACATGATAGGAAAGTCATTAAGAGCCACCGTTAGTTGGACAAAAGATCACTGACAATGAGTCTTACGAAAAACATGAATGCTATTTGGCCAAATCTACATTGATACACCTCATGGTAGACTAAGTAAGAGTATGAAGGCCAAGAGAGACAATGCATTTTTTGGAGGGAAGTCCACTAATTGGTATAAGATAGAATATCTTAAGGATCATGTCTGATGAGTTGTAATAGAATCAATCATGAAAATTTTCCAATCAAACCAAACCTCATATGTAAACCTTTGCTAATCCATTTTCTTCCAATCCTACACAAAAGGGAACCTATGAGTTGGATGTTTCAAAAATGAGTAAACAAACTTTTGGAAGACATGGAACAAGGAGCAGCCATGATCATAGTGCACTTGATTGTATAGTTCTATATAAGAATGAGCTTTTTGACAAACAAAGAGAAGGAGAAATTGAGCCACATCCACCATTTGGCTTATTTCAATGGACATCTAGATTGGCCAAGGAAATAGCAAAATATCTTGAGACTGACAAGGAGTATGCTTGTGCCAAGAAATGTGTACTTGTCAAAGGATCATATTACACCATCATGATTAGTAAGAAGGTACCCATGAAAAAGGCCAAAACGTTGGTCTCCAAGAAACAAAAGTGAAAATTAGCTTATCAAAGTTTTGTAAAGAGAGGGTGGAAGTGGTGAAGTGTTGTGTGAGCAAACCAGTCCTATAGTGGAGGGACAGTGGACTATAGGATTTAGGGAAGGTGAGTTACCCAGCCCTATGTGTGGCCGACCTTCAATATGGCTCAGGGCTGGTTGGTAGTCTGGACTCCCATAGTTGGGTGTTTCTCTATTAGGGAATAGGAAATCCCAAGAGACACTTACCTTGGAGATGGTTCAATGGTCTACCACTCCCATGAACCCTTTGGCTCTCTATATTATCTCACTCATCCTTTTGCATAACTTATTGATAAGGGAAAAGATTATTGTCTTCCTAGTTAATCAGGACCATAGTGTGACAAGGGACAAGGAGTAACACTCATGAACAAAATTATACTAATTCCAACATTGCCATAAATTCAGTCAGCCAAAAAAATGCAGCAATCATATAAGATTCCCCTTTTTATTGCCTTTCAATGGCTCAGTTATTCTTTACTACCATTCCCGTTACAATGTATGTTTGACATTTACTAGTCACTCTTGTAGTCCCTTATTACTCTATGCCCATAGGGAGAGACCAACCTCATGGACCTTCAATACCAAAAAGAACCACACACTCCTCTCTCTCTTTCTTAAGTATATAGGTTAACCCTAAAATAAATTTTATTCAAGACCTAATTGCCATGCCTGCAGGAGGCAACCACTGTCCTTTATGTTACTTCTTTCCCTACCATTAAATTTTTTTCTAGATGATCCTAATCTAACTTGACAATACCTAGTTCTTAGTTACCCTTTTAATTTGCGACTTCCCACAAATGGGTTCTCGCCTAAGGATTCCCACAAATAGGTTCCCATCTTTTGCTTCACAATATAGCCCTCTCTTAAGACCTTGCACCCCGGGCAAGCTGCTACTTTTTCTTCTTCCCTTTGTTAGTGGGAGCAAAGAATTGGGTAGAAGGTTCTTATGTGTGCTCTCTCTTGGTACCTCTAAAAAAATGGAGTCTCATACATTGATGAAGCCATCTATATAGGCTATCCCTAGGGTCCTTCCAAGTTGACAACCCTACATGCTAGCTTGCTGGACCAAATACATAAAATAGTATTCTTGATCTCATGCTGAAAGGAGTTGAAGGCACTTCACTCCTTCACATCATTCCACCTAGCCAATGATATACTTGGGCTAAGACCTTGCAATATACTACTACATATAAAAATATGAGATCTTTGGAGGTATGCCATTGATCCCAACATCCCTCCAACATATTTATGGTTTCTTGCACTCATATAAGATGATGCCATATGTCTGGCCAATAGTGCAACTTCTTCTTGTAAGAGAAATGTTGATTTTAGTGTGAGCAAGGGATTTCCATGTCTAATTGTTCTTGAAATTTTTCTCTTAATCCTTTGGGAAGGAATCTAATAGGGTGGGTAAGCCCGTTGTCTCCATGTTGGCATAGGTGGCAATGACCAGGGTGGGACCTTTATATCCCACAAACAACAAACACAACAAACACAACAAAATATCCATTGGGATCATTAATCCAGCATGATCTTGGAACTGGATAGAGACATGAGGAATTTAGTCATGTCTAAGAACATAGTGGGATCCTTGTGTATTATAATGGGAAGTACATGACTCCTTACCTTGATTTTCCATTGTGTGTGGTAGGGTATGGGCAGTTCTTTGACTATGAGATTGCTTGATTCTAGGATATTATCCTAGAATCAAGCAAGCTCATAGTCAAACTCCCGGGCAGTCTGATCAACTTGAATCAAATTCCTCCTTGTTGAGGTCTGCATCTTGCACCTTGTCATAACGTTTGAATATGCAAGCGCTTAGGGCCTCATAAGTTAGAGAATATTTGAAGTCCCGACCGCAAGAAGTCCGGACTCACTTCTCCAATGCTTTGAGGGACGTTTCTAACAAGTGAGCAAAGTTGGTGTGAGTCTTCTCTCCCAGTTGGTCAAACACAGATCTCAACTCTTACACAACTCTATTAATGTGCATATTTTGGGAACCAAGATTGCTACTAATAGTAGCATTGTGGGTGCTTTATAATCAAGCATCATTGTGTATACAAGCAATTTCCATGTTTGTTACCCAAGCCAGTTTGATGTATTCCCGTATTAGACATACATGTGGCTTTAGATATACAAGCTTCAGACATACAAGCCCTAGTTAACAAGCTTTAGGTAGTCTATCAAGTACCTCAAGTGAAGTACTGTAGATGCACTGCTATATATCTCAACTCGTGAGGGTTGGCCAAATGGATATCCGCCAATAATATAGCCTCAACTAGCATACACTTGGTTCTCTAGGGTTCCCAAAATTCCACACCTGATCGTCATAGTGAGGTAAATTATTCCATCCTCATAGTTGCTCAAAGGGAGATATGATGGGTGATTGCGGCTCTTATGATCAATAACGCTAGTTCAAACTTGTAGATCTGCTCCAATAACATAAAGAATAATGCCTCTTATTGTAGTTGGTTGAAGGTTGTGAATATTTCCTTTTGCATATCTTGGGCAAGATCAAGTCAAGGAAGGAAAGGATACCAAGCTCATCATTCTTTATCTACCTACAAAATTTTTTCACCACTACCACTTCCAATTGATTTATGTTAATGACTCCCATAGGCCAGACCATCATGAAAAGTGGGAGGGAAATAACCACTATAGGATTATAGCTTGACCCATAATGAGGAGGAACAATCAAGGTTAGCCACTCTTGGAAGTCATGAAGTCACAACTTTTGGTGCTTGCACCCATTGTCGTCGGGAAAATAGCCCACGTGTACCCTTGAGGCTTTTGGTGTGATAAATTTTCTTTTTCTCTTTTAGTTGTTGTAAGGAACATGGATTTATGTCAATATGTCTTGGGTGTGGTTTTATGCTACCTTGCCGTAGGAGATATTTCCTATCTTATTGTGAAGCCCGGGAAAAGTTATGGTATTATTAGCTCAAGGAGTCTTTTAATCTGGCTTGAGCCAAGAAATGATGATGGGTTACACTAGCTCGGGTTTGTTTTACGTTATTGGAGTGAAAGAGTGTTTTCCTTAGTGGAGGAGCAAAAAAAAAAGAGTCTTTTGAGTTGGAAATACTTTGGGAGGCGTTAGAGGAGTTTTGACAATGAAAGGTTTGGGGAATAACAACATGAAAAGTTAGAGGACAGGGAAGGAACTCAGCTCGGGAGGAGACGTTCTTCGGGGAGTACATGACTTGGAGAGAGGAACAGGTTTTGAGGCAGAGGGAGCAGAAGGGAGTTTGCGGGGACAAGAAACCGGAGTGCAGTGGTAGAAGCTGGGGGACTGTTGCAGAGGTAAACAGGTGAGAGAGAAGTATCAAGGTTTTTTTTTGGAGTGATGGGAAAATATCAAAAGAGAGAGTGACATAGAAGAAAAAGGGTTTTGGGGAGGAGAATCGAAGGGTTTAGGAGAAGAAGGCAGAGATTCAGCCAGGAAAGAAGAGAGAGGGTTTAGCCAGGATCTAAAGCAAAAACCAGGAGAAGGATCTTCTGAGAGGACAAGTAGTATCGAAAGGAGAAGAAGAGAAGAAATCGCAAGGGAAAAACAAGGAAGGTATTTGGGAGAACAAAAATCAGCAGAAAGGTTAGCAGGACAGAGGCGTCCTGAAGGGCTTGGCAGGAATAGAAAAATCTCAAAGGGTTTTGGCAGGACAGAAGAGTCGGGAAGGTTTTTCTGTAGGGAAGGGAAAGAAAGAGAAATCCCCAAACGATTTTGGCAGGAATAGAGAAATCTCAAAGGGTTTTGCAGAAAAGAGAAATCCCAAAATGATTTTGGCAGGAACAGAGAAATCTCAAAGGGTTTTGCAGAAAAGAGAAATCGAGAAGGGTGCTTTGTAGGAGAGAGAGGGCTGGGAGAAAGGAAATTTTCGCAGGAAGATGCTAGGGCTTGAGACATCAAGGCAAGGGAGGGTTTTCTTCTCAAGGGAATGGAGCATGGCAGGAGAGAAGTGCTGGGACAGAAGGGAAATTTTCGCAGGAGTACTGTTAGGGTTTGAGAGTGCAAGGCACAATGTTTTTTCTTCTCAAGAGAGTGAAGGACTTTGCAGGAGAGAGAGGGCTGGGAGAAAGAAAATTTTTGCAGGAAGATGCTAGAGCTTGAGACAGCAAGGCAAGGGAGGGTTTCCTTCTCAAAGGACTTTAGCATGTGCATGAGAGAAGTGTGGGGACAGAAGGGAAATTTTCGCAGGAGGATTGTTAGGGCTTGAGAGTGCAAGGCAAAAAGTTTTTTCTTCTCAAGAGAGTGAAGGACTTTGCAGGAGAGAGAGGGCTGGGAGAAAGGAAATTTTTGCAAGAAGATGCTGGAACTTGAGACAACAAGGCAAGGGAGGGTTTTCTTCTCGAAGGAATGGAGCATGAGCAAGAGTTGAAAGCTTGGACAGAGGGCAGATGTATGGAATGTAAGGGCAGGACAGTGAAGGGTTGTGAGTGGTTGAAGGAGGAAATTTTTGCAGGACAGTGAGGGGGTTTTGGTGAGGTGCAAGAAGAAGAAATTTCACAGGAATCTAAAGGCTGGAAAATTGCAAGAGTTGAAAGCTTGGACAGAGGGCAGATGTATGGAATGTAAGGGCAGGACTGTGAAGGGTTGTGAGTGGTTGGAGTAGAAAATTTTAGCAGGTCTGTAGGGGTTTGGGCAGAAGTTGAAGAGAATGAAATTTTGCTGGGAAGCAAGAGGACAGGAGATTCAGGCAGTAGAGAATTTTTGCAGGTCTGAAGGGATTTGGGCAGAAGTTGAAGAGAAATAAATTTTGTAGGGAAGCAAGAGGATAGGAGATTCAGGCAGTAGAGAATTTTCGCAGGTCTGAAGGATTGGCTGCATGAGTTGCATAAGGGAACTCTCACAAAGGTGAGAACAGGACCAAGGAAGGAAGATTTCTGTGGAAAAATATGGATAGAGTGATGAAGGACAAAATTGGAGATGAATTTTCACAGGTCTGAAGGGGATTTGCTGCAGAAGTTGCCGAAGGTGACGATAGGAGTGAATAAGAAAGATTTTTTTTTGGGAAAATGTTGTGAAGAGTGTCTGAACAGGCAGTGATAGGAGCTAGTCAGGAAGAATAGGAGGAGAATTTTGAAGTGGATCAGCTCATCTGGAGCAAGGGCAAGAAAAGATATGAAGTTGGTTGGCCTGTCTGAATGGAGTGAATCTGATCTGCAAAATAAGGCATAGGAGAATGAAGAGGTTCGGAGGGTGAGTTGCCTTGTCTGCTGTCGGACAGAGTATATGTGAAGTGCCGGGCTGAGTTGATGAGCAGTTGCAACCTTAGGGCAGGCATTGTCTTGACTAGAACTATTTGACTTATCCAACCTTGTGAACTTTGTTATTGAAATTCCTATGAATGATGAGTCTTGGAAGCGGATTTGTGTTATGAATTGTGACTAGAGTTGAAGAAAACTCCATTCTAGGAGCTCTCAGTCCGGTCCATGTGAATAGCATAATTAAATGATCTGGGTGTCGGGTTTATGTTTGGTTAGATCACTCAGTTGTTGTTTATTTTATTTATTTTATTAGATCACTTTTATCCCTTCCATTAGATGTTTTCCTAGATGATCCAAATCTAACCCGATAGGGTATTGTTGGTTGTTAATTACCCTTCTAATTAAGGACTTCTTACAAATGGGTTCTTGCCTAAGGCTTCCCATAAATGGTTTCCCATCTTTTTCTCCACAACAAGAGACAAGGGGGAAACAAGGTCATTTTTGATCCAAGAATGAATTCTCCCAAAACAAGAACAAGTAAGGCAGTGATAACTTGTTTACATGCATCTCTTCACTTAGATGCCAACAACAAAACCTCAAAGGAGGCAACAAAAAATGAAGCATTATCGTCACCAATACCTAAAGAAGTAGCAAATGACAAAGAGAAAGCACCAATGGAGGAAGAAAACAATGCTTCCATTGCAATTCTAAAGAAAGTACCTATGCATGTACCTATTTTCCTCTATGAACCTTGCTAGCCTAAGAATTATATGGTGAATATTGAGGACATCATTTTGGATGCACAAATCAATGAGACATGATCATCAAAACAAGTTCCCATAATGCTTGAGTACATGTGAACATGTTGGGAGAAAAGTATTTAAACTGGAATTGAGAGAAATATGGGAAGATAAATTTGGCTATTCTATGGAGAAAATACCATTCATCAATCTGGTCAAGAATAAAAAACACATGAATGATGCCAATTTTATGTGGTTTAGCCAATGTTTGCCTATGCCTACAATTGCACATGATTTTGTTTATACAAGAATTGTTAAAGGCACCAACTTATTTTTAACTTTACAAATATATATTCACTTGCACTTAGAGTCCCTTATCTCATTCTAGAATTTGTGGTCCTAATTGATCATATCTCAACCTTGGATTGCATGGTACCAATTGATGCACATTACTTCACTTAGTCCCACAAGTAGGATCAGTCCTTGCAAAATCCTATAGGAGCCATTCTTGTAAGTACAGTACACATAGGTCTTATAGTCATGCCCGTAAGAACCATTCCTGCAGGTCCTATGCCCGTAGGTCCTGCAGCCATGTAGTCCCATAGACCCGTAGCTCTTATAGCATGCTGGTAATCCCACAACTCTCACAATAGAATCCCATATCTCTTGCATGTGTTGTGCATGTATACATCACTACAAAAAATAAATTGTTGTCAACATCACACATTATAGAAGCACAACTCACACATAAGTCATACATGGACTCTAAAGTGCCACAATAATCAATTTGTTCACACAACTTGAATTACACTCAATCAGATCAGTACTTGATCTATCACTCAATAATTTATCAACAATTGGGCACTAATTACAGTCAAGCCACACCCACTCTAGCTAAGACAATCCAAGTGACTCTAGTTGGCCTCTGTTCACCATAGCCAAAAACTCAAAGGCTCAACATCAAAGAAGTGAGCGTTTTGGAGCTGCACTTTGAAAGTATACCCCTTGGTCTCCAACCCTAATGGTCCCACTAACGGCACATCTAATGGTTTGAATGGTGCAAGTGACAATGGGCCCCACTATGTAGTCAATGCCTCAAATACAAAATCAGACTATTAACAAGTAGTCTATGAGTATTTACCAAAATACTCCTAATTACCAACACTACTACTCCAAAGTCCAAGCAATCTAGGTGCGATACTACAAATGGTATGATAGGTGTTGTGCATGTATACATCATTACACAACATATGTCACTATCAACATCACACACTATAGAAGCACAACTCACACATTAGTCATACATGGACTCTGAAGTGCCACAATTGCTCCCTAGCTAGCGGTTTGGTCCTCCTAACTCTAGATAGCCATTTGCTCCAAGTATATGGTGTACCCTATGGTGGGCAAAAGATCAGGGGGTCAGGTGCTATTGAGCCTCATTTTTAGTTGCTTGTCTACAATCTATACCATACAAAGGATGAAGTAGCTATATGTCAAGTACATCTAAGACATAACCATTGTCCTTGAGGAACCACCACCAAGAGAGGAGTCATACATGCCATATGCCATCCTCTCAAACAACTATCACACACTAACATAGTAGTAGCTCCACCAAAAGAGCCGTATAACATACACCACAAGCAATTGCTTAGTTCTCAAATGACATTGGCATCACTCTTTGAAAGATCTCTGTCCGTTGAGAACATGCACTCATCGATACATTTAGATCATCCAAGTCCAAAACTACAATAAGATCTTGACACACGGTTACAAGTAAATGTGGATCTCATCCATAGAGTAGAAAGTAAGGAGAGAAGGATGCCAAGGAGGCTTGCTAGCTGAATGAATAGCCCATGGCCAACCAAGATAATTGGATATCTCAATCCCAAGTGGCCTCTCTACAAACCATACTTTCATGATCCTCTCTTCACCATTTGAACCACTCTCTTTGCTAAGCCATTTGCCTTAGGGTGATCTTAGGAGGTAGTATGATGATCAATCAAAGCCGTGTCACACAAGACCTGAAACTCCTCCTAGAACTTTATACCTTGATCAGTCAAAACCTTAGCTGGTGCACCAAAGTGATTGAGAACCCAATCTAGGAACGAGTAAGCCATCCCTTCACAAGACTTGTCAAGAAGTGCCACCAACTCAATCTACTTGGAGAAGTAATCCACCATAACCACAACATACCGATGATGTCTCATAGTCAATGGCAAAGGTCCAATGAAGTCCAAACTCCAATGGTAACCCAATCCCATGATAAGTAAGGTGTGTAATTGTGGCATAATAGCATTAAATGATGCTCTAACTTGGTCACAAGCCACACATCTGGCAACAAATGGCAAAACATTGGTCTGCATATCACACCACTAATAATGACTTTGGAGTAAGCTATATGTACACTTTACTCCAAAGTGTATTAGCTCCTCATGAGCATGACAGACCAATTGTGATCTCTAATATGGAAGTGGTACTACTCGCACTCTACCATCCTCCCATACACAAAGAAGGTGTTTGCCCTCTAAACTATTTGGCTCATTGAAGAACATGGTCTCTTTCCTTGGTCCTAATTGTGCCACCAACAACACCAGTGCAAAGATAGTCCATTACTAAGACATCATCATGAATGTCTTGCTGAATTGTACCAATATCTCCACTCTTTGGATATGTGACATCAATAACTCGTCCTGTATGTGTTGAGAGAGATACCACCAAAGCCTCAAAAAATATACCTAGAAAGGCATGTGCATGCCAACCTAGCACCATGTCCTCATCTGTCTCACCATGCCAATGTGTTGTGGTCTGAATCTTGCTGGCAGGGACATAGGTTTCTACTCAACCCATCTGCATCATGGTTCACCACTCCAAGTCTGTGAATAACCATGAAATCATATTCTTGTAAAATCATAGCACATTGTGCAAGCTTCCTTGAAAGCTTGTCAGACTTCATGAACCACTTTAGTGGCTAATGATCAATGATGAGAGTAAAAGGGTTACCAAATAGGTAACATCAGAAATGTGCTACTACCCATACTGTTGCAAAGCACTCTCCCTCATATGAACTATACTTTGCCTTTGCTGAATTGTTAGAGCGACTAGCATAGGCCACCACAAACTCCTTCCCCTCATCATCATGTTGGGTGAGCACTACTCCAAGCCCCAACATACTTTAATGAGTATGAACCTGAAATGGTCATCCTTTGATTGGTCTCCTCAAAATAGGAGTAGATATCAACTTCTCCTTGAACTCTATAAATGCTCTCTCTTGCTCATCTCCCCAACACCACTCCTATGTAAGCTTGGTCAGCTTGATCAAGGCCTTGGCAATGGCACTAAAACCTCTAACATAGTGGTGATAGAAGTTTACCAACCCAAGGATGCTTGGACTCTACTCACATCCATATGCCAACGAATATGTGCAATAGCCTCTAGCTTGGTTTGTTGAACACCAAGTTCTCCAAGGTGGATAGTGTGACCCAAATACTCCACCTGCTCATGGAAGAACCTATACTTCCTAAGATGTTATTTGAGTCCATGAGATCTCACCCTCTCAAACAACTCCAACAATTGTCTCTCATGCTCCTCCATTGTAGTGTTATAGACCAAAATGTACCAAGCAAAATTCAATTGAGCTAGGATCCTATCCATAACCCTTTGGAACTCGTTAGAAGTGTTCTTTAACCCAAATGGTAAGAACCTCCACTTATAACACATCCTTACTGGGAGAATCAATAGCCCAAAACTTTATCTTGGATTATCCTCCTCCTTGATTGGCAACTAATGATATCTTGCTTGAAGATTATGACAACTCAACAAGTATCACTTTTGGGTAATCAGGCAAATAAAGATTGTTCCCACAGAGACACAAATTAGAAATGTTCAAATACAAAGACAAATGGTAACAAGTAGTTCTTCTTGGTTGCATCTTTAATCTCTCAAGTAGAAACCATACCCAAAAGAGAGTAACAAGCATTGATCACAGTCTTGTCACAAATTGACACTCACTAATTACAACTCCATCAAATTCTATCCAAAGAAATCTTGATTGTGATGATTCAGATCCTTCCAAGGATGGCTACTTCACTGCAAAACAACTTCACCTTAGAATTATGTTCCACCCCTCCATTAGAAGCACAACTTTCGTGATCAAAATTGCTTCACATCAACTCAACGTTGCACTCACAAATGCAAAATACTACCAATACTACAATTCCTCTCGGATTTATCAAGGCATTGCTCCGATTGCATTTCACTCAGGATCAAACACACAAAATGAAGGTCAAGGCTATGGAATCCAACATCCAACAAGCATACTTCATATTTCTCTCAACACTCACAAGCACACACAAAAAATTGATACTTGGAATTAAGCTCAAGTGACAAGCACTGCTTCACAACCCTTTGCTTTATCTATCTTAAAAAATGATGAATACTAAACAACAAAACACTACGAATGCCTCCTTTAAATAGTGGAGCAATCAACAGTTGCCAACAACTATATCGTTCTACAACAACTCTACAAACCTACAGATCCAAAATGATAATGCACATTTTCATATTTTCCTCTTCCTATCTCAAAACTAGTCCTAATCCAATCCAATATCTACTTCTTCTTTGGCATCCAACCTTGATGATCCTCCGATTACTTCTCCTTCTTTGGGTCTATCTAATTCTACTAAGTCCTTTGCTATCTCTACTACTTCTTGACTGCAAACTACAATTGCACTCATTGGTAATCTATCTACCTCTTTATCTTCTGACCCACTCTTCTTTAATGTCTTAGGTGGCAACTCCAAAGACACTTGCACTCATACTTCTACAACTTTGGTCTTCTTCTCCTCCTTCACACTACTCCTAAGTCTCTCTAATTCTAAGTTCACTAAATCTAATCTGAGACTTACATTATCTCCTACTTCAGTTATCTTCCTATCTACTTGCTCTCTAAACCAAATCAATAGAGTATTTATCTCAATGTCTTTCACTGGCCTTCCTTCACATTTCTTGCACTTCAAGTCAATTCACTATAACTATTTTCTATTTTAATTCCATCTTATCGTCAATCTGAACTGAAATTGAAGTCAAGGGTATTCTACATATCTTCTTTCTCTACTCTAACTTCCTTTGGTACCTCTAGCAATACGCTTGAAGTCACCTCCATTGCACATCAAGGTCCAACTACCTCCGATCTGTTCACCTTCATCTTGAAGCAAAGAAGTTCTAACCCAAAGTCTATACACCTGAAGTCATATAAGTCCAAAGTCGTGTATACCCAAAGATCATAGACCCAAAGACACCAACCTGAAGTCCTTCAACTACTTTATACATCTACTACAAAACCTTCAAATGCTTTTAACTTCTGGTCTAGACCTCCAAACTCAACAATTTTAGTTGCGACAAAAAGCCATGAACTGTGAGCCGGCCTGTCTCTCACTCAGGATGAACCTCTGATGGCTATTATGGTAGCGCACCATGGACTAAGAAGGCAAGGAACCCCAACTTCATCATACTCCTCCAAGGCTAACACTCCAAGACTCAAGACATTGCTCACTAGAGAACTCAATGAGAGAGAGATAGTTGCAAATGAAAGGATGATGAGTACCTCCTCACCCCTTGTTTATATACTTGTGAAATAGTTACGTACCAAAGTTACTAATTACCATAGTAACTCAAGTTACTAGACTAAAAGTCAAGTAAAGTCAAAAAGTAGAAAGGAATATCCATTCACATGGGCATATTCTCCTAAGCATGTGGTCTTATCTTGACCCAACCACTAAGTCAAGGATTCCTTCACATGGGCTATCCTTGGACTAAAGAAGAATCCAAAACAAAAGGCTTGCGGGCCCAAGAGTTCTCAACTCTTTCCTCAAAGCCAAACACCTAGGAATAATACCAAGTCAACACACTAAAATCCAAAATAGTGGTGCTCATCTTTTCTACTTCCTCTAAAGTAAGGTCGCATCTATCTTAGCTATGACTAACTTTAGCTAACCATGACTAATATAGAACCATCCTTTATCTCTATATAAATAATATCTCTTAAGTACTTGAAATACCAAGCTAAATATCACAATACCACACACATGCACAAATGGGTGTTACAGAACATTATGCTTCCAACTAGATATAGCATGCACAATTTGGACATGTTGTCAATGAGATATGGCCCCATAAGAACCCTGACTGCAACTTCTATTCCTCCTTCAGTCCGCTCTGAGTCCTTCTTGCTCTAACACAAAGTAGACTTCCTTGGATTGGACCTAAAGACTCAATTCTTCTTCTTTTGTCTCCATTTGGGTTCAATTCGGCCTTGATTGTACATTTCTTTGGCAAAATATAACAAAAACAAAAATTATGGATACCACAAAGATCCAAAGTATTGAAGACCTTTGCATACCCAATTGCATTAAAGATCTATTCCAATGTAGGCTTGGCATACCAATCAGCTCTAGCTTGTTGGTTGATAGGGAGGTAATCTACACACATTAGCCAATTTGTGTAGTTACCATGCACGTCTTTCTTGGTTGGCATCATTGTGCTGGTGCATACTCTCCATGTGAAATCTTTACCAAACCAACCTCAAAAGGTCTATACTCCTTCTTTGAATCAATACTCTCTCCATGTCACTACATCGACTGGGATGTCAAAAAATTGGTGTATCACTAGTTAGCTCAATCCAAATACTATGTCCTTTCAAAGCATCCAAATCCTTCATATTGAAAGCAAAACAACTCGTGTAGCTCCTCAAGAACCTCCAAACTCTCTTTCTTTCCCTATTGTAAGCTTGAGTTCTAGATCTGGCTTGCAAGTGTAAGAATATGGAGTTTAGTGACAAAGTTAGTAGGGCTAATGAAGTAGCAAATAAGACAAATTAGCCTAGAATATTCCATAAGTATCTAGAAAGCTTCTTGGGAAGCTTCCCGGTTAGTTTAACTTGCACCCCAAGTAGGTAATTTCTAGAAGGAAGCTTCTAAAAGCTTCCAACTAGCTTAGCTTGCATGCCAAGGAAGCAACTTCTAGAAAGAAGCTTCTTGAGAAGCTTCCTAGTTAACTTGGCTTGCACTCCAAGAAAGTGGCTCAAGGAAGCTTCTTGAGAAGCTTCTCAAGGGCCTTGTATGCTCCTTATAAATACAAGAGCCAAAGCTCATGCTAGGCATTTGGAGTTTTCCCTCATTCAAGTGTCCCAATGTGAGCTTCTATTCTCCTATTTCTCTCCTTGATCTCGGTCTTTTACATTGGCATTAGAGCAGGAATGGGATGGATGGAATTGATGGACCACCAAATCCACTTCCGCCAAACCATTGGAATTTTTGTGTCTAGGTACTACCCAAGCATCGGTTCACATAATTCATCACCTCACTTTGGGCAGAATTTTCTACATATGATCACCTTGTTTGAGGAACCCTTGATACATCCAATTGTAACTTATGGAGAACGGTGGATGTGCTACATCTATGTGTTAATAAATTAGATATTTGGGAGTAGTGGGATAAAGAAGTAGCCATGGTGGCAGTATAGGATGTTATTATTGCTATTCAATAACAAATCGAACACCTTACTTGATTGTTGGATGAATGAGCACAACAAAAACAAGAACACATAAAGAGAGTACTAGTTCGAGATGGAGAAGATCAAATCCAATTTCCAAAACCCAAGGTGTTTGAAGGCAAGAAATTTTTGGGCATAGTGGAGAATTTTGTGTTTGATTGCAAATGTTACTTTGAAGCTACCAATCTTCAAGATGAACAGAAATAAACTCTTTAGGTCTCTAGCCAATTGGATGGTGTGGCAAAACTTTGGTGGCAATTCTGAGTGGAGCAAGTTGAATGACAAATTGTTGCACCAATCTTAACATGAGCAGAATTCAAGGATGCAATACTTGGTCAATTTCAAACTATAAATACCACTCAAGCCGCACAAGATAAATTGGCGGAGTTGAAGCAAATTGGCTTTGTAAGGAGCTACATCATGCAATTCTAGAACATCATCATGCAAATTCCAAATATACAAGAAGGTGAAGTTATGGATCAATTTGTGAGGGGCTTGAAGTCACAAACCAAATTGAAGGTGACCATGCAGGAACCACAAAACATTGAAGAAGCCATGCAATTGGCTAAGCACTTTGATTCCTTGGTTGCAACAACTTGGTCTTGACCTTGACCTACACAAAGCCTACCAATACACTACGCATAAGTGGAGGAACCGGCACCAATGGAGATTGATGCTATCCAATGGAGAGCACTTGGTATAGCGGATAGAGAGAGATTGCAACAAAATGGTAATTGTTTTTATTATTGCCACATTGGACATTGCATTGCTGAATGTCCACTTAAGAATGTGCGGATAGAGTTATCAAGATGGAGTTTGTGGAGCGGAATGATTAGAGAAACAAGGAATCCCAATAGGAGATTTTGAGCTACTTATTGAGAACTTGATTAGTTCCAATGGGGTTGAAGGCTTGACCTATGCAAGTTTGCTTCACTTGCAAGGTACAATATCTAATCAAGGTTGTATGATTTTGGTTGATTTTGGAAGTTTAGAGAATTGCATGTCTATGCAAGTAGCAAAAGAATTGGGTATTCTTATCAAGCTTGTAATTGGAAGTAGATTGATGATGGCGGATGGTAGAAAGGGTTCTGCATTCCATACCTCGCATCCTATTACCTTCAAGATTGGGAAGGAGTATTTGGAATGTATGAGGTTTGTAGTGGCACCTATACACTATGATCTCATTCTAGGACTACCTTGGCTTCAATGTCATGAGGTTCAATTTGATTGGAACAGATGACAAATTCAAGACAACACCAAGGTAGAAGTTTTTGATTAGGTTGTCTGGCATCTTTGAGTAAGACACCTCAAAAATGTTAGTCCTAGGATGAGAAGTTTATTAAGAAGGTAGCAATAGAGCAAGCTTTGAAGAAAGATGAGTCCCTAGATGGGAAGTTTGTTAGTGAAGCAGCCATAGAGCAAGCTTTGGAGGAGAATAAGTCTTTTTTTGCGGTGTGAATCAAGCCGATTGCACAAGGACAATCTGAGGAGAGCCAAGAGCCTCATGAAGCAATGGTTGATTAGATACTTTAGGAGTTTTTGGATCTGTTTTTGGAGATCTGCCAAAGGGATTACCCTCCAATCATGGTATGCTCTTCAAGATTAAGTTATTTTCAAAGAGTACTCCAATGAGTAGACCAATCTATCGGCTCTCACCAAAGGAGTTGGAGGAGTTGTGAACAACACTTATGGAGTTGTTGGAGAAGGATTTCATACAACATAATACCTCTCCTTGGAAAGCACCGGTACTATTCATTTTGAAGAAGGATGGAGGACTTTGTTTTTGTATTGATTACCGTGGTCTCAATAAGAAGATAGTGAAGAATGCATATCCCTTGCCTTGGATCGATGACTTGCTTGATCAATTGAGTAGAGCACAATACTTTCCAAGTTGATATTCCCAATGGCTATTGGTAAATTCCCATTGATAGGGAGGATGTGCAAAAGATTACCTTTTGCACAAGGTATTGGCATTTTGAATGGAGAGTCTTATGTTTTGGGCTCACTAATGCTCTAGCAGTCTTCATGGATCATATGCATCGGGTGTTGGATGGACTATTAGATCAGTACGTGATGGTATTCTTGGATGATATCTTAATCTATAGCAAGACAAAGGTAGAACATGTGAATCATGTGCAAGAAGTCATATGACAACTACTACAATGGAAATTTTAGTGCACAAAGTCAAAGTGTGCCTTTTGGTAGAAGGAGGTTATCTTCTTGGGTCACAAGATCTCATCAGAGAGGATCAAGATGGAAGAAGAAAAAATCAAGGCCATTACTTATTGGCCTACTCCAAAGGATGCTACAAAAGTACGGCATTCAATGGATTGGCCAGTTTTTACCGATGGTTCATCCACTATTATGCTCATGTGCACCATTGATCAACCTCTTGGAGAAGAACTTGAGCTTCTAGTGGACTACCAAGCATGAAGAATCATTCCAGAAGTTGAAACATATGGTGTCTTCAAGACCCATTCTTCAACCATATGATCCTAAACTACCTTGTGTAGTTGATTTTGATACTTCTAACCTTGCAATTGGAGCCATGTTGCAACAAGAATTCCCAAATGGATTACATCCCATTGCTTTTGTGTCTCGCCGACTAAATACAGCTGAAATAAATTACTCTGCTCAAGATTAGGAACAACTTGCAATGATGTATGCCACCAAGGTATGGAGGCATTATCTCTTGGGGAAACAAGTGATCATGCAAACTGATCACAAACCATTGTTGTAGACCTTCCACTTTGAACACATGAAGAGTTGACATCATTGATGTGAGGAGCAACTCCAATTGTTTGACATCAAACTTGAGTACAAACCAAGTTAGTTCCATGTCATCCCTTATGCTCTATCATGATGACTCCAATTGTTTGACATATGTGATAACCTGGCAAATATCACTTTTGCAGTAATCAGGTAAGTAAAGTTTGTTCCCATAGAGATACGAGTCAGAAATGTCCAAATACAAAGCAAAGAAAAAAGGCGACCGATTAGGAAAAATGAAGGATTAGAAGACCCCATCAAGCTGATAATACAATATACAATACAAAGCAAATAGTAACAATATATTTCTTCTTGAGTTCTTCTTTAATCTCTTAGGTAGAAACCACACCCAGAAGAGAGTAACAAGCACTGATTCTCAGTCTTGTCATGAATTCACACTACTAAATCATAACACCTTCAATTATTTCCAAACAATCTTGATTGTGATGATTCAAGCTTTCTCGAAAATGGCACTTCACTGCAAAATGACTTAGACTTAGAATTGTGTTCCACCCCTCTATTGAAGGCACAACTTCCTCGACCAAAACTGCTTCACATCAACTTTGCACTCCACTCACAAATGCAAAATACTACCAACACTACAATTCCTCTTGGATCTGTCAAGGCATTGCTTTGATTGCACTTCACTCAGGATCAAACACACAGAATGAAGATCAAGGCTGCGGAATCCAACATCCAACAAGCACATTGACTTGCACTTTGAATTTCTCCACACACTTACAATTACAAACACAAAGTTGAGACTCAAAATCAAGCTCAAGTGATGAGCACTGCTCCACAACACTTTGCTTTATCTATTCTCAGAATTATGAGCATTGAATAACATAATCCTATGAATGCGACTCTTAAATAATGAAGCAATTGACAGTTATCTTCCTAATGCACCTCTTCCTAACAACTTTACAAACCTACAGATCCAAAATGATAATGCACCTCTTCATATCTGCCTCTTCAAATCTCAAGTCTGTTTCTAATCCGATCCGATGTCTACTTCGTCTTTGGCTTTCAAACCCAAACCTGAAGTAACTTTGCTCACTACTACTCTATCCTTGGGTTTCATAACTCCTACATCCTCTACTAAATCTAACAATTCTCTTTCCTGATCTGAAATTTCACTAGTGGGTAATCTATCTAACTCCTTATCTCCCGACCCACTCTTCTCTAATGTCTCCAATGGTAACTCCAAAGACATTTGCACTCCTACTTCATCTACTTTGGGTTTTGCTCTAACATCTTTCTGAAGTTTATCTATCTCTAATTTCACTAAGTCTAATCTAATTGTGATATCGTCTTCTACTTCCAATATCTTCCTATCTACATGAGTTTTGAGATTGATCAACAATACATTCAAGTTTTTGTCCTTCTCATGTCTCCTCCTCATCTCCTGCACCAATAACTTCAACTCGTGCAGCCTTGTTTCTTCAATATGCACACTGGCCTCTGTACTCAGCATTGCATTCATCCTGATTATGATCTCCTTCAATGGCTCCAATCTCATTTTCCTCTCCCTTTCCCGATCTGCAAGCCAATCTTCTTGGTACATTGCCAATTCCGCCTCAAACTCAGCTTTCACAACCTCCTTCTCCTTCTCCTTCTGTACAATCTTCTCCTTCTAATTGCAAAGTAATTCCCTCAACCTTTCTTCTTCTCTATATCGCACTGTCAACTCTTGTTGCCACAACTGCTTCTTCTCTTCTACATTCTCCATCACCCTATCAAGCTCTTGTTCCTTCTCGGCTATTCTTGCCATAGCATGGATAATCTCTAATCTCGAATCAGCAAACTGTTGCTTCAAGATCTTATTCTCAACTACTTGTCTCTCCCTTGCTATGTCACTCTGCTTTACGAGTTCCTCTCAATTCCTTGCTTCTCTCCTCAAGTTCTCAATTATTTGATTTTGTACTATTGCCTCTACTTGTAGTACTTCCCTTTCCTCCTCACCTCGGATTATACTCTTCTTCAATTCCGAGTTCTCTTCTTCCAAGCGAGCTAACACTTGCAATGCAGTCTTCACCTCCAGACACTTTGACTGCATTTCCTTCTTCTTGTGTTCCAATTTCACCAACAAAGGACACACAAACTCCCGTAGGTACTCCACTCCTTCACTCATAGCTACCTCGACTTACGGAGTGATCTCCTTCTTCACCTCTTCTTCTCTTGATACTCGCCTTCTTCGCTGTAGTTGTTGTATCTAAACAGATGCTTCACTTCCCAAACTTGCATTCTGCTCTTCTCTTACCTTGCTCAGACCCATCAAGACATCTACTCTCAATTATCTTGGTCATGAATCCTGGAAAGCTCACATTCCAATTCCACGCTAAGAATGTGATCCGAAGTCGGCTCAAGACTTCAATTCTTGCAATCATATCTAACCTCCAAATTGCATGATTTCTCACTGCAAATTTGGAATTCTTCTTTCCTCCTCCCATCTTTCTTTCTTCCTCATTGTCTCTTGGATTAGCTCTCTTGAATTCTCCTTGACACACCAACGCGTCTTCAACTCTACTTTCCTTCCCACAATCTCCTGCAGGACGACTCCTCAACGGCAAAGGAAAATTACTTGTCATTGCTTTGTCTTTAGCCTGATTTTTATAGAGTCACGCCTTCTTTGTCTCTCTTCAATTTGAGTTTCTATCAAGAAATCACACCTCTTGCATGCTCTTGTCACTGTCAAGTGTCCTTCACGCGTATGACCGCTGGTTTTTGAACGGTCCCTTCTTGAATTTCTTGCCCCAAAGGAAAGTTGTTACACTGTACTCACCTCGGGTTGAGCACCCGATATGAAGACTTCTTACTCCGGGTTGTATGTTGACAAGCCAATCCCGAGTACTTCACCTTATGACCCAAAGCCACGTTACCTCGGGTTTCATCCTGAAGACTCTTTTCTTTGCCTTCCTTGGCGATACAGGCGCAATCCAACTTCTCTATACACTTCTCAGACCGTGATCCTTGCTTCACTAGAAAGTTTTGGCAAGCACTCTCTAGATACTTGGCACCAAGCTTGCTTTGTCCATAGCCTATCATCCTCAAATTGATGGACAAATTGAATGTACAAATTGCACCTTGGAAGATATGCGTACCTTTGTCAACATTCACCATACCAATTGGGATGAATGTCTTGCAATTGCAGAGTTTGCATATAACAATTCTAAACAAGCAAGCATTGGATTCTCTCCTTTCTTTCTCAATCTTGGCCAAGATCCACTTGTTCCAAATTCCCTTCTTGCTCCACCCTTGTCTCATGTCCCTCATACTTCCACCGTCTTGACCACCATCTTCCAATCCCTCCAACAAGCCAAATCTCATCTCCTTGTTGCTCAAAATTGGTAGAAATAATATAAAGATCACCATCACCGTGATCTTAGCTTTCAAGTTGGTGGTAAGGTCATGCTCTCATCCAATAACCTCCCTCTCCCACTTGATACCCAAGTTTGTAAACTTGCCCCTAATTGGATAGGACCCTTCAATATCACCCAAATTATCCCTCTTGTTGCTTATTGACTTGCTTTCCCTTGGCATATGCCCATCTATCTTGTCTTTCATGTTTCCAAGTTGAAACCCTTTGTTCCTAACCTCTCTTCTTTTTCCTCTTGAGTCCAACCTCCCCCTCCTCCTATCCCTATCAATGATTATGAAGAGTACAAAGTTGATCGTATCCTTGCACGTCACCATATTCAACAAGGCCATTGACAACATATGGAGTACAAGGTCCTTTGGAAAGGGTATCCCATTCATGATGCCACATGGGAACCTCTTTCTCATCTCCAAAATTTACAACTGGCCATCTAGGAGTTTGAAGCTTCATTGGCGACGAGGACGTCACCAACTAGCGGTGGGGGAATATGTAACAATATGGAGTTTAGCAACAAAGTTAGTAGAGCTAAAAAAGTAGCAAATAAGACAAATTAGCCAAGAATATTTCAGAAGTATCTAGGAAGCTTCTTGGAAAGCATCCCGGCTAGCTTAACTGCATCCCATCCCAATAGGTAACTTCTAGAAGCTCCCAACTAGCTTAGCTTGCACGCCAAGTAAGTGGCTTCTAGAAGGAAGGTTCTTGCAAAACTTCCTAGTTAACTTGGCTTGCATGCCAAGAAAGCGGCTTAAGGAAACTTCTTGAGAAGCTTCTCAAGAGCCTTGTATGCTCCCTATAAATACAAGAGCCAAAGCTCATGCTAGGTAGTTGGATTTTTTCCTCATTCAAGTGTCCCAATGTGAACTTCCATTCTCCTATTTCTCTCCTTGGTCTCGGTCTTCTACACCAAGTATCTTCTGTAACTATTGTAGGAGTAGAAGATGTACTGATTGGCTGCTACACTGGGCCCTTGGGAGTAGTAGTGTTATACCTCCAACCACTAGAGGTCCCAACCTCTGTGTGAAAAACTCTCTTTGATCTGGCTGCAAGCTCCATACATCCTCTAGCCACATCCCAAGTAGACCAAGAGTGTAATCCAAGTAGACCACGCTCACTTGGATGGACTCTAAGTAGTCCACTCCAAGTAGACCACCAAGTAGACCACCAAATAGCCACTAGCTGTGTTGTAAGAATACCTTGTCCACTCGGTCCATCACCTCCAGCATGTGCCTGAATTGTCTCAATAGGCATAGAGCTCACAAGTGTCCAAGTGGTGATGCCTATCAAGCGCATCCTATGCTGCCCTAACAAGCCAAGGCTCATAATCTAGGTCAAACAGTTCAGGTCCATAGCCTGACCTAACACCTAATGTCTGAATGTCTCTAACACTCATGGGATAGCGGTAATATTGGTGCAAAAACCCATCACTTGCTCTCTCTCATCAGAATCAAGCTCCACCAAGTGTTGTAATTGTGAGTCCCAAACAAGTCCAAGACCTCTTTCTTGAAAAGCATGGGAGTCTAAGATACTCATAAATGTGGAGCTCAGGGTTATCCAAATAGCCTCACCATTGCCATAGGTGACCTATTAGCCATTATCACCATCTAACACTAACGCCCAACATCCAAGATCTCATCAACAGTAAGGTGGTCTAATCATTGAATCCCATAATAAGTGCACTATAGAACCTCTCTAAGTAGGACATTTGTCTACCAAAGATGAAGATTATGAGCCCATGATTGTGCTCTAGCTGCATCTAACAACATGGCAAGTCCCATCCAAGAATGGACCTGATGTGTACTTGCCACCACCCGCATGCGAGAATCACCCATCAAAGGGACATTCTCCAAAATGTAAGGTGGAGAAACAACTTGATGAACATGAAGATGTTGTAGTATATGTAACATCTCCTAAAATACACCAGAATGGGAATCTTGAAGACCCAAACCTTAGCTAGCACATGTATGTCCCTAACATGGCCATCCAAAACTCACCAAATGAATAGGACTATATCTCTCCAAATTTTGCACCCCCAACAAGGAAATGTCTATTGGTAGGGTCTTTTGGTACCCTTGATTGTTGACATTGGTAATAACTCAAGATACCAATAGGCCAAGTGTGCCACATGACGTAGAGAGACTCACCTAGCAGTCTCATCTCTCACCACATACAAGTACCTCTATACTTGTATACTTGCCTATAGTACTGCAACTAGTCCAATGTTAATCCCACCAAACAACTCCAATAGACATACTTCCTCTATTGGATACTGCCAAGCAATGAGTATGGTATCCAAAGGTGTCAAGGTAAATGACTTTGGAGGCTCATCCTCACATTGGTCTCCTGGTGGTACAAAGGCTCCACTCCAAACCTTTTGCACAATTGATCTGCATGTTGTTGCAATACCTCCTCTGAACTCCACAAAGGAACATCTAAGGTGGATGGAACAATCCTACTTGTACTCCAAATCCGATTGATCTCTTTTGGTATTAGAGTATCCTCTACATGGGTGTTTCACTCCAACGAGTCACTTGGCCAAGAAACAAAACCATTGAAAGTTGAAATTGATGTTGTTATGGTCCTTGACTATAGTGAGCCAAGACTACCACTACTAAAGCGTATTGGTAGGCAACATACACATCCCTTGCCTGACTACCAATCTGGTCTATGGGAGGTTGTCTCCTCCCAATAGTCAATACTAAAACCCATGGGGTATAACAACACTCTCCCAACTAACAATCATATGACTCAACTACGGTTGCAATGGCTTAAGCTCTCACCATAAAGCTATCAATCAAATGACCATGCTGAATCTAAAAAACAAGCTCTCCATATCTGATGTACTATATAGAACTACCCCTAGAGATGTTTGGATCTGAAGTGGACACCTCTACACAACAGTCTTCTGTAACTCCAAATTAACAATTGCAACCTTCTCCAACATAAAGGGGTGCACACTAGAGTCTAGTAAGACCCATTGTGGTGTATAGACCTTCCTTGAAGGTCCCACCAAATAAAAACCCCCCCTTTGGTTATCCAATAGGACAACTTTAGGTGTAAATTCTGCTTGCTTAAAGGTCGGTCTAGTTGGTATCTCTTCCAATCTAGTTGTTATTGCTTGCCTTAAACCATTGGTTGTTGAGCAGATCCCATGCTCCTCAACCAAGTCAACTCCACTATCAACTACCTTTGCTCTAGTAATAGGAACCACATCATCCCTATTATCACAAAGCGTGGTAGCCAACCAAAACACTAGGGCTAGGTCAACTCCCAATGTAAACATATCATTGGCAGAGAATAATGGAAAGTGCATACTCAACTAAACCACCTCCAACATCAAGCTAGACTTAATCAATGTAGTAGCAAGTGGTTGACAAGTAGGTGGTCTATCATGCACCATATCACCACCTACTACACTTACACTAGGACATTTAGGAGCCATAAATGTTGTTTGTAGTGCCTCAGAGAGTGTAACAGATTGGAGAAGTCTGACTTATCTACCAGCCTCTCCTCTTAGTAGGTCCAACTCCATTGATGCTCCTCTAGGCTTTGGAGCATGTACTGCACTCCTAGTTACAACAGCAGATGCATCTACCTATGCTACTCTGCACATGAAGTCCAAGATATCTCTATCACTAGCATATGAAGTGGAAGCCTCAGCACCTGAATCTGATCTCCTCTGAACTATGGCCATGCTTGCCAATCTTTGCTCCAAGTGCTCAATGCAAGTAGCCATGGCTATGTAAGAAGTAAAGGCAAGTACTGCACCTCTACCAGGTGTGAATCCTCTACCACCTCATCCTCCATGACATGGAGCTCCTCTACTACTTGCCATAGTAGCCCTACCACTCTATAACTTTGGGCGTAGGTCAAAGCATCAGTCATTAGTGTGACTTAATATGTGGCAATGCTCACACTGAGTCTATGCTAGTTGTGATGCACCAAAGGTATCAAGTCCACTTGAGTGCACTCTCTCTTGTGGTGAGGTCCATTACAAGTCCAACAAAGCAACACCACCACTCATTGGTTGCTTCTAAAAAAAATTATGAAGGTAAGGGTCTAGCTACACTAGGCACTCCACTCACTCCATATGATCTAGGTTGTATACCTTATCCTCAAAAATTGAAATGGCATGGTGCACTCTATTGCAATATGGAAAAAGTAACAATTGTGGATGAGGTCTCCTTACCAAATCTGTCACTACTCTCTTCTCCACCATGTTGAGCTCAATACACTCAGCCAAACCAAAGACCATTGTCAAAGTAGGCAAAGTAGCCTATAAGAACATAACATCATGGACTCTTTGGGCCTTAATAACTCCGTAAGCAAAATTGATCAACATCTCATGCAATTGTATGCATACACTTGCATAGGCTCTCTCTAGCCCTTGATTGGAATTCTTGCAAGCTCCTTAGCTTGTAGTACGCAGTCCCTGGTAGTTCTGCCCCAAACAATAGAAGAAATCTACCATGGAGTTAAACCCCCAACACTACACCACCTCCTATAATAGTAGCTCCACTTGTAGTAGCACCATCTCCAAGAGATCTACCAATGCTACTAGAGCTCAAACTTGTAGGTATTGCTAATCTACCCCTAGAAATTGAGCCTAAAGTGATAGAGACATAGTTTGAAGACCAATGCTCTCTCCATAGCTCAATCCCCTTCAAGTGATCTCTCCTAAACTCATGGTAATTGTCTATCAATGGACAGTCTAAGTGCTAAATAACTCCTTCCATGCCATGAAGGGTGTGAACAAAGTCAAGTTCAGCATCTGCTGCAAATCACACCACCTATTCAACTCCTAGATGAAGTCATCCAACTCAAGAATATCCACTATACCAAAGTAATGCCTAGGCCTTTGGAGACCCCATAAATCTAGTCCATGTCCCACAACAATGGTGCAAAAACACCAAGTGCACTCTCAATTGAATTAGCTTTTGTGTCAAACTCCAACTTAGAGTCAATCTACTCCCTTATTGGGACCAAAGATATAGGTTGATATTGAGTGTCACTCCAAGTAAACCCATTGTATACTAAAATTTTATCTCCTCAAGAATCCCCAAAGAACTTTGTCATGACAAAGTAACTAGAAATTACAACCTGCAACCGGAACCACCATAAGTACCCCACCAAAAATCACCACCAAGTGCCAACACCACCAATTGAATATCACTAACTAATATAGCTCTAACAACGACAACTACACTATGAGAAAGGGAAACCCAGAACCCGCCATCACAACACGTACTCTCATGGTCTGTAAGTCATCACTTCTTGCTTTGCCAAAGAGAAATATAGGTAGTCTGATTGGTCATCACTCCGGCCTCACTATTGACAACACACTAGAGCACCAATGCTCTAAAGTTAGGGCACCTCACACAAACATGATCCATAAACAAGAAGCAAAGAATAGAAGGGGTCCAATTACATATCTAAATGAAAGCCTTCCATCTCTTAAATCCACACTAGATTGACTCAAATGCCACATTTGGCATTTTACATAATAGGGAGTTATCTACTTCCTAAGCTACCAAGATCACCAGAACAGGATCAAATTGTCTCTCCTAGCCAAAGCTATAGGTGTATAGATAATAGTGGAACAACTAGTAAGACAACAAGTGAAGATGGACTAGTTGGCTAGGTCACTAGTCTAGGAACTTAGAGATCTAGGGGTGAAACCTTGTTGCATGTAATCTAGCAAGGTGGGCAGATTTTGCCAAAAAATGGCCAAAATCTACTCCAAATTAGCTAGCCTCATGTCAGCAAGCGTGCTTGCCCCTCTGGCCCTTTTAGGCCTTTGTAGCCTCTCATAGCCCACAACTCTATGCCTCAAAGCCTTGAAGCCAAACAACAAAAATGGGCCAGTGTTTCTACACCATCTACCTTACTACCAAATCTGCATCAATTCAAAGACCTTTTGCACATGATCACTCCCAAGGAAAATCTGAACCTCAATTGAGCTATCAATGATTAGCAAGGCTTGGAGATACCACCAAAATGCTCAATTCTTGCACCCAATTTCCCCTTGACCTCACTTCTCTAATATAATCAATTTGTTCACACAACTCAAATCACACTCAATTAGATTAATACTTGATCTATCACTCAATAATCTGCAAACAAATGGGCATTGATTACAGTCAAGCCAAACTCACTCTAGCTAAGAAAATCTAGGTGATGCTCACTAGCCTCTATCCACCATAGCTAGTAACTCAAAGGCTCAATAGCAGAGAAGTGAGCTCTCTGTAGATGCACTTGAAAGTATACCCCTTGTTCTCTAGCCCTAACGGTCCCGCCAATAGCACATCCGATGGTGCAAATGGTGCAAGTGACAATATGCCCCACCATGTAGTTAATACTTTGAACACAAAATCTGATTATCAACAAGTAGTCTATGAGTATCTACCAAAATAATCTTCACTACCAACACTACTACTCTAGAGTCCAAGTAATCTAGGTGGGATGCTACAAATGGCATGAAACATGACACATTTGTCTCACACTTTAGATGGGTGCTACTTCTTTCCTAGTGCTTTTTTTCCATGACTTTGGTGTCTATGAAAAGACTTTGAGAAGATGCTTCCAATGAGATATGGCATGTCTCATTTTCATTTTGTTTCATAGATATATTGGTCCCAACATGAATTGCCTTTTTGTTCACTCTCATAATAAAATCTTGTAATATGACAATTTGTCTATTACTTACACTTTTACACTCCCATAGAAGATCTATCTTGTATTTGACTCTTCAATATTCTTATGATAATTATCTTGTAGAGAATTTTAGTAATAACCATGCTCCACACTTAACAATCTCCCACTAGGAGTCTTACATTACTAATCACTCTATTGTACAAGACAAACAATTAACTTTGAAGTCCAACTACAACTATGCATTGCTTGAGCTTCTCAATTGTGTCTACCTTGGTGAGCATACTTGCATGATTGCTTACTCAAGTAATCTTTACCAAAGTCAATACTATGTCAGCTGATTTTTGTTGTCAATACTCCAACATCCAAAGACACCTTAACAACTTTAACTCAGGCCATACCAACCAAGAAGGTACATTTAGCAAAAATGGCTACTTTATGTTAGGATAAATTTGAGAGTCATAAGAATAAGTCCTCCAAAATGTGTGAGTTTTGATTGTTGCTTGGTGGAAAAATGACTGCAAATCAAAGAAGTATAAATTTGAGACTTTGTGAAGGGAACTCTACAAAGCTAAAGCAATATCCTGTTCCTTGGAAGAGTTGTCATGAAGGAGTTAGAATCTCTAGTTGAGTCACAGGTTTGATTTGTGAGAAACCAAGATTTAGGGAACACATGATGCTAGTGAAGGGTAGCAAATAGATTCTAGCACTTGCAATAAGGAACCCTATAATTTGGAGATTAGATATGGTAGCTAGGATCAAAGTCTTGAGCCAACTTTGGATCACATTTTTGGCCTGGAACTAGAACTTGAGTTTTCCAGGGTTCATGGCAAATATTGCTACTTGTGATTGTATAGATGGTCTTGAGGTAGAAGAGAAGAAAGGAAATCTGATTTGATGGACTAAGTTGGATTGGAGACTTGTGTTGGGTAGAGAGGCAAGAGATGTGACAAGAATCACTTTCATCAGAAGTGTGATCTTATAGAGGAAATTGAGGAGTTGAAGATTACCTTCATTGCACCTCAAACAAAGAATGGATATAAGGTAGAAACTTATAAAGACCTGACAAGGCAAAGTATCTTTGAGGCTTTGATGGCTATCACGAAGCAAAAGTGAACCACCTATGTTACAAAAAAGCAGTTGGTTCTCTTTCACCTCATGTTTGTAGGTGAGAAGGTGAAATGGGTGAGGTGTTTCTATCAAAGGGTAAGACAAATGATCAAGAATTGGCAGATGGGTTTTTTTTACCCAATTACTTCATAACTTTTGTAGTGCGTCTCTACCTGCTCAATTCCAAAGAGAATAAGAAGATGGTGTCACTTTTCCATCTAGATATAAGAAGATGGTGATAGTTTCTATCTCAAAGTCAAGGAAGCAAAGCAGATTCAAGGATACAGTGTCCCTAGTGAAAAGGAGGATGACTAGGAGACTAAATCCAAGGCACAAGATAGCAATGGTTGATTTGTCATTAGGAGTTGAGTTGGAGGAGGATGCAAAGTCACTAGGGGTTTTTGAAGGAGACGAGCTCACTTTGAAGAGTAAGGAGTTGAGCAGTGGTAGTGAAGGTGGACCTAAGGTTCAGTAGTCAGCCAAAGAAGTGGTTGAGGAGGAGGATTGGGAGTTTCATGCTGAAATTGAGCGCACGAAGGGAGGAGATGCCCCGTATTTGGAATTACCACAAGATGACATTCTGGAAGAGAAGGAGGAATAACCAAGAGTGCTGTTCTGGAGGGAGTGAGATCTAGAAGAAGTTTGCAATCTATAAGTGCATAACCAAGTTGAGCAAAAGAAGAAGATGAAGAAAGCTCAAAGGAGATCAATTTGGAGGTAAGGAGATCAAGACTTTGGGGTAAGGCACTAGTGAATATATTGTCTACCAAAGCCGATGGTGAGAACACATTCAAAGGAGTAAACTATCTATCAAGTGTAGTCTAGCCCTTACAAGTGCACTTGCAGGAGAAGATGAAGGAGATGAAGAAAGAGCTTAAGGTGGTGAAGAAGTTGAGTAATTAAGTCTTGTAGTTGAAGGAGGGATTGACCTAATGTGAAGAGGAAGCCAAAGTACTTTGGGTTGATGTGGGATTTCATTGACAAAGTTTGAAAGATTTGCAAAAGACTTTTGAGAAGCATGGGGATTTCTTGGAATGATAGAAGGAAGAGCTGACGGAGCAGAAGGAAAATTCAAGAAATTGAAAAAAGAATTTGATGATGCTCAAGTTGAGGTAATGCACTGTAAGACCAGAGCACTAGTACATGAACAAGCAATGGAGGAGTTGAGATCAATTGCAGCATAGAACAATCAGGCCTGGCAATGAGAACTTGCAAGCAAAGGTCATGAAGAAGAGAGGTTGTGAGATTGGATAAAGTGCTTAGAAGCTCAAGTTGTGCACTAGGTTAAAGAGAGGAAGAAGATGGAGATGAAGCATGATGAGGAGTTGAGGATGCTTTGGGAGAAGTTGAAGTAGGAGTTAACTCAAAACTCAAAAAAACTCAAGGCAAACCAATCTCACGGGAGGAACCAGGATCAATGAGGAAGATTGTCATTAGATTGAGGGTAATGTTCAACTCTGGAGCCAAAGTATAATTGGAAGAGTCCTACTTGCATGAACTTTAGTTCTTGGTGCAGGAGACTTAGAGGTGTAAGGCAAAGGATGTTGATGTGAACCATTTGTTAGTTTGTCTTAGAGATAGAGAAGATAGAAAAATGATTGAAGTAGGAGACAATGCCTATCTTAGATTAGATTTGGTATATCAAATTTAGATAACCTTTACAAGAGATTAAAGGAAAGTGTAGAAAATCAATTCAAAGTAGTTGAGATAGGACTGCACGTGACTTCGAGTGAGTTACTTGAGTTAGCTAAAGAAGTTAGAGTAGAGAAGGAGAAAGTAGGTAGTATATCAATGACTTCAGACTCAATCCAGACTGAAGATGTTACATAAGTAGATGAAGATGTAGAAATAGTAGATGAACCCAAAGCGCATGAGGTGCTTGTAGGTAATTTGGGTGTAGGAGCCAAAGTTGAGGTAGTACTCAGATCAGAGTGATGTAACAATTTTTAGATATGAAGAGTCGCAAAATCAGAAATCTGATGATTTGCGTCTGTAGATTGTCAAGGAACAGTTTAGTTAGTTTAGACAATTTTGACAACTATTGAGTGCTGACCTATTTAAAATAATCATTTGCAGTGCATTGTATTCAATATTAAGTTTTGAAGTTGAGTAAAGCAAAGTGCTGATACTAAGTGCTTGTTGTTTTAGCTCAATTCTCAGTATCAGTCCTTTGTGTGTGATTGTGAGTGTGTGGAGAAATTTGGATTGCATTTTGAAGGGTGTTAGATGGTGGATTCTATGGCTCTGATTTCCATTATATGTGTTTGATCCTAAGTGGATAGCAATCAAAGCAATGCCTTGACAGACTTGTGTGGATTGTAATGTTTGTAATATTTGTCACATGTGAATGTAGTGCAGAGACTAATGAAACGTTCTTTGACTGAGGAAGTTGTACCTTCAGTGGAGGGGTGGAATGCAATTCCATGGTGAATTCACTTTGTTGTGAAGTAGCCTTCTTTGACCCAACTGAATCATCAAATAGAGATTGGATTGGAAAGAGTTTGATGAATTGTGATTATTAGTAATGTTTATTTGTTACAAGGGCTGTTGTTGAGTGCTTGTTACTCTCTTATTAGTGTGGTTTCTACCCAAGAGATTAAAGAAGAAATCAACGAGGACTAAATTGTTACCTTTCACTCTCTACTTGGTGTGGTTTCTACCCAATAGACTAAAGAAGAAATCAAGGAGGACTAAATTGTTACCTTTCACTTTGTATTTGACCATTCTTGACCAATATCTTTGTGTGAAAGAATGATTACTTATCCATTACTGCAAAAGTGATACTCGATGTGTTGTCAAAGTACCTTTCAAGTAGCATAATAGCCATTTTACTGCTTCCTAATGCTCTATTCATGGGTTTGACTTGAATCTACTTACAACTCCTACTGCATGAGCAATGTTTGGCCTGGTAAATACCATAGCATACATCAAACTGCCAATTACTGATGCATAGGGTATTCTGCTCATGTACTCTCTATCTACATCAGTTCTCATTGATTGCCCCTTAGAGAGTTTGAAGTGACTTCCCATGGGAGTGGTTTGAATTCTAGCATTATGTAGACCAAACTTGTCCATCTACTTGTTGATGTACTTCTCTATGCTTTTGTACCCAAAGCAAAAAGTAAACATGACATAATTAGTCACAAGGACAACTTGCAGCAAATGTTTAGACTAATTTGTTGATTATCAAAAACTAGATCAAAACATTGAAGTGGATAAAAAAACCTTTGTACTTTATTTTTATAACTGTATGCATCAAAATTGTTTATACCTTATGATACGTTGGTCTTAAAATTTACTATGTAGTTTACAAGCTAACATGTATGTTTTTCTTTAAATTCAGAATATTAGTTTCAAAACCAAGTGAGGTCAAGGATCCACTTTTTACATCCCAATCAACTTTGCAAAAGGAAATTTTCTAAAAAATCTTATGCTTTGAGTTCATAACTAATCATAAAAAAATAGTTAATATTTTTTGATGTCAACAGGTTTGGGTTCATAATTAAACATTTTGGTGTAAATTAATAAAGCAAAACCATGTTTTGCTTCATGACCTCGCTTTGAATCTCTTCATGAATACAATCCTTTGCGGATCTTTTTGTGCACATGCTATGAACATTGTTAATCAAACATTAGACTGCAACATAATCGGATTTTTAATTCTTGGAACCTTTTTCCCTTCATAATTGAATATTTCTTATGGCTACTAATTAGGGGATGATAACTAGTTCCTACTATATTCTTTGTTTATAGTTCTTTTTTTCTCATAGAGTATTTCCTACTGGTACTCCACATTCGGTCTGAATTCTACACCTATATTTTAAATTTCCAATAATAGGTAAACAATTATTTCGACCTTTAAAAATCATAATATTCAATCTTCTCTACAGAGAGGACAGCAAATATCTTATGCAACAAATCGTCATTTAGATTTGCATATATTACAAATTGGATCAACTCTATTGCTTTTTAGATTCAATTTTAACATTATTGATCGCAAGATCTGTCATTCTCCGGGCCACGAGTGTGAATGTGATTGGTACCGAGTAACTCTATATTAGAATCAATGCGTTGAGAATCCAGGAATTGGAACCATCCTATGTAAACATGTAAGTGGTTCTATTTAGTTGAGGAACTTCTGCACGGTAGTGCCTTGAGGAAGCACAAATCAGTTTTAAGCACGATGGCAAAACACACACAGAGGCACAAGAAAATTTGGAAACTGCACTGAGGTTGCTTTCACGATCCTGCTGGGGACTCATCCATGAGAGCTCTCCTCTTTTACTACTTCTAGACTCACTCTATCGACGTGACATAGGTTTGATCAGAACCGTTTGAGCACAAACCAGAATTAATACAACTGAGACACAAATCTCTGGTCACTGAGGTGTACAGAGGTGCGAAAACCAGGAGGGAAGAAGTTGTCTCTTGGCGAATGGAGATCCCTCGAGACCAGTGGGCATCCCTCTTTTTGTGAGGTAAAGATTGAGTTACAAGGTGAAGTTTCTTTTTTGTGAAGATTAAAACTAACTGACGCTGATAATGAATCGAACGAAATGCGGTTGTGGCATTTATGCTGCTTGAAGTAGTTCTGCTTACCTTGGCTTGAAAAGACAACTCGATTGATCTCTGATCAAGTTCCAGAATTGTGCTATATAGAACAACAAATCGTCATTTTGTCCGGTACCTCCCATCCGTTTCTACTACTACGTCTGCTTTTGTTCTCCGATACCTCGAAGCAGCTGGATTCTGAAAGTGTATGTGGAACTGAACTGCAGCGGGGTGGTTCCCTACTCCGAATCGCTTGTTCACTTGAGAAGCCACGCAACACGACTGAACGTGGCCCTCATTTTGGCCGACGTACCAATTCAGGATGGATATTATAAACTTCCAGACCCCAGATTGTTCGGATCCTGTATTCTGTAAACCAGCTGGAACTTCCATTGAATACGTGCGAATATGTTATTTTCTTATATTATCAAGATGCACTACGCTCATGGGAGGTTATACTTCCAATTGAGAGCCGGGACTTGCTGCACAGAAACCGTGACTACATCTGCAACCGGGAAATTGTCAATTTGAAGATATTTCATGGCATTAGAGACATAGCACCCCTTGCAAATATTGCGCTGACCTTAATTTACACTATCAGACGGTCGTACGTGCAAACGCACAGTTCACTTCTCCTGCATGGATCTGGATATCTGCTTGTAAGAAGTGATGTTTTTAATTGTCGGGGTTGTGGATACATGGTTCTGGAGCTCAATATGCTCAACAGTGCCTTGGTGACGTATTGACCGCTGAATAGCTTCCTGTCACCGTCAAAAAGTCAAAAGGCGGAGATGAGAAGCTTTTGTCTGCTTGTATGTGCAACACTGGTCCTAATGTACCCAACAGATCTTACACAATGTGCGCATCTGTCGTCAGGCTCCAAGGGAAAAGTCCTCGGCATCTGAACAAAGGGATGCCGAGGAAAGGGACGATAAACGTGTTTTCTGACAGCTTCCCACTCCGTTGTTTGGCACTTGGGGGACCTTCAGTACCTTCGGTGACTTGATAGTAGATCCCTCTAAGTGACCAATTCTTGTCTATCGTGGATAGATGCTGATGCTGGAAAGAGAACTTCTGGGCAAACACCATTTGTCCAATTTCTGGGTATATGGGAGGGCTTCTTGGATAGACTCTGTTCAAAACCAGCTCCGCTGAATTCCCACAAGTACGGGGCAGATTCTCGGCACTTCTATGTTCATACCCCAGAGGACCGCGAGTCAACGTTACTGCGACAATCTAGTCAAAGCAGGAAGATAAATTGTTTCTCACGCCCTGTGTGTTGATTCTGTGTAGTTTCCAATGTGTCTTTTCTGCATTGCCTGTCTTATTTTTAAGTTTCGGTTGGATCTAAATAAGGGAACGAGCTGATGAAAGTCCTCGCAGTGCACGCGTTCGAGTGACAATGGGCTTGAAAATAACGTGGCACTGACTTGGTGGATCTCTGGGTTCCTTTGGAGGTTGGTTTGAAATTCCTGTCGTCGAGTTCAGTCTAACACTAACCAGATAGCTGCAGTTCACTGAATAGCTTCCTCGGCCCAGAGATCCGAGAGCATTCACCAAATAGCTGCAAATCTAACACTACCCAGATAGCTGCATAGCTTCAGTCCATGCTATCCTCCACCTTAGCAGCAATGAATAATACTGGGAATACTGGCCCAGAGATCCGAGAGCATTCACATTCTGATGTTCTTGGATCTCTGGGCCAGTATTCCCAGTATCATTGCTGCTAAGGTAGAAGTCAAGGTGGAGGATAGCATAGACTGAAGCTATGCAGTGAACTGCAGCTATGCAGGACGGATGCATACTCTGCTCAAGTTCCTACATGAATTCCATCTTGACTCAACTGGTGAACGCGTGCATGTGGTTCTCGACGTGCGACTGCTCCGATAGTTGTGGTCTCAAACAGGTGCGATCAATGTATTTCTTATACTCGAAATCTTTGTAGATCTAACCTCCGTTCCGTTCCATTTCGTAAACCCCGGCCTCCAAGTCTGATGGTCTGCATGTGTAGACACATAAATTGGGCTTGAAGACAAGCTCTGTTGGTCGACCTAGAATTAGAGTGGTACCAGATCTCTCTTACTGGAGCTCTTGAAGACAACATTGGAAACGAGGGACCCCCTCGTTTCAAAACCAAGACAGAAAGTTTATCGGTCTCTAGCCCCTGATTGCTTTGGCAGTTGACACTTGATTCGCCTTCTCTGGCTCCAGCTTTCAAATCTGTAAATGCGCAAGGAGCAGCTTGACTGAAGGGACATGTGAGGTCTTCAGCTGGAAACGCGCTGCAATCTGGAGCAATGTCATCGGAGATTCACGAAATTGGTATTTTGTCTTGAGAGGAATCTTTCACTGTTTCTGGGCCCTTCCAGGCATTTCTGAATTTGGACAGCTTTACATAACTTCAGCATCTTACTTGACGATATTTCAAGGGAGATAGCTGTTATCCGACTGGAGGATTTAAGCCAGAGCTTTTGAGACGATGCCAAGGCGAAGATTTTGGCGTTTATTTGCAGTTTTCTGTGCACTGGCCGGCATTATATATCTTATCCTGTGGCTGACTTTATGGAGATTGATGAGATTGCCGTCGTACAACGTGGCCGAGTTCCGTCTAGACGGCCTTGATGAGAGCATTGCAAGTCTCAAGCTCAACACGGTGACCTCGTTCAGAATCGAAACACGAAATGGGGGCGCAGGACAAATGGTACTTTACTATGACAATTTTAAGGTTTTCGTTGGACGGGTTGGAAAGATCGGAACGGATCTCCAGCTCTTCAATTTGGGGAGAGGAGAGGTCCCTGGATTTCGGCAGCTTGGAAAGAACACTACGACAATTGTTGGCAAGTTTCTCTCTATACCACAAGATTTGCCTCTCCGATTGGAAGATAAAACAGCAATATTAGAAGCGTTTGTCAAAGGAGAGTTGGGACCTCTTGTTATTTCGTTGAGCGTAAGAACGAGTTACAAAGACGCAACTGGATTCAAGTCAAGAAAGTTTGATGCATCGATAGAATGTAGGCTCAAAATAAATCCGCAGATTGTCACGGGTTCGCAGATTGTGGACCAAGTTTGTGAGGTACAGAGATTTCAGTGTCTCACGGGTCATGATTGTAGAATGGATTGATCTGGACTGGACCAATATGAAAAAAGAAGATCTCTCAATGGATTATTGTACACAAACAACATTCATTATGAAATAATGACAGGATTCCATGGAGGAATGGATGTTTACTACTGTCAGCAACTTGCATTTTACATTCGTCCAACCTCTTGATCTGTCAACCTGAATATCACGGGTCAAACACTGCTTGGTTGCTTGTCTCTTTTGGGCAATCGAAACGTATATTGCACCAAATTAATCGAACCTCTAATAACTCAATTCTGCAATGAGTTCCAACAGTGCATGATATACTATTTAGTCAATTAGTTCAAATACTCCGTCTTGATATATTGCATCTCTTGGCTAATCTAAGCTCTTAGTGATTAGCTAAATGATCTTATCTTCAGTTACTCTATTTCGCGAGACTTTCTTTATGCATGAGATACTACTGATACAACCATCCTTGTTGGGGGATTCTCTGGTCATCGCAAACACGTGAGACGCTGAAAGCAACTCCAGCTTCAGCATTAAGGTCCTTCATACGACAGGTTAGACCGTAAGCACCTTGTTACTTGATAGACTCTCAGGTTAAACTTCGATCACGCTTCGCTTGATTACAAACGTAGCACTCCTCTGTCAGAAGAGGTCAGCCATCCTAATCGGGCATGAACAGTAGTAAATCATGGTCCCCCCTATTTGGCAGAAAAGACAATCTTCACCAGGAAACGAGCTCAAGGATAGCTCTAGGAGGGAGCAGGTTGCCTACTTGACAATGTATGGACCTTACTAAGAGCTACTTTGGGACTCCAAAGAAGGAGCACAACGTGTTGTTTATCAGATCATGAGTAGGAGGACTTGAGGTAGGGACAGCGTGCAAATCAAGCAAGGAAAGTGATACAGTAGCCTGGGGAATTTCTCCTAGCAGGACAACATGCAACGTATATTCGGCAAAATCGATGAATACATCGAATATTGGTGAAAATTGGTTTCTAGGGAGAGTCGAATCAGATGTGGATGTGTGCACAATCTCTACAATCTGGAATGCAGTTCATGGGACGCCCCTTTGCAGAAATGATGCATAGCCGTAGCTTCTTTCTACTTGTTCGGAATTATATATCAATGACCTACAATTGAAACTCGAACCGTGACGAGAGCGCCGATGCTTGGATAAAGAATAGGATTAAGTGGGATTTGACGATTTTAGGAGAGCTTGGCAATTTATCCAGCAGGTTCTTAGACTACTATCTAATTATCTCGCGATAGTAAGTCCTCCAGGGATTGGAGTTCTCGCAAAATTGCAAAATTCTAGCTTTTGATATAATTTATCTAGAAGCTAGAATTTATCAGTTCTATGGGTACCTTCCTTTCGTCCAGTTCAACTTCGTTCCCGTGCTTCTCTGCATCTTGTCCCTTCTGTACAGCTAGAGCCTTGTCATGCATAAGTGTTCTCTACTTTGTCACAGTTGCTAACAATTGCACACGCTATTTTCCGTCAGCGAGTTTCGATGTCACAGACCGCACGATTTCTCACATTTACTAGTCAATTGTTTTCTGCAATGTACATATATACATAAAATATGATCGTTTATAAAATATGAAATATGATTAAGTATAAAATATGATCATTCAGCTTTCTAGCTTATTTCGATATTGATTTCGCTCCACAACAGAGTCTTGCTTGGCCCTACCAAAACGTGTGTATAATTGGACGATGCAAGTCACTTTGCCTGTTAGTTCAATGCAGATACATTACATTAGTGTGGTGCTAAGATTGCAACCTATTCTAGCAACGTTTTCCCAAACCATTTTTATAGTTGGTCGACGTTTTGCATAGCAATTCTATTAATCTAGATCATATTATGAGTAGGTGCAGTTGAATTCACGACATTGAAGAATGTCCAAATGAAAGATGTGGATTGCGATGATGGACGACACGCTGATTCCGTGGAATTTTGGACTTTACCCGCAATGTGAATGAGATGTGAACTGTCTGGCCTGGCATAAACACAAACTGCGCTAACTAGAGAAAACGGCTTTGATTGGCTCTCTGCGACGATACAAACGAAGGCTATCTGGACGAGTACTATCTCAACAACGGTCTTGAGGTGTCAGGCAGGGAGTTTTCGAACTTCGGAGTTCACCTCATCTACCACTTTCGCTGTCAGTTTTGAGACTTCTCATACCTACTCGCTATTGATATGTATTAGCCTGGCACGATGCACATTCAATTTGTTTGTAGAAGGGATTGCTACTCCCACTCGATCGGCCCCTTGGAACTATGTTGGAGATATGGTGCGGATAACTTTGAAGAACGGAAGACTCGGAACCTTTTTTACTTGGGAAGGATCGGAAACATGCTTATCGATTGAAGGAAATGCAAACAAGAACATATGTTTAGTTTAACATATCAGGTTATTTCCCCCGTAGGATCTTGCACCTCGTTCCATAACGGAAGATAAGCGGAAGAGACTATGGCAGGAACAAAAATTGGTAGGTGTAATGGATAACACTCGCAGTGAAGTAGTATTGCATCATGTTGATGAAAACTTGCCCTATCTAGAACAGGAATAGAGAAAACAGCTGAAATTGTTCAGTTAAAAAGGTCTGGTAATTACACGTTTGAACAAGGTTTGGACCTATCAATGTCTACCAGTTGAATTCATGAAAATATATTCTTGTACTAATTCCGAGACAAGAAACGACTAAGAGACACAAGGACATGTTTATGGTTTTTATGGCTGCACGAAATCAGGCTAGTAAGGGACACATACTGTAGTCTACGGCCCATATGTGTTTCAGGCAGATGGCAGATCTGATTTGGGCCTCTGCATATATCTACCACTTGAAGTACATGAAAATTTACTTTCGTTCTCTCTGCGGTAAGCAAAGAAGACGATGATTTGGAACGAAATTAAAGAGGTGCAAGATCCTAAGAGGTAACGAACCGCTGACAATTTCGACTCGATTCCCAATGCTGTAGTGTGTGGCGATTGAAGAGTCTTGAGTACGATGCATTGAAGAATAAATGATTGTAGGCAGCAATATTTGAATTTCCTCGGTCTGGATGGGCAAATGCTTGTGAGGTTTGCAAGGAGTGTTAAAGTAGTTTGTATTGGTATTCCACTGCCGGAATAGAACATAGTTTGCCTTTCAACAGTCGTAGCGTACAGTTCTATCTGCGAGGAGTCTTATTTCTCGAGAGGACAATTCATAGATTGCTTTTAGATTCCAGTACGAGAAGTAACTGAAGAGCAAGGCCCAAATTACAGAAAGCTGCGCTAACACATCCGACTATATGGCCACCGGGTTCCATGACGTTTATCAGGGAGCCGAGACCTGAGCGCAACTGTTGTCAAATACAGCAATGTTTCCAAGCCAAAACAGGCTGAGTTCCACGTGCTCATCAGAAGCACACCAAATCAGACCACAAATATCTCCTCTTCCCTTGACCTTGGCGCAAGTTTGAGCGTCCTACTGAAATACAAGTGTTGATAATAGCTCATCGACCTGCACGGATAAGAGATGATCGTCTGGAACGCGTAAGTAGTAGTCAGAACAACAAGAGAGCTAGGTAAATAGATCAAAGATGCAAACATTTGCTATCGCCAGGCGAGATGCGCAGTGAGTTGTCACCTGGGCAGTTGTCACATGCTCGGCAATTCCCAGACTTTGGTATTGGAGTGCCAAATACGAGCACTGGATCGTCTGCCGAAATATGCATCGGGGAGGAAGACTTGTGCATTAGCATGAAGCAATTGTTCAGGTCGGTAGATTGCGTGGGGGCGTAAGGTGAGGTAACGGTAGCGGAAACTTAGGCTTTCTCGATGAAAGCCTAGATACTTTGCGATACCAGCTAAGTCGAGCAAACCACTCTCGGAAGACACAGTCTCCAACCATGTGGAACGACAGTCATCACAGAAACTTCGCGCTCCAAGCCAAATAGTATGGAACGTAAACGAGAAGCTCATGCCCGCTACACACGTTAACACGGAGAAGTGGGGATTGGGCAACCAGGAGTTCACTGGCATTTATCTTAGAGGGATCAAATGTACACAGCCGGTCATGCCCTGCATTTTTCCCTCCTTACCATTGCGTTATGTTACTTCAGTAGCCCTCGTAGATAGCTGCTAACCGAAACTCCAGGCGGCTCTGGACGCCCACCAACGTGCCTACTACAGTTCTTGCATGTGAATCAGAGTTAAAAGATTTTTGTTGACGGCCCACAGAACTGACGTCGATCAAATCACTTGAAATAATACGATCTTAATGTTTCCTCCAGATCGTACTTAATCCAAGTACGATTTTATTAAGTTCGTTATTGTGTAGATCAAAAGTCCAATTTGCTCAAGATACATTTTTCATATTGATACTATTGGGATTTAGTTTCATTCATTCACCATGATCTATCTTTGTACGGCTTGATGGAGCATTCTCATCCTTCTTGTTATCGTACAAGGTAGCGTTTTCCCTCTTCTCGCTACGGGACTTGGGTATTGAACGTTCCACACAAACCAAAGAAGGCCGACCGCGTAGAAAAAATGGTAGAAAATGAATGGATGGGAAGACCCCATCAATGGGGGGTTTTAGGTCCACACACTGGGGGGTTTTAGTTCTGAAAAGGACAAATGCTTTCCGGTACAGAATTGACCTTAAAAATGAATGCCTCATACGCAGAACAGGAGGAGGTGGCGTTAAAATCTAACATATTATGGGTGCATTAGGTGAGGACTCTGACAAAATTACATTCAATAGGGAATGAGGTAGGGTGCGGAGAACTTGCAGCTTGTAAGATTCTCTAAACAAGGTTAAAATGATGAAAGTTTTGCAATTCCAAAGCAGATTCCTCCTAGGTCTATTAATGAACTGATTGGAAATTGCCCAAACAGATTGATCTGCCTCTGTCCTTCACATCCACAAAAGAATTGGATATGCCTTCTGCTGTTCGATGGAACAATTTGTTTCTTCCCTCTTCTTTTTGCAGGGCGAGCAACAAAGTTAGCATAGAAAAGTGAGTACAACACCAAATGCGAGAAATGAATTTAGCAATAAATCAGTAGCAGATTGTTGAGAAATGGAGGGGGTCAATAGTATGGAAAACCCTGGTGCCTGGAGTTCTTGTACAATTTTCAATTCTGAGACAGAGTGTCAATCCCGTTTATGGGGTATAGAGAGTTAATCTTGTTAGAGTGTCAATCACCATTTGGTTGATTTCATGATAGAGAGAGACGCAATCCCATTCCTTCCTCTCCTTCCCCACCATTTGGTAGATTTTAGGAGTTTTTAAAGAAAATCGTTTCATCCTCGTCTCCCACTATCACTATGAACAAAACAGCGCCCGAATGAGGATAGTTTCGGGTGATAGCTCTTCATTATGCAAAAATTATAGAATAATTGGAAGATGAGAAGCACTTTGCACAAATTTATTGAGGGAATGGTAAAAAGCAAATGCAAAAGAGCGCTACTTTTAGTTATATAGATACCTACTTAGTGAGGCGTGGTAGAGGGTTTCCATCCTCTATGCTCTTGAGCTTCAATTTTCCATAGCATATCATACAATTGCACATATGATCCTTCTAAACAACACCATCACATTCTTCCAACATGACGACTTTGGAAGGCAAAACCTCATGCACTCTCAAGATAGTGCAGCTTGTAATCTCAACAAGTGTCGTCAATGCATTTCTATTGTAGAAATACGCAACTACCTAGATGAAATTGACATATCAAAGGTCTATAACCTCCCCCTCAAATAGTAGTATAACATAAGGTATTCTTATGCTGAGAATCACTGAGTTCTCAAAGATGATTGACACCACTCTCCAAAAAGCCTCTACTTGTTGAGAACATGCGCTCATCGATATGTCTAGATCATCCAAGTCCAAAAGTATAATAACATCACAATGAATGGCTATACATAAATCTCAGTCGCAATCTCATCCATGGAGTATAAAATAAAGGGAGAAGGATACTAAGAAAGTTTGCAATCTAAACCAATAGCCATGGCCAACCAAGGCAATTGGAGATCCCAATCTCCCAAGTGAACTCTCTACAAGCTTTACTTATGCAATCCTCTCCTCACCATTTGAATCACTCTATTTTTTAAGCCATTTTCCTCATGGTGATCTTGGGAGGTAATATGGTGATCAATCAAGGCTGTGCCACACAAGACCTAAAACTCTCCCAAGAAGTCTATACTTTGATCAGTCAAAACCTTAGCTGGTACACCAAAATGACTAGGAACCGATCTAGGAACAAGTAAGTTATTCCTTCATTGGATTCTTCAAGAAGTACCACCAACTCAATCCACTTGGAAAAGTGCTCCACTGTAACCAAACCATATCAATGATTTCTCACTATCAACAGTGAAGGTCCAACAAGGTCTAAAATATAGCGGTAACCTAATCCCATGATAAGTAATTGGTGTAATTGTGGCATGGGAGCATTGAATGATGCTTTGACTTGGTCACAAACCACACATTTGGCAAAAAATTGATGTACATTGGTCTACATTTCCCACCACCAATAATAACTTCAAAGTAAGCTATATATATTCTTTACTCCAAAATGTCACAGTTTTTCATGAGCATGGTGTACCAATTGTGGTCTTTGAGATTGAAGCGGTACTACTTGCACTCTACTATCCTCCCATATACAAATAAGATGTTTACCCTCCAATCTAAATAGCATGGCTCATTAATGTACATGGCCTCTCTCCTTGGCGCCAATTGTGCCACCCACAACATGAATGCAAAGATAATCCATCATCATGAAAATATCATGGATGTCTTGCTGACTTGTACCAATATCTCCATCCTTTGGATCTAAGACCTCAACAACTCCTCCTGTTTGTATTGAGAGAGATACCATCAAAGGCTTAGAAAATATACATTGAAAGATAGATGCATGCCAACCTAGCATCATCTCCTCATCTATCTTACCATGCCAACATGCTCTAGTTTGATCTTGTTGGTTGGTACATGTGTTTCTACCCATGTTCATCATAGTTCACCATTTTAGGTCAATGAATAACCATAAAATCATACTCTTGTAAAATCAGACCACATTGTGCAAACTTTCCTAAAAGCTTGTAAGACTCTATCAACCACTTCAGTGATGATGATCAATAATAAGAGTGAAGGGTTACCAAATAAGTAGCATCAGAAATATGTTATTATCCACTCTATTGCCAAGCACTCTCCCTCATATGAATAGTGTTTCACCTCCATTGAATTGTTGGAGAAACTTGCGTAGGCCACCACAAACTCCTTTCATTCATCATCCTATTGAGTGAGCATTACTCCAATCAATATGAATCAAGAAAGGTTGTCCTTTGACTGATCTCTTGAGAATATGGGTAGATTTCAACATCTCCTTAAGCTATATAAAAGCTCTTTCTTACTCATCCCCCCAACACCAATCAAGGCCTTGGCAATTGAGCTAAATCCTCTAACATATCGGCAATAGAAGTTTGCCAACCCAAGAAATGCTTGCATTTGTAGGCTAAGAATGTGTGCAATAGTCTACTAAACACAAAGTCTACTAGGATAGATAGTGTGATCCAAATACTCAACTTTTTTGTGGAGAATTTGCACTTCCTATGATGTAATTTGAGTCCATGAAATCTCAATCTCTCAAACACCTCTAAAAAATGTCTCTCATGATCTTCCACAATAATGCTATGGACCAAAATGTCATCAATATAGCAACAAGAAGAACCCAGCTTGCTATGATCTTTTCCATGACACTCTAGAACTTGGCAAGAGTGTTCTTTAACCCAAATTGTAAGAAATTCCATTGATAAAATACATCCTTGCCATGAGGATCAATAGCTTAAAATTTTGTCTTGGACTTGTCCTCCTTTTTGATCAACAATTTATGATATCATGCTCAAAGATCCAAAATACTAAAGAACTTTGTATCGCCCAATCTCATCAAAGATCTCTTTTGCTATATACATTATATACCTACCAACTCTAGTCCATTGGTTGATATGAAAGTAATCTATACACATCTGTGTATTTATGTAGTTGCCATCCATAAACTTCTTAGCTAGCATCATTGTAGTTGAGGCATACTCTCCATGTGAAATCTCTAACAAACCAACCTCAAGAAGGTTTCTACTCCAACTTTGAATCAATGCTCTCTCCATATCACTATATTTGTAAGGATGTCAAAAAATGAATGCATCATTAGTCAGCTTAATCCAAATACGAGATCCTTTTAGAGCACCCAAATCCTTCATTTAAGATAAAATAACTTGTGTAGCTCCTCAAAAACCTCCAAACTCTCTATCTTTCCCCTCCTATAAGTTAGGTCCAATGTTTGGCTCCCAAGTATCCTTTGTAATTGATGTGAGAGTGGAAGAGGCATTGACTGGCTACTATATTGGGCCCTTAAGAGCAATAATGTCATCCTTCTAACCACTAGAGTCCCCAACCTTAGAGAAAAAAACTCTCTTTGCTCTAGTTGCATCCCAAGTAGACTAAGGATGTAACCAAAGTAGATCATGCTCACCTAGATGTATCTCAAGTAGACTACTCTAATTAGTAGCTTTTGATTTTGTCCCAAGAATACCATGCCCACTTAGTCCATAATTCCTAGCATATGATTGAATTGTCTTGATAGGCACAGAGCTATCAAGTGTTAGAGTGGTGATGCCTCTCAAGCTACCATGTGTATATATATTACTAAAAACATATATTGTTGTCAATATCATACACTATAGAAGCAAAAGTCATACATAAACTCTAAAGTGTCACAATGATCATCTCATAGTCAACTCAAATCAAAAATTGATCTTGAACTCAATGGTCTACCAACAATGGGCATTGATTACAATCAAGTCACACCCAGTCTAGCTAAGAGACTCCAGATAACATTTGTTGGCCTTTGTCCACCATAGCCATGAGCTCAAAGGCTCAACATCAAAAAAGTGAGCTCTTTAGAGCTACACTTCAAAGATATGTCCCTCTACTTGACCTAGATCTCTAGCCCTAATGGTGCAATTGGTCATACATCTGACGGTATGAATGGTGCAAGTGATGATGAGTCCCATGGTGTAATAAGTAGCCTTAACACAAAATCTGGCAACTGCTAAGTATTCTTGGAGCAATTAATAATATAACTTTGACCACCAAGACTATCACTCTAGCATCCAAGCAAACTAGCCTCGGTGTTCCAAATGTCATGATAGTTATTGTGTGTATATACATTTTTGTCAGCAACTATAAAAGGAAAACTCATACAAAAGTCATACATAAGCTCTATAGTGTCACAATTGCCTCCTAGCTAGAGTTTAGGTCCTTCTAACTCCAAATAGCTATCTACTCAAAGTATGTGATATGCCCTATGGTGGGCAAAGATCAAGAAATTGGGTGCTATCAAGCCCCCTCATCAGTTGCCTATTGGTAATCTATATCATATAAAGAGTAAACTAGCTATAGGTCAAGTACATCAAGGACATAACTATTTTCCTTGAGGAATCACTATGAGAGAAAGAGTCAAACATTCCATATCTCATCCTCTTGAACAACTATCACACAACAACATAATGCAACTACCATATTGGTATGTGATAGCTACTCCACACATGAAGTCCAAGATATCTCTATCACCAACACAAGAGGTGGAAGACTCAACATCTAAATTTGATCACCTTTGAGCTATGGCCATGCTAGCCAATCTTTGCTCTAATTTCTCAATGCAAGTAACCATGGCTATATAAAAAGCAAGAGCAGATATTGTGCCCCTACCAAGTGTAGGTCCTCTACCACCACCTTGTCCTCCATGACTTGGAGCTCCTCTATTACCTACCATATAACCATACCACTTTGTAACTCTAGATGAAAGTCAAAGCATCAATCATTGGTACGACTAAATTTGAGCTAGTTGTGATGCATTGGAGGTATCATATCCACTTGCCTGAGTGCACTCTCTCTTGTAGTGAGGTTTGTAACACCCATTTGTGTATGTGTGTGATATTATGATATTTAGCTTAGTATTACAAATATTTGAGAGATATTATTTATATAGAAATAAAGGATGGTTCTACATTAATCATGATTAGCTACATTTAGTCATAGCTAAGATAGTGGGAACCTTACTTTAGAGGAAGTGGAAAAGATGAGCACCACTATTTTGGATTCTAGTGTGTTGACTTGGTATTATTCCTAGGTGTTTGGCTTTGAAGAAAGAGTTGAGAACTCTTTGGCCCGCAAGCTCTTTTTTTTTAATTCTTCTATAGACCAAAGATAGACCATGTGAAGGAATCCTTGACTTAGTTGTTGGGTCAAGATAAGACCACATGCTTAGTGGAATATGCCCATGTGGATGTATATTCCTTTATACATCCACATGACTTTACTTGACTTTTAGGCTAGTAACTTGAGTTACTCCAGTAATTAGTAACTTTAGTGCGTAATTGTTTCACAAATATATAAAATAGGGGTGACGAGGTACTCATCATCCTTTCAGTTGCAACTATCTCTCTCATTGAGTTCTCTAGTGAGCATTGTCTTGAGTCTTGGAGTGTTAGCCTTGGAGGAGTATGATGGAGTTGGGGTTCTTTGCCTTCTTAGTCCATCATGTGCTACTATAATAGCCATCAAAGGTTCATCCTAAGTGAGAGATAGGCCGGCTCACAGGTCCACCACAGTCCTTGTGTAGGTTCTCTTTAGCCTTTTTTGGAACTCTTGCAAGCTACTCAACTTGTCAATCTGCACTCCCTAGTAGTTCTACCTCAAACAATAGAAGAACTCCACCTTAGGTTTAAACCTCATATTTTACTACTTATTGTAGTGGTATGTTCACTTGTAGTAGCACCATCTCCAACTAGTACACTTCCACTAGATACACAAATGCTACTAAAGCTAGAACTTGTAGGTAGTACCAATCTATTCCTAAAACCAAGCTTGAAGTGATGGAAATGTAGTTTGGAGACCAATATTGTCTCCATAGCTCTATCTCCTCCAAGAGAGCTCTCTTGAGCTTATAAAAGTCATCCAACTCAATGGTACCCATTATACCAAAAAAATGCCTGGGCCTTTTGGAGACCCATAAATCTTGTCCATGTCTCACAAAAATGGTGTGGACACACCGGGTGCATTCTAAACTAAATCAACTCTTGTGTAGAACTCCAAACCGGAATCAATCTCTTCTTTCAATAGGACTTGAGATACGGGTTGATATCAAGTGCCACTTTGTGTAAACCTACTTTGCATTATAGAAAAATCTCTTCTTGAATCTTCAAAGAACTTTATTATGATGATGTATCCAAACCAAAATTGTAACCACCAAGAACCAACCACTAATGTAACTCTAACTATGACAATTGCACTAAGGGAATTGGTGACTTGTAGCTTGTCATCATAACATGCATTCTCATGGTCTATAAGCCATCACTTCCTACCTCACGGGGAAAGAAAGAAAGGTAATCTGATTGGTCATCATTCCAACCTCACTATTGAAAATACACTAGAGCATCAACACTCTAAATATTAGTGCACCTCACACAAATGTGGTGCACAAACAAGAAGTAAAGAATGAAAGAGGTATAGTCACAAGAAATCAAAATCATAACACTCCATCTCACAAATCAAAATCAAATTGACTCTGTCACCATTTGGCATTTGATATAATAAGAGAGTCTTCCTACTCTCATGCCACCAAGATCATTCAGGACAGGATCAAATTGCTTTTCCTAGCCAAAGCTACATGAGTATATGCATCAAGCTATCAACACTAGAACAACTAGTGAGGTGGACCAATTGGCTAGGACACCAATCTAGGAACCAAAGATCTAAAGTTCAAACCCTATTGCATGTAATCCTAAAGGGTGGATAGATTTTGCCAAATAACTACCAAGAACTTAACTAAATTGGCTAGTCTCACGCCAACTAGCTTGTTGGCCCCTTTGCCCCTTGTAGTGTCTCTAGCTCACTACCTTTGCCTCAACACATCAAAATTCAACCAAATAAGACATTTCTTCTTGCCAAATTGCTAACTATTACCTTGGGCCAAATTGAGAAAATATGGATCTCCAAATCCCTATTTTGATGGGATGGGTTCACAAATTTACCTCCAATTTTGCACTTAAGCCTCAATTTGCACCAAATTGACCTTGATTTTACCTACTTGGGTTCAAATTGAACACCCACAATCTCAAATTGACTCAATTCTCAAAAAAATTGGCAACACTTTTGCATAGTCAAATTGTCAAATCTATGGCAAAGTAGAACTTTTCCCATGATCCACACAATTGAAGGAGAATTTTGGTAATCACAATTGTAGATACTAACAACCCCACTAGGCTTGGAGATACCACCAAAGCACTTGGGTTTTGCACCCAATTTCCATTAACTCTCACTTCTTTAATAAAATTAGTTCACAATCAACTCAAATTACACTCAACTCAAATCAAAAATAGATCTTCGACTCAATGATCAGCCAACAATAGGCATTGATTATAGTCAAACCACACCCACTCTAGCTACAAGATTTTAGGTGAATTTTCCTGCCTCTATCCACCATAGCCAAGAGCTCAAAGGATCAACATCAAATGACATCGTAACATTCACTGATTGATTTTCACAATTGGATCACATTTACGGGGGTTCCATCTTCTAATCCTCTTATTTGGTCTTTTTCCTAGGTTAGTGCTATATATTATGGCTATCTTGACCTTTCTTCCACCCCTCACGTAATCTGTCTATTAGTGGGATCTCTCATTTATGTTACTCAAGTTTAAGCCACATTAATAGCAGGTCAACTTCCACAATAAAAGAGAGTGAGCTCTTTGGAGTTGCACTTTGAAAGTATACCCCTCTACTTGATCTAGATCTTGAACCTTAATAGCCATTGCTAAAGAGTCTATAAGAAACTACAAATATAACTTTGGACCGCCAAGGCTATCACTTCAACGTTTGAACAAACTAGCTTTGGTGCTACAAATGTCATGACAAGGTGCATCTTATATTGCTTAACCAATCCAAGGTTCACAATCTAGGTCAAACAGTTCAGGTCCACAGCCCAACCTAACACCTAATGCTTGGATACATCTCACACTCTTGAAATGATGATAATATTGATATGGAATCTCATTACTTGCGCTCTCTCTCTCATTGGGGTTGGGCTCCATCAATTGCTATAATTGTGAGTCCCAAAAAAATCTATGACCTCTCCCATAAAAAGCATGGGAGCTTAGGAAACTCATGAGTGTGGGTAAAGTAGCTTTAGGCTGCTCAACAAGGTTCACCACTACCAAAGATGACCTATTAGCCACTACCATTATTTGAGACAGGTGCACAACATCCAAAATATCATTGATAATAAGGTGGGGTATTCATTGAATCCCACCATAGACATGTTTTAAAACCTCTCTAGGTAAAAGGTTATCAACCAAGGACAAAGTAGATGAGCTTGTGATCCAACTTTGGCTGCAACTACCAACACAACATGTCCCATCTAAGAATGGACTTGATATGTATTTGTGTAATACCTTTAGCTAAACATAGTTTATAGAGTTGGAAATTGGTTTGGTAATAGCTTGAAGGATGTTATATATGATGGTCTAAGTATATTGGATAAAGGTGTCACCAAAATAATACTTTCATTAATAGAGTAAAGGCCAAAACACCTTGAAAGCTTGAGAGCTTATTTTGGAGGCCTAAACGGATGAATTAGACCTCAAAAATAAATAATTTTTCCGCCTCCAAGGTATGAGGTATTTCCTTCTCCCCTTCCTTGTTCATCTCATTGAGATCTTTCCAATGGTACCTCATCCATGCCGTTTTGAGCTTCCTACAAGAAGATGCTCCAAATATTCCCTCTAGTCAAACTTGTTTGACCAACTAAATAGTACTAGGATCAACACGTCACCAATCCATACAACTAATCTTCAAGTGAAGCATGTTGGCATTATGCTAATCTATATATCTAATCCAAAGGTGGAGCTCCCTTTGAGTGGATCCTCTTTACTATATAATAAAGACAAGGTGTTTCTTTGGAGCATCAAAGTATTGAGGGACAAAGCATTGGGTTTCTCTTGTGTTTCTTCTCTTCAATTTCTCTTGTAAATTCTCTTGTCCCTAAGAAATTATAATATGTCAGAGTAGGTGTTTTAATCCAAGAGAGTGGATCATCCCTCTTGGAGGAACACGTGCTATTTTGAGATTGAGTAAATTTGAAGAGAAAAAATGTAGTGCAATCAATAGATTGAGGGTGTTTTTTAGAGATGATAGGATGGATACTCTTGGAGCACAATTTTATGCACCTCACTTTTTATTTTTGAATCCATTTCATATCAAGATTAATGTACATCCAATATGAGTGAGTGAGAGTATATCTTGTTTACTATTTTGGAGTTCATAAACATAATAATGAATTTGCAAACCCGGTGATCCTATTGTAGTGATATATGATAGTGAGTGTGATTTGACAAACTATGTTCTATTATGATACAATGGATTTGAATATACCAATTCCTCTCTCTTTCAACACAAAAGTAGAAATTTGTTTGTAGTTAGACCAAACGTGATGTTTAGGAATTTTGTAGTACACAATTTTGGTGAGGAGCATTATTAACAAATGCTAAGCATTATTAGCCTCTAAGGTCCCAATGATAGTTTCAATCATCCATGCACATCCAAAGTGATCATATTAACTCTCTATTGAAGTAGGCAATAGTAATTGAGTATTTGTTGTGTGTATGAATCATGGAGCCGTACTTGTAAGATCTAATGCAAGGAATGCAAAGGATGTTAAATGAGTCTTGAGATATCAAGATAACAATAGAAGCATTGTAAAGTCAAATATGTACCTTCAAGAATGATTATGTATACAAAAAGGAGAATCATCCCAAAACTCAACTGCAATGACTAAATTACTTGGAGAGTCACTCAACCAATGACACCAACCTTGGTTAACAATAAGTCACATTGTTATTATAGATGAAGAATACATGCAACATCAAGCCTTACAAGGGATAACATTCTATGGGAATAATATAAAAACCTGATTTCAAGAATGAATTGATACTTTTGATTATTCATAATTAAGATCACCAATCATTCTGCAAGTGTGTTTTCATGTGGGTACTTGATTGATAAAGCTTTCACATGGTACAATGCTTAAGAACAATTAGTGTTGGTAGAAGGAAGGGAGATCATTTGGATAGCCATGCAAGAAGGGCTGCTAAAGAATTTCCAATCTATGGATTTTGTGCATATGGCTTGAACCGGAATATGGAAGTTGAAGTAGAGGAAAAACATACAAGAGTACATGGAGGCATTTCTTGATCTACAAGTTGCGATAACCAATATGAGTCCAACAAAAGCTCTTGATAATTTCATGCGGGCATTAAATGAGCAAATTTGCCAAGAGGTAATGGTACAAAATTCTTCCACTATTTTTTAAGCCATTGCTTGTGCTTAGAGAATAGCAAGAGTGCTTGGAGGAGGTGAAGGAGTAGTCCCACTTAATACTATTTGGTTGAAACACTACACTTGGTGGATCAATTCCTATGGAATTGGGCAACATTTGTTTCCAAGACCAAGGAGCACAATCGCTCCAAGGAAAATGGGGACAAGTTGAAGAAAAGAGAGATGGAATCCCACAAGGAGAAGGGGTCTAGCAAAACAATGACATTGTTATAGTTGTTGTTGAGTTAGGCACATAACCATCAATTGTTGTGCTCACCTTCCTAGAGGCCCTTGGCATCCATACAAATGACCTTTGAACAAATTGGGTAGAAAAATTGAAGAAGAGGATGTTAAAATCACATCAAAAAACAAAGATTGCCAGTAAATGTACCTTATAGCCGTATTGGCTCAATGGAGAAGTGTAAAAGTTGGAGGAGGAAGAGGACAAGTATGCAAAGTTTGGATAAGACAAACACACAACTAATTCTTATAAATGGAGTACTAGAAGGTAATAAGGTGAGAGTATTGATAGACCTTGGAGCAATAGAGAATTTCTTATCTTGCATTATTGCAATAAGATTGGGGATGGAACTAGAGAAGGATGAGAATGAAAAAGTAGAGTTACTTAATGGTCAGATGGAGAGGATTGAGACATTACCTAAAAAGGTAGCACTCTTTGTTGGAGAGTATTAAGAAGAAATTGAGTGGCAAGTGATACAATTAGCTCATTATTACGTGATCTTAAGCATGCCATAGATGAAGCACTACAACCCCATGGTCTATTGAAGAAAGAAAATAGTGAGAATTAGCCAATGGAAGATCATTAGAGATAGAGAAAGATCACAAAGGCAATAACTACCTCTCTATGGCATAAGGAACAATAACTATTGATAAGAAAAATAGATATTTCATGGGTCCAACAAAAGAAGTCCTGAGTGCATAACTTGATAGACAAATTCTTGAGAATTTGATAGTTATGGTCAATGAGCTACAAGATGTCTTTCTTCATGATCTACCCTCAAGATTATCACCAAAAAGGAGAGCAGATCATAATATCAAGCTACTTCTTGGGAAGACACCTCCTTGTAAGGTCCCAAATCAACTATCACCTCATGAGTTGACGGTGTGCAAAGCTCAAATTGAAGACATGCTACAAAAAGAGTTTATCCAACTCAACATATCACTATATAGGATTTATATCTTGTTTGTGAAGAAAGATGGTACAATGCGCATGTGCATTGACTACCAAGGCCTAAATCAACAAACAATGAAGAAAAAATATTCATTATCTCACATAGATGACCAACATTGAGTAAAATACTTCACCAAACTTGATCTATTGAGCAATTTAACCAAATCAGGATTATGAAGGAAGAAGAATATAAAATGACCTTTTGAACAAGGTATGATCACTTGGAGTACCTAATGATGTGGTTTGGCCTCACCAATACACCAACCATTTTCATGAATTTGATGAAAAATATATTTTTTCCATACTTAGATAACTCTATTATCATTTTCCTTGATGACATGTTAGTCTACATCAGGACAATGAAGGAGCACAGGCAACACCTATATTAACATTAGAAATCCTCTAGATTCTACAACAAAAGCAATTGTATGCCAAAGTCTCAAGTATGAGTTTGGCAAGTTTGAAGTAGATTACTTGGATAATAGAGTAAGTGCAAAAGGTATCCAAGTGTTAACAAATAAAATAGAGATCATTTAGAAATAGGGTGCTTTAGAAGATCAAATTCAACTCAAGAGTATTTTGGGATTGATGGGTTTTATTGTCAATTTTTCAAGGATTTCTCAAGGTCACACAACCCCTAACATCACTCCTTGGCAAAGGGAAAAAATGGATGTGGAGAATTGCATAAGAATGAACCTCTTGGAAATTGATAGATCGTTACTACATGCACCAATCTTGAAATGGTATGACACAAAATGTCCAATCAAGCTGGCTATAGATGCATCACACATTGTGATAGAAGTAGTACTATAATAAGAATACTACAATAAGAATGGAATTGTAACAATACGGAGTTTAGCAACGACGTTAGTAGGGCTAACAAAGTAGCAAATAAGACAAATTAGCCTAGAATATTCTAGAAGTATCTAGGAGCTTCTTGGGAAGCCTCCTGGCTAGCTTAGCTTGCACCTCAAGTAAGTAGCTCCTAGAAGGAAGTTTCTAGAAGGTTCCAACTAGCTTAGCTTGCATGCCAAGTAAACGATTTCTAGAAGAAAGCTTCTTAAGATGCTTCCCAATTAACTTGGCTTGCATTCCAAGAAAGCAACTCAAGGAAGCTTCTTGAAAAGCTTCTCAAGAGCCTTGTATGATCCCTATAAATACAAGAGCCAAAGCTCTTGCTAGGTATTTGGAGTTTTTGCTCATTCAAGTGTCCCAATGTGAACTTCTATTCTCATATTTCTCTCCTTAATCTTGGTCTTTTACATTGGTATCAGAGCAAGAATGGGATGGATGGAATTTATGGACCACCAAATGCATTCCTGCCAAACCATTGGGATTTCATGTCCAAATATTACCCAAGCATTATTTCACACAATTTATCATCTCGTGTTTTGGGCCAGATTTTTTGCATATGATCACCTTGTCTGAGGAACCCTTGATACTTCTTGTAGTAACTTATGGAAAATGGTGGGCGTGCTACATCTATGTGTTAATCAATTAAATAAATTGGGAGTAGTAAGATAGAGTAGTAGCTATGGCGGCAATACCAAACATTATCCTTACGATGTAGCAACAAATCAAGCACCTTACTGTATTATTGGATGAACAAGACCAACAACAACAAGAACATATAGAGAGAGTGCCAATTCAAGATGGAGATTGCATTTGATTTACAAAACCCAAGGTGTTTGAAGGCAAAATCTTCCAAGCACCATGGAGAATTTTATATTTGACTGCAAACGTTACTTTGAAGCCACCAATTGTCAAGATGAATGGAAATAGATTCTCTTGGCTTCTAGCCAATTGGATGGTGTGGCAAAACTTTGGTGGTAATTCTGAATGGAGCAAGCTGAACGACAGATTGTTGTACCAATTTTTACATGGGCAAAATTCAAGGATGCAATACTTGGTCAATTTCAAATTATAAGTGACACCCAAGCCGCACGAGATAAATTGGCAGAGTTGAAGCAGATTGGCTCAATAAGGAACTACATCACACAATTTCAGAACATCATAATGAAAATTCTAGATATACAAGAAGTTGAAGTTTTGGATCAATTGTGCAAGGATTGAAGTCACAAACCAAATTGGAGATGACCATGCAGGAACCACAAAATGTAGAAGAAGCCATGTAATTGGCTAAGCGCTTTGATTCCTTAGTTGTGACAACTTGATCTTGACCTCGACCTACACAAAGCTTACCAGTACACTATGCACAAGTGGAAGAACTAGCACTAATGGAGATTGATGATAGCCAATGGAGACCACTTGGTACAGCGGATAGAGAAAGATTGCAACAAAATGGAGGTTGTTTTTATTGTCACCAAGTTGGACATTGCATTGCAGAATGTCCACTTAGGAATAGGCGACCTTGACAAGTTGCCCAAATGGATTTTGTGGAACAAAATGATCAAGAAAAAAAGGAATCCCAATATGAGATTTTGAGCCACCTATTTGGAGCTTGATTAGTTCTAATGGGATTGAAGGCTCAACCTATGCAAGTTTACTTCACTTGCAAGGTACAATATCTAATCGGGGTTGTAGGATTTTGGTTAATTTTAGAAGTTCAAAAATTGCATGTCTATGCAAGTAGCAAAGGAATTGGGTATTCTTATCAAGCCAGTGATTGGAATTAGATTGATGATGGCGGATGGTAAAAAGGGTTCTGCATTTTGTACCTCACATCCTATTACTTTTAAGATTGGGAAAGAGTATGTGGAGTGTATGAGGTTGTAGTGGCACCTCTACACTATGATGTCATTCTAGGACTACCTTGGCTTGAACATCATAAGTTCAATTTGATTAGACTCGACAAAAAATTCAAGTACAACACCAAGGTAAGAATTTCCAATTAGATTGTAGGAATTTTTGATTAGGTTGTTTGGTGCCTCCGAGTAAAACACCTAAGAATAGTCAGTCCTAGGATAGGAGGTTTGTAGAAAGAAGGTAGCTATAGAGCATGCCTTGAAGAGAGAGGAGCCCCAAGATAGGAAGTTTGCCAACAAGGCAACCATGGAGCACGCTTTGAAGAGAGATGAGTCCCTAGATGTGAAGTTTGTTAGTGAAGCAGCCATAGAGCAAGCTTTGGAGGAAGATAAGTCTATTTTTGAGGTGTGGACCAAGCCGATTGCACAAGGACAATCTGAGGAGAGCCAAGAGCCTCATTGAGCAATGGTTGATCAGATAGTTCAAGAGTTTTTGGACGTGTTTTTGGATGATCTACCGAAGGGATTACCCTCCGATCAAGGTATGCCCTTCAAGATTGAGTTGTTGCCAAGAAGAACTTCAGTGCGTAGACCAATCTATCACTCTCATATAAGGAGTTGGAGGAGTTGCAAACGACACTTACAAAGTTGTTGGAGAAGGACTTCATATGACATAATACCTCTTCTTGGGGATCACTGGTACTATTTGTTCCAAAGAAGGATGGAGGACTTCATTTCTCTATTGATTATTGTGGACTCAATAAGCAAACAGTGAAGAATGCATATCCCTTGCCTTAGATTGATGACTGGCTTGATCAATTGAGTGGAGCACGATACTTTTCCAAGCTAGATCTTTGCAACGGCTATTGGCAAATCCCCATTGATAGGGAGGATGTGCAAAAGACATCATTTTGCACAAGGTATGGGCATTTTGAGTAGAGAGTTCTACCTTTCGGGCTCACTAATGCTCTAACAATCTTCATGGATCAGATGCATTGAGTGTTGGATGGACTATTGGACCAATATGTGGTGGTGTTCTTGGATGATATCTTAATCTATAGCAAGATAGAGGTAGAACACGTGAATCACATACAAGAAGTCCTAAGGCGACTACAACAATGGAAATTTTACTACAAGAAGTCAAAGTGTGCTTTTTGGCAAAAGGAAATTACTTTCTTGGGTCACAAGATCTCATTAGAGGGGATCAAGATGGAAGAGGAGAAAATCAAGGCCATTACTAATTGGCCTACTCCAAAGGATGCTATAGAAGTATGAGCATTTAATGGACTGGCCAATTTTTACCGCCGGTTCATCCATTATTATGCTCATGTGGCTACACCATTGACTGACCTCTTGGAGAAGGACTTGAGTTTCCAGTGGACCACCAAGCATGAAGAAGCATTCTAGAAGTTGAAACATATGGTATCTTCAAGACCCATTCTTCAACCGTATGATCCTCAACTACCCTATGTGGTTGATTTTGATGCTTCTAACTTTGCAATTGGAGTTGTGTTGCAAAAAGAATTCCTACATAGACTACATCCCATTGCCTTTGTGTCTCTCCGACTCAATACGGCTGAAAGAAACTACTCTGCTCGAGATCGAGAACAACTTGCAATGGTATATGCCACCAAAGTATGGAAACATTACCTTTGGGGGGAAACAAGTGATCATGCAAATTGATCACAAACCATTGTTGTAGACCTTACACTTGGAACACATGAAGAGTCGACATCATCAATGGGAAGAAAAACTCCAATTTTTTGACATCAAACTTGAGTACAAACTAGGTTGGTTCCACATCATCCTTGATGCTTTATCATGACGACCTGATTTGAAGTCTCTTCCTCTCATCACAGTAGCATTTACAACGGTGTCAATTGACTCCAAGGTCCAAAACAAGTTTCAGTCAACTCAACAACAAGATCCCTTCTTCCAAATTGTACATGGTCACTTTACAAAATGCAACAAGGAGTACAACACCTTCTCCATCAAGGAGGGTCTTCTATTCTATGAGGACCGGATCTATGTTCTAGCCAAAGGTGATCTTTGACATGTGCGCCTTCAAGAAGCCCATGATTTACCCATAGTTGGTCACATGGGTGTAGACAAGACCTTGGGAACCCTCCAACGCCAATGGTGGTGGCCCAACATGACACGAGATGTTCAAGAATTTGTCCAATCGTGTGAGAGTTACCAACACAACAAGGCCAGCAACCAGAAGCCAAGTGGACTCCTTCAACCACACACCATTCCATCCGCTCAATGGGAGCATGTGAGCTTGGATCTCATCACATCCTTGCCCAAAACAAAGCAAGGACACACAACAATTGTGGTGTTTGTGGATAAGCTTAGTAAGCAAATCCACTTGGCACCAACCTGTGACACCGTGGATGCTCCAACCTTAGCACAAATCTACTTTGACAATGTCTTGAAGCATCATGGGATGCCACATGTACTCATCTCCGACCTTGATCCTCAATTTACCAAGATGCTTTGGCAAGCACTCTTCTAGATACTTGGCACCAAGCTTGCTTTGTCCACGGCCTATCATCCTCAAACTGATAGACAAACCAAACATGAAAATTGTACATTGGAGGATATGTTGCATGTTTTTGTCAATGTCCACCATACCAATTGGAATGAATGTCTTGCAATTGTAGACTTTGCCTATAATAATTCCAAATAGGCAAGCACCAGATTTTCTCCTTTCTTTCTCAATTTTGGCCAAGATTTGCTTGTTCTAAATTGTCTATATAGAACCTTGCTCCTCCTCCATCTTAGGTTCCTCATACTTCAACATTCTTGATCACTATATCCAAATCTCTCCAACAAGCCAAATCTCACCTCCTTGTTGCTCAAAATTGTCAAAAACAATATGCAGATCACCATTGTCATGATCTCACATTTGAAGTTGGTAATAAAGTCATTTTATCCTCTAGTTACCTACTTCTCCCCCTTGATACCCAAGTTTGTAAATTTGCCCTTAATTGGATAGGATCCTTTGATGTCACCCAAATTGTCTCACATGTTGCTTATCAACTTGCCTTGCCTTGTCATATGTGTATCCATATTGTCTTTCATGTTTCCAAGTTGAAACCCTTTGTTCCTAACCTCTCTTCCTTTTCCTATCGAGTCCAACTTCCCCCTCCTTCTATCTCTATCAATGATCATGAGAAGTATGAAGTTGATCATATCCTTGCGCATCGCCATATTCAACAAGGCCATCAACAACATACGGAGTACAAAGTCCTTTGGCAAGGGTATCCCCTTCATGATACCGCATGGAAACCTCTTTCTCACCTCCAGAATGCACATACGGCCATCTAGGAGTTTGAAGCTTCATTGGCGACAAGGACGTCACCAACTAGCGGTGGGGGAATATGTAACAATATGGAGTTTAGCAACAAAGTTAGTAGGGCTAACAAGTAGAAAATAAGACAAATTAGCCTAGAATATTCTAGAAGTATCTAGGAAGCTTCTTGGGAAGCTTCCTGGCTAGCTTAGCTTGCACTTCAAGTAAGTAGCTTCTAGAAGGAAGCTTCTAGAAGGTTCCAACTAGCTTAGCTTGCATGCAAAATAAGCAACTTCTAAAAGAAAGCTTCTTGAGAAGCTTCCCAATTAACTTGGCTTGCACTCCAAGAAAGGGGCTCAAGGAAGTTTCTTGAGAAGCTTCTCAAGAGCCTTGTATGATCCCTATAAATACAAGAGCCAAAGCTCATGCTAGGCATTTGGATTTTTCTCTCATTTGGAGTGTCCCAATGTAAAATTTTATTCTCTTATTTCTCTCCCAGTCTTGGTCTTTTATAGGAATGATGGATGACACTTAATTTCATATTTCTCTCAAAAGTTGTTACCAATAGAGCACAACTATCACACCACTAAATGAGGAGAGTTGGCTATTGTCTTGCAACCAAGCATTGGAAGCACTATCTTGACATGAAGGCATTTGTAGTTGAGATAAACCATAAACCTCTAGTTGACCTCAAGGTACAAAAATATCTCTCTCAACAATAGATTCATTGGGCAGAGTGGAGACAGTGGTTCAACATGACAGTCACATATGTGAAAGGCAAGAAGCAACTTTTGATGCATTTTCTCAAATTCTTATGCCAAGTAGTCTGGTGGTAATGGTCAAGATGAACTTAGAATTTTGGCCACAAATTCTTATTGCTACAAAGATTGACCTATAGATTGTAGGAGCTCAATCATCCTAAGGCACAACCAATACCCAAGGACTCACCTTTCATAATGGTAAATTATGGATCCTAAATATCCTAGACCTAAGAACCACCATCCTAATGGAATATCATGATTTTTCCTTTGTAGGTCATGTTGGAGTGAATAAGACCTTAGATACAATCAACCACTATTATTATTGACCCAAGATGAGCAACATTGTGGGGAGTACATTCAAAGATGCCTACTCTATCAACAAAATAAAACCTCTAATCAGGCTCCTACATGACTCCTTGAACTCCTCCATACTCTAACACGACATTGGGAGCAAGTCAATATGAATCAAGCTTGTGAATTGCCCAAGACCATCTCAAGGTTTGACTCCATTGTAGTCTTTGTAGACCACCTCAAAAAAATGATTCATGTGTGTCTTATAACCAAAGATGGGATTGGTTCACAATTAGCTCAATTGTACTTAATTGTAGTCTTTTCTCACCATGGCTTATCTTAAATGCTCATTATCAATTGGTGCACTCAATTCACTAGTTTGTTTTGGAGAACACTCTTTGGCATCTTCAAAACCAAACTTACCATGTCCATGGCATACCATCCACAAACCAATGGAAAAACAAAGCAGGCCAATCACACTATTGAAGACATGCTCTGGGGCTTCATCTTAAAGGAGCAAGAAAGGTGAGACACCTTACTTCCATTGGTAGAATTTTCCTTTAATAATTTAGTGAATGCACCTACACAAGTCACACCATTCTTTCTCATGTATGGAGAGCTTGGTAAAGATCCACCCAATAGCTACAAAAGTTGATTTTGTCAATACTTTTGTTTCTATAATCCAACAAAGTATGGAGAACGCCAAGCACAGGTTATAGATTGCCCAAAATCAACAAAAACAATATGTAGATGCACATCACAAGTGCATAGAGTTTAGCATTGGGGATCAATTATGGCTGTCTACAATGAACCTCACATTAGTTGGCCCTTCTAAGCTCAAACCTTATTTTATTGGGTGTTTTCTCCTCCACCAAATTAGCATAGTGGCCTATCACCTCAAGGGGGAGGTTTATAATGCTATTAGCTAAATATAGTATCGAGAGGTGGAAATTGGCTTGATAATATCTTGAAGGATGTTATATATGATGGTCTAAGTAGATCAAATAGAAGTGTCACCAAAAAAATAATTCCACTAATAGGGTAGAGGTCAAAAACACCTTGAAAACTTTAGAGCTAATTTTGAAGGACTAAATGGATGAATTAGGCCTTTCATTCACAAATATATTGTCTTCTCCCCTCTCCTTGTTCATCTCATTGAGAGCTTTCCTATAGGAAGATTTCCTCTCGTCATACTTGTTTGACCAAGCAAATAGGACAAGGATAGATATATCAACAATCCATATAATTAATCTAAGGGAGGAGCTCACTAGCATATTACTAATCCATATATCTGATCCAAGGGTGGAGCTTACTTTGATTGAATCCTCTTTACTATATCATGAAGACAATATGCTCCTTTGGGACATCAAAGTGTTGAGGGATTTTAATACTCCAAAGGACGTGAGAACTCTCCATGAGAAATACAAGAGAAAAAACACAAGCTTCACACTCAATACTCCAATGCTCCCAAAGAAGCACCTTCTCTTTATTATATAGCAAAGAGGATCCCCTCAAAGTAAGCTCCACCCTTGGATGAGATACATGGATTGGAGACATATTAGCAAGATCCGCCCTTAAATTAGTTTCCTAGATGAGTGAGGTATCATTAGAAAGCTTGCAATGAGACAAAATTGGAAAGAAGACCAAGCTTTTCTCCATTAGAAAGGGGGAAATTTCTACATATTCATGAGACCTAATTCATTTATTTAGGCTTCCAAAATTAGCTCTAAAGTTTTAAGACTATTCTTGGCTCCTGCCCTATTAGTCAAAGTATCTCTATCTGATTTACATACTCCATCATATATAACATCATCCAAAATGTTACCAAACTAATTTTCACCTCTAGATAATATGTCTAGCTATTGGTTAACAAACCTCCTTTCTTTTAAGAAGCAACATCCTTGTTGCAAAGCTATTGTTCAAAAGATTTCACTAGCAAAGGTGCATGGGTTCAAGTTGGCTACTTGCTCCTATATCACCTCATTTAATGGGTACCCTTTCCATTATACCAAATATTCTACACGTTGATGGCAAGTACCCCGGATACATTTCTGAAGAATAGTTTGACTTCATATTCCTCCATGCCATCAATGAGTGTTGGACAAGGTAGAATGTCTTATATGGAAGGAAAGTGGGGTGGTTGGGGGGCATATCTGCATAGTAAGGAGACATAGAATATTGGATAGATCATGATGTGTAATGGTAGCTTGAGGTGGTAGGTCATTGTGCCGATTCAACAAAGAATGGAGAAAGGTCTAATAAAACAAGGTCTGAGCTTACAAGGGCCGACTAATGTGAGATTGGTGATTGATAGCCAAACTTGAGCTCCAACATTGAACTCCATGTGCCGGTGTTGTGCATTTGCATACTACTTTTATCGATTTTGGGCAATCTACAACCTATGCTTGGCATTCTCCACACCATGTTGGATTCTAGAAACAAAAGTGTTGACAATGTCAAGCTTGGTAACCACCGGATGGACCCTCAAAGGTATGAAAGGATGCTCTCCATGCATGAGGAAGAACAGTGTGACCTATGTGGAGGCATTCACTAAATTGTTGTATGCAAATTCCACCAATGGGAGTAAGGTGTCCCACCTCCCTTCTAAGCATGTCCTCAATGGTGCGATTTGCCCACTCTATTTGTCCATCGGTCTATGGATGGTAAGCTATGGGTATGGCCAATTTGGTTTTGAAGAAACCAAAGAGTGTTCTCTAAAATAAACTAGTGAATTGAGTGCCTCTATTTGTGATGAGCACTCAAGAAAGGCCATGGTGAGAGAAAAATGCATATAAGTACAATTGAGTTAGTTATGGGGCAGTCATGTCCTTGGTGGTAGGATGCACATGAATTATTTTGTTGAGTTGGTCAACAAAGACTATCATGGAGTCAAACCCTAATGTGATCTTGGGCAATTCACAAACCAAATCCATGCTTACCTGTTCCCAACTTTGTGTAGGAGCGGGGGGAGGGGTTGAAGGAGTCTTGTGTGAGCTTGATTTGAAAAATATTATTTTGTTGATAGAGTAGGCAACTCCAAACATATTCCAACATACCATTGCTCATCTTGGGCCAATAGTAATAGCATTTAACTACATCCAAAGGTCTTGTTCACTCCCTGCTAGGATAGTGGTTCTTATATCAGTCGTATCTGGGATCCATAACCTACCATCACAAAAGGTAAGCCCTTGGGTGTTGGTGATGCTTTTGGATGATTGAACACCTACAATTTGTGGATCAATTTTCATAACAATAAGAATCCTAGGCCAAAATTTAGGGTTCATCTTGACCTCCACCACCAGATTTTTCACCATTGGTATTTGGGTGAATGCATCAACAAGTTGCTTTTTTCCTTCCATATTTGTGATTGCCATGTTGAATTTTTGTCTCCCTCAACCTACCAAATCTATTGACAAGAAAGATTTTTTTTATCTTGAGGTAGACTAGAGGTTTGTGGTCTATCTCCACTACAAATGCCTTCTCACCAAGATAGTGCTTCCAATGCTTGGTTGCAAGGACAATGACTAGCTCTTCTCATTTAGTGGTGTGATTGTTGCATTCTATTGATAGTAGTTTATGAGAAAAGTATGCAATTGGGTGCCATTCGTCATGTAAGACTGCTCCTATTGTTATTTTTGATGCATCCATAGTCAACTTGATCAACATTTTGGGTCATACCATTTCAAGATTGGTGCATGTTGTAATACATCTTTCAATTCTTGAAAGTCCAATTCTTGTGCAATACCCATATCCATTTCTTCCCCTTTCCCAATAGTGTTGTTAGAGGTTGTGCAATCTTGGAGAAGTCCTTGACAAATCAACCATAGAACCTTGTCAATACCAAGAAACTCTTGAGTTGAGTTGATCTTTTAGAGCACTCCATTTTTTAATGTCCTCTATTTTATCTATTAGCAATTGGATACCTTTTCCACTTACTCTATGCCCTAAGTAGTCTACTTCAGATTTGCCAAACTTGCACTTTGGGATTTTGGCATATAATTGATTTTGTCATAGAATCCGGAGGACTTCTCAAAGATATTGCTTGTGCTCTATCATCATCTTGCTATAGACTAAGATATCATCAAGGAAAATGATAATAAATTTATCTAAGTATGGACAAAATATGTCATTCATCAAACTCATGAAAGTGGTTGGAGAGTTGGTGAAGCCAAACGGCATCACCAAGTACTCAAAGTGACCATAACTTGTTTGAAAGGTCATTTTGTGTATGTTTTCCTCCACAATTCTGATTTGGTTGTAATTGCTTTCCAGATCAAGTTTGGTGAAGCGCTTTGCTCCATTGAGTTGATCAAGCAAGTCATCCATGCAAGGTAATGTGTATTTGTTCTTCATCATTTGTTGATTTAGTCCCCAATTTCAATGCACATGTGTATCATTCCGTCCTTCTTCACAAACAATATAGGAGCCTCATATAGTGATATGTTGTGTTGGATAAACCTCTTTTGCAACATATACTCAATTTGAGTCTTACACTCCTCCAACTTATAATGTGATAGTCAATATGGGGCCTTACAAGGAGGTTTCTTCCCAAGAAATATGTCAATTTCATGATTGATTCTCCTTTTTAGTGGTAAACCTAAAGGTAATTCATCTAGAAAAACATATTGAAACTCATTGACCACATCTTTCAATTTCTCAAGAATTTTTCCATTGTGTTGTACACTCTGGACTTCTCTTATTAGATACATGAACATCTATCTATCTTACCAATAGATGTGGTCCCTACGACATAAAGAGGTAGCTTTTGCCTTTGTGATCTTCTTTATCCCCCAAAATCTTCCATTGACTAGTTCTCACTACTTTCTTTCTTCAATCCACCATGGGGTTGTAGTGCTCCATCCACAACATGCCTAAGATTGCATCATAACAAGCTAATTGTATCACTTACCACTAGATTGCTTCTTGATACTCTCCTACAAAGAGTGTTACCTTTCTAGGTAATAATTGAATCTTCTTTGTCTGACCATTAGGTAGTTCTACTTTATCATTCTCATCCTTCTCTAGTTCCATCTCCAACCTTATTGTAATAGAGCAAGACTGGAAATTCTTTGTTGCTCTAAGGTCTATCAATATATTCACCGGATTGCTTTCTAGGACTCCATTTACAACAATCAATAGTGCATTTTTCTTCCTCCACCTTTGCACACTTGTCTCTCTCTTCCTCTCACTTTTATTCTTTTTCATTGAGCCAATAAGGTTGCCAAGTAGATTTACTTGCAATCTTCATTTTCCAATGTGATTTTAGCATCCTCCTTTTTTATTTGTCTTTCCATGTGGTTCAATGGTTGCTTGTTTGCAAGCCTAGGGCCTCTAGGATGACAAGCACAACAATTGATGGCTAATTGCCCAACTTGCCCATAATTGTAATAGTGTCATTGTTCTACTCGAGCCTTTGCTCCTTGTGGAACTCCTTCTCTTTTTTCTTTATTCTGTCCTTGTTCTCCTTGGAGGGGTCTTGCTTCTCGGTCTTGGAATTGAATGTAGACCAATTCCATAGGAATTGGTCTACCAAAATGGTGTGTCTCAGCCCTATAGTTTTGCATCAGGGTTACTCCTTCACCTCCTCCAAGTGTCCCTTCTATTGTTTTGAGCGCATGCAATGGCTTCAAAAACAATATGAGGATTTTGTACCATTACCACTTGGCAAATTTGCTCTTTTAATCCCCTCTTGAAATGGTCAAGAGCTTTAGTTGAACTCATATCAATTATTGCAACCTATAGATAAAGAAATACCTCCGACATACTCTTGTATGTTATTCTTCTACTTCAACTCCCACAGTCTAGTTTGGGCCATCTACATCAAATCCACATATTGGAAATTCTTGAGCAGCCCTTCTTGCATGGCTGTCCAAGTGATCTCTCTTCCTTCTACGAGCAATGATTGTCCCAAAGCATCATACCATGCAAGGGCTTTATTTGTCAAGTACCCACATACAAACGTGCCTATAGAATGATCAATGATCTTAATTGAACAATCAAAGGTATCAATTCATTCTTGAAATCCAATTTTCTACTACTCCCATGGAACATTATCCCTTGTAAGGCTTGATGTTGCACATCTTTTCATTCATAGTAACAATGTCTCTTGGTTGTTGACTAGGATTGGTATCATTGGCATGAGTAGCTCTCTAGGTACTTTGATTGCTAGTGCTGGTTGTTGGGATGATTCTCCTTCTTGCATTACTTGATCATTCCTAAAGTTATATCCTTGATTTTGCAATTCCTCATGGTTATCTTGATTTCCCAAAACTTTTTCAACATCCCGTACATTCCTTGCATCAACTCCTACAACTATGGATTCATGATTCCTAAACACAACAAACATTCAGTTGCTACTTCCTACTTCAATAGAGGGTTAATATGATCACTTGCAAGGGAGCACAAACTATTGGGACTACCATTGAAACTCAACTTCGACCATTTGCCATCAAGATTCCTTTGCATCTTCCAATCCAATGTAGCATTGAGTCCGCCAATCATGATACACCCTCGGCCATCCCTGAACCAAGTTTGGGCTTGATACGCCTTACTAACAATCTATTGTTTTATGAGTCCATCATTGCAACAAACAACGGTGGAGCACTAGACTTTGGCCAATACACAAGGGCCTCCCATCAAATAGAAGACTCCCAACCCTAGCTAAAGCTACCGCTCCAATACACATTCTGTGCACTTGAGCCTTTGCAACATTTGTATATGGACACAAGCCCCACAAGAAGCAGTGCCGTAGAGAACCACAATGCCAACTCCCATTGAGAACCAATGTCTGGCTACAAAGCACCCCCTATAAACATCATATCAAGGAGTGAAATGAGCTCTTCAAATCAATCAACATGATGAACCACACATCACTCAAAACCAACATGTTGGCTAGACATGGTCTAGCTCCACTCCCTAATTAGCGCACTTTGGGTTAGCTCCATAACCCGTTCAATCAAGACAATCACCCACCAGGTCCACTTGGCAATGAGTTAGGACCATCCCTTGATGTCACCAACCCCCATGGGGATTGCACTACAAGCTATGTCCAAGAGAACTTTTAGCTAGGCGGTTAATGCATTTCTCGTAGAGGACCTCCAAGGCTATCATTCATTGATAATATTCCTTACCAAAATTGCTGACAATGAAATCCCTAAACATCACTTTTGGTCTAACCACATAATGGATTTCTACTTGTATGTTGAAAGGGAGATGTTTGCTACATTTAGGTCCATAACATCATAACAAAATGTAGATTGTCAAATCCCACTCTTTGTCATATACCACCATAGGTAGAATCATTGGGTTTTGTGAACTCATCACCTTGTCCATGAATTCTACTCCAAAATGATATACGATAGATACCTTCATTTTCTCACACTAGATGTACATAATCTTGATATGCAATGGATTCAAGAATGGAAATCAAAGTGCAAGAAAACATCTTCCAAGCACCTCCATACCATCCTTTCTCTAAAACACTCCCCAAGTCTAACAAATATATGACATTTTCTCCCCTCAAAATTACTCAATTTCAATAGCCCATGTTCTTCCAAGAAGAGTGATCCACTCTCTTGAATTAAAATGCTTGTTTTGATACCATGGTAATCTCCAAGGACAATAGAATTCTCCAAGAGAAATGCAAGAGAGAAAACACAAGCTTCACACTAAATACTCTTATGCCCCCAAGGAGCACCTTCTCTTTATTACATAGCAAAGAAGATCCTTCAAAGGAAGCTCCAACCTTGGATCAGATACATGGATTGGTGACATGTCAACAAGCTCCACTCTTAAATTAGTTCCCTAGATGGCTGAAATGTCGGTCCTTGTCTTATCTGGTTGGTCAAATAAGTTTGACCAAAGGGAATCTTTAGAGAATCTTCTTGTAGAAATCTCAAAATCACATGGATGAGGTACCTTTGGAAAGCTTTTAATAAGAAAAAATTGGGGGCAAGGCCAAATTTTCCTCCATTAGGGGAGTACACATTTTTTAGGCCTAATTCATCTTGTTACGTCTTCAAAATTAACTCTAAATTTTTCAAGCTATTCTCGGCTCCTAATCTATTAATAGAAGTACTCTTTTGGTGATAGACCTATCTGATCTACATACTCTATCATATATAACATCCCCCTAGATGTTACCAAACCAATTTTCACCTCTAGATAATATGTCTAGCTATTGGTATTATATGGATGAAGCCTTGGGTTTCTCTTGTGTTTCTTCTCTTGTATTCTCTTGTCCTTGAGACATTACAATTTTCCACCACTCATATGCAAGTATGACCCATCAAAGAGATAATTACCAAAATATAGGCTGTAAAATAGCCTTATGAATCTAGAGGTGTAGTAGTATAAGTAGCATCTCCCAAAACACACCAAAATGGAGGTCTTGTAGACCTTGACCTTTACCAACACGGATATGTCCCTAACATGGCCAAATCACCAAATGACTGGGACTATATCTCTCTAGAAGGAAATGTTTACTAGTAGGATCTTCTTGTAATCCTTGACTATTGATATCAATAATAACTCAAGATACCAATAGGCCAAGTGTGCCATATAATATAGAGAGACTAGCATAGTAATCTCATCTCTCTCTACATACAAGTGCTTATAAACCCATATGCTTACCTATAGTACCATCACTAGTCCAATGATGATCCCACCAAACAACTCTAATAAGCATACTCCCTCTATTAGATACCATCAAGCAATAAGTGTCATATCCAAAGGTGACCAGGTAATAGACTTTGGAGGCTCATCCTAAAACTGGTCTCTTGGTGATACAAAGGCTCCATTCCAAACCTATTATACTAGTTGATCTACATGCTACTATAATGCAGCCTTAGAACTCCACAATGGAATATCTAAGGTGGATGGAACAACAACACTTGTATTGTAAATACAAATGATCTCTTTTGGTACTTGTGTATCCTCCGCATAGGCATTCCTTTCCAATAAGTCACCGAGCCAAGTAACAAAACCACTAAAAGTTGAAATTGATTCCATGGTCCTTGATTATTTTGAGCCAAAACTACCACTACTAAAGCATACCGGTAGGCAATATACAAGTCCTTAACCTAATTGCCAACTTGGTCTATAGGAAGCTATCTCTCCTCCAATAGTCAGTGTTGATACCCACGGGGTATAGCACTACTACTCCACCAACTAGTACAACATATGAGTCTACTTTTGTTGCAATGGCTTGAGCTCTTACCACAGAACTTCTAGTCGGATGGCCAAGGAGCTCATTATCCACCCCTTAGAGATGTTGGATTTGAAATGTTCACCTCTTTGCATCAATCTTTTATCGTCCAAGACCAATAATTATAGCATTCTCCAACATAAGGGGTTGTGCCCCAAAGTCTAGTAAGACTCCTTGTGGTGTATAGGCCTTCCTTGAAGACCCACCAAATAGAAAATCCCACTTTGATAATCCAATAGGACAACTCCAAGTGTGAACCAAGCTCACTTAAATGCATGTCTAGTTAGTACTCCTCCAACCTAGTTACTTCTGTTTGCCATAAGCCATTGGTAGTTGAATGGATCCCATACTCCTTAATTAAGTAAGCTTCACTATCAACCACATCTACACTAGAAGCCAAAACCACATCATCCCTACTCTCACAAAGTGTGGCAGCCAATTGGAACACTAGAGCTAAGTCAACTCTTGATGTAAACATGTAATTGGATAAGAACAAAGATGAGCGCATAATCAACTAAACCACCACCAACATCATACTGGACTGAATTTGTGTAGTAGTGGGTGACTAACTAGTATCTAGTCTATCATGCACTTCAGCATCACCTACACTAGGACATCTAGGAGCCATGGATGTCATTTCTAGTGCCTTAGAGAGTGTGAAGGATTATGGATGTTTGACTTTTCTACCAACCTCTATCCTTTGTGGGTCCAACTCTATTGATGATTCTCTAGGATTTGGAGCACATATTGCACTCCTAGTCATTGTGACAAATTCATCTACTTATGTTATTCCACATATAGATTCCAAGACATCTCTATCACTAGCATAAGTGGTAGAAGCCTCATTGTTTGAATCTGATCTCCTTTGAGCTATAACTATGCTAGTCAATCTCTACTCCAATTGCTCAATCCAAGTAGCCTTGGCTTGTATCAAAAGCAAGGGTATGTATTGGCCCCTACCAAGTGTAGGTCCTCTATCACCATCTCTACCACCTTGTATGCCATAACATGGAGTTCCTCTACCACTTATTATAGCAGCCCTACCACTTTGTAACTCTAGGTGGAGAACAAAGAATCAATCACTGGTATGATTGAATTTGTGGCAATTGTTACATTGTCTTCAAATTGGCTTTGGCACTCTAGTGGTACCATTCCTACTACCTTAGAGGCACTCTCTCTTGTGGTGAGATCCACCACAAGTTCAACAAGAAACACCACCACCCACTAGCTACTATTGACTAGAAAATGAGTGTAAAGGTCTAGGTGCACTATGTCTTCCACTCGCTCCATAAGATTAGGATTGTCCATATTGCCTTCAAAAGCAAACATAGTGTGGGAGCTCTTTGTTGCACTCTAGAAGAAGTAACAATTGTAGATGAGGTCTCTCTACTAAATTTAGATGTCACCACTCTCTCTTGCACCTTGTTGAGCTCAATGCACTTAGCAAAACCACCACCAAAGTCAATGAGTGTAATATCATTAGCTAGAAAAATTATCTAAAGGTGAAAATTGCCTTGGTAATGTCTTTGAAGATGTTAGACATAATGATCTAAGTATATTAGATAGAAGAGTCACCAAAATAAATCTTCCACTAATAAGGTAGAAGATGAAACACACCAAAAACTTAAGAATTAATTGTTGAAGCATAAACAAAAGAATTAGGCCATGAAAATTAGATTCTTACACACCTCCCCCCCCTCCCAAATTTCAATTTGCCTTGTCAAGATCTTTCCAATGGTAACTCTTCAAAGCTATTTAAGCTTCTTATAGAAAGATTTCCAAAAGATTTTTTTTGGTCAAACAAGTTTGACAAACCAAATAGAACTAAAGTTGATATGTCACTAATCCATATATTTAATCCAAGGGTGTAGCTCCTTCAAAGGAGATCCTTTTTGCTATTCAATAAAGATAAATCTTCCTAGGGACATCAAATCTCTTGGGAATTCCAATCTTGTGTGCTTCTATCTTTGGACTATTACAATGAGATAGCTTATAACATAGTATCACATACTCTACATCCTAACTTCTTGTCAAGTATCCCATACCACAATTGGATTGCTTGGGCTTCAATAACTCATTGAGTGAAATTGATTAGGCATCTCATGCAAATATATACCTCACATAGGCTTTCTCCAACTTCCATTGGAACTCCTATAAGCTCTTCAACTTGTCAATCTATACTCCTTGGTAGTTCTACCTCAAGCATTGGAAGAATTCCACCATGGGGTTAAACCTCAATATTGCACTACCTTCCATAGTGGTGGTGGTACCATCTCTAACTAGTGCACCTTTATTGACTACACCAACACTACTAGATCTAAAACTCATAAGTACTATCAATTTACCTTTAGGAATTAAGCCTAAAGTGATAGAGATGTAATTTGGAGGTCAATATTAATCGTGTAAAAATATGGAGTTTACTTATGAATTAGTTGAGACTAACAAAGTAGCAAGTAGGCTAGATTAGCTAAGAACTATAAGAATATTCTAGAAGCATCTAGGAAGTTTCTAAGTACCTTCCAAGTATTGGGTAATATGCATGCCAAGTGGTAACTTCTAGGAGGAAGTTTCCCAACTAGATTAGCTTGCACACCAAGTAGGTGGTTTCTAGAAGGAAACTTCTTGGGAACCGTCCTGACTAGCTTAGCTTTCTTGCCAAGTAGATGGCTTCTAAAATGAAGCTTCTTGAGAAACTTCCCGAGTAGCTTGGCTTGCACTCTAAGAAAATAGCTTTTAAGAAGGTTCTCAAGAGCCTTGTATATTCTCTTTAAATACCAAAGCCCAAGTTCATCCTAGTCATTTGGAGTTTCCTTCATTCAAAATCCTAACATGATCTTTCACCTTGATCTTCCATTCTCTTATTTATCTCCTTGGTCTTCTATCTAAGTAAGAATGGGATAGATGGACCACCAAATCTATTTTTTCCAAACCATTGGGATTTTTATGTCCATGTACTATCCAAGCATCATTTCACACAAGTCATCATCCCACGCTTTGGGCAAAAACATTTTGGTGCAATCACATTGTTTGATGAACCCTTCTTACTTTTGATTATGACTTATGGAGAATGGTGGACATGTTGCATCTATGTGTTAACTTAGATAATTACAGATAATTTAATAAAATAGCAGCCATGGTGGCAATGCACAAAGTTATCACTATTATGCAGCAAAAAATTGAGTACCTTATTAATTGTTGGAAGAATGAGAGTATTAACAACAAGATCATATAAAGAGAGCACCATTTCAAGAAGAAGAAGAGAAAATTTGATTTTTAAAGCCCAAGGTATTTGAAGGCAAAAATCTCTCAAGTGCAATGGAGAATTTTATATTTGATTGTGAATGTTATTTTGAAGCTACAAATCTTCAAGATGAATGGAGAAAGATTCTCTTGGTTTTAAGCCAATTGGATGGAGTGGCAAAACTATGGTGGTGATTTTGAGTGGAGCAAGCTGAATGGCAATTTGTTACATCAATCTTAACATAGGAAGGATTCAAGAGTGCAATAATTGGGCAATTCCAAATAATAAATGCCACACAAGCCGCACGAGATAGATTGGCAGAATTGAAGCAAATTGGGTTGGTGAGAAGCAACATCACTCAATTCCAAAATACCATAATGAAAATTCTATATATTCTAAAAAGGAAAGCTCAAGATCAATTTGTGAGGGGTTTTAAGTCATGGACCTAATTGTAAGAGATTATGCGAGAGTCCAAACACTTGGAGGAAGCCATGTAGTTGGTTGAGTACTTTGATTTTGTGGTTGAGACAACTTGACCTTGACCTTGACTTTCACAAAACCTGCCAACCTACTAAACACAGGTGGTAGAAGCCGGCACCCATGGCAATTGATGCCATCCAACTTCACATCACTTTGCATTATAAATAGGAAAAGATTATGACAAAATGGTGGTTGCTTTTATTATCACCAAATTGGACATTGCATTGTTGAATGTCCACTTAAGAATAGATGACCCAACAAATCACCCAAAGGGAGTTTATGGAATGTGATGATTAGGGAAACAAAGAATGCTAATAAGAGAATTTGAGTCACCTACTAGGAACTTGATTAGTTCCAATGGGATTGAAGGCTCAACCTATGAAAGTTTGCTTCAATTGTAATGTATGATATCTGATCATGGTTGTAAGATTTTGGTTGATTTTAGGAATTCAAAAAATTACATGTCCATGCAATTAGCAAAGGAAGTAAGTATTTCTATCAAGCCAATAATAGGAAGTAGATTGATAACGGCAGACGGTAGAAACGGTTTTGCATTTTGTACCTCATATCTTGTTACATTTCAGATTAGGAAGGAGTATTTGGAGTGTATGAGGTTTGTAGTAGCACCTCTACATTATGATATCACTTTAGGTTTACCTTGGCCTGAACATCATAAGATTCAATTTATTGGACCCGACAACAAATTCAAATATAACACCAAGGTAAAAAATACAAATTAGGTTGTCTCACACCTTTGAGTAAGACACTTAAGAATAGTCAATCCCAAGATGGGAAGTCTATCAATAAAGTAACCATAGAGAACAATTTGGAGGAAGATAACCTATTTTTATGGTGTGGATCAAGCCAATTGTGCATGGAGAATCTGATGAGGACCAAAAACTTCATCAAGCAATGAAATAGTTCATGAGTTTGCAAATATGTTTCTTGATGATTTGTCAAAGGAATTACTCTTTGATCGTGGCATGCCCTTCAAGATTGAGTTATTTCCAAGAAGTACTCTAGTGAATAGACCAATCTATCAACTCTCACCAAAAGAGTTGGACAAGCTTTGAATAACACTAACATAATTTTTGGAGAAGGATTTCATACAACATAATACATCTTCTTGGGGAGCATCAATACTATTTTCTTCAAAAGAGGATGGAGAACTTTTTTGTATTTATTACCGTGGCCTCAATAAACAAACAATGAAAAATGCATATCCCTTGCCTCAAATTGAAAAAGTTTACCTTTTGCACAAGGTATGGGGATTTTGGATATAGAGTTCTACGTTTTTGGGCTCATTAATACTCCAGAAATCTTCATAGATTAGATGCATCAGATGTTGGATGGGCTATTAGATTGGTATCTGGTGGTGTTCTTGGATGATATTTTTAATATATAGCACGATGGAGGCAAAACATACAAATCATGTGCAAGAAGTCCTAAGACAACTACGTGAATAAAAATTTTATTGCAAGAAGTCTGATCTTGTGAAGGTTGCCAATGCAGCAAGGCCAACAACTAGAAACCAAGTGAATTCCTTCAACCACTTCCATCCCATCTGCTCAATGAGAACACATGAGCTTAGATCTCATCACATTCTTGCCCAAGACAAAGCAAGGACACACAAAAATCATGGTGTTGTCAATAAGCTTAGTAAGCAAATCCATTTGGCACCAACATTTGATATAATAGATGCTCCAAAATTGGCCCAAATCTATTTTAACAATATCTTCAAGCATCATAGGATGCCTTGTGTACTCATCTCAGATTTTGATCCTTGATTCACCATAAAAAATTGGCAAAGACTCTTCCAACTACTCGGCACCAAGCTTGCTTTGTCTATGGTCTATCATCCTCAAATTTATGGACCAAAAAAATGTGCAAATTGCACCTTGGAGGATATGTTTTGTGCCTTTGTCAATGTTCACCATACCAACTAGGATGAATTTCTTGTAGTTGTTGAATTTGCCTACAATAATTCCAAATAAGCAAGCACTAGATTCTCTCTCTTCTTCTTTAATTTTGGTAAATACACACTTTTTCTCCAAATTCCTTCCTTGCTCTTCCTCCATCTCATGTCCCTCATACTTCCACCTTCTTGACCACAATATCCTAATCCCTACAACAAGCAAAATCTCATCTCCTTGTTGCTCAAAATTATCAAAAACAATAAGTGGACTAACATCATCATGATCTTACCTTTCAACCCAATGATAAGGTCATGCTATCGTCTCATAACCTACCCTTTCTCCTTGATAACCAAGTTCATAAACTTTCTCTTATTTGGATAGGTCTATTTGATGTCACCCAAATCATTTCTCTTGTTGCTTATCGACTTGCCTTACCTATTTATATGTGCATACATCCTATCTTTCATGTTTCTAAGTTGAAAACCTTTGTTTTTAATCTATCTTCCTTTCCTCTCATTTCCAACCTCCTCTTCCTCCCATCACTATCAATGATCATGAGGAGTATGAATTTGATCATATCCTTGCAGTCACCACATTCAACATGGTCACCAACAACATACGGATTACAAAGTCCTTTGAAAAGGGTATTCCATTCATGCCACTTGGGAGTCTCTTTCTCATCTCTTAAATGCACAAATGGGCATCCAAGAGTTTGACACTTCCATGGTGAGGAGTACGTCACCAACTAGCTGTGGGGTGAATATGTAACAATATGGAGTTTACCGACAAGTTAGTCAAGACTAAAAAGTAGCAAGTATGCTAGATTAGCCAAGAAATTATAGGAATATTCTAGAAGCATCTAGGAAGCTACTTGGTACCTTCCAAGTATTGGGTAATGTGCATCCCAAGTGGTGACTTCTAGGAGGAAGCTTCTTGGGAAGCTTCTCAAGAGCCTTGTATGTTCACTATAAATACCAAAGCCCCAAGCTCATGCTTGGCATTCAAAGTTTTACTCATTTAAGAGTCCCAATGTGATCTTTCACTTTGATCTTCTATTCTTCTATTTTTCTCCTTGGTCTTTTACATTCTTCATCAAGCTTGCTAGTTGATATAAGGTTATTCTCTAATTAGGGACATGTATTGTATCTCGTAAGACAAGCTTTGCTCCACCAGGAATCTTGATCATGATTTTTCCTTTCCTGACTATTGAACACCTTTGACCATTCCCACAATAACTTGTCCAAAATCACCATTATAGTAAGTGCTAAACAAGCTTTTCTTTGAAGTACAATGAAAAGAAGCTTCAGAGGCTACAAATGACCTGTTTGTTATTGAATCTAAACTTGCATATAAGCACGGGTTTTCCAAATGTAATTCTTCACTAACCACATTTGAGTCTTCTTTGCCCTCTTGCAACTTTCATTTATAAGCCTCACATTGATGCCTCTTATGCCTAGGGTGACGACAATACCAACACTCATTATCTGATAATGTTGTCTTGCTTCTTGTCCTTTCCTTGGACTTTAATCTGCCACAACCATTGTGTTTAAATATTTTTTAATTTCTCCCATGATTTTCCATTGACAAAGCTGTCAAAGATGTAGATGCCAAGTAATTATCTCCCCCAAAAGCTCTTTGTTGCATCTCTTCATCCATTATACTACTCACAACATCCTCCAAGCATTATTTTTTTTGGTGCTTGTACTTTTGTGTTCTAACTATCAAGTAGTGAACACAAAAACAGTAAGGCTTGTAATTGTAAGGTCTATGCCAGCAGACTCCAGCTGATTTGTGACCTGTGTAAAACTATTTGCATGCTCTACTATGGATCCTCTATCAGTCAATTTCATATTGACTAATCTCTTCAGCAAAAATATTTGATTTGATGTAGATGGCTTCTCATACATGTTCATCAAATTATCTATTGCTTCTTTTGTTTTTTTAGCCTTTGCAATGTAATACTTGGTCTTCTTCATCTAGCCTAGAAAAATTAGACCAAGTGCCTTTTGATCCAAGATCTTTCATACTGCATCACTCTCAAAATCAACATCTGTAATTTCTGGTTTTGCTGCTTCAAGAGGAGCATAAAATCCTTCTAATAGAGGAGTCCTCCATCTGAAATTTCTACCATCCATAATCTTGTCTATAGAACTTTTGAACTCTGATTTTGTCTTCTGTCATTATTGTCTGCTTTGAATCTAGCTACACCAAAGACTCTTTTGAGAAAATATATCTATGCTAACCTAGCTCTGATACCACTTGTTAAGAATCATCATTCTCAGTCAAAATATAAACAAAAATAATAATGACAGAAGAGACACAGTTTTGTTACATAGGTTCACCCAATATGAATTACGTTCTCTTGCAGAGTCTCTCTGCTAGTTCCATTAGATCAGGTAGAACGGATACAGATTGAGAAAATCACTGATCTCTCACAAGATATATCTGCTTCGTTCGTCCCTATCTCAAATCTCTCATAGCTTCTTGATACAACACTCAAGTGCTTTGATATCAACACCCCATTAATAATTTGTAAGACTTTATTTATAATAGAATACTGCAGCCGGTTCAAAAGAGCAAAGGGTTGCAAAACTTCAATTCAATCTTTTTGTCCAATCTTCAATCAAGAGATCATGCTCTTTCACAGGTAGTGTGTGGGAGACTAATGCTCAACATGCTCCATATTAATACTCACCATCAACTCACAACGAAGATTGCAAAATCTCTTGGATGGAATATCAGAGCCAAAGTAGGAGATGATAGTTTAGATTTGGATGGATGGAACAATGACATGATATTGAGTTGAGTTTAGATGACTTTAACATATGAATATGATGCTACAATGCAACTCTTGCTAACGTGGTGAGAGTTAGCGCATGTTCAGAGGTATCTTGTGTTGTTCAAAGATATTTGGATACTTTAGAGATTTTCCATTGCATAAAGTATTGAATTTATCACAACATATTTCATAGATTTAAATCTCAGAGCTTTTGGACGATAGTTAGTCAACACTATTTGGCTGATAGCGTTGTCATAAATTCCTATTATCTGCTCATGGAGTACCATCAAAAATACTTGTTATTCTCCTGGAAGAGTACAACTATACCTCTTCTCTTAACAATTTCACATAGACAATAATCTCTAGAATGGATCACATTGCGTGCACTCTATACAGGGCAATTGAGATTCTGAAAGCTTGGTCGAATGAATCTAGAGTATTTTCTAGAGTACCATCAATTGCCTTTGTAATTAGAGAAGGAGAGTGAGACCACTCGCAAAAAGGTTTAGGTCCTGAATAAATTCTAACTATATAATATTGAATCATGGCAAAGTAATTATTGATTTGGATCCCAATTCATGATTCCATTAACCAAATCGTCCGTTTGGACTTAATCCACAAATTTCAGCGACCACTTGTGATACGATCCAAGAGTCTAACCTGGGCAAATATCTCCCGTCTTTCTGAATGAAAGGACTAATATATCCAGGGTGGAAAAAAAGACCATCCCCGATTCTAGGACCTATGTTTATGCAGAGTTCAGGGTTCAGAATATTTCACTTTTATGAATTCAGTTTAGTGTTTGGTGACGAGAGGCTCGACCAGATTGATCTTCCCATTATAGTAGATTTGAGAAACAAGCAGACCATACAACCGCAGCATAACTTTAAATATCTTGAACTGCAGATGGCGACTACCCGTGTAGCCGATCCCAAGATTCAAGATGGCTCTTTGCAGTTACTTAGAGTAAAACTTTTTCTAAGTATAATATTTTCTAAGGTCTCTCAAATTATAAGTGCTATTACTATACTTCTTACATCTACAGCTGTTCCCACAAAATTCTAATGTTCAGGTCAAACAGACTGAACACGTGAGGCACAGGTCGATGTCTTCATAACTTCCAATCTAGGTTGAAGCACTTGATTTTCTTTGGTTCATGTACTGTATTATTCTGTTTTCACTTGCATCCTCAACCCTCAACATACCCCACACCATACATATTGGCATATAGAAACGCATACCGTAGCAAATATTATTTTCTCTTTCGGCTGGATAGGAACGAAGTAATGGATATCTGGAATTCCCAAATTCACGTGTAAAATTAATTTTCTTTTGGATTTATTTGGCTTCTATTACTCTTGACCTTTTGGATCCATGCGAGAATTTTGAAGACAAATTTCAGTCCATATGAAGTTGAATAAGTCTACGTGACTGTTCAGAAAATTTTCAATTTTTCATGTCACATGTTTAAATTTCCATGTCACATATTCTCTTTCCTCCACCTTCCCTCTCAACATGTGGAATTAAATGAAAATTTGGGGAGTTATTCAGCTAATATACCTTTAGTTCCTTCATTGATTTTTATAACTGGATGCTCTTTGAACAACCACCACCCGTAAATCATTTACGGAGGACACCTTTTCTTTTTACACCCGTAACAAGATTTACGAATGTCAGTATTCTACCCGTAAAAATCCGTCATTCTTATTGCTGAAACTCCCCAATGATTCTGCTCTTCGATCATCTCAATCTTTGCAATACCACTTTTCGTAGTATTACTGCAAGTTTTTGTCATTCTTATTGCTGAAAACCCCCAATGATTCTGCTCTTCGATCATCTCAAACATTGTAATACCACTTTTCCTAGTGTAATATTGCCCGATGGCACTGAGTGGGTCATTCGACGAACAAAAATTTGATCCCTGCAAGATCCAAATCCATGGGATTTCATATGTCGTCAATAGGGATAAAGATCAACACTACTAACACTGCGTCGCTAGAAACATTCCTGAAATCGACAATAAATCATTATGTATCTTTCTATGTTTTTTATGCTCCTTTAATAACATATATCTAATACGAATCATTAATTTGGCCAGACACGTTTTATATTAGAAAGATCACGCTGCATCTGGAAAACCCAGTCTCTTCGGATATTAAGGCCCTTAAATGTGACAAAATTCAGGGATTCAATCCCTCGTCTTCCAGATTTTATATGCATAACATAATAGTAAGTCTTGAGCATGTTTGACAAGATCCTACTTCCAATTCAAGACTTTTTGTACTGGATGTTTCAACAATAAGGGTTTCAAATTCCAAAATTTTGAAATTATATGGGTAGAGCTTTGAACTCCATAAAATATTATACAAGTGTTCATAAAAGTTAGTGGTCCCAATAATGAATGGTCTAGTATAGATTTTTATGGGTACCAAAAAGTAGGTCAACACCAATGGAGGTTTTGGTTTTACATTTTACGGCTAGTTTATTGTGAAGATGCGGGACCTAATTACCAATGCACTTTGGAACTAATTCTAACCACCCATGTTACACTAACCACCCGGATTAAGCCAGATGTAAGTGAGAGACGGATTATGAGAGAATGTAATGGAAAACCCCGTGTTAAATCTGGTTTGCAAATCCTCTTGCATCCTTCTACTATGTTGAAATCATAGTCTCCTCTCCTTGGGCTTGCATCTCATCATACCCCTCCAGCAGATTGACATGTCAGACATGTTAGAATAGTTCCTAGTGGTACACCATTAGAACATTTTGTTATTCTTGTTCAAAGGTGTTGGAATTGGTGAGTAAACACACCGCCTATTGCCCGACCATCCCAACAAAATATAGTAATAGAGTACATGCGGGCAAATTGAAATCAAAATCTAGATTTACTTCTTATACTTTAGAAACATGGATGAATCTCCTATTCACTCTACTTTGCAAACTGAATTTGCTCCCATCCCTCCTATGCCTGTTTGATTCCAAGAATTACTTGAGAAGATGGTTGCTTCAGTCCCACTTCTACGTTTGAATGCAACAAGCAAAGGATCAAAGGGTGTGTATGGGCAAGCACATGGCGAGGGTCATGGGTTATTGTCCACCCACCAAGTAGCAGTTTGGGCAAAAATAATTAAGGGTGAAGATGACCAATTTAGGATGGCTTATCACCACTACTCTCAAATACTTGATTATTTAGAGGATCCTAAGCATTTTAGTCAGATCCATGGAGGAAATAGTAAAAACGCTATAAAAAAACACAGCATTCAGCTACATGGCCACTTACTGGGTTTGGCACGGGTGAGGATTTCCATCCTCCATAAATGGTGATAAGCTTTACAAAAAAAATGGGCAAATAGGCTTTATACGTGAAATCATACAAAGATACTCAAGAATGAAAAAGGAATTGCACTAGGGAGGGTCTCACCAACAAGGACTTGAAGCAAGGATGGAGAAAAATCAAGGATAAACTCAATCATAATTGTAATTTTTTCAAAGAATGGATTTAATTTGGAGGTAGAGCCAATATATCTCCTCTTGCATCAGTTAGTATTGGTGGTATGGAGGAGGAAGTAGGGTTCATGGATGGAACATGCCTTGTAATCACATCACTAGAGGAGGCAAATGAAAAAATGAGAGAAAATCCTCTTGAAGAATCAATTCCTATTAGCATCCCAAACACCCAATGGCACTTGGATTGCATGTATATATATATATATATATATATATATATATATATATATATATATATATATATATATATATATATATATATATATATATATATATATATAGAAGTTGTGAATGTATGTCATTGTGAGTTCTGGACAAGGGGTTTTAGATAAGGATGACAGTCCTTGTTTGACAAGAGACAAAGCCGAGCAATTACCCCATACTTCACAAGTAACAGGGAATCACTCAAGAGGGAATGGAGCACCAAGAGAAGAGGAGAATCAAAGAGAGGAAGAGAGTCAAGAATTCCATACGGAGGAGTCAACTAGAGATGCATGCAAGGAGAAAGAGGAGCGGGATAATCCTGAAGAAACATCCAATAAGGAGGAAGTTGATTCTTGAAAGAGGAGAAGGAACTTGAAAGCTTCCAAGATGGCCCTTACACTCACACTTGGTTTGGCTTCATTGTCACAAGATCTAACATCTCACACCAAACTAAGAATTGAATCAATAGAATCCAAGGAGAGATGTAAAATAGCATGGATTGCAAATGGTAAATCTTGAGAAGTAGAGTTAGAGAAGATCATAGAGGCAGAGAAAATCAGGTCCAAAGCAGAAGAGTTCCAAATCAAAATGTTTTTATGCCATGACACTTGAACTAGCTTGTGCAAGAAAATCTCCAAAGGAGATTAAATGCATTATTATCATGTTATTCCATATAGATTCAAATAATTATGGTGGTTGTAGTACCAATTACAATGTGGACCCCACGTTCCATGTACCCAAATATAATCCAAATTTAGTTCCTTGTGGTAGTTGGAATGAGAGTGAGTAAATAGGCAAGAGTGTGATAATTTAGAGCTCTAGTATTCTCAATGTAAACTTATGTTATATATAAAGTTTACCAAGTTGTTATAGGTATCCAATACAATGCATATTTATTCTTTTTTTGGCAATGATTAGTTCAATGTTTCCATGTAAATCATTGAGCTGTATAATTTGCCCATAATAAATTATGATAGTTGTAGAATTCTCTCTAGAGTTCACCCATAATAGATTATGATAGTAGAACTACATAAGAAAAGACTGAATATGACAACTTCAAAGCTACAAAACTACAAACTACCAAAGCACACAACACTCTCACACTCAAGGTTTGACAAATGTTTAAATCTTGTCATTGTGGGAGCCCCACTATCCATATCCAAACACTTTGTTGGCATAGAGCAAAATAAATTTGTTTGGTTCAACCCATGCAGACCGTGCAAACATATGGTGGTTTGCATGGACTGCATGAGTTCAACCAAACATGTACATGTGAATATACTCTACACTCTCCATTGTCAAGTTGATACAATACAACGCTTTAAACATGTTAACATAAATAGTGTCCATCAATATTGCAAGTTTGTATGCCCAATATATAAAAGTATATGCAACAAGAAAAGGTCTACAAAATATCAAGGCACTCAAGACCATGCCTAAGGTCTAGTGTGCATATCTCTAAATGCATCATGTAAAATCCAATATAAAGTAGGTTTAATAAAAAAAGGACTATAGCAACTCATCTATCACTTCTCTCAAGCACACATTGGAGGCTCACTAAATGCTCTCCCTCAATCTACCACTTGTCCATTCCTACTCTAGGAAACTAATGGCTGGAGTTGTGGAAGCCTTGAATATATCTAGAGGCAAGACAAGGAGCTGAAATAATGAATTGCACAAATTACTATATCCATCGATGAAAAAGGTGGAGGATGTATAGCTCCATGAAGATGGTTCCTACAATAAAGAAGAGCTACTCCATCCACAAATAATATATCTTGGATAGATAAACCTAATGAGGTAAAAGTACTATATGGTCTAACCATAAAACCTCTAAACTCATCAAAACATCCATCCGTCTTGGTGAGGCATGCCATCACATGTAAACCAGTGCAAATTCTTGTTGGTAGGTGAACAAGTTCCCACATAGAATGCAATAGGGTCTCCACATTGCACTTTGGACCACTAGTCCATATAATCACCTCAAAGTGAGACATAAATACTCCATAAACTCTCTAATGCTAGGCTGTAGAATATACCATAAAGAACTACTTGTGGAAAAATATTGTCATCCTCTCCTCATTGTCTTAAAACACCACTCCAAGAAATGAGATCTATTAGGATCTCTCACAATTGCTATATAACTCAAATCTAACACTAGAATCTTCTTCCTCAAATTTGTATGGAAAATGATATAAGGAATGAATGATCTAGATAAACTTATCTTCTCTCTCAAATGAGTGAGTCCTCATTGCTCAAAAATGCCTTTTGCTCTTGAAGCCACAAGCACTTGTGGTAAGTACCCAAAAAACTTATAGGGAATGCAATATCATCCTTGATGTGAGGTCTCTATGATACAATATCCTCTCTCAAATTCAAATACGGAACCTCTCTTGGGCCACCTACCAAAGTGAACCAGGTCAAATTGGATCAAGTAGCTTGCAAAGAAGATCTTTCCCATATGATGGAGTAGTAGTCTCTAGATTTCAACCTTGTTCCTGTTGCTTAAAACCCAACTCTGTTTGCTTGATCCGTTATGATGCACTCCGGATGAAGAACCTACAATATGTGGTGGTGTAGGGGTGTAGGGGAGCCCCCCCCCCTACACCACCACACACACCATGATGTGTGGTGGTGGTGGTGGTGGTGGTGTAAGGGAGTCTCTATCTATGGTAGGATCTCTAAATGGACTCTCTAAATGGGTCTAAGTCCCTATATATGTAAACAAAGCCTTGCTTTGGGTCTAAACCCCCATGTAAACTAAACTAGCATTTTTTTGAGCCCTTGTATATGTAAACAAAGCCTTGATCTGGGTCTGAGCTCCCAAATCAACTAAACTAGCATTTCTCTAAGCCCCCATCACACCATAGAGGTCAACATCATGATCTTATTGAGTCCTTACCTCCTTTAGGAGAAACCTCCAAGGATAATGTAAAATATTTTCCTCTAACCACTCTTTAGCCTATTGGCAAACATCCTCATATGCTACCCTGAGAGGATCTAGCTGAGCAATCGCCTCATGTACTTCCCTCCTAGTCTTCTCCAATAGTCCTATAGTAATGGAAAACTCTCTCATAAACCATATCTCTTGAACTCTATATCCTTTCGCTCTCTCCTTGCTATCTTTGAGGAGTATGATCATCAAGGTGCGCATGTAGACTAGACTGTCTAACATCATGAGATGCACCTATACACAATTTGTCACACCATATCAATCCAACAAACAATACCATGAATACAAAGAAGAGTTATCTAGGAGTTTGCAATAACAAAACAATGTATATAAATCTCAAAATTGACAAATATGTGCATAGGGTTACCTAACATATACTCAAAGGTGCACTTAACTAAAACTAAACTCTCATGCACCAGGTTACACATCATGTGCAAGCTCTCCTTGTTTTTCCCTCTCATGGATATAAACCTCCTTCTTTACACCTCCAATGTTATATACAATCTCATCCTCTCCAAGAAGTCCACTCTCCATGGTTGATGACATATAGGAGTATAAAGTTGAACGCATTTTCCAAAAGCGCATCCAAAGTACTTGCCATCCACATGTGGAATACCAAGTACATTGGAAAGGGTATGCCTTGTATGAGGCAAGATGGGAGCCAGCAGCCAACTTGACTCCCGCACCAATGTTAGTGAAATCTTTTGATCAATAATTTTGCGACGAGGACATTGCATCTTAAAAGGGAGGAGGTTTGTAATACCCATAGCTAGATAGATGATCTAGAGATGAAATTTGGTTTGGTAACATTTGTAAGAATGTTATACACGAGGGACTAAGTAGATAAGCTAGAGGTATCACCAAAAGAGTACTTCTACTAATAGGCCAGAAATTGAAACGTGCTTGGAAACTTTAGAATCAATAGCTAGGCATATGATCTAGAGGTGAAACTTGGGGTGGTGACATCTAGAAGAATGTTACACATGATGGAGAACATAGACCAGAAAGAGTTTTCACCAAAATAGCACTTATACTAATAGGGCAAAAGCCAAAATAGGCCTAAAAACTTTAGAGGCAATTTTGAAGGCCTAAACGGATAGATTAGGCCTGAAAAATGTGTGGATTCCCCCTCCCTCCCTAGAGAGGATAGGTTGTCCTTCCCTCTCCCTGCTTTTTCTCTTTGAAAGCTTTCCAATGGTATCTCACCCACATGATTTTGAGATTCCTATAAGAAGATTCCCTAAATGATTCCTTCCGGTCAAAGCCTATTTGACCAACCAGATGGGACCAGGACCGATATGTCACCCATCCAAGCAAGTAATCTAAGGGTGGAGCTTGCAGACATGTCACCTATCCATGTACCTAATCCTATGGTGGAGCTTCCTTGTCGTGCGTATATACATTGCTACACAACATATATTGTTGTCAACATCATACACTATAGAAGCACAACTCACACATAAGTCATACATAGACTCTAAAGTGCCACAATAATCAGATTTTTACCACTCTCAACTCAACTCAACTCAGATCAATACTTGATTTGTCACTCTATAAACTGCCAACAACTAGGCACCGATTACAGTCAAGCCACATCCACTCTAGCTAAGAAAATCCAGGTGACACTTGCCGACCTCTGTCCACCATAGCCAAGAACTCGAAGGCTCAACATCAGAGAAGTGAGCTCTCTGGAGCTGCACTTCAAAATTATACCCCCTGGACTTGAGCTAGGTCTGAACCCTAACGGTCCTAATGATGGCACACTCGATGGTGCAAACGGTGCAAAGTGACGGTGGGCCCCATCATGAAGTCAGTACCCCAAACACAAAATCTGACCATCAGAAAGTAGTCTTTGAGAAACTGCTAAAATAACTCTAACTACTATCTTTGGAACTCCAGTGTTTGAGCATCTAGATGCAACAATACAAATGGCATGATAGATGTCATGTGTATATACATTGCTACAAAACATACATCACTATCAACATCATACACTATAGAAGCACAACTCACACATAAGGCATACATAGATTCTAAAGTGCCACAATCGCCCCCCTAGCTGGCGGTTAGGTTGCTCTAACTCTAGATAGCCATCTACTCTAAGTATATGGTATACCCTATAATGGGCAAAGATCAGGAGGCCGGTGCTATGGAGCCCCATTGTTAGTTGCCTGTCTGCAATCTATACCATATAAAGAATGAACTAGCTATAGGTCAAGTACATCTAGGAGGAGTCATACATACCTTATGCCATCCTCTCAAATAGCTATCACACACTAACATAGTAACAGCTCCACCAAAAGAGCCACATAACATACACCTCAAGCCTGCACATACAAGTGCCAAGCTTGGGTCCATAGTACCATCAATGTTTGGGAGGTGGCATGGCGCACAATTGCGCACATGATCTTTCCAAACAACACCATCATGTCCTTCTAACACAAGGACTCCAGATGGCAAAACCTCACGCACTCTCAAGATAGTGCGGACTGTCAAAACATCAAGTATCGTCGGTGTTGTCTGCTGTAAATATACATAGTCTCTTGAATGAAATTGACGGATTGAGGGTCTATAACCTCCTCCTCAAATGGTAGCATAGCATAAAGTATCTCTATGCTGAGCAATCGCCAAGTTCTCAAAGGCCATCGGCATCACTCTCCAAAGGATCTCTGCCCATTGAGAACATGCACTCATCCATACATCGGGGTCATCCAAGTCCAAAACTACAGAAGCATCTTGACAAATGGCTGTAGGTAAATCTAGATCTCATCCATAGAGTAGAAAGTACAAAGAGAAGGATGCTAAAGAGGCTTGCCAGCTGAAACGATAGCCCATGGCCAACCAAGGTAATTGGAGATCCCAATCTCCCAAGTGGCCTCTTTGCAAACCATACTTTTGCAATCCTCTCTTCACCGTCTAAACCACTCTCTCTACTAAGCCATTTGCCTCAGGGTGAGCTCGGGAGGTAGTACGGTGATCAATCAAAGCCTTGTCACACAAGACCTGAAACTCCCCCAAGAACTCTATACCTTGATCAGTCAAAACCTTGGCTGGTGCACCAAAATGACTAAGACCTTGATCCAGGAACAAGTAAGTTGTCCCTTCACTAGACTTGTTAGGAAGTACCACCAACTCAATCCACTTGGAGAAGTGCTCCACCATCACCAAAACATACCGATGATGTCTCATAGTCAGCGATAAAGGTCCAATGAAGTCCAAACTCCAACGGTAACCCAATCCCATGATAGGTAATGGGTTTAACTGTGGCATAGGAGCATTGAATGATGCTCTAACTTGGTCACAAACCACACACCTAGCAACAAACTATTGTACCTCGGTCTGCATACCGCGCCACCAATAATGACTCTGGAGTAAGCTATATGTATGCTTTACTCCAAAATGTCCTAGCTCCTCATGAACCTGACGGACCAACTGTGGTCTCTAAATAGAAGTGGTACTACTCGCACTCTACCATCCTCCCATACACGCAAAAGGTGTCCGCCCTCCAATCTGAACCGTCAAGCTCGCTGAAGAACTCGGTCTCTCTCCTTGGCCCCAACTGTGCCACCCACAACACCAATGCAAAGATAGTCCATCACTAAGACATCATCATGAATGTCTTGTTGAACTGTACCAATATCTTTACTCTCTGGATCTATGACCTCAATAACTCCTCCTGAATATGCTAAGAGAGATACCACCAAAGCCTTTGAAAATATATACAGAAAGGCCAATGCATGCCAACCTAGCACCATCTCCTCATTTGTCTCACCATGCCATGTGTTCCGGTCTGATCCTGCTGGCTGGGACATGGGTTTCTACTCAACCCATTTGCATCATGGTTCACCACTCCAAGTCTATGAACAACCGTGAAATCATACTCCTCTAAAATCAGAGCCCATTGTGCAAGCTTCCTTGAAAGCTTGTTTGACTCCATCAACTACTTCAGTGGCTAATGATCAATGATGAGAGTGAAGGGGTTGACAAATAGGTAATATCGGAAATGTGCTACTGCCCAAACTGCTGCCAAGCAATCTCCCTCATATGAACTATACTTTGCCTCCACTGAATTGTTGGAGTGACTAGCATAGGCCACCACAAACTCCTTCTCCTCATCATCATGTTGGGTGAGCACCGCTCCAAGCCCCAACATACTCCAATCAGTATGAACCTAAAATGGTCGTCCTCTTATTGGTCTCCTCAAAATAGGAGCAGATGTCAACCTCTCCTTGGGCTCTACAAAAGCTCTCTTGCTCATCTCCCCAACACCACTCTTGTGTGAGCTTGTTCAGCTTTGTCAAGGCCTTGGCAATGGCACTAAATCCTCTAACATAGTGGTGATAGAAGTTTGCCAACCCAAGGAATGCTCGCACTCTGTTCACATCTGTAGGCCGAGGAATACATGCAATAGCTTCCACCTTGGTCAACTGAACACCAAGTCCTCCAGAGTAGATAGTGTGACCCAAATACTCAACCTACTTATGGAAGAACCTACACTTCCTAGGATGTAATTTGAGTCCATGAGATCTCAACCTCTCAAACACCTCCAACAACTATCTCTCATGCTCCTCCACAATAGTACTATAGACCAAAATGTCATCAATATAGCACCGAGCAAAATCCAATCCAACTAGGATCCTATCCATGACCCTCTAGAACTCAGCAAGAGCATTCTTTAACCCAAATGGTAAGGACCTCCACTGATGTAACACATCCTTGCCGTGAGGATCAATAGCCCATAATGTTGTCTTGGATTTATCCTCCTCCTTGATCGGCAACTAATGATATCCCTCTCAAAGATCCAAAGTACTAAAGACCTTTGCATGCCTAATCGCATCAAAAGTCTCCTCTGGTGTAGCCATGGCATACCCATCAGCCCTAGTCTGTCGGTTGATAGGATGGTAATCTCCACACATCTGCCTATCTGTGTAGTTGCCATGCATATCCTTTTTGGCTGGCATCACTATCATTGATGTATACTCTCCATGTGAAATCTCCACCAAACCAACCTCAAAAAGGTCACTACTCCGGCTCTGAATCAATGTCCTCTCCATCTCACTATATCGATAAGGACGTCGGAAAACTGGTGTATCGCTAGTCAGCTCAATCCATATACCAAGTCCCTTTAGAGCACCCAAATCCTTCATACTAAAGGCAAAACAACTCGTGTGGCTCCTCAAGAACCTCCAAACCCTCCGTCTTTCCTCTCTAGTAAGCTTGGGTCCAAGATCTGGCTCCCAAGTATCCTCTATAACTGTAGTAGGAGTGGAAGACGTATTGACTGGCTACTACACTGGACCCTTGGGAGCAATAGTGTCATGCTCCCGACCACTAGAGGTCCCAACCTTTGTGTGAAAAACTCCCTCCACCATGGCTGCAAGCTCCACACGTCCTCTAGTTGCATCCCAAGTGGACCAAGGGTGTAATCCAAGTAGCCCATGCTCACCTAGATGGACTCCAAATAGATTGTTCTCCCTAGTATCTACTGGCTGTGTCCCAAGAATACCATGTCCACTCGGTCCATCACCCCCAACATGTGCTTGAATTGTCTCGATAGGCACAGGGCTCACAAGTGTTCAAGTGGTGACGCTTATCAAGCGCATCCTACACTACTCTGCCAAGCCAAGGCTCACAATCCAGGTCAAATAGTTCAGGTCCATAGCCTTACCTAACACCTGACGCCTTGATGCCTCTAACATTGCTGGAATAGCAGTAAAACCAATGCAAAAACACCCATTGCCCACTCTCTCTCATCAATGTTGGGCTCCACCAACTACTATAATTGTGAGTCCCAAACCAGTCCAAGTCCTCCCTCTCAAAAAGCATGAGAGCCTAGGAAACTCATGAGTGTGGGAAATGCGGCTCTAGGTTGTCCAACTAGGTTAGCCATTGCCATATGTGACCTATCAGCCACTACCATTGTCTTAGACTGACGCCCAACATCCAAGATATCATCAACAAGGATGTGGTCAAGTCGCTGAATCCCATCATAAGCATGCTATAGAACCTCTCTGGGTAAGAGGTTCATCCACCAAAGAAAAAGACGATGAGCCCGTGATCCCACTCTGGCTGCATCTAACAATACAGCAAGTCCCATCCAAGAATGGACTTGATGTGTACTCACCACCACTCTAGTGCCAGGATCACCCATCAAAGGCACGTTCTCCAAAGGTGAGTTGTAGAAACGGACTGATGAACTTGGAGATGTAGTAGTATCTGTAACATCTCCCAAAACACACCAGAACAAGGATCTTGAAGACCCAGCCTCTACTAGCATGTGTATGCCCCTCACATGGCCATCCAAAAATCACCAAATGAATAGGCCCATGTCTCTCCAGATCATGCACTCCCAGTAAGGAAATGTCTACTGGTAGGGCCTTCTGGTAACCTCTAACTGCTGACATCAATAATAACTCTGGATATCAATAGGCCAAGTGTTCCATATGATGTAGAGAGACTCACATAGTAATCTCATCTCTCTCTACATACAAGTACCTATGTACTCGTATACCCGCCTGTAATACCACAGCTAGTCCGATGCTAATCCCACCAAACAATTCCAATAGACATATCCCCTCTATTGGATACTGCCAAGAAATGAGTGTGGTATCTAGAGGTGTCAAAGCAATCAACTCTAGAAGCTCATCCTCACACTCATCCCTTGATGGTACAAAGGCTCTACTCCAAGCCTGCTGCATCAATCGATATGCATGCTGCTGCAATGCCTCCTCTGAACTCCACAATGGAACATCCAAGGTGGATAGAACAATCCCACTTGTACTCCAAATCCAAGTGATCTCCTCTAGTACTAGAGTATCCTCTGCATGGGTGTTCCACTCCAACAAGTCACCAGGCCAAGTAACTGCACCACTGAAAGCTAAAACAATTGCTACTATAGTCCTTGACTGTAGTGAGCCAAGACTACCACTACTAAAACATACTGGTAGGCAACATATCCGTCCCTCACCGGACTGCCAATCAGGTCTACAAGAAGTTGTCTCCTCCCAATAGTCAATGCTTAAACCCATGGGGTATAACATTGCTTCCCCAACTAGCACATCATATGACTAAGTTATTGTTGCAATAGCCTGAGCTCTCACCACCGAGCTATTAGTCGGATGACCAAGCTGAACCTAGACAACAAGCTCCCCACGTGTGATGTACTATGTCAAACCACCACCTAGAGATGTTTGGATCTGAAATGGACACCTCTCCACATCGGTCTTTCGTAACTCCAGACCAACCACTACCGCCTTCCCCAACATAAAGGGTTGCGCACCAAAGTTTAACAAGACTCTCTGTGGTGTATAGACCTTCCCTGAAGGTCCCACCAAATAGAAAATCCCCCTTTGGTTATCCAATAGGACAACACCAGGTGTGAACCGTGCTCTCTCAAAGGCCGGTCTAGTTGGCAACTCCTCCAGTCTAGCTAGCAACTGCTTGCCTGCAAACCACTAGTCGTTGAACGTATCCCATGCTCCTCAACCAAGTCAGCTCCACTACCAACCACCTCTACTCTAGTAGTAGGAACCACATCATCCCTACTCTCACACAGAGTGGCAACCAACCGGAACACTTGGACAGGGTCAACTCCCAATGTAAACATATCACTGGTGGTCGATAACAAAGGATGCCGCATAATCAACTAAGCCGCATCTAACATCATGTTAGACTCAGTTTTAGTAGTAGTAGGTGGTTGACTAGTAGGTAGTCCATCATGTACTCCATCACCACCTACCACACCTGCACCAGGATGTCTAGGAACCATGGATGTCGTTTGCAATACCTCAGAAGTGTGAAAAACTAGGGAAGTCTGACCTGTCTCCCAACCTCTCCTCTCTAAGGGTCCAACTCCATTGATGCTCCTCTAGGCTCTGGAGCACGTACTGCACTCCTAATCATTGTTGCTGATGCATCCACCTATGCTGCTCCACACATGAAGTCCAAAGTATCTCTGTCACCAACATATGAGGTGGAAGCCTCAGCACCCAAATTTGGTCTCCTCTGAGCAATAGCCATACTAGCCAATCTTTGCTCCAATTGCTCAATCCGAGTAGCCATAGTTGTATCAGAAGTAAGGGCAGGTATTGCACCCCTACTAGGTACAGATCCTCTACCACCTTGTCCTCCATGAACTAGAGCTCCTATACTACCTGTCATAGCAGCCCTACCACTCCGTAACTCCGAGTGTAGGTCAAAACACCGGTCATTAATGTGACCAAATCTATGGCAATGCTCACACTGCCTATGTGCTAACTGTGATGCACCAGAAGTATCAGGTCCACTACCCTGAGTACACTCTCTCTGATGGTGAAGTCCACCACAAGTCCAACAAGCAACACCACCACTCACTAGCTGTTGCTGACCCAAAAATGAAGGTAAGGGTCTAACTCCACTAGGCCCTCCATTCGCTCCATAGGATTTGGGTTGTCTACCCTGTACTCAAAAAACAACTGGGCGTGGTACATTTTGCTGCACTCTAGAAGAAGTCATAGTTGTGGATAAGGTCTCCCTACCAAATCCAAATGTTACCACTCTCTCCTCCACCATGTTGAGCTCAATACGCTTAGCCAAACCAAAGACCATTGCCAAAGTAGGTGAAGTAGCCTACAACAATGTAGCATCATGAACTCTACGTTGTAACTCATTATCCAATATCTCATACCAAAATTGGACTGCCAAGGCCTTAGTAACTCCTTGAGTGAAATTGATCAACCACCTCATGCGAGTGTATGCCTCGTGTAGGCTCTCTCTAGCCTTCCGCTGGAACTCCTGCAAGCTCCTCAACTTGTCAGTCCGCACTCCTTGGTAGTTCTGACTCAAACATAGGAAGAACTCCACCATGGGGTTAACCCCCAATATCACACCACCTCTTGTAGCGGTAGCTCCACTCGTAGTAGCACTATCTCCAGCTAGTGCACCTCCACTAACACTACTCGAGCTAGAACTTGTAGGTACAGCCAATCTACTCTTGGCCACTAAACTTGAAGTGATAGAGACATAGTTTGGAGACCAATACTATCTCCATAACTTGATCTCCTCCAAATGAGCTCTCCTAAACTCATGGTATTCATCCATTGGCGGACCCTCCAAGTGCTGAAACAACCCCTTCCATGCTATGAAAGGTGTAAACAAAGTCGGGTTCCGCATCTGCTGCAGATCACACCAACTATCAAACTCTTGGATGAAGTCATCCAACTCAATGGTACCCACTATACCAATGTAACGCCTAGGGCCTTTAGAGGCCCCATAAATCTTGTCCATGTCCCACAACAATGATGCGGACACACCAAGTGCACTCTCAACTAAATTAGCTCCTATGTCAAACTCCAACTCAGAGTCAATCTCCTCCCTCATTGGGACCTGAGATACAGGTTGATACCAAGCACCACTCCAAGTAAACCCATTGCGTACTATAGGGCTAATTCCTCTAGAATCCCCAAAGAACTCCATCATGACAAAGTAGCCGCAATCGCAAACTGCAACAGCAAGCCAAAACCACAAACTGCAACCGCAAACTGCAATAGCAAACCAAAACTACAAACTGCAACCGCAAGTACCCTTCCAAGTGCCAACACCAACTAAGCATGTAAAAGACCAAATCCGAGGAGAAAAATAGGAGAATGGAAACTCACATTGAGACACTTGAATGAGGGAAAACTCCAAATGCCTAGCATGAGCTTCGGCCTTGGTATTTATAGGTAGCATACAAGACCCTTGAAGCTTCTCAAGAAGCTTCCTTGAGCCGCTCTCTTGGAGTGCAAGCCAAGTTAACTAGGAAGCTTCTCAAGAAGCTTCCTTCTAGAAGCCGCCTACTTGGCGTGCAAGCTAAGCTAGTTAGAAGCTTCTAGAAGCTTCCTTCTAGAAGCTACCTGCTTAAGGCGCAAGTTAACTAGTTGAGAAGCTTCCCAAGAAGCTTCTTAGATGCTTCTAGAATATTCTAGGCTATTTTGTCTTATTCTCTACTTTGTAAGCCCGACTAACTTCGTCACTAAACTCTATATTGTTACAAAGCACCACCCACTAATTTACTCTAACCAAGATAACTACGCTAGGGGAAAGGGAAACCTGTAACTTGCCATCACAACATGCACTCTCACAGTATGCAGATCATCACTTTCTACCTCACCGGAGAGAAACAAAGATAGTCTGATTGGTCATCACTCCAGCCTCACAACCGAGAGCACACCCGAGTACCAACGCTCTAAAGTCAGGGCACTCACACAAACGTGGTGCACAAACATGAAGTAGAGAATGGAGGGGGTCCAATCACAAGAAATCTAAATGAAAACTCTCCATCTCATAAAACAACATGGAACTAACTCTACCACCATTTGGCATTTGACATAAGAGAAGTTTGTATCTAAGTCCTGAGCTACCAGGATCACCAAGAATGGGATCAAACTGCTTCTCCTAGCCAAAGCTACAAGTGTATAGATAATAGTGGCACAGTCGCTAGGACAACAAGTGAGGGTGGACCAATTGGCTAGGGCACCATTCTAGGAACAAGAGATCTAGGGATCAAACCTTGTTGCGCACAATCTAGCAGGAAAGGCAGAGTTTGCCAACCAATGACCAAGATCTACTCTAAACTAGCTAGCCTCATGCCAACAAGTTGGCTTGTTGGCTCTTTTGGCCCTTCTAGGCCTCTCATAGCCCACAACCCTATGCCTCAAAGCCTCTAAACGCCAAAATTCAGCCAGCCAAATGAGGCTTTTCTTCTTGCCACTTTGAACCTCCTCCAAAATTTGGCAAAACTCATCCAAACTTGTGAAAGTCCTCCAAACTAGCAAAATTTCTCCAAATCTAGCCAAAATTTGACATAAAATCCAGCCAAAATCTGATGTAAAATCTGACATAAACCCTAAAGTTGGCTGACCGCCAAATCCTCCACTAACTCTTCACTTGAGCCAAATTGAAAATATGGGTTTCTCCAAATCACAAATTCACTAAAATAGCTTCCCAACTCCACTTTCAATTTTACTTTTTGAACCCAACTTGCAACAAATTGGTCTTGCCTTCATCTCTTGAGCTCAAAATCATAGCCACTGCTCAAAATTTGCTCCTTTTGTGCTCAAAAATTGGCCAACGCTTCTGCACACCATCTGCCTTACTGCCAAATCTCCATCGAGCAACGAGTTTTTGCACACCAAGGAAAAACTAAACTTCAATCGAGCTACCAATGATCCACTGAGCTTGGAGATACCACCAACACTAAAAGTTTCTACACTTGATTTCACTTCTTTGATGTAATTAGATTGTCACTCTCAACTCAACTCAACTCAGATCAGTACTTGATCTATCACTCTATAAATTGCCAACAATTGGGCACTGATTACAGTCAAGCCACACCCACTCTAGCTAAGAGAATCTAGGTGACACTTGCCGGTCTCTGTCCACCATAGCCAGGAACTCGAAGGCTCAACATAGAGAAGTGAGCTCTCTGGAGCTGCACTTCAAAATTATTACCCTTGGACTTGAGCTAGGTCTGAACCCTAACGGTCCCGCTGGCGGCACACTTGATGGTGCAAACAGTGCAAAGTGATGGTGGGCCCCACCGTGAAGTCAGTACCCCAAACACAAAACCTGACCGTCAGAAAGTAGTCTCTGAGAAACTGTTGAAATAACTCTAACTACTATCACTGGAACTCTAATGTCTAAGCATCTAGATGCAACACTACAAATGGCATGATATCCTTGGAGGAGATCCTCCTTGGCTATATAATAAAGAGAAGGTGCTCCTTTGGGGCATCGGAGGATTGAGTGTGAAATTTTTGTTTTCTCTCTTGTATCTCTCTTGAAGAGTTCTCTTGTCCTTGGAGTATTATAAAGAGATATTCATAACTTGCAAGAATAGACTATGAGGCTCCAGTAGTCAAGTTTGATTCCATCACATCTATTTTTCACTACTTGTAGCGGAAGACATGGAGTCACCTCAGTTTGACATTTAGCCATGTTTCTTAATGGAGATTTGCATGAGGAAAGTTTCATGGAGCAACCACAAGGATACATAAAGTTGAAAAGGAGAAAATTGTTTGCATATTGCTTAAGAGTCTTTATGGCTTGAAGCAAGCCTCAAGGAATTGAAACCAAAAGCTTGATTACATGCAAGTGAGCTAATGAAAACAATGCATTGTCACGTCTACCACATAGCAACATGTTCAACTGCCAAAGAAGTAGTATGGCAAGTCACTCAAGGAATTACAATTTGGACAAGATGGTCTAACTCTTATATACAATGTTAATCAGAGTGCTATCAAGCTAGTGTATAACCTATTGTTCCACAAGAGAACCAACCACATATCCAATATCACTATGTGAGTGAGCAGCAAGAGAAACATGAAATTTATTTCAATTACATCAACACCAACAATTAGATTATGAATATTTCTACAATAGCTTTACTAGGAGATAAGTTTAGTAAATTTAGCAATTTGATTGGAGTACTAGCCTTTCTTCAATGAGTGGGAGTGTCAAAAATACATTTCAAATGGTAGTACATGTGGTATTGATATAGCATGTACCATGCTATAGGTGTTAGTGTTTGTACATAGCACCTAGCACTTGGCGGCAATGTCAATAAGTGTTAGAGTATTTAGGTCTTACCTTTGAGAGAGTAGGTAGTTCATTCCATCACAATGCCAACAGCATAGTTAAAGAAATTTGAGCAATGGGAGGTATGAGAAATAGTATGGAGAAGCAAGGCCAAGTAACACAACTTCATTAGCTTAGAGCCTACATACTAATCTTCAAGTATTCTATTTTCTCTTCATACAACTAGATTTTCAATAAAACAAAATTTTTAAAAGTGCTTTCTAAACCTTGTTGCATTCTTTGTATTTTGTAAAGGTTGTGCAGATTTGCATCAATATTTATGACCATTTTTAATAGATTAGATATTCTTCACAAAATCAATTGTACCTTCAAAGTCTATGGACAAAAGGGAATGCTCAGATATGATACCTACAACCTACACCAAAGGCTATGAGCAAGGGTGATGTTAGACATTGCTACATTGGTTAACATGAAGATTAGAATGTCTGTATTTACAAATGAAAGTTACAATGATTCAGGTCTTTGATCATCCCAATCCTTGCTATACAACTCTTCCTATTGTAATAAGGATTGATGGCGCTATAAGGATCATTTGATGAAAAAATATTGATCCTTGCAAGGTCCAGATCCCTAGAATTTCATATGTTGTAAAGAGAGAAAAGGGCGACCACATAGAAAACATGAAGGATGGGAAGACCACATCAAGCCGTACAAGGGTGGGACAAAATAGGTAAAATATGCTAAGCTCCAATATAGTTTATATGAGAAATCCGTCCTACTGCACTTAAGATATTTGAGCTATGAAAGTTGTATGGTCTAGAAACAACTGGAACATCCAAAGAAGCATCATCTAGTGTAATTGCTCTCTTATGGATTGCATCAGCCACTACCCTTTGTAGAGCAATGTACACATGTTGTCTAAAATATGAAAATTATGAGAGTGAGAGTGGTGCCCCTTGACGCCTAACATGATAAGCTCTCATGCACTCCTTGACAAATGTGTCAAATGCAGTGTCCATCGCTCCATATAATTCAAAGGCTAGAGGAACAAAGAGGTGACCTTGCTAAGTACTTCTATACTTGGAGACCTTACGAGTAGTTGTTGCACTTGCCGCCCATCTAGGAAGATGGGTAATCACTTCCTCCAAAATTGTATCATGCATAGGGTCCATAACCACGACATTTGCTACTATCACTTGATCATCTTGAACCAAGTATGATTCTACCCTGACATGTGTTGTTTGCAAAGCATACAGATGCTCCCTCTAAGCCAAGTGTCCACTCTCTCGTGCCATAACAAACACTATGTCCCTAATAGCATCATGGGTAGCTATCCTCTGCCTACCAAAAGGACACCATGTCATATAGACTGATGCTACATCTAGTGTAGAACCATACTCACAAGTGAGTAATGAAGATGCAGATGGGTTGACCAAACCTAGGTGAAACCTCATCATTGTAGAGAAAGTAGTTGGTGTGAGTTGCCCTAATGCATAGTCAAGCTAGGATCCAAGAGTATGCACCCTTGCTGGAGCAAAAGCAAAAATGTGCTCAAGTAGCTTGAAGAATGGACGAGTCAACCAAGAGAGAATGTAGCATATGCTAACATTGTCGCTTCATCAAGGAAGGTTGTAAACCTCTAATCTAATCTGACTATAATGAAACAAAAGATGGAAGGTCCTCGTGTGCTCATGAGGATAGACTATCTCTTGTATGTTGCAATAACATCTAGATAGAAAGGATCCCTCTTCCACCTCTATCATAGAAGTCTCCAAAACCGACCTATCAACAACCACAAAATGAGAGGAAATTAGGGGTGCCAAAAGAGCCCAACTACCCAAAAATGCTATAGGTGTCATCTCTTCCATAGATAGCAAGCTAACCCCTCCACACAAAATCGATAAAGATGTCTATCTATGTGCCGAATTCCCTATCACACACTCAAATGTCCTTGATCCAAGAATATTACCAAAGACTCACATAATCCTCCTATCAAAGGCTCTTAAACGTGATAGGAAGGTCAAGGAGAGAGGAACTGTGTGAAGGAGATAAGGCGATCAATGAGCAATACTAGAGGAGAGTATACAAAATGCCACTTAGAGATCTCATAGTAAAGGAAGGTCATACACATGGAAAATATACTCCATAAGGGCAACATCTAAGAAGCATGTGACAAAATCCTTAGATCATATTTGTACTCAAAGAACAGTTAGTCCATATGTAGATGTGATACACCTTTCTAGAAGCTCAAGGTGTGAAAAAATACCTAAAGGGGACCATTATCTGTACTTTGACACCTTGACTTTCAAATTTACTAAATGTAACTTGGTAGTCAGGTGCTCAAAGGTCTGCCTAATCTGATATACAAGGACCACAATGTGTATATCATTTGCCAAGGAGTGAAATATACAACCTGTATGGCCAACATGATAGATGAGAGAGCTAAGGATAACTAAGGACTAAACCAAAATTGGGATATCCGTATGTTGTAACTAGGAGTAACCAAAACTGGTATTTGTCAACTAACACCAACACTGGGTTCTAAACATTCCTGGAATCTACAATAAATCACTATACGTCTTCGTATGTTCTTGATGTTTTGCTTTTTCAATATGCGTTGGTTTCTTGGTAAAGCCGTGCATGAATCTTAGAGTAGGCCTTGAAACTAGCACGAGAACATACCTATGGATTATCTATAATTACCTCCCCCGGATTCTCTATATGATACTCGCATATCGTGCACAGTTGATTTTACACAAATCAATTTCATATAGAGTTGAGTTCTATAAATTGTCTTCAACAAATTTTAATTTTTAGAAAATATTAGTTTTGGATGGAATTGGAAATTTAATTATTTTGAAATAAAATATGAAATATAAAAAAGTCAATATTTTATTAAAAAGTAATATTATATTTTTCCAAATTTTTTAAATTTTAGATAAATTAAATTATTATTTTTATCGTTTAAGCAAAAATATGTTTATTTTTAAATTATTTTTATTAAATATGTATCTATAATATTAATATGTTTAAATTAAATAAAAATTATAATTCTGAATTAAAATATCACAAATATATAATTTATAAATATAAAAATAATTAATATGATCCAATACACAACCGGAATAGAAAAGAACATTTTAAAATATTCTTGTTATATTTTTTAATCTACAATGTATTAAATTATATTATAATACAATCAATATTTTGTATAATAATTCTTAAAATTATTATACTTAAATTAAATTTAAAATGTCGAATTTTGAAATAAAAGTTGCGAATATAACGAATAAATATGGAAAAAATTGATAAGATCCGATGGACCTACGTCCGGAACGGAAGACAATATCTACATAAATCCCGAAGGTAACTTATGTCACAAGATCCGATGGCGTTGGAAAGGAGAGCGACAGACTCTTGCGGCTTACGAAGGTGCAACCCGGAAGAGAAGCAAGCATGGTCTCCGATGCTCGAGATGCGAAGTCGATGTTGCAAGGTCCGAGGCTGTGGCCTAAGGAGGCTGAAGGACTTCTATGTCTCCGGATAACCAGCTCTTCGTTTAGATCGTGGTGGAAGGCGTAACTGAAGGAAGACCAAGGACGCAGATAAGTATTACGTTTGAGATTTTGCCTTTTTTGCCTTTCACAGATTTAGTTGTTTTCCCATCAGAATGAATTGAGAGACCTCACGTGCGGTGGGGTATCTAGGGCAACTCATGATTTGGGTATCGGTGTTTGCAAATACTCCAGTTTGTGGTTACTCATTGCTTCGGACTTTTCTCATCGACAAACAAACCAGCAGACATGTCTGCCGAAGTGATTGAGGCAGAGGAAGAGACAAAATAGTGGCTGCAAAGGGGGTTGACCACCAAAGAATGCAAAAGCCTGCCTGACCTGCACCTGCTAGGCGAAGGAACTTTAAGCTGAGTGAGTCGATCCCAACCCCATCATCCTGAGAGGAAAACAACACAAGTCGTGGACCTCCTCCTAGAAACCTGAGGCTTGGGCAAAGGCTTCAGGAAGACCTACAGAAAGTGAAAGATTGGATGTATCCTACTGAACCCATGCCGGAGAACCATTCAAACACCTGGTTACTTCCCCAGAAACCCTTGGCCAATAACGGTGCCAACCTCGAACAATATCACTTAAATATTAGACGAGAGAACACAGGCTCTCTTAGAACCCGGTGAGCAGGACGGTCTGTCACCGAATGCTCTACTATTATCATAATAATGTATTGATTGAATGCTTTACATGGAAGGCCCTGTAACTTTCTGTCACGTCTACTCCTTCCTGAGTGTAACCCAAGTGTGGTACATGTACTCCTGTCAGTTGAATTAATAGTTATATGGTTCTCATGCTCTTAACGGATGTTCCACTGATAACAGCCTGGGGTGCCAAGCCTATCCCCACTATACAAGTACACTACTAGAACATTTTGACTTGAAACACCCTGAGTTAACGGTTCAGATCAAAATTTGGTTCCTATAACTTCCCGCACACGATGGCCATGACCAAAACAAAGCCGGTTCCTCGCTTCAGAGTATCTCAAAGTTGGCCATCTCTACCACAACTGGCTACTTGTAGAATGTAGCCAGGGTCTCTACCCAGCATTAAGGACACGCGATTTCGGTATGCCACGACAGCTTATCCCTCTGACTGTCACATTTTCTTTTTAGACCTGTCCTTGCGAAAAGCATCTTAAATCGCCAGTGTATTTTGTGTTAAACTACTCTACGTTTCAGTTTGAAAGTAACCCTACTTCTAACTTCACCACAATGCCATCTTCCTGTCACCCCGGCCTCCACCCTGTCCTCCCCACTTACTTCCGGAGCCAGAATTTTGGCTACTCTTTCCTGTGTAGTAATTTCCTTGACCCTCACGGCGATTACCGCCTCCGCCTCCACTGCCCCACCTGCTTCCACCACCAAACCGCCTATCACCACCTCGTCCACCACCCATCTGCCGAAGCTCCGGTGGTACTATTTGGTTGGTACTTTCCAGAACCTTAATCAGCTCTCTGGCGTGTTTCGAGTCGTCGTTGGAGAAGAAAGTGTGAGCTATGCCTGTTGCACCCGCGCGACCAGTTCTTCCAATACGATGAACGTAATCTTCAACCCCGGTGGGGAAATCGTAATTGACGACGAGCCTGAGTCAACGACAGTAAGATTAGCCTCCTCGCTTACATTTGACCTGGAACTTCTCAAAGAAGCCCCATCGCCACCAAAATGGTAGGAGACAGTATACAAGAATCTGATAGCGCACGCAATCCAAGCACATAAACTCTACGTCAACACGGAGTAATCTACCTGATATCCTTGACGTCCAGACCCCTTGCGGCGACATCGGTTGCGACGAGAATGGAAGCCTTCCCTCTCTTAAATTGTTGCAGCACGAAGTCACGCTCTCTTTGAGACTTGTCTCCGTGAAGAGCCAAGGCACCAAAGTCCCGTCGAAGGTTCATAGACAGTTCGTCACACATTCGCTTTGTAGAACAGAAGATGAGAACCTTTGCTCCTTCCTCCTGGCCGTTTAGAATTTGCTCCAGCCTTCTTTCCTTGCTAGAACGGGAGACTATCTCCACATGCTGGACAAAGCGGCACACGAGAGAGGGTTCATCCTTGCCCAAGCTAGATCAATCGTATAACTACCGCGCCCGCAAAGAACTTGATGTAACTACATATTTCCTCCTACTGCAGTGCAACGACGAGAAGGAAAGCTAAGCACATGATATTCGCTACTTACTTGGGTGATAGACTTGTTAGCCGAGAGCTGGTCGCTGTTCCCGACATTAACCTGCACGGGATCAGTCATCAAATCCCTAGCAATCTTACGTACTTCCTTCGGCCAGGTGGCAGTGTACATTAAAGTCTGTCGCTGGACGGGCATCTGATCCACGATGGCACGAATCTGAGGTTCAAATCCCATATCTAACATGCGGTCAGCCTCGTCCAGAACCAAGTAAGACACCTGCTGGAGGTTAACAGCACCCATTTCCAATAGATCATTCAATCGTCCGGGAGTAGCCACAATGATGTCCACTCCTCTCTGAATATCACGGAGCTGTGGTCCCTTTGGAGCCCCTCCACAAACGCACTGCAAAGAAAAAACTTTGTTTTATTGAAATGTTCTCAAAATCGAAGGGAGTCTGTGTTACCGAGATTTAGAGACAAATGAAAACGGACGTCGCTTATTAGAGAAGATGGTAAAGGTGCCACTTACTGTAGTCATAATTCTTGAAGACCTCCCGAACTTTACAGCCTCCTCCCGGATCTGATTCGCAAGTTCCCTGGTAGGTGCTAGCACCAAAACGGAGGGATTCTGTCGGTGGGTCGGCCTGTTGTTCTGCAGCCGGAGGAATGCTGGCAGCAAGTAGCCGAGGGTTTTCCCGGAGCCAGTCTTTGCAATGGCCACGACATCTCGCATTTGGAGGGCGATGGGCCAACTCAAAGCTTGAATGGGTGATGGAGTGTCAAATCCGGCAAACTGGAGCTGTAGGAAGAACGTACCAGATGTTAAGATCCCGCACAGCAGAAAGACTGACCACAATCGAACGGCGGAACTGCTGTGTCACAAATCCTTGCACGAGAAAATGAAGAGAGCAAGTTCACTTCTCCTCGCAGACATTCCGGCTACACAATCTCTCTAATTGATTCTTACCTCCTTCATGAGACTAGGTGGAAATCCAGTGGATTCGAACGTCATGAACGGATCTGGAACATCTTTGCCCTGCAGAGAAGGTCAAATGATTCAATACATGAGTTTTAGACAATAATCCCTCACGAGATAGTAGATGCAGACTAACCAGACAAAGAATCCAACTTACAGAGGTGGTCACGTCATGTGTCTTCTTGTAGGCTTCGACATCCACGTCTGAACCCTCACTGTCGGCATCAGCTTCCAGTAGTGCACTTGAGCTGAACTCTTTCTTCATGCGGTATGGAGTAAATAGGCTGTCACGTACAGGCTGCACAAGGATATCTCCAATTAATACACTCCAGATTCTGTCAAGCAGTTCTCGTAGGACACCTAGCTCCATCACAGAATGAGGAAATACTTACTCAATAGATGCGAAACCAAACCGTTTCATCAGAGCGACTCATGTAGTTTCGAGCCTCATCATACAACACCTCAAAAAAAGGAGGATACCCCATAGTACATATATGAAGTCCTGAATTGGATACCAAGCAGTGCGCACCTCTGAGACCTCAAGCAGTTCATTTGCGACGCGGTTCGCTTGAACTCCTCGATTTCTGACTGAGAGATTGCCAAATCGGCGGTTGCTCTGGCCGGTCTCCGACATCGCAGACCCTCGTTCTGGGTCCCTGCAGAGGAACAAGACATAATCATACTGACGTCAGTTCCGGCAAGGACAACTGATTTACAATAGACTTACATGGGACGGTGCGGAGTGAAGCAAGTCGCTGTCATTTCCATCAGCTTACAACACCGTCGCTCGTGCTGCCGTGCAATTAAGAACTAGTTACTAGGCAGCAAAATTTGGCTCTCCGGGAGTCTCAGCCATCAAATACCAGAACTGGGGCGGCGACAACCACGACCGCTTGCGGACGTCAGTCAACTTGACACTCAGGACCAAAGAAGATAGATGGATGTCCGTGATCCAAAAGAACAGATTTGAGGTCCGGCTCCTTACTGGTTGTAAGTCCGCTTCCAGGGTGGAGCTGATCGTTCTGAAGACCTTTCCTGGTAATTATCAAATCTACGCCTGCACATCCGAAGATACCAGAGTAAGTCAAGTGATAAGTTATGATGAGCCAAGAACGCATTGTAACGCGCATCAGCATTCTCTGACACAGTCGCAGCGAGGTACAGACGTCCCAAACGGGTCCGAAATTCGATATACCTTGTAGGTGCGTTTGAGTCCCATGGTCGGGCGCGGTAGGAAGTAGAAGGCTCCTCCACTACTCTATCGACAGAGGCGACTTTGCCATACTGCGCACAGCGGGGCTGGAACACAGACGGCTGTCGACTAGCGTCTGTGCTCAAAGTCACCTGCAAAGAGCATGAAGAATAGCGGCTGCTCATCAGTCAAGAGGCGGTCACAAAAGAAGTGTGAGTTTCAATACTTCATGCACCGCCAAGGAGCACTCGCTTCAGACCTCTGGAATAGAAAAGAGTGGAGACACCAAGATCAACAGCTCCCGTGCTCAAACAGAAAAGCCTGCACTGCAACTGCACTACGCTAAATCTCAGAGGCATTCGGTGTAGATGCACAACGTCTCAATCTTCTTCCCTGGCACTACATCTCCTAAAATGCTGTCGTACGCCCGTACAGACATTACCAACCTACAAGTTTCATCTTAACCTTAAAAGATCGACTCACTCGGTCTCCCAAGGATGAAATCTACCATTCCCTGGCAGACCTTCTCTAGAAATGCAACGATGCATGAAGGATTGGAGGCAGTAACACGCAAGTCGACATCGATTCCAAGAAAACTCGCAGAGCCTAGCCTCTACTTCCTAATTTCTCACATCGGAGCAAGCACTCCGCATTCCCGAAAGCGCCTGATCCATTTCTTCGTACGTACCTGAGCGGAGAGGGGACGATACACCAAGAAGGGGGAAGCACTTGAAGACAGGGACCCGCTGGTGCGGAGGCCAGAGAGACAGAAGCCCGGCAGACTCGCCATCATCTGCACCTCTCCCGCAACAGCAACAGATCGTGCAATACCCCTCCACAGCGCAGCCATTCTCCTTATGCCCGCTGCTCTGTTGCAATCTTAAATCTCAAAAACCTCTAAAGCAGATTGCGAGTGGAGGAGGGACAGAGGAGGAGTATGGATCAGAAGCAGTGATCCATTCATGTGTGGGAGGCAGCAGAGCACCAATGCTCTGCATCTCCAGCCGAGGGTTTCCAGGGTTTCTTCGATCGAAAAAGTCCCGAAAAAGTGCAAATCTTTTTTCCCTGGCACTACCCCACCAAATGCACCACTCCTGCGCTTCTGTCTCTATGACAGCTAGGCTCTCCACCGGACAAACTTTGGTATGGTTTAGGGTTAGGGTTTTATCCCCCGACCTGGGCAGCCAGGCAGCTCCCCTTTCCCCAACCAAACTATCTCCAAAAGAGCCCTTCCGCTAGTGTGAATTCTAAATTTAGCGGCTTGGCAGAATCCCCTGTCATCTCAGCCACATTATTTCTTCCCCTAGCTTAGCTTAATGCGGATATTTTATTTGGCGGTGATTTGTTCCCAGGGCTTCCTTTTTGATCCTCTGATAGGATGCCGATGGAGGTGCAGAATTTCCGTTGGGGGTTCAGCGCGCAATTTTCGAGCCCAGCCCGAAAATAACACTCGCTGCTAGGGCGAAAGCTGAGAACCAAGTAGGATTCAGACGGGGGAATCACTATGATTTGCTGCCATGAATTCTATGATACAGTGTCAGTGGAGATGATCCTGGCCGAGCGAACCCGGGTCCATGGGTGGACCGATCAATAACTTGACCCTTACCTCTTTCCTCCAGCCCCCGGCAACGTAGAAAATGGTGCCACGGAGTTTGCTGAAGTGCAGGAAACAGAATCCGATTGGGAGGTTTTCGCTCGTCGGGGAGTACGTTTAGCAGCCATTGGACTGTATGGGTGAGCTTTCCACCTTGTCACACAGTACGTGATTGGCAGTCAGAGTTACGAATATCGGCATGAAAGCGGTGGACGTGCTCGTACCAGGTCCAATTGTTGAATAAACAGTACAGCACTCCCCGACAAATAATCTGTGCACTTACTTTCTGTCTCAACTGTTGCATAGTTTAAGATCCAGAGCGGAGAATACTATAGTTTAACTCTCCAGCACCATTTTGTGCTTCGGGTACCAATGATGTCACATTTTATAGATGGTTTTATGGATGGCCTGCTTGTGTGAGCCATGGATTTGTTTCACTGGAACACGAGAATCAACTTCCTCGATTACTGCTTCTTGTCGCGTAAACTAGAGCACATGAACTTCTGGAGTCTGTACTTGTGATATTCTCATCCCTAAAACATTGCTATTCTCATGTGTGCACCACATCGACAGCCTTGATTATGTGCAGGAAACGGGCCAGCTACTATCATCTCTATGCAGCAATATCATTAAAGCACGTAAGGTATATGTGACCTGTATGAGAGCAACCAGAAGTGATGCCACTTGCTTATAGCGGGTTTCCATTTGAGTGTTTTGACGTACAGCAACCTCCAAAGTAACAAACTTCTGTTCTTTTCCACCATATATATTTCTTCAGAGTGGTAAATATCTTACACTGCTCCAAAAAGAATTCAAGGGTTAAGGCATAGTTCATTGCCATTAAGTACCCATTGCACCGGCGCGCCTGACTTTGCTCATGCTTTGTACCCAATAGAATTGAGGTATTTTAAGAATTGTCTCAATAAGAACGGAGATGGTGATTCGAGTGCACCATCAGGTTCTTCCCGAAATGTCCCAATCAGTATTATTGTGCCCGCTCCCGTCTTTTTCTCTCCTTCCTTCGCAACTATCAGCTTCACTTGCTTTAATTCTCGAAACCATTATCAAACAAGAAAAGAAATGAGGAGGAACACGAACAAGTTGTTACGATATCTATATACTGAGCAAAAGTACGAAGATTTTGTGTTCATTCCAGTTCACACCTCTACAGTGTTTTACGGAACACTGTAGAGGTGCCCATCCTCTCCCGCTCTCCTATATATGCATAATTTCGGCTCCTTGGCTACGATTGCTTTCACTCCTAACCTGTCTCCAGCACCACAATATCTTGATAAGGTCCCTAGAGAAGTCATTAATCGGATCTTAAGGTGATATGAAACTATTCTAAAAGACGTGCTTGAAGTATAATGCAAGCAAACTACAGTTAGAACAATGTGTGTGATCATTAAAATCGATTACTAGACTCTCAATCGAATCCTTCTCCGAGAAACTATGAAAAACTGTGCTCTGCCACACGACGATTGACAGATCAATTTCTGTCCCGAACGACGCCAATCTTAATTTAAGAAGCACTATTCCGTAGAATATATATATTGCTCTCCTTCAGTTGTGTTTGAAGCGTTAGATCTCGCACTGACTTTTCTACCTCTAAACCGTTTCTTGAGGTGAACCACTGTTGAGGACGTTGTTATGAATTCGTTGACATTATTGATTTTCAGCAACACGTGAGTATGCGACGCGAAGATTTGCACATTGCAAGGCAAATATACTCAAGAAAATGGGAATTCTGGCAGACAGCATCCACGGATCAGCAGTGTCCTGTACGTACACTGTAGATAAAACTCGTGCGATAGAGAGGTTACGGCAAGATCGACCTCATGATACACAACCTACGGTTACGTTTCGCTACATGAATATCATCTTTCCATCTGTGTGGTGTAACTGACTCAATCTGCAAGTACGAGTATACCTCGGATTTCTTTGCTGGTATGTTTTGGTTGTCTTGGGATGCCAGGACCCCTGTCACTCCAGACTTCGAGAATGTTTGTACTTCAGCCGAGATCAATCAGGTAATGTTCAATTTGAGGTTGATTACATCATTGATAAGGGGACCGCTGTAAGTTTGATTCCGCGCCATAGAGTTCAGTATTGTTTCTACATTTTATCGGCACTCTTAGTCAAAGAATTTGCCTTCATAACTTCTTCTGTTCATGTATCCTCTTGTAACAAACTCTTACAAATGCATCCTATTCTACATGGAAAAAAGATGTTCTAATCTGAAAGAATTGGCATGGATTGTCGAGTTTAAAGTCAATTGTGTATATGCATATCTTGGCTTCAAAGCCATCTGGTCATCTGTTCTAAATCCTAGCCGGCCCTGTAATACATTTCTAATTTTGTTCATTTCCTCTTGAGGACCTTCTGAGGACAGATATTCAAAGTATATTACAATATGTCAGATTACTTAAGTTTACAACCTTACTTTGGACCCATGATCCCAGCCTCTTTAAGCCTAATTAAGTTGTCAGTGACTTCTTGCAGTGTTCTACTGATCACGATTTTTACACGCCACATCACATTTGTTTTATAAATTAATAGATTTCTGATTAAATCCTCAGTTGTTCTCTGATCCAACATGTAAACTATCATTCATTTGTGCTGGCTTGACTCTTCACCCGTACTTGTTTTGATCCATTTCGAAAAATTAGTCTCGAAAAGTCCTTGAACTGCTGTCGTATTTATTAGCGCAAAGTTCTGGGCACTCCCACTTACCTGAGATAACGTCCACAGTGGCTCTAATCATGATAAATTGGGCTCATGATGAGATTTCATTTCGTCCCAAGCGTTAGTAGTGCGGGTGTTGAAGCCTGTTGTGCGTCCCGTTGTTCTAGGCTGAAGCTCGCGACATTCTGGTGACGCAGCCAGGAAATCTGGGACATTTCCCCACCCCCGTACTTACATGCAGTAGCATACCCCCGGGGGAGGTCTGTCCCTAAAGAAAGGGCACCGAATTTATACAGGGGAACAGATGGGAAAACTAAGAAAATGACCGATTTTCACATTCTGTGGGAAGTTTTGGGAGGTTTCTTACGCTCCATGTTTGAGAATTGGAGGCTATAACATGCCCGCAATTTGAATCTATGAAGATAGATCTAATTCTCTTACGTCTAACTGGGGCACTACAACGTAGTCAAGACTGCGTCACTGAATAGCTTGAATAACTTTTAGGATGAATGTAGATAGTTTTAAGCATTTGGTGTTTCCTAAGCAGTGGTTATCTCGTCGCCTTTTCGTAACATCATACATGTGATAATATCTTTACCCTTCATATTCCTGAACTAAGTTCGCCTGTTCAACATAGCGCGAACGGATTGAAATTCAGTCACTGGCTATGCCTGCGGAGATTCTAGTATGATTGTAGTATTCTTTAGACGTCGGATATTCTGAAGGTATCGTGATCTGCATAGTTTTCGGGCATGAGGTCCAAAGGTCCAATTAATGCGAAAAGGACTTATGAGAAGTGCGCCTTCTGGCTAGAACATCCGTGATTCATTGTGAAATATTAACTTACATCAATTATTAGCATTTGTCAAACGAAGCGTGAATTCTTCCATCATTTGCCTTTCTCATGTTTTGAGAAGGATCTCTTCCCTTCAGTTCTTTGTTCTGCTAAACGAAGCTGAGGTGAAGTGCAGAATAGCTTGATAAATGGCAATGTCAATGGACTATGGTCTATGCCTGCTAGGTCACTCTGAGGAACAATCGTGTGGAGACAATTGAGCATCGTACTGGATTGACGTAGCATTCGACACAGATGCAGGCCATCGATGACACGACTCTTATCTCTCCGTCGAACCCCAAGAAACTCTGATTGTTAGCTTGCTCACAGGAAAAACAGTTCACATCGAAATTCCCTACGTGATCACTTGACAAAACTATATGCAACTTTCACTGTCAGGAATTTACACTGGATTCACGACCGGAATTCAACGGTTCTTTTGTGAGCATACGTCGCTAAGACCAGTATTTATTCAATCTAGTGAACGTGATCCTGAAGAGAAGATAGAACATTCCAGATTTACCGTCCCAATACACAACGTAGTTCTGATGTTTCGTCCAGATGCAATGTTTAGGTGCTACCTAGTTGCTGCTCAGCCGATGCAAAAGAGCACGGATATCCATAATAATTCACTGCAGTTAAGTTTCCCTGTTGCCAGATTGAACAGATGATAAACTCATGTTAATGATCACGCTGTGGAACAGAACCGGCAGACGCCCAACGCCCAAACAGAGGGGACGGAAGTTGCGGAACTGTCGCGTGGGAGCTCCGAGCAGGGGAGGAGGGAATGCAGGAGGCAAGGACCCCGAACATTTCTGCATTCAGCTGTCTCACCTGACCAATCTCACTACTGTTCGGTCGAATGACATGGATACTGTGCATGGCGCAGATTGTCGGCAATTCCGTGGAACTCGAGTTTCCGGACTTTCTGTATTCTTTAATGCATTTTCTCCGATGTTACAACCGATCTGATGATACTGTATGACTACAGTATCCTACACCTTTCATAACCACAAACAGTGAGTGCACAAGCAGGAAATTTACCGAGCGACTGTTGACACGACTACGGAGCCAGCTAAAACTTGAAGGTATTCAACGTTCATCTTTTTGTGCATCTAGAGTACTGTTGCGGTAAGTCGTTGGTACACGTTCAAAGATGGTATGTCAACTGCTGTTGTTTGAGGACATGAACTTATCCGCACATTTGACCTGCTGTGCAACGCTTCTTTGAATAATTTCACTCACTGTAAACCGGTCGAACCTTCTCCAAGTTGAGAATTTAAGTGCTCGGTGTGTGGACACACGGTTTGGTATTGAAACTGCGCTCACTATTGTTACCATATAAGTCAGCCCTCCGTCTCCTCTTTCAGTCCTGGTTGCCCGGGACTGTTGTACGCTCGAACATTATGTGTCACCGGCTGAGAAATATTGTCTTGTGGATGGGCCACCCATCTTGCAAGGAACAGATGCTGCCCTTTGAAAGTTTGACTCTTGGGTGCTAAGTGTACAGAATGTCCTCGTTGAATCATCGTGCAGCTAGCTGGTCATTACCATTTGTGGTTGTCGAAGTTCAATTTTGTTTCATGGGTCCTAATCAAAAGAAACACCAACAAGAATCATTCTAGATAAAGTTCGTCTCAGACCGTCCCTTCCTCAAACCTAAGCTACAGTCACTCTGCACCTTCTTCGCTGTAGCCGACCTTGCAGTGCGATGGTTGTACAAGCTTCAAAATGTAACAGTCAGTCCTATGACGTCCGGAACGCAATTGGGGACCACCACACTTTGTCTTCTTCTCTAGTAGTCGGCATCCCACCTCACCGTTCTCGCGTCTTGGTCCCCGGGCCGAATACATTCAGGTCATGCAGTTCCATCCTGGACGTCAGGTTTTTATTCCCCTTACACTCCAGGATGAATCCTCCTGGAAAACCATCAACATCGAGCCCTTCCAGACACCAGGAATGTTAAAGGATTCTCGCCTGCTCTTACATCACTGACGACTACGTACGCCTGATGATCCCTAGGATAAACGTATCTCAGTTTCTATCTATCCTCGAGGAACTCCATGGTAAGTCTTCTGCACGGTACACACGGGCGAACCGTCCTTCGGTGTTTCGAAGGGGACTTGGTACCTGCAGAAATGACCAATCCTGATAGCGTCTGGATACTGAATCCCTGTGACCATAAAAGTTCGAACTACTTCCTATCAGTCTCGATGAGAGAAACCAAACCGTCTTACATAAACGCAGATTTTGTTGCGAAATACAGTAGGAAGCTGCTAACCGATGTCTGATGAAGCCCTAGTTAGTCCACGCAAGCTTACATCATTCCTTGGCTCTCCCTTCTAATCGTAAGGCCTCCAGAGTATAGATGATCGTTACAACGGTTTAAGAAGACAGGAAAAACTTGTGCACAAGGCGTCACCACATTTGCCCGAAATAGACTTTGGTAGGTTTACGCTGGGTTTAAAGGACTACAAGCTCGCCGTATACTTCTTCCTTTGCACTTTACCACCCTTGGGAATTGCCATACGGGATCAGCTGATCTAGTGCTAAAAGGTCTCTAGGCAGAACTTGGACTTGAATTCTTTCCCGATATTATCACAGCTTTTCCTTTAGTGTTCGGCAGATGCATCAGTGTTTTCTTACTTGAAACGTAATCTCTGCATCTTAAAGCTGGCCAACCTAAAGGACCGGTGAGACGTGAAACCTGCAATACCGTTTCTTAGTATACATTGACGTACACAATAGGCATACTGGCGATTTCCACATATTCAGGCAGTTAAAAATTGGGGCAATATCAATTAGTGATTGAATTGGAGTACCGAAGTGAAATCTGACGAAAACTTAGGGAGCAGTCAGACCTGACTAGAGCTTCCGCACATATTGGTCCGAACTGACAAGCAGTGTTGCAAAAATTATTCTAGTAATGAGAGGTCTCAGGCAAAATCTGTTGTATCTACATAGCTCAGCCTCAGCAAACTTCCTTCCAGAGCACAAACGTTGCCCTCAGCTGAGCAATAAATTTTTTGAGAAAACTCAAGTCATTACTAGTGACACTCAGTTTCACTCAAGTGAATGTGTTACACATGCACCAGTAATGTACTTTCCGCCTAACTGTACACTCACACTGCTTGCGTGAATAAATCCTGACGGGTAGCATCTATGAACTTTAAGCACAACCCAATGCTTGGGTCACACAAGGTAGTTCTCGATGTCTCTCTACCTCCGACCATTCGTCCACCCACCACGATTTTGTCCAGGTTTCCCGTGAGGTTGTGGAAATTTTTGTGACTTCGGACCACCCTTTGGAAGGTCTGTCAATTCGAGAGCTTGAACAGTGCGCTGCTTCTTGGCTGCCAAACAAGAAAACAGAGACGAGTGGATGAGGAAACGATGGGCTCCGTTTTCGTTGTCAAACACAAAACGAGACGCAAATAAACAAGTACTTTCAGCTCGAGCGAAGTCATCCGATTCAAAAATTGCACCAACATGCAGAGTCCGTTCTTCGCTCCTATGATGTCACAGACTAACCTTCATTGACTTGCTGATATCCCTCTTGTAACTTCCTCTTAGCCACTGCAAATTTCGTCTCAACATCGATCTCTTCTTGAGATCTTGGTCTCTGAACAAATCACATCGAATGTTCCCAGGTTAAAGTCAAACAAAATTTGGTTGCCCTTCAATCGCTAATTACTATGACTAAGGCAACAATGTCACGTCAAGGTTTACAACTCCGAAATCCAAATGTAGCCTTTCGAAGTCCAGACAAGAGATTAAATACATACGCTTAAACTCATCCGTTCTCCGTTTTCCCCACTGGATCTAGAATTCATGGGCAAGAAGCCAGCAGGCCTTGCATCCGATTTCCTCACGAAGTCGTTGGAGGGCTTCTGTTGTGAGTAACCATTGGCGGGCCTGCCATTCATTGGCTTTGCAGTAGAAACCGTCGTAATTGAACTTCCTGATGGCTTGCGGACAGGGCTGCGTTTCTCTTGGAAAGTACTGGGTTTTTGAACCTTTGCATCACTTTTGTATGCTCGGGAATCATTATCTTGGACAGGACTACGATTCTGGACCTTTTGAGTCTTTACACCGCTCTTCCATGGTCGAGAGTCCTTGTCTTGGACAGGACTGCGTTTCTCCTCGGCAGGACTGCGTTTGTGAACTTTTTGAACCCTTGCACCACCTTTCAGTGCTCGGAAATCATCATCGTGGACGGGAGTGCGTTTCTCAATCTTGCGGACCTTTGCACCACCCTTCAATGCTCGGGAATCATTATCTTGTACAGGACTGCTTCCGTCATGATAACGACGGTCTGAAGCGTCATTGTTCGCCCTCATGTTGGGAAGGCGGCCAAAATCATCTTGCAGGTTGTTTGAGGTTGGTGGACTTGGCCCAGATCCTGCAGCTGTATTGTCAAGAAACGCAGACATCAGTCTACAAGTTTGAATCACCCAAGTTCGACAAACCCTAGCAATAAACAGCCAAGTTTCCAATTTCATGAACACTGGTTAGAAGCGAATGTGAGTGATGCTTGATGGTAGGTCACTTACAAAGTTCGTCATCCATGAGGTCGAAAAACTGCAGCACACAGCACATATCCGCCACATGATCAGTTCACGGCCACGGGAGAAATAAAATAATAACGACTCGACTTATCTGCCAATAATTACAATACTGTAAAGATTGGTACCTGAGACATCTCAATAGAGGCCGTTCGTACAGCTAGCAGGGCACCTTCGTCGAGGGGAGGAGGGCACAAGCCCTCCTCTTGATCTACCATTTCCGGGTCGTAATCTCCTGAAAAAGAGAGAAACTCAAGAATGAACTTCTGTCTTCCGGTCCAATGTTTCCGTCTTTAATGACTTCCAAACCTACAGAACCTACTTCTTGACTGAGCAGAGGTTCAATTATCGGCCAGCCTTTGTATACCATTTGTCAAGGCGAGAGCTTCTTGTTCTTCGTCTTCCTTCATTGCGTGTTCAGTGGAAGCAACCAGAGCCTTGTAGTCGTCCACAAGACCCTTCCACTGGCTGCGCAAGAGTAGAGTCTTAAGAGTTAGCGAGAAGGCAAACGCAGCCCAAACTAGAATCACAATTAAGTCAAAAGGATGTAATTGTGTAAAATGAAAACTTTGACTGAAGATGTGTCTATTCCAGAAGGAAAGGAAACAACCTGACAAGCCCCTTCACGAAGGTTTTAACTCGCTGCGATGGGTGCTTCCGGAAGCTATTCGTCACAACACCAATCGACGTCTTCTGCACACGATGCGATGTACGACGGGAGTTTAGACTCAAATACTTTCATCGTCAGAATCTTTGGAGATAACGGTAACCCAGCCACACAGGGAAATAGCTGAACCTGAGACAACAAGCCACATGCAGAACCGAGTGTCGATCTCAATTGTACCTGAAGTAACTCGATTGACATGTCCAAAGCCTGCAGTCTGTAGAGCTGTGTCAGCACTTCTGCCTCTGGCTGCATTGATCGCAATTTACCACACGGCGAAGTTAGCATAATTTCGACTGCGATTTGGACTGCTATATCTCATCAAGTTTGACCAGATACAGCAGTGGAACTTTGTGACCGCTCTCGCTGCCGTCAACTTCAGAGACAAAACTGCTAACCAACTGTGACCAATGTGCAAGGCTCAGACCGATTCAGGGATTGACAAAATTGTCTATCGTAGCCAGCATTCGGAATGGAAAAGTTCGAGTGGGAGCAGATGGTGGACCTGGTCGCGGTCTTGCAGGTTGTCCAAGATGTCCATAGCTTCCTTGATTTGCAAACCCTCATTGGCCCATTCATCCAACGCTTCCTCCAAGTCCCTCTCGTCGTGCCGAGGACCGTCACGGACCATCTCTCTAGCTGCGTCGTCCTGAATTTCCCTGCAGAGAATCTGCTGGGGCTCAGCCTGGTTTTCCTCTTCCTGTTGCTCATCCCCAGCATACACTCCACTGGTGGCATTCGTCTTGTCGGATCCACGAGGATGAACATCATCGTCCTGCTGGTCCAAGCCAAGATGGGCCGTGTATATCCTCTCTGTCAAAGCATCTCTCCGCAATCGAAAATCTTGAGTAAAATCCGCAGCAGCCACACATATTGCTCTATCAATCAACGTCCAAATGTCGTACCCTGTATTCCCAAAAATTCTTCGCCAGTGGTTCATGGTGTGTTTCTCAGACCACACCGAAGACCCTGTCTCGTGGTGCATCCACCCCTCTTCCTGTCGCCACAATCCACCAGCCGATGATCGACCGATGCACCACTACTTCTTCTAACCTCACCACCACCCTTCGCCTATGTCCTCCTTCAGCCTAGGCTGGCTGCAGCTACACACCCACAACTTTTTGCTTCCAATCTCTCGAGAACTACTACTACTACACCCACAAGCCCTCCCTGCTGCAAGGTTGGTCCAATCTCTCGAGACTCACTATTACACCCAGGAGGCCCTGCCTGCAGTGTCGTGCACCAATCTCTCCAGGACTCAGACGCACACTGTCAAGTAGAAGAATTGAGGGACTGCAGACGTGCTCCAGAGCTTTATGGCATCTTCCACACTCTGATTTTCCACGTACCTACCTCCCCATCACATTTACAGAGCAATCCACCTCTTCGAGAGCGCGCCCCTGTGTTTGCAATCCGATTCTAGAACAAATTTTCTTTCCCCCTCCGCTCTCAGCGGCGGCCGATCTTCGCAGCTTTAATTTTCCAAAATTGAGTACTGCGGTCAGATTATTTCAGCTCCCCACTTCTTGATTCTCGTCCAAGCTCCCCTCCCGAATTTTCGCCTCCAATCCTCGGGTGAATCCACGCTCTCGTAGCGCAACGGGACTTTGATCTTCGTCCTCCTTCGTTGGCAATCTTCTACTTTCCCTCCACGACTTACAACGGACAATTTCGTCTGTCGTTGTCCGGTGTAGTTCTTCCTTCAAACTTTCCTCCTCTTCTTTCTCTCTCGAGAAAGACTCATCCGATAGACGTCGTGCTTCCTGGGCTCGAACCTGCAACCAACAGCACTCCACAGCACCAAAATACTCCTTTGTGTCTCACTTTTCTCGTCTCTATCTCTCCAATCTCCCTCCTGCTGTTGTCTGTCCTACTACCTCCCGGTTGCTCTCTGTTCACACCATGCCCAACGCCACCACCAACCTTCAAACTCAATTCCAGTTCTGTCTCCTCCACAAAAACTCGTCTTCTCACCGATCATTCATGGAACTTCATCACCCTCCTTGTCTGCTGTGTGTGGGTGTTGTGTTGTGGGTGTGGATGGTTTCTTCCCTTGCTTTTCCCCCCTTCCCTGAGTTCCTCCCTTCTTCTCTGTTCACCTTCTTCCCAAGAGGCAAGACAAGGCAAAGGCAAGGCAAGGCCTACGCAGCTTGCTGCTGGTGCTTGCTCTTCCTTTCTTCCTTCCTTTCTTTCTTTCTCCTCGCGTACACAGAGACCACAATAGACCACCAGACCGGACAAGACCAGACCAGTCACACCTCTCTCTGCGCTCGAAACTCGCTCAGCCTCTCCCAGTCCCTCAAAAGCTCTGTCTGTGTTACGGTGCGAAGCAGATCGAGTCCTCCCAGGATCTCTCCTCCAGCTACCTCCCCTCCATGCGCTCTCTGGTCCTTGCCTAGGACTCCAGCAAGGATCTCATGCCTCTTTTCTGGGCTTTCCGGCAGTCGTTCCTCGTTCGTACAAAACTTCCGGTAGCAAAACAGTCTCAGTCGCAGAAAATGTATCGTTTAAATTGTTTTCTATCTAGGAAACAGAGGAAATGTTTTCATACACACAAATTATCAGCAGATCCGATTGAATTTGTGGTAATGTTAAACATATCCAACTCGGATGTTACTTTCCTGAAATCTATTTACCATTCTTGGGGAAATTGGCTCAAACTGAACTCTGCGGATTGTTGGAGAACTCCGTGACTTGCTCGGGCCCAGGGAAAAGGAGGAGTCCTTGGGATTGGAGGTGGTGGTGGTGGATCCAGAATTCTCTGGAGTCGGTTCCTCCTGGGGATGATTGTTGTCCTTTGTCTTCCCGTGAATTCAAGAACTTGCGAGGAGGAGGGACGGGACGACTCTTGTCTTCACCTGACGGTCCCGGTGACTGGCGACGACGGTAAGTCCTTCCCAGGCTCAGAGCTACCACGACCTCGTCGAAGGCAGGCAGGCACCGGATGTGAGAAACCGGACCCGGGATGGTCCCAGAAACCTATTCATATTCGTGAAGAAACCACGTAACGGGACACCTAGGCTTTTATCCACCACGGCGGGTCCCGGCACTCCCCTCTCTCCACCGAGACCGGTCGTACCGATACCCCGGTCAAAGAATGAATCGACCCGTTCCCGGTCCGTTCCTGGTCTGCCCGGTTCTCACGGAGTGGGGGCTCTCAATGTTCACGCCTCCGTGACTCCTCATTTCACGGTAAACGGGAGCATATTCGCGGGTATGGTCCTTACGGCAGATTTCGTACGTTGTCCTGATCTGATTTAGCCCCATCTTTTAACACGTGTCTCGCGCCGGACAGTTGGATGAATTCACTATACTGGGGGCCAACAAGTTCCTGCGAGATGATCATCATTGTTTGAACTACGGTTAGTTAGAATCAGCATAAGTTCGTGACGCATCCAACCCTGGTTTAGTTCCTGCTGGGAGGAAGCTTGGAGCGCTTCCTGATAACGGTCATCCTACTGCACCCCCATTCCTCACCCGACTCCGTGTAGGTGGATATATACATATTCCGTACCTTTCCAAATGTCACATCCATAGTTGATATGGTGATTTTCTCATGTATGTGTCTTTTCACGGACTATATTGCGCAGAAACCGTAGTAAGTTATATTCTTTATTCACATACTTTACACTCGTTTTTCTTTTGGCTTTAGCTTCTGTCAATGGATATGGCTTTAGCTTCTGTCAATGGATAAAATGTGTAATGTGCATAGATGCAAGACCACACTGTGTATGTCACTTGAATGGTCATCGGCGAGCCCATAGTAATGGTTCTCATTAACAGTTATATCCTCCAATTGAATACATGCTGACATCATCCAGCATGTGGCTCAAAATCCATAATGCTGTACTAACATCTGTCTCCTCAGTCATGCGAACCATCTATCACTCATTCAATGTCGCCTTGAGGATCTCGAATCCTGCCCGTTCTAGAAACAATGACTTAAAATATATTAAGAAAAATTCCCACCACGCCTAGATACAAATAGATGGGAATGTTACATAAGTATACAATATTGAGGTCATTTACATATACAGTGGATATGGTTTAATTGGTTATTCTAATAGCGATCTCTTCATTTCTTTTCTTTTCCAGCTAGGAGCTCTGGAGATTAACACTCACGCAGATTTTGATTTCTACTCATATATACCAGAATCACTAAAAAAAGCATTATGAAAATCACAATTATATTCTTTGTTCAACTATATGATAACATGAAAGTTGCTCGGATTATTATTTCTCAATGTCTTTTCTACTCACGGTTCTGCTGCTAAGTATGATGGAGACTTGACTTAGCTGCATTTGATATATGCTAAAACATACCGTATTTCATACTTGACATTAGCTCTTGTTCGACATGTAGGGTGAGTAGTGGAATGTGAATGAATCCGTATAGTTATAGTACTGAACAGAAGGTCGCCTCTCTTTTGGATAGGTTGGCAGTACACCGTATTTCATTGAAGTGATGTGGAAAGCTACATTTAGTTGTGATCGGAAAGGTACATTCTTTGCTCGTGACCTATACGCGTACAGGGGAAACCTGAATGAAATCCGCAAGCAGTGAATTCAGGCGTGGTTAGAATTTTACTTTTTACGCATGGCACGTGGACGTCCTCTAGCATCATTCTTCGTCCGATTGGATGCCACGTCAGTTCGTGGAGGTATGAATATTTTCTGAGTATGAGTTGATACTATAAACATGTGCATCCTAAAGTCTTATAAGCTTTTCCAGTCTTCAGATGTTCAACTTCCTGTTTTCTCTAAACCCCAAGCAATTCTTCAGTAATTATTCACGATTTCATTCATTTTTTTAAAACTAAAAAGACCTTTTTATCTTATTTTTCTGATCTCTGCGTTCGGCCTGGCATGCCTTCCTTTTGGAATTGTTTCCTAAGAATGTCTCTAGTGAAAATACAAATCAGCAAGAAAGATAACAGAGAGATTATTATTCATTCCTAATTTGAAATTACAGGCGTACCGTACAGTTTAACAACTTGCTTAAATAGGCCAAGTTAACTCCACTACAATTAACTTCACTACCGTTAGGGTGGCTATATTGACGGTGTACAGTATCTTGTAGTCTATAATACGGCATCTTCAACGGCCAACTGACACATCTAAGAGGAAGGCTCTCATAAATGTATCATACGCTACTTCATGCAGTGGAGGTGTTGCCACTGCCCCCACTCTGCCCAATTGAGGGCCAGGTTCAAGCAATAATCATGATGGGACCTTCCACTATATTTTCACTATTGTCATTTTGACTTAGGACCATCTCTCCTCATGCCACAGCAGTTCTTCTCTCCGTTTTATGAATATGGTTGTGGACGTTGCTTCAGATATCAACTAGTGCTGTTATAACTTTTGAAGAAAAGTCATTTCAATCCACCTAGATCGCAATACCTTACGAGGTTCAACCACGTAGAACTCCAAAGTTGACAAGAAAGAAAATGAAACACGAATTGTAAGGCATGAAACTGCAGCGCATAGGTTACATGATTGATTCGTGAAGATAAGGCTCTGCATTTACAGGTAAGTACAGCAAGAAGGATATCTTCAGTCCAACCTTCAAAGATTTACAAATAGTTGCTAGGTCTGAAACCAAGAGTCCGACATGCTATTTACATAAACTAATGACAAGTTGCTTATCCTCAATCTGGAGCGTGAGTATAGAACATTCCATTCTAAAGCACATGTAGTTTTTACCAGTGCTATGCTATGAATCTCTCATATAGGTCTATCTCTCGACCTTTTACTTAAGGCAAACTTCTCAAGCGAATATTGACAATTGAATGCCGGACAAACCGATCCAGTAGTCATGATAAACAAGTAAGGTAGTTTCTTTTTGACATCGCATTGGCCACGTTTCCTGATTGAGAGTTGAATAAATGATTCATAGTCAGGTGAACATATACACTACTTTGATCTGATGTAAAAGTGCACATAATCTATATATTTTCATGTAAACACACACGAAATCTGGATCAGGAAAGGTAACAAAGTCAGGCTTTGTTACCAAATCTTTATGGAAGAAAACTCCAAATACTAGGTTGATCCTTTAATCATCAAAACCAGAAGGTGCACAACAATTATTATATTGACCTCAGGATTCATTCGGCAGGAGTTCAGAAGTGTTTAAACAAAACAGTTGCAATTATAACCATGTCCTTCATGAGGATTCTTCTAGAGGACTTGATCTTATTAAGGCCGATTGATACTCACTATGATATTGGGACCAAGAGGAAAACATAAGCAGCTAAATTCAATTATGCAATATATTTACATATTTAATAGTATACTTATAAATTTTGCATGTCAAACCTTGGCTATGGTGACTTCTAGCGTACATCTAACCCTCACTAACACGTACTTGATATCTCGATGATCAAATAGGTTGACAAGGGGTTTGTGATGCTGGGATTACTAGTGGCGCTCCTGGAAGGTAGGATTTGCTTTTATTGCTGAAAAGTAAGAGGAAGACTGATTCTTCTTCCTCTTCCTCCCCTTACTCCTCCCTTTGTTGCGTCTTGAAAGAAAGAATGTGGGTAGATGTAAATTGTTGGGTTTCACCGAGACAATGAGCTGCAAACAAGGCTTTTCGACGAGCCCATGGCCCCATGTGGCCCCTTCTTCTGCCACCTCTTGCACACCGCAAGTACACTAGCTACCCTGCACACTAAGGGTGATCTCTTTTTCTTTTTGTTTCAAATAAGCTTGTCGGTGTATCTCTTATCTGCCGTTTTTGTTGCTCAACGTGGCTGAATATCTCGTAAAAAACTTCTATCTCTGCCGTACTAGACCTATATGGTATGGGTACTAGAAATGTTTCTCTTTTTGCTTCCAAATAAGCTCTTGCATGTGTGTCTCTTATGTTGTTGTTGTTGTTCAACATGGTTGAATATCTCGTGAACAAATTTCTATCTTTGCTGTATTAGACCTCTTTGGTTTATGTACTAGAAAAGTTTTCTTGTGACTTGTGAAAAAACTTCTATCTCTACTGTATTAAAACCTCTTTGTACTAGATATGTCGTGCAAAATAAATGCATAGGCTTGCTCTCCCATTCATCTCTTTTGGATTCTAAAATTGAAGTCCATATAATGATCGTGTTGCAAGACAGCAGATTGTGTGAAGCTTCCCTCGGTGATTCTGGTAAATTTTCGTTAAAGGTAAGAAATAAACCCCGTTAAATAATAGATCATTGAAAGTTTTAAATGTGTGAAAGGGCGACCGCTTATAAAACACGAAGGATGGAAAGACCCCATGAACCCGTACAACGGTGAGACAACATAGGTAAAATGGGACTAAGCCCCTAATGGATCATTGATAGATTTAAATGAGTTTAGAAAATATCGGGGAAAGATTCCCTTTTCATAGATTCCACTTCTGATAAGATTATAAACCATCGCTCGTGTTAAATATGAGCACGTTCTGATTTGGTTTGTTCTTTTGCCAAGTTTGTTTAGAGGTAAAAGGATCTTATCCTCAAATCCTTCTCTATTAATTGTACGGTAAAACAACAGTGTCTCCTTCCTTATATGAACTTTCAGCGTGTAACCTATCCCCATAAGTTCCGCATTATAATAAATGGAGGTGATCATTCAGCGCCGTGTCGTACCTGGACATTTAGGGCCGGCCTATAGATTTTATTTTAGCTATGAAGTAGTGTATATGCTTAGCATAATATATTTCCAAGAAATATGGTGACAAATGCAAATTTAAGTTCAATCAATTCTGATCCATCCTTCTATTCTTACTTTGTTATCAACCGTGTCTGACAGCGGAGTGCTATGGTCAGTCCTCAGTAAATATATTTATTGCTATTTAGAACCCTGCACTTCTGGTCTTTTAAGCGTCTGCATAACTTTGTGGCATTATATGACAATTCGACTTACGAAATCTATTATTTGAAAACTTTTGCCCAAAAAGGCTGAATATTCTGATGCCGACCGTATCACATGAGTATCCTAAAAGGTGAAGTTTAGGTTGGAGCAGAACACATGAGCCCCAACCCCCAAGTGTTCGTTCCTGCTTAATTCAGCTAGTTTAGAAGCTAAAAGAGCTTCCTGCTTACTTAAAGTGACTGATATTGTATACTTGTTTTTCATGAATAAAAATAATCAGAAACTTGAGACCATTCGTGTAAAAGATCCACTATCACGTCCATATATCACTACTGTATAGTCTATGCTAGAAGGTTATTGTATAGTTCAGATATCGATGAGTACACCATATAAAGAAACGGTCAAGTCCACCATATCTGACTTGAAGGAAAAGTCCTCGACACTTGCACAAGACCAGCACTACACAACCTTAGTCGTTCTTTATACATGAATTCTCAACAGTGCATATTTTCTAAATTTTGATTAGATCCCGGCATGAATCCAGAGATTCGGTAGTGTATCTCGAGGATACATATATTCGGTGCGTCCTGACGGTGGTCGAATTCACTTTTCTCAACAAACAAAAAGTTGCCAGACATTTATGACTCCACTATGTAGTCACCCTTTCCAAGGATCAGAGCATATACGCAAACTCCAGATAATGCAAGCATGTAATATTGGCATATAATACGCTCGTGATCATTGACCGCTCCACCACAGTACATTCTCCACGCTTTGACTACGTAACCCCACGGATTGACTACATAACATGGCAATCATTGACTCTACTTACACTGTACAGTCACTTGGAGCAGTGGTCCTCTTCGACTTCAACAAGCAAATATCTATTTCTTGTTATTGGTGAAATTATTCTTTTCTGGAGGTGTCACGGGTGCCTAAGGGTGTGTGTTAGGGTGCTTTGTAAGAAAAAAGGAGCACTGTTGACATAGTGATGCCATAATTTTCGCCTTCTTCATGACTTCAAATGCATTTATGAATTAAATTTACCACATAATAGAATGATGAAGGACCACCCTTCTAACTTGAAAAGATTGCGAAACGTGATGAGCTAATTTGTATATACGGAGTCTACCATATAATAGGAAAGCAACGTAATTAAAACTTGTTAGCCTTCTTATTTGCCTTGCTGGGTTACTGGGTCTCCAATAGGTTTAGTTTGTTACGTGTTAAGCAGAATTTGAATTCCTAAGAGAAGTGCTAACTATCAAAACATGGAGATATTCCCTTCTTATAACTCGACTCAGGTCCTACGACTTTTTAACTATCCATTGCCAATTATCAAAACATGGAGACTTTCCCTTCTTATAACTCGATTCAAGTCCTACGACTTTTAAACTATCCCTGAGTTCCTGATCCCACATTCTTCGAACGGCTTCAGCTCTCATTTCGTCATAGCCATTGCTTTACTTAGTTTCAAGCTTCAACTTATAAAGTGACTTGCCCAAGTAGGAAACTAAAATGGAAACAGTAGCACAGCACATCTTCATCAAAAGTTTGTTTTTAAATGCCTCGAGGAGATCCACTTGTGTTGGCTCCATTCGTCACCGCGATCTAAATCCCGAACAGTAGAACTGCATGAGCAATTCTTTTCTTTCCATGAACCGTCGTGACAAAAGCAAGGGAGTGAAGTCAAAAGCACAGGTGACAAGCCATTGTACCTCAGTAAAAGTGTCTTGCCCCCTCCAACTCCCCTACAGTCCTTGGCACTCATGGGACGTGAGAGTTTGCATTTGTCAACCATGGTTAAGGGTTAACTTGATCTGCATTGTCAAGTTGATGGAACATATATTTGCCGACCAAAATAAGCAGCGTCTGGTTTACGCAAACCAAGAAGTATGAATCGCTGTATGAAGTCAATCTTTACTTACAACCGCCTCGAATAAGATGTTATATTATTATATCTATTTTGTATTCCGAATCCGAATCCGATACTTCCTGACTATGCAGGATGAATTATAGTAGAATAAGTGGGCAAAGAAAGGTACTATCATCAAGATACGTATACGTACATAAGCCTGACCACTTTATTCAAAGTTTATAAGCTTAGTTGTTTCGAAAAGATGAATTTACTGTAAAGGGGGAGCGCAGTTCAAACTGCATAGTGATCCCATGATTTTCCATCTTTCAAGTCATCATTTGCATTAATCACTTAAACTTACCAAACGGGAAGACTAATGAAGGACCACCCCTCTACCTCGGAACGATTGCGACGTGTAAAACAAAGAGCATGTAAAGGGTATGTAATACATCGAACTTAAAGCCATAAATGCCTGCCTTTTTCTGCACCAGGTTTAAAGGTCCAGGAGTACTGATATTCCAAACTTTCAACGAACAATTCCACAAGCGTCTCATATCTCATAGGTAATCCTTGTTTGAAAATTTTCAAGCTCTTTTATTTATGAGCTACAGTTTAGTATTGTCCAATAAACCTCCAGTTTAGTATTGTCGGCGGTCGCCCTTTTTGTACTGTCCGATACCCCTCCAGATCCATACCGTATACAGATAGGGTATGTCACCCTGTATTGATCAACCGGTATATCCCACACACCCTCACCTCGGACAAGGGTAATCGTTGCGAGGTTTAAATCAAGGTGATACCCAACTACCAAACCAAGGTTAATAGGCAGGTTAAGGGGTCTGCTTTGGATTGATTCGATCTCGGAAATCCGGGGAATGCGGATCTTGGTAGAGAACCACCTTGTTCCTGACGCCCGGAATCGCCTAGAGCAGTATCTCAACCCAACACCAGAACTCTCTCTGCCGGTAACCGTTGCGCGAGATAGGCTACACAAAGTAGTGAGTAGCCTATTAATCGGGTCCGTGATTGGTGCGACCGGCTGCGATCCCCGGCGCATGTTATTCCGGCCTGAACTGAACAACGTTTGCCTGCTCCACGGCAGCAAATGGCCATCGTCAGCATGTAAAGAAGAGACTGGAGAATGGTCACCATATGTACCTGGTTACCCCTATCTGAGATATAGTATATACAAATGCGGGAAGAGAGTGGATATTGTTGGGTATAGATAAGTCACGTGCATTCCGCATCTGCACGCGGCAGCCCGACCTACTTCAAGACTGGAAGGTATGGATGGAGAACGATGTCCCGCAACGGTTTCTGATGGAATGTGAACCGGATCTTCCCGTCCCCCATCAACTTCCAGTTTTGTGTTACTTATTAGAGGATTCAGACGGGTAATTTGGGTGTAAGCATCTTTTGTGCCGGTCCACGTTCACCAGAGCTTACATTCCTGAAGCATGAATCTTTAACAATTGTATTCTGTATCCTTCACGCACTAATCTATTTGAAGTTTTCCCCTCCTTGCTGTTATCCTATGTGCGTCGCATTCGTTTGAAGCTTTGTATTCTTTTGTTCAAGTTTGGGAAAATGGGAAACATGAAAGATAAGATTTCAAACCCCTGTCGTCATACAAGCGGTGAATTTCGAACTTAACCTGACAGCGATTCAACATAAGAAACTTGAAATAGGAAAAGGTTAGTTGGAGGAGTAAACATCTTGCTTACCTGAATCTGCATTGAATTACCATACGTGTTAGAAGTATGGCTGTTGGAAGGCTGGCTATGTTAACAATTTAGTTTTATTAGATGGGCTTTCCGTGACCGAAGCTGATCTCGGTCATTTAACTCAAGTCCACTCAGAACATAGCGTACAACAATGTTGATCTGATGCAAGAGTTTGTCTTCGGATCTTCACCTGGCAGCTAATCGCTGCCAAAGAATAAGAAGCTTGAAACATGGAAAGACCGATGACTGGACAATTCATTGTCCTTCGGTGAATCTACGCCAAATTAACATACATCCTAGAAGTAGGCTAGTTGTTGCAAGGTTGGTAAATTGGCTCATAATGTAGATAGGTGTATTTTGTGGACACATCTTCGACGAACTTAATTTGGGTGATCGAGATTAAGAATGACAACTGGCCATCCATACTACAGTTGATGTTTTTCTGGTGACCTGACTAGAATTGTCTATCTTACAGATAATGTAGAAAAGTTTGGGGAAAAGTAGAGTGAATTTGTTCGACCACTCGAAGAACAAATTCACACTACTTTCAAGAGTCGATGCTCAATTATCATACATGAGACGTACGCTCTTCTGAAGTTTTAATTGTATCATTTGGATTATACGGCAAGGTTTGCATGTTTGACACATCCCTCGCTAGTCTATTATATAAATATCGATGCGCTGGGGACACGCTTAATTCAGAATCGGAGATATTGGGCGAAAGAACCTGTATTTCGAACGCCATTCTTAATTAGAGATAGAATGTTTTATCCTAAACGTAATCATCGATATTGGGAGATTATCGATCGCAACCGTGCGTACCATGTGGGGAAACAACGGCATATGCGACTGAAAGGGATGCATGCCATGGGATGGTCGGGCAGGCCGAATTTGTCAACCATACACGACTCATGAATCGCGTACGTTATGCGCAGCCCTCAACAGCCGGCTTTGTTGCGCGACCGCTCGTCGGTTCGCCGGGAAGATCTACATGAGAGTAATGGCCCGAGTGTTAGCCTTTCTGCTCTTACTATCTGCCACATGGGCAGCATGGTGGCGCAGTCTCACCAAGTTCAATACAGTCTGTCTTTTGACTAGATCTTGTGCCACGTTGTTCAATTCCAACGTCTACGTATGTAAACCTCGCGTTTAACAGGTCCCCATAAGTTTCTACTCATCTGTTTAGGCTGAATAAAGACTTGAAACTGTACATGTATCCGACTTTTAGACCTTCTATCCTTGCTAAACCTCAAGAATATCCAGATTTAAAAAGGCATTTAGATCATGACATGTATAGGTCGATCACTCGAAGAATAAAAATCCTAGTCAAATATGCCTTAGATTGCGGATGGTTGGAAAGAGTATTTTAAGAATAGGAGCATCATTGGCTTTCGAAGTTCCGGAATCGAGTTACGTAGTTAAAGTAGACTGCGTAAACAGGTGCCACGTGGCCAACGTTGATGTATGCGACGCATGAACACAAAAACTGGGTAACCCGGGGAAAGGTAACATCTGAGGGGGGTTGTCTCACTGCGCGGCGACAGCAAGCGGCGAGGTGGAGAGCATACAAAACAAGTTCCTGCGACATTTACAGGGAGCCCGCGTCAAGACACGTGGAACATTTGAAGGTAAGGCCAAGACTCGTTGGCGGGTCAGTTGACTAAAATGGAGGGTAGTAGAGTAGCGCAATTCCTCAGGGAATTGCCGTGTACGCAGTCTTGCCAGGCTCGGCTCTCTCCTTCGAGGAGTTGAAAAGACTTCCGTGCTCCGCACTACCCGTCTATGGATTTCAACTCTATATATCCACCCACTGAACGAAAGGGAGAGCCTAATCCGGCGCACGATTCTGACGACTAATATTGGCTCGTCGTCTCAAGAAACATTTCAAGTAGCAATAGTGAACATTTTACACGAATGGTAGTACTATTTGATTATTATTTTATTATTGATGGCATGAGTATCTGAAATTCAGATAGGCCCTAGAATATGTAGAGTTAAAGCATAAAAACTTTGTAGCACCGAAAATAACCCGGGATAGTCTGGAAACCAAAGAATCATACTACTGAATTCATATCAAATGACAATATATTTTGCAGTGCTACTTAGGTTATCTGTTCAGAATAATCTGAAGATAAACGAAGCGATCTATTAATAAAGGGATCCAAATCTGCATTGGAACGAGATATGAATGATTTCTTTATGGAAGAATATTCAGCCACCAAACTACAGCAGTCAAAAGGATGGGGGAAAGTATATCCAAGTGCTTTCTCCGTACCTACTTTCATCAGCGTATAGTTGCAAGCACAACATCCATATTCTTGGAAATTCGGACCTGCCACGGAGGTTATGACCAAATGGATGGAGGGTTGGCACGTTATTGTAAGAATTAAGTCTCATGGATATGATTGTGCTTATTGATGTAGAGGGAACATCTGTTTAGATACTCGGATGAATACCGAATATCACAAAAGCACATATTCCCTTTTGCTCTGTGGTAGTGTGGTTCGAGTCACCGCACTTTACAATCCCAATCACAATTTGAACCCACCGACACCACACCATTTATATCAGCATCTGCTAAAACATCTCAGATCTGCTGAGATGTTTATTCTTTTCGAATCACATGAAGCGATGCGTAGATGTCCTTCAAATTTATCCAGTCGACAGCACATTCTCAACTTCGTGCAGGCTGATTGAGATTAGTTCACCTTTTTATTTCCCTCGTTGGAGTCGAAACAAATGAGGAATTAAGTATATTACAGTTGAATATTCAACTTTTGAGCGTACTTTTGCGGACATCGGACGAGCTAAATTGTGAACAGTCGGCTTTTTTTAAGACTTTGAACATCTTTGTGGGAATTGTGTTGGACTGTCACATTTAGTAGTGCCATACAAAAGCATGCCCACGGTGGAACAATTGGAAAAGCTGTTGAAAGTATATTTCAGATGGTAGTACATGGGATATTGATATAGCATGTACTTATACTTTATACTATAGGTGTTAGGGTTTGTCCATGGCACCTATTACACTCTAGCAATGCCATTCAGTGTTGAAGTATTTCGGTCTTATTTTTGAGAGAGCAAGTTGTTCATTCCATCAAGATGTTGGTGGCATAGTCAGGAAGCTTGAGCAGTGGACGTCCGAGCAGCAGACACAAGGAAGAAGCAAGGCCAATCCACATGACCAAGTTTTTCATTTAACTTAGAACATGCATACTAGTTTGCAGGTATTCCATTTCTCACCTCATGCAACTAAATTTGCAAAAAGAGGAAGGGTGCAGAAGTATTTTGTATACTTTTTTGCATTCCTTGTATTTTGTAAATGTTGTGCAGATTTGTATTAGTATTTATGACCGTTTCAATAGGTTTACCAGTGCACCAATCTTTCAGATCTGAGAGTAGAATGGGACACAACTCTTGTACTTCTTATGGCTGGTTATGGTTCAAATAATAAATATTATTTTTTACATAGTTTACAAGCTGCTGCTCAAAACTAGAACAAGGAATAACTTGATAGACATAGAACACATCAGTTGATTCCATGGGGAAATTTTATTGGTTTGGAAATTCCAGATGTTGATCATCTTCAAATCAAAGAGACTTACAAGGATCGTTAATGGGACATAGACAACAGAAGAAGTCTAGCAAATGAGAACGAGACCAATTGGTAGAGCAAGAAAAATGTTGCAAAAATGTCCATCTGTATAGCCATAGAAGAGAAGTATTCATGGAGGATGATCTATTGTAGAACTAGAATGTGAGCAATGTGCTTAAGAGAACAAGCATGTTCTCCAACAAAGATAAGTTTTGTTAAACTAAAACCAAGAGAAGACAAAGTAAGGTTTTCTAGACAAGTAGATACTATTGCTAGTTAATTGAGTAACCTTGGTGTTAAAATAGACTATTCCTCAATCATCACCAAGATTATTTGTATTTTAACATAGACTTATCACCATATAATAGCCACATGAGATAATGTACCTGAGGAGTAGCAAAAACTTGAGAGACTCATTACAAGATTTCTCAAGGAAGAAACCTTAAACAGATGTAGAGAGGAGAAAGAAGAGAGTTAAGGGGAAAGAGCATTTCTTGCCACCAATAGAAGAAGCGTTAGAAGTAGCAACAATGGTGAGAAGCCCGACATCTCTTAATTGAAGAAGAGAACTAGATGCAAAAAATGAAAAAAGAAGGAGCATTGGGCAATAGAATGGAGAGGTGAGCAAAAATTCCCAAGAAGAGAGCACCACAAAGCAAGTAGCACTAGAATTCAAGCCAATGCTCTAACAACATAGAGTATTTCATTTGTTTCTTGCTCTAGCATTGCTACAAGTATTGACAAACATCTAAATAATGATATTTGATATGTTGATGGAGGGGCTTCAAGGCACATGATTGCTAGACAAAGGATTTCTCTATGTTATGGAGTTGAAGCACAAGTGTTCAGTATTGGTCAAGCAGCAAACAAAGGCATCCAAACCACCTACACAACAAGGCTACTAAATGGAGAAAGATGGAGCAATGATGATGGAGAGTGTATGTGACTCAAAGCTCTACACACTTCAGATTTGAGTTACCAAAATAGATAACAAGCTAACACTATTGTTGCAAGCAATCTCTTTGTCATCTCAATCTTGCTCACATTAGGAAGATGGACAAAGAAGTATTGGTATAGGATCTCAATTTAAAAGCAAAAGAACCTGGTTGTCAAAATTCATTCCACTATGATGGATGCACTTTAGGAAAGTTTTATAGATTATATTTTGCAAAGTCCAATGAGAGTAGAGGCAAATAAAAATTTGAATAATTCTTTCACAAAGGCATTTATGGTCCAATGAGCATAACCTTAAAAGGAGGATCAAGATCTTATCTCTTTCTTAAGGATGATACTAGTGGTTTCCAACTTTCAAATGTGTATTTTTCTTCAAAGAGAAGTCAAAAACTCTCTTGCTTCAAAAAACTTCACATATATGTAGAGACTTGGTGTGGAGCAAACAAAAAGAAACTAAGATTTGGTAGAGGAGGTAAATACACTGGAAAGGGAGAGTACTACTTTTGTGTAGACTGTTGGATCAGTCCATGAACTCATAGCATCTAACACTTGAGAGCAAAATGATGTTCTAGAGAAAGATTATAGAACAAGGTTGAAGCAACAAGAAGCATGTTGCTTTCTATCAAGCTCAATATAGACTTATGGGAAAAAGTAGTGGAAGCTACTACACATGTTCTATATAGAGTTTATAGTAGAGTTTTAGAGAAAACTCCTTATGACCTTTGGTGTGGAACTAAACCAACAGTAGCATACTTGAGAAGTTTCAATTGCTCAATCTTTGTGCACACACCAAAAAGCCAGAGGAAGAAGTTTGATCCAAAGGGACAAGAGATGTCTTTTGTTGGATATTATTCAAAATCTAAAGCCTTCAGATTGTGGTATCAAAAGAAGAATAAGATATGTGAAATTAGGGATGTCCAATTCAAAGAAGAGCAACCTAATCATTGTTAACTATAAACATTGAACTTAGATATAGATTGTTCTCATGAGGCAGATAAAGAGAAAGCCAATGTTAGAATGAGCATTATTGATGAGATAGAAGTTGATGGAGAGTTTCCACAAGCTTCTAAGGAGTCTAGAGAGCAAGCTATAGAAGAATCTACAAGTGAGACCAGCATTTTTCCACTTGAAGTAGAAAGTGCAATCAAGTACTGATTTGCAAATCAGTCATAATTCAACCGCTCAAGATGGAGAAATTCATAGATGTTGGAGAACAAGAAGACCACAACAAAGACTTGGTGAGTGGGATTATAGTAAGACATCTTATGATTGCATTGTTGCAACTAAGATTGAAGGAGAAGATGTAGATGCATTGATGTAGTGCAATGCATTTACTTGTGGATGAAGATTTCAAGCCATTGAAGTAGAACATGACTTGGAAGCTAACAACATTGCCTAAAGTGAGAAAATCAATCAAATGTAAGTGGGTTTATAGAACCAATTTTGATGCTACGGATAATATCTCAAAGCATAAGGCTAGACTTATAGCCAGGGTATATTCACAACTTGCAAGAATAGACTATGAGGAGACCTTTGCTCCACTAGTCAAGTTTGATTCCATCAGATTTGTTCTTTCACTAGTTGCAGCAAAACACATGGAGAAAGCTCAATTTGACATCAAGATAACTTTTCTTAATGGAGCTTTGCATAAGGAAATTTAAATGAGCAACCACAAGGCAAAATAGAAGCTAGAAAGGAGAAGAGTGTTTGCATATTGATCAAGATTCTTTATGGCTTGAAGCAAGCCTCAAGGAACTGGAACTAGAAGTTTGATGAGTTCCTAGTGAGGTACAAGATGCATGCATCACTTATCCTTGTGTGTACTATGGATATGAATTAGTCCTCACTATATCTTTGTAGATGATGGACTGATTTTTGGGAAAGACAAATCACACATTGCTACCATGTTAGATCACCTTGGTAGAGAGTTTGAAGTTACACATGGAGAAGCATAGTGCTATATAAAACTTTGATTTTTTCATGATGGAGAAAATCTCAAAATTAGATTGACTCAAGAAAAATGTAGAATCAATTATTAAAAACTTCAATCTTGGAGATCCATATCTAATTGCTACTCCAAATGTTCAATTATAAGTAGAAGATAGAAAATCTATTAGAGCACCCTACCAAGAAGTATTAGGATGTCTACTGTATGTTATGATAGGTTCAAGACCTAACATAGCTTACATTATTAGAATAGTAGCCAAGTTCAATTTTAATCCTTCATCTAAACACTAGGAAGCAATGAAGAGACTTTCCAAGTACCTCAAAGGTACTCTCAATTATGAATTAGAATTTAGTCAAGGTTTTGGTATTGCTAATACACTAGTTGTATATTGTGATATCAATTTTGTGGGTGAATTAAACAATAAAAAGTCATGTACTAGTTTCATATTCATGATCAATGGTAGAACACTAGCTTGGAGCAACTAGGGACAACAATGCATTATCTCTTTTACCACAAAAGTAGAGTACATAGTAACATGTTCAATTTGCAATGAAGTAGTATGGCTTTGCATGTCACTCAAGGAACTACAATTTGGACAAGATGGTCCAACTTAGATGTACGTACAATGATAATAAGAGTTTTATCAAGGTGTTGTATGACCACAATTCCATAAGAGAACCCATCACATAGAGATCTAGTATCATTACATGAGGGAGTAGTAAGAGAAACAAAAATATATTTCAGCTACATCAACACCAACAATCAAATTTTAGATATTTTTATGAAAGCTTCATTAGAAGATAAGTTTCATAAGTTTAGAAATTTGGTTGGAGTATTACCATTTCTTCAATGAGTGAGATTATTATATGTAAGTACTACCATTTAGATGGTAGTACTTACATGTGGCATTGATATAGCATGTGCATATCCTCTAGGTATAAGTTTTTGTACATAACACCTAGCACCTAGAAACAACATCAATAAGTATAAGAGTAATTAGGTCTTACTTTTGATAGAGCAAGTCATTCAAGTCATCCATCAAAGACATTGACAGCATAGTGAAGAAACTTGAGCAACGTTGTAAAAGACCAAGGAGAGAAATAAAAGAATGGAAGATCAGAGTGAAAGATCATATTGGGACTCTTGAATGAGTGAAAATCTAAATACCTAGCATGAGCTTGGGCTTTGGTATTCATAGTGAAGTATACAAGGTTTAAAAGCTACTCAAGAAGTTTCCTAAAAGCCATTTTCTTAGAGTAAAAGTCAAGTTAACTAGGAAGCTTCTTTCTAGAAGCTTCTTTTCAAAAGTTTCTTTCTAGAATCTTCCTTCTAGATAGAAATTACTTCTAGAAGGCTAACCCTTCTAAAAGAAGCTTCCTTTTAGACGCCGCCTACTTGGTATGTAAGCTAAGCTAGTTGGGAAGCTTTCCAAGAAGTTTCCTTCTAGAAACCACTTGCTTAGTGTGCAAGCTAAGCTAGCCAAGAAGCTTCCTAAGAAGTCACCAGTTGGCACGTAGACTACCCAATACTTGGAAGGTACAAACTAGCTTCCAAGATACTTCTAAAATATTCTTGTAATTCTTGATTAATTTGGCCTATTTGTTACTTCATTAGTCTTGACTAATTCATCAGTAAATTCCATATTGTTACATATCCTTCCACCGCTAGTTGATGGTGTCCTTGGCATCATGGTAGGTTCAAACTCCAAGATGGCCATTTATGCATTTTGGAGATGAGAAAGAGGTTCAGATGTGGTATTATGAAGAGGATATACTTTCCAAAGGACTTTGTACTTAGTATGTTATTGGCAGTTATGTTGAATGTGGCAACGTGCAAAGATATAATCAACTTCATAATCCTCATGATCATTGATAGGGATGAGAAGAAGAGGAGGTTGGATATGAGAAGAAAATGAAAATGGATTAGAAAAGAAAGGTTTCAACTTGGAAATATGAAAGATGGGGTGGATTCATATATGATAAGGCAATGCAAGTAAATAAGCAACTAGAGAAACAATGATTTGGGTAACATCAAATGGACCTAGGAGCAAGTTTATGGATAGGGTATCAAGTGTGAGGGGTAGGTTACTAGAAGGAATCACGACCTTATCATGAGTTGAAATGTGAGATCATTATGATGTTAGTCCACATATTGTTTTTGATAATTTTGAGCCACAAGGAGATTAGATTTAGCTTGTTGTAGGGATTGGGATATTTTGGTCAGGAAGGTGGAAATTTGAGGGACATGAGATGGAGGAGAAGCAAGAAGGGAATCTGGGCCAAATGTGTCTTGGCCAAAATTAAGGAAGAAGTTAGAAAATCCAATGTTTGCTTGTTTGGAATTGTAGGTAAACTTAGCAGTTGCAAGACATTCATCCCAATTGGTATGGTGAAGGTTGATGAAGGAACAAAGAATATCTTGTAAGGTGTGATTACACATTTGGTTTTTCCATCAATTTGAGGATGATAGACCATGGACAAAGCAAGCTTGGTGCCGAGTATCTCGAAGATTGTCAGCCAAAATTTTCCAATGAATCAAGGATCATAATAGGAGATGAGTACACAAGGTATTCCATGATGCTTGAAGATATTTTCAAAGTAGATCTGGGCCAATGTTAGAGCATTTATTGTATCAAAGGTTGGTGCCAAATGCATTTGCTTACAAAGCTTATTCACAAACACCATGATTGTTATGAGACCTTGCTTTGTCTTGGCCAAGGAGGTGACGAGATCTAAGCTCAAGTGTTCTCATCAAGTAGATGGGATGGGAAGTGGTTGAAAGAGACCACTTGGTTTTTGGTTGTAGGCCTTGTTGCATAAGCAACTCTAACAAGATTGGATAAACTCTTAAACATCTTGTGCTATGTTGGGCCACCACCATTTGTATTGTAGGTTACCCATTGTCTTGTCCACATCCATATGACCAGCAATTGGTAAGTCATGGGTTTTTTTAAGGCGCACCAGTTATAGATCACTCTTTGCTAGAACATGAATTTGGTTCTAACATATAAAAGGCCTTCCTTAAAGGAGAAGGTGTTATATTCCCTATAACGTGTTGCAAGAAAACCTTATATCATCTGAAATAAGGAGTCTTGTTAAAGGCAGTCCTAAACTTGATTTGGACTTTTGAATCAACAGACACTATACTAATTACCATCATGATGAGAGGAAGAGACTTCAAATCAGGTTTTCATGATAGGGCATTGGAGATGACTTGGAACCTACCTAGTTTGTATTCAAGATTGATGTCAAACAAGTGTAGTTGTTCTTCCCATCAATGATGTTGTCACTTCATGTGCTTTAGATGTAATGTATGCAACAAGGGTTTGTGATTAATTCACATGATCATTTTTCCCAAGAGATAAATGTTTCCATACCTTGCTGGCATATACCATTTCTAGTTGTTCTTGATATTGAGCAAAGAAAATGATTTCTGTGGTTGTAATCGGCAAGACACAAAGGCAAGGAGATGTAACCTATCTAGAAATTCTTGTTGCAACATAGCTCCAATAGCAAAGTTAGAAATATCAAATTCAACCAAATAAATGGTTGAAAAATGGGTCTTGAAGACACCATATGTTTTAGCTTCTAGAATGCTTCTTTAAGCTTAATGGTCCACTAAAAGCTTGAGGTTTTCCCCAAGAGATTGGTCAATGGTCTGGCCAAATGAGCATAATAGTGGATGAATTATCAATAAAAACTTGCCAATCTATTAAATGCTTGTATTTTTGTAGTGAGAGCCGATAGATTGGTCCACTCACTGGAGTATTTCCTAGTTCAATCTTGACAATCTATACCACAATCAAAGGGTTATCCCTTTGGCACATCATTTGAAAGTACATCTACAAACTCCTTAACTGTTTAATCAACCATTGCTTGATGAGGCTTTTGGCTCACATCAAATTCTCCCTACACAATTGGCTTGATCCACACTACAAAAATAGGCTTATCTCCTCTAAAACTTGTTATATGGTTGCTTTACTGACAAATTTTTTATTTTGGGATTGACTATTCTTAGATATCTTACTGAAAAGTGCTAGATAACCTAATCAATGTTTCTTACCTTGATGTTGTACTTGAATTTTTTGTCAGGTCGAATCAAATTGAACCTTATGACATCCAAGCCAATATAAACCTAAAATGATATCATAGTGTAGAGTGTTCTACTACAAAACTCATACACTCCAAAAAATCATTCCCAATCTTAAATTTAATAAGATGTGAGGTACAAAATGCAGAATAGTTTCTACCATCTATTATCATCAATCTACTTTCAATTACCGGCTTGATAGGAATACTTCATTCCTTTGCTAATTGCATAAACATGTAATATTTTGGACTCCCAAAATCAATGAAAATCCTTCAACCATGATCGGAATATATATTTTGCAAGTGAAGCAAACTTGTAAAGACCAAGCCTTCAATCCCATTAAAACAAATCAAGTTTCCAATAGGTGTAATACCAAGAGCTAGCCATATGATCTTGATGTGAAATTTGGTTTGGTAACATCTAGAATGATGTTATACATGATGGTCAAAATAGATCAGATAGAAGTATCACCAAAAGAGTATTTCTACTAATAGGGAAGAAACCAAAATAAACTTGAGAACCTTAGAACCAATAGCTAGACATATGATTTAAAGGTGAGAATTGGTTTGGTAACATCTGGAAGGATGTTACACATGATGGACTAAACAGATCAGAAAGAGGTATCACCAAAAGGGGACTTCTACAAATAGAGTAGGAACCGAAATATGCCTGAAATCTTTGAAGGCAATTTCGGAGACCTCAACGGATGAATTAGGTCTCAAAAATTTCCCGATTGCCCCCCCCCCCCCAATAGAGGAAAGGCTGGCCTTCCCTCCCCCCCTGCTTTGTCTCGTTGAGAGATTTCCAATGGTACCTTACTCACGTGATTCAGAGATTCCTACAAGAAGATTCTCTAAAAGGTTCCCTCTAGTCAAAGCTTGTTTGACCAACCAGATAGGACCTAGACTAGACATGTCACCCATCCAAATAAGTAATCCAAGGGTGGAGCTTGATGACATGTCACCTATATGTGTCCCTAATCATAGGGTGGAGCTTCCTTGGAGGAGATCCTCTTTGTCTATATAATAAAGAGAAGGTGCTCCCTTGGGGCATCGATTGTTTGAGTGTGCAATCTGTGTTTTCTCTCTTCTCTTGTCCTCCAAGTATTACAATAGGTGACTTAATAAGATTCCCTTTTCCTTGATAGTCATGCTCCACAAACTCTATTTGGGTTATTTGTCAAGGTTGTCCATTCTTGAGCAAAATTCAACAATACTATATCCAATTTGGTGATAATAAAAAAAACCATCATTTTATCACAATCTTTCTCTATTTGTAGGGCCCCATGAATTCTATTGGATGGCAGTAATGTCCATGGGTGCTGGCTCCTCCACCTGCATGGTGTGTGGGTAGGTAACGTGAATATCAAGGTCAAGGCCAAGTTGTCGCAACCAAGGAATCAAAGCACTTAGCCATGGCTTCCTCCAAGTCTTTGGGCTCCCACATGGTCACTTCCAACTTTGTGTGTGACTTCATAAATAAATCCAGAGCTTCAATTTCTAGTATATTCAGAATTTTCATTATTGTGTTATGGAATTGGGTGATGTAGTTTCTTACAGAACCAATCTATTGCAATACATCCAACCTATCTTGCACAACTTATAAGGTATTTATAGCTTGAATTTGCCCAATTATTGTACTATTAAATTCTTCTCATATTGAGATTGGTGCAACAAATTACCATTCAACTCATTCCACTCAAAATTGCAACCATAGTTTTGCTACTCCATCCAACTAGCTTGAAGCCAAGAGAAATGTATCTCTATTCATCTTGAAGATTTGTAGCTCCAAAATATCATTCACAATCAAAAACAAATTTTTTCACTACACCCGAGAAGTTCTTGCCTTCTATTAACTTTGGCTTTGGAAATAGGATTTTCTCTTCTTCTTCTCGAAATAGTGCTCTCGCTACATGCTCTTATCATTGATGATCTTGTTCTTCCAACAATCGTGCTTGATTTGTTTCTGCATGGTAATGATAACTTTGGGCATTGCTGCCATAGCTATTACTCTATCATAGAACCTACAATTTATCTAAGTTAACACATAGATGCAAGACATCCACCGTTCTCAATAAGTTACAATTGGAAGTACCAAGGGTTCATCAAACAAGATGATTGTGTTCAAAAAATTATGCCAAAAGTGTGAGTTGATAAACTACATGAAATGAAGCTTGGGTAGTACATGGACACAAAAATCCCAATGGTATGGTAAAAATAGATTTTTTGGTCCATAAATTCCATCCATCTAATTCTTGCTTTGATGCCAAAGTAAAGACCATGGAAATAAATAAGAGAATACAAGATTAGAGTGAAAGATCACATTAGGACTCTTGAATGAGTGAAACTCCAAATGCCTAGTATAAGCTTGGGCTTTTGTATTTATAGGGAAGCATACAAGGCTCTTGAGACGTTATTGAAGAAATTTCCTAAAAGCCAATTTCTTAAAGTGCAATCCAAGCTAACTAAGAAGCTTCTCAAGAAGCTTTGTGGTTAGCTTGGCATACAAGAAGCTTCCTTTTAGAAACCATCTCCTTGGCATGCAGGTTATGCTAGTTTTGAAGCTTCCCAAAAAACTTTCTTCTAAAAACCACTTGCTTAACGTGCAAGCTAAAATAGCCGAGAAGCTTCCTCCTAGAAGTCAATACTTGGCATGCACACTACCTAATACTTGGAGGGTACCAAGAAGCTACTTAGATACTTCTAGAATTTTCTTATAATTCTTGGTTTAATTCTTGGTCTATTTTCTACTTCATTAGTCTTGACTAACTTGTTGGTAAACTCCATATTGAGACAAACATGACATGTGAGCAGCAATCTGGAGAAGCAAGGCTAGGCAACATAACCAAGTTTTTCATATCTTGGGACATGCACACTAGCCCATAGGTATTCCATGCTTCACTTCATGCAACTAGATTTGCGATAACCGGAAGTTGCTTTCTATACCTTTTTTGCTCCTTGTATTTTGTACATGTTGTGCAGATATGCATCAATATTTATGAAAGTTTTCAACAAGAACCCAAAATGAGTTTATGTAAATAAGTAAAGTCAAGAGTTGAAGTTAGTAAGTTCAACCCAAAAAGAGTCATGCTCAACAATGTTGAACATTGAGATGGAGTACACCAGCGGCTTCAGAATCTCAAAATATTATAGAGCAACGAGATTCAAGACTTGAGGAGAATTGAAATTTACTATATATTCTCAGTCTAAATATTCTTTGGACTTCTAATTCTGTTGATATCAAAGTGGATTTGATCCTTACTCCTAAGCACACTTCAAACAACTATTCACCTTAGGAGGTTTCACTTTTGGAAATTATAGGAGGTAGTTGATCTCATAAGCCAACATGTAGGATTTTGGATAGGTCCCATAAAATTAAAGGTTTGAATTCTATTTCTTTGTTTCAAATTTGGCCTGGCTTTTTTGTCATTATGGAGTACCAGACCTCCCATAACTTGGAAATACTTATGGTTCATGGAAATACATAATCTATTAACATTTACAAACCTACAAGAATGCCTCCCATAAAATTCAAATACCTCACTTAGACATCAAGCAGCAAAGGGAGTTTCATATAACCTTTTCCATGGGATATTTATAGGGGTAGGGAGGAACCTGTACCAATTTTGATGACAACCCATAACAATTTTTTACCCCAACAATAGAATGGAGGTAAAATATTTTACATGAAATATTTTTTATGGATCATTTCATTTTCTTAGTATCTAGTGACAGTACAAGGTGGTTATGGGACCAAGAGATTAGGAAGGTCAGGTAGTTTTTGAATGAATATTAATATCTAGTAATAAATATGATAAGGGTCAAGGACTCATAAAACATGGATTTTGGGGTAAAAGTGATGTGGCAATTGCACAAGTGTTTATGCAGATTTTGAATTGTAAACCCTACTCTACTTTGATTCAAATTGGTGTGAAATTTGATGTTTTTATGCACTTCCTCAACTCTCACTTGATTAATCCCTCCAAAACCTTGTGATATGAGCAATAAGATCATACTCCATCCAAAATCTCACTTCCACAAGCAATGTAGAGGAGATTGCTCTAATATCAAGAGGTAGGTTTGCTAGATTTTATCTCTTAAAGATTGAAAGTTTCAATTAAAATGTTAAAATTTTGTGAGTGTTTGGCAAGTTTAAGAAGAGCATTCATGTGTGGGAGTGGAGAGAAGAAGTAAGTGTGCTAGACTAGGAACTGTAATTCAAGATTTGAGATCAAGGGATATTGAATGCATTCAAATCCAACCGCTTGACATGAGAGTTTCATTTCTATTAGCAACTTCCCTTTTGGTTGAATTGTTGAATCATCCACCTCCTCTAGGTATATCTAATATTGAGCATTCTATGGTAGTTATTTCCAATCTTGTAGATTTGAATCCTCCAAATTTTCTCAACAAGTCTAGTCATACCTTGCATTCTCCCATATTGAAATTTCAAGCTCTTCTTGCCATGGTTCCTTTGGTCCTTGTTTGGCCTTTCTTCTAAGGGCGTGAAGTCAAAAGCATTAGGTGTCAAATCCAAGGGGAGTGGAGACAAAAGGTTTAGAATGATATCTCACCATTATAGTCAAATCTTGGATTATCTAGAAGGCCCTGACCATTTCAAGAAAATATACAAAAGGAATAATAAGAAAATTGTACATAAGAGTCCCTCATTTAGTTATATGACCACTTATCTTGTGAAGTTTGGGACAGTTTTTCTAGAATCTATGATGGGAGATAGATTGCAAAAGAAATGTGCTCAATACATGGCTTGTTATAAATCTTCCCACATTGAAAGACAAATGCAAACGAGAAGGACTCATCAAGAAAGAAATCAAATGTGGATAGAAAACCATTGATGATAAACTAAATCATCAATATCCACACTATTGAAGAATGGATCTTAGTTTGGTTCAAGAGCTAACATTGAACCATGTTAGGCTGAGTAAGCCTAGTATCCTTAGGGGTTGAAAATGGAATTTTGGAGGAGATAGTCATAGAAGAGGATATGGGATCTAGCATTACATTTCAATTTCAACATGAGGATTGTGATGATGAATCACCTACATAGAGGTTTTTTTGTCCAAGCATGGAGGGGTTTTCAATTCCTAGTCATTTCCTTATGTACCATTATGTCTCAAAATTTTGAGGAGTATTATGTTTAGGGGAAAAAGCACACAAGAAGATCAAAGGAGCAAGAGGATGAGAGATGATCAAAATTGGATTTTGGTTACTTTCCATGTCCACCAATTACCTTTGAAGATGAGGAACCACTTACAAGGGAAGCCATCAAAGAGGAAGACCATGAAGGTGATAGGGACTGAGAGAAAAGAGAACAAGAGACAAGATTTGTGAAGCAAATAAAGGTCTCTAGAGGCAAGATGCCTTCCTCTTCCATAAAGATGCCATTTGCATCAACTAGCACAAAGACACCAACTTTAGAGGCCCCTATATCTACAATGGTTTTCACCTTTTCCCAAGATCTTTTTGATATGTCCAAGTTTAGGAGCAAGTTTTGAAAGGCCAAGGAGAGATGCAAATTGGTGGAGATAGAAGCTCAAAAGGTGGCCAAGATGGAGAAATTATGACTCAAAGGCAAAATATAAAAAAAAGCTTTATTTTCAGAGTAGGAGAAAATTAGAATTAAAGAGAGGACTTTATTCTCCAAGTTGAACAAGACGAGAATTAAATAAAGAACTTCCAAATCCAAAAGGTTTTATTTTATGATTTTTGAATTAGCAAAACTTGGGAAGACACCTAAAGAGATCAAGAGTATCATGAGTATCATGCCTTGTCCAGATACTACATATGATATAGATAGTACTCCTGGAAAATGATCATTTGGACAATGATAGGACCCTTTGTTGATAGTTCAAATAATGATAACAAAAGAGTTGTGCTATAGCAAATACTCAAGGCTAGAATGCCTTGCCAAAACACATTCATGGTTGTTGGTTGTTGTTGCTATCTATATTGATTTCTGGAGTCAATATAGACATGTTTGTTTCATGTCTTTTTTTCATTTCCTACCTGTTATAAAGTACCTTGATTTACACATTTACACACTATACTTTTAACCACATTATGATTTGGTTGTATTATGTATCTAGATTTGGTTCAACTAAGAAGTGTTAATCAAAGAGAAGCACTCAAGTCAATTGGGTTTTGTGGCACTTTTGCTATGGTATCAAAAAAATAGCTTCCATGCTGATTTTGCTTGGTTATCATTATAATCTAGGGTAGTTAACATATTTTGTGTGGGTTTCTATTTGTTGTGTTTCATTAGGAGACTACTTTAAAGCAATCAAGTTTCTCCAATTTTGCATGGGTTTTGTGCAATTTTTTTTGTCATAAATTTTGAAAAGAGAACACAATAAAGAGATCAAGTTTGTTTGGTATTGTGCAGATTTCACATGGAGATTGCAATAAAGAGATCAAGTTAGTCTAGTATCACATAGGTTTCATGAGGAGATTGTGATAAAGAGATCAGCTTTGTTTGGTATTGCATGGGTTTCATAGGGAGATTGTGATAGAGAAGAAAAAAATGCAGAATTGCTATAAATTAGATAGAATTCATGGGTTTACATGCTTCTTGCCCGGTTCAATGTATCCATATGGGGTATCCATGTGAAAAAGCAACAAGAAGTGTTTCATATTAACAACTCAAAAATATCCATAAATTTGGACTAGTCACAAGAAAGTGACAAGAGGTTTCTATTATGAACTCAAATATATAGACTTTGGAGACAAAAGAGACATAACGGACAAAAGGTTTTGTATTAACGGCTCAAACATCTCACATGTGGACAAGTCATAAGAAAAGAAAAAAAGGTTTCATATTACCAACTCACACAATGAACCATATTAACAACTCACATGGAAAAGAGATAAAAAAGAGATGTAAGCTAGTATATGAATGTGTAAAAAAAAGGAATATGTCATTGTACTCTTGTGCACAATGGGACTAGTGTCAATGGGTATATTCATGAACACACAAGATGTCAAGGGAGGGAGTCAATGGTGCTATCAAGGGAAGTGTCATTGGACATGGATGGATGAACCATAATCTCCGCATTGATCTATATCCTTGGTATTAGGGGTGAGGCACTCTAATGGAATCTGCTCTAATGTTGCATCTATGCGTTGGATAAAAGGTCTGAAAATCATGAAACTATTGTGGAGATCCTACTCCACATCATGCATAGGAGGGTCTTGAAAGGCCAAGGCTAGACCATCATAGGGATTGAGACTATACTCTAGGAGCCAATCCAATGTCCACTTGTAGATGAGAAACCCAATGGTTGATCTTGTATATCTCCTAGAGGAGCTATCGATTGGTCATATGAGGATAGATATGAATTTGCTACTCAAGTAAAATAGGAGTTAATGTTGGAGGATGAATAGCACCATATGGATGGTTCCTACAATCTGGTAGGTAATGAGCTATCCACTATCACTATATTGCACAAAGCTAGACCTATAGCCATAAATTAACTAAAAGGTCTCATAATATAGTCTCAAAATTGGTTCTAATACCCATCAATATCATCAAACACACCCATGAACTGAGCACCCATGAACTGAGCACCCATGTGTAAACCCTTGGATAAGAAACCATGGCTCTACATATCTCTCAACAAATGCTCATTGTCTTGCCTTGTGATGTCTACCTAAATGTGTGACTCAAAATGAGTCACACGTTACTCCATGAACTCTCTAATGCCAAGATAAAGAATCTTCTAAAATTACTACTTTCTTTAAATGGATCCATCCACTCCTCTCTACCAATCTTGACCATTGGCCCAAGAGACTACTACTATCCGACATGATGTCTCCCAAACATCCAATATCCAAAACCAAGATCTTCCTCCATTGGTCATGAGCATAAACCAAGTAGGGAATAAACTCTCCCAACTCACTCATCCTTTTTTGCAATATAGATAATCTAGAAACCTCCTTGGTGAGTGTCTCTCTCCTCTCCTCTAAGCACTCAATCTCATGGGAAATATGACTAAAAGGGGATAGAGGAGCAAGATCATCCAAAAGTTGAGGTCTCCAAGTTATGATGTTTTTATCAGATATCATCATACATGGCTCTCTTCTATGAACTCAATGCAATTGAGGGTTTTTCTGCACCTCTACAGATCTCATCTCTAATCCATGCTCAAGTTCGTCTATTTAGGTCTCCTTACTATGATGTCAATCCTCTCTATTTGGGTCTCCTCATCTATATCAAACTTTCCCCAGGATTATCTCAATAGGTACTCTAAAAAGAAGGCCTTTGCATTTTCATAAGCCTCCTTTAACGATTTCCTCACCTTGACCAACTCAATCCAAGATCTCTCCAACTCAACTTGGGTACTCTCTAACTCTCACAATGGAGAGTTTGAGCTCTCGGCTATAGTTCCATATCTGCATCCTATAAGCCTTAACTGCCCTCTATCTCCCAGCATTGAGCTCATCATATGCCCTCATCAAATCATCTCTTTCTCCCATCTCTCACCAAAGTCAATATAAACTCTCTCTCTCTCTCTCTCTCTCTCTCTCTCTCTCTCTCTCTCTCTCTCTCTCTCTCTCTCTCTGCTCTTGGTCTCTCCTCTCCAACTCCCCCTCCTTCTCCTCCAAGTCTCCCAAAGAATGCTCTCTCTTGCTGAGTACTCTCTCTCCCTCCTCTATGTATCCCATGCCACTCTCTCTCTGTCGATAGGAGCTCTCTCTATCTCTCCTCTTTCCAAGTCCCTCTCCTAATATCTTGCCATTTACTCTCTCTCACTAGAGTTTGCAACTCTAGCATTAGGATCCAAAATCACATCTATATCTCTCCCTTCATACTCTAAAGTTGCATGTAAGGGTGGTGGTAACTTGTGTATGGGTAAGAGTAACTCTAGAGGGTTCCTCTCTTTGCACCAACAATGACTCTTTAGGTGTCAATAGAACATCCTCTTTATCCACTACATGCAACTTGACCAACATGGGCTTAACCTCATACTCCTTGGACTCTATCTCCCTAGCTCCCCAAATCCTTGCTCCAAGTCTCTCACTCTCTCCTTGCTCAAAATACAAATGATGAAGAAGGAAATGAAGAAGGAAGCTAATCCATCAGTACATGAGAAGGAGGAGGTAAGGTAGAGTGTTATTGCAAAGGTAATGTAAAAGACCTCTTGCCTCTTCTCTCTCTCTTTGAGTAACATCATTTTCATATATAATAGCTTGATAAGAGTACAAGATACTTTGATTCATGAAACTGAAAAAAGCATTCAAGTGAATCCAAGGCAATACTTTATATATAATATTATTTATTCAAACTATACATAGTACATAGAGAAAGATAAAATGGTATGTTTCTACAAAACATGCCCATTAATTAACTCTCACTCACCTTCCTTGTCTTGACTCTTGTCCTCAGCTCCCTCATTTTGAAGATAGGTTCCCTCTAGGACTATGGTATCATAGTCTACCTCTCACTCACCTCAGAATCCACTCTCCTTGAACATATGAGTGAGAAACTGACCCATGAATATCACCTTGTATGTCAGTCCATTTGGCCAACAAATCTCCTTTTGTAAGAATGACATCTTTGCACTAACTACCTGGAGCATGAGTTTTGCCCTATCATAATACTCTCTTACTAGCTTCAATTGTAGACCTCTCTACCTTCCACTTCACCATAAGTGCAAGATACGCATCCACCACCTTTGGCCAATGTGTAGGACAAGGACAGCTACAAACATTAGGAAAAATGGCCACCATGCAAGATATCTTGTTGTTCCAAGTACCTTCTTGATGTGTGATCATGTATAGGAAACCAATCCTACACAAGAGAGTAAGGGATAGATCTCCTCCTTTCATTCCCAAGAAGCAATTCAAAAATTGCTTGAATCATCTCAAGAGTTAAAGTGAAAGGCCTACCACTCACTATACCGGCATGTGTAATGACATCCCATGTCCTCACAAATTTAGTGCATGAATGAATTTGTATGCAAAACACAAGAGAAAAAAAATGGATTTTGTGGGTGAATTACCATTGGAAATCTCTTGACAAGATGAATCATAGGGGGGAGAAGGCAAGCCTTCTCAACCTAAGAGGATGGACTTTTCCATTTTTGAGGCCTAAATCATCCGTTTAGGCATCCAAAATTAGCTCTAAAGTTTTCAGGCTATTTTTTACTTCTACCCTATTAGTAGAAGTACTCTTTTGGTAACACCTCCGTCTGATCTACCTAGCCCATTGTACACAACATCCTTCTAGATGTTACTAAGCCAATTTTCACCTCCAAATAATATATCTAGCTACTTGTATTATAGACATCCTTTGAAACCGCTCTCCCCAAAAACTATCATAACCTCTCTCCTTCCTCCAAAACCTCTATCTCCCAAGAACTATCAAAACCTCTCTCCTTCCAAATGCTGAATCCCTTTGAAACCTCTTTCTTGTGTCTTGTCTCTTTTTTGTCTACTATCACTATGCATTCCTTATTGTTCCCTACAACCAAAAGACAAGACTAGTAGAAGAGGTCACAATCCCTCCAAAGAACCTCTCTCCTCTCAATTCTTCTCTTTCCCTTTGCCCCTTAAAATCTCCTCTCTCCTCTTTTGCATCCCAAATCCCCTCTTCTCCCCTGTTCTCCAAAACGATCTCTATATATATAGAATTAATTTTGACCTCTAATAATAAGGCAAGGCAGTAGAGAGCAAGATGTATATATATATATATACCTTCTACCTTATCACAGTCTTTTTCTTTGCTCTCTTTGTCCTTCTATTTATAAATTCCTTCTATTTATCTACTGTTTGCTCTCTTTGTCCCTTTTTTTGAAAATCACACTCATTATTATCTTCTCCACTTGCTCTCTTTGACCTTTGTTCCTTTGTTCAAAAGTCACCTTCATTATTGGCTTCTTGTAGTTTTTCATTGTTTGCTTTAGTTGATAGGCTCTAGATATTCATTTCCAAGGCCAAAAAAAAAACAAGAAACATTTTTTAAATCTTCCTAAAATCTTTGACATTACAAGTTTGAACATCTCTTGATCTTTAATATTACAATTCTAAAAGTTTCTAGAAATCTTTGACATTTTGACTATTACTCTTCACCCTTAACTTAATACTATGCTGGCACCCTATCATCTGATGACACCTTTCTATCTCATCCAAAGACCTTTTAAACTTCTATACACCCTTCCAACCAAAAGACACCTTTCCATCTCATGCAACACCCTTTAACTTCTGCCATGTCAAAGACACTAGTAGCACCCTTCCATGGAGATAATACAATATCTACTAATGTGCATGTTACAAATTGCTATTGTTATCTAGGGTTCTAAGAACCTACAAGTCTGTTAGAGGCTAGACATATATTCATCATAACTCTTCTTCTCCCTTGTCTATTTCAGCTAGCCCTAATGAGAAACTCCTGAATTTCATCTACTTCCGTTTCCTCTTCTCCAATTGATTCATTTCCTTCTTCCCACATATCTCTTTTATTTATAAGAAAATTATGTAAAATGATCTAAGTAATGGTCCACCCTTAGTAGATATCTATTCTCCTTGGGTTTACTTATCAATTGTATCCTTAGTTCATATACCAAACGTTGTTTTCTCTTTAAAATAACAATGCTTATTGACTACCCTGGTTCTTGGTAAAATTTTATTGAAATCTAGTCTATTTGGGGAGCATTTCACTTTAAATGAGTGTACCAAGTGGCTCAGGAAGTATAACCCAAATGTTGGTGATGTTTGAATGAGTGATTGGCTCCTCGGTGGTTCAAATCTCTCCTCATAGGAGATTTTTGAAAGTAAGTCATATCAGGACAAGAACTGGGCATCCTTGCACACAAATGAACTTGTGAACATGAACTCAACCACACAAGAGTATCCAAAGTCAAAATGAAAAAATAGTAGTTCAACCATACAAAAGTTGAAATGAAAAAATAGTAGAAATTCTAGTAGCTATGAAACAAGAACTTAGCACTTGAGAAATGTATAATCTATCTCATATCATCTTACATCACTTGTGCATTGATAAAATAAGACCCATTCTTGCTAAAGTAAGTTTCTCTATGGATACTAGGTCATTGTGCTAATGGGAAAAATGCTCCATTGACTAGTCCCACACCCTCAAGAAGTCCTTCCATGGCAAAAACTTTTGAAATTCTCTCTCTTTCCTTTGCATCCAGCCATATCACCTCCTTGACCATGTTAGATAAAATGGCAGTGATAACTCTCTATGTGAAATTTGTAGTGAAGCTTGAACAGATACTCCACAAATTCATTCCTCCTGCAATACATGTGCTGTGATCATTATGACCAAATCTGTTGTGTGCTATTGCAAGTTGAATCAAAACAAGAATGTATTACCTCCCCGTCTCACTCTCTCAAAACACCTCATGATCTTGGATGACTTCCAAAAATGTATAAAATAAATGTACATCCATCTTTATCAATTTTTTAAATTGTCATGGTTCTAGATTTATGAAAAATTGAGAGACAAACTCATTGTTCCTATTCTTGTCCACCATGGGTTGTCTATCTAACAAATATCTCAAAGAGTAAGCAAAGTCACACCACCTTAATAAGTATTTTCCAACACTATCAATGAAATAGTTTAAGTTCCATTCTTGCTCATCTTCTTCTTAAGCTCTTCCAATGATCCATCCTTGCTCATGTCTACCTCCATGTCACACTCACCTTGCCATTTTGGTTCCATGTACAATTTGCCTTGCCACTATACAACTTGTACATTTGCTCTTTATTTCATTGGTCAACTATTGCACACTACTAGTGCGAGGCATATTGATAATCAAATGGACAATTGATACAAAGGTTATTTGATAATTGTCATATTAGCTATCTTTGTTATGTTCTGTGGAGGTTATGCTACAAGCTCTCACTTGATAGTCCTCCCCTCTCTCTATTTATCTTCTCTCCTTCGTCCTCCCTAATTGGAGTGCAAAAAATCGAACCAAAGCTCGTACTCAATTTCTTGCCTGATACCCAAGTTTCTGTGCATAAAATCAATCCAATTTACTTTGTAGAAAAAAACCCTACCCACTTTCTTCTCATGCCAACTTCTTATTCCTTCTGCACTCTATCTATTGTTATTTCTTGTTTCTCTTGAAATTTCTCCACTTCATTCTCTTCAAGTACAAATACTCACTAACTCTCTTGAAATTTCTCTCGTTTCCTCTTTGGCTATTCTCAATAGAAATTTATGCATAACTATTTGCAGCAAAGTAACATCCAGCACGGGACTCTCAAGCCAACACTCTCACAGAACTAGATTACTCCAATGCACTTTGCAAAGCTCGATCCACTGTAGCTTCGATTTCTGGAAGTCCATAGATCAACGGGAGCAGCAGTGGAAGATCAAGAGAGTTAGTCACTTGGTAGGGAAAGTCTTCAGCTCCAAGAAGGAAACAGCTGCGATTTTGTTGCGTTTCATAGACTAAGTAGTAGTTTCGTGACCTCACAAAGTCAAGTTCACAGTAACATTCTTCGCGTCTCGATAGTCATGTTTGCAGGTTGAGGACAGTCTTTGATCAATTGTCTCATCCTATCCTGTGCTTCGGCATATTATGTAAGGAATTACCTACAGTAGAAATCCAGATTATGAATTCAGCACAATTTGACAAGATTCTTCCAGGCGAGCACAGGATAAAGGACTAAAGAAATAGTCATTCAGCAATATAGGATTTGGATATTCTACTTTCTAATAAGAAAACTTGGGCATCTTAGCAGGACTACTAACTAGGAGATCAGAGCTTTAACTCTAGAGAACTCATAACCCGGTACACACCAAACTCTACACGAGTGAAAGGCGAAGAATGTCGAACCAGAATGTGCAAAATACCCGCACTAGTCATAATGAAAATTTGGTCCAGACATTAGCGATACGAATAAGCACAATGGTTATGTTAGAAAATGCTCGTTCTTAAAATTGGTAATTTGGAAAATGAAGAAATAATGAGGGTCCTGATTATTTCCTCTTTGCGTTTATGATTCAGGATAGAAAACTTAAGGCTAAACGTATTCTAGCTCCTCTAGGCTTTAGAGGCTAGAATGTTTCTCAAAGTTAAGAAAAATTAGATGATCACAGTATCACCCGAGAATGCATCAAGATGATGCATACACCGTCATTTTCTTAGTTAAGGTCCAAATTTCGGCTCTCCCATAACTATTTTTAAATATCCTTTTGGCTTCAGTTCAGGTACTACATTGGTTGTATTCCTACAAATATAACTTAGTGCATTTCCCCTAGGGATTTAAATACGATTTAGATTACTCCAACACTCTATAAAATCTGAAAATAGAACAGTGAGAAATTGAAATAAGCTGCTACCTAGTTTGGGTAGTAGCAGTTCACTGACTAACACACTTATTAACAGCTAACCTGCAAGTTACTTGAGCAATTCTCCAGTAGGGTGGGAGAAGCATGTGCTACTTCCATAGTTACTCTACTGCAGTTTTTACCCTACTGAAAGATGACAAGGAGTTGCACATGCTTGGGAAGCACGTGCTGCTTCTTGTCACCTTTCACATCCCCACATAAGATTATCATCACAGGTTCAACATTGACTTCGGATTTCTAATACATATCCTTCAGCAGTAGTTCCTTAAAGTGAGCGTCTGCTTGGACTTGTCACTCTTTTCCAGGTGAAATCGTATGACCAAAATTTGCTAGAGCAAGGGTAGATTCCTTTCGAGAAGCATCACTAGAAAGCCTCCAAAAACACATCCTTGGCGGGTTCCTTGTAATCATGGATTTTCTATGAGAGATCAGAATGATCCGTATGTTAGAATAATATAATCTAGGATATAACCAAAGAATATCCCTACCAAATCATCATAGTCAAGCTGAATGGACGAAGGAGCAGAACCAAGTAAGCGAGTGAGCTTCATAATCATGTGACAGTACTTTGGACTTTACCGTCAGCCAAACCACAGAAACAAAAGTCCCACCACCAGCCAACTGGTAAATAGAAGACGCTGTTTCATCCTAAGTGCTCACTGCCCATGTGTGTTGCCCTGGAATCAAACTCCAATTTTGGACCCAACTCCATGCTTAACTCCGATGGTAACCCACCCTACAAACGGAATACCAAGGTTAGTGTAAAAACGGAAACACCCAGCTATTGACTCTTGACTCCACCTACCAAAGCTAGAAGCAAAACCTACATTGCGATTATGGTGCACGTTTCCTCTTTTTTGTGACCTTCCTCAATGGGTGGGTTACCTTTCTCGCTCTTCTCCTCCTCCTGCAGAGGTACTGTGTCTTTCCCTCCCTCTTCCTCCAAGTGTTGGCGAACCATCCTCCTCCTTCTCCCCGTTTCTAGGGAAAGTACGCTTCTACCGACGTGAGGCGTACTCTAAACTCTGTGAGGTACCCTCGTCCTTCCTTACATCGGTTCAGTCTACTCTTTACGATTGATATCCTGACACCCCTTGTTTACATTTCTGATCATGTTCATTGACGACGTGGCGAAGGCTTCTGGTTTGACGAAAGCTTTTCTCCGTCATAGACCTTTTGTGAAACTGAGAAGAAAGCCAATCTCATAGAACACAAGAAGGATGGGAAGACCACATCAAGCCGTACAAGGAAGAGACAAAAGAGGTAGAATGGAGCTAGACCACAACTTGTGAAACTTGGATTTTGGATTCCGTAGTCACATGGGAGCACCATGTAAAGAAAAGGCAATCATTCTAACATTGGCATGATATCGAGATATATCAGAGGAAGCTTGGGTTTCCAAGTTTCAATCAATCCTAAACCGTTCAAGTACTTTTGCTGGTTTGGTGTTGAGGACTGTGTACATCATACCATCCACGCCTTGTTGCTATATTCAACTTGGCTTAAAACATCAGACAGAGTGGTCCAAGGTATTTCAGACCAGCACTTAACATACGATAATTAACCATACAATACACGCTGGAAGGGCGTACCTTATATCCGAATGTTCATGTGTTATTGTTCTCTATATACCATGTATATCAGATCGTCCTGCATATTCCTGCATACGTAGTTCCTGAGAAATGCATCAAAGGTGTATTGGGCTATTCGAATGTGTATTTTGAACCATATACTCATAAATTGATATCAGAAAAGAAAAGGGGGACCCCGTAGAAAACACGAAGACCCTATCAAGCCGAGCAACGGTGAGACAAAATAGGTAAAATGGGGCTAGGCCCCAATAGAGTCGATATGAGAATTGATATCTGGGAGAAGCTTTAACTAGCTCCATCAAATCTAGGAAGGAAGGTGCTCAAACCCCAGTAAGTCAGCCGTCAGTTTCATACACTAAGGAAACCTTCTGGTGCCAGAGTTGTCACCTGATGTCGTTTGCTGATTATTGCTGCATGAAAATCAGGGAGGAGGCCAGTAATGTGCGACCACAGCTTGGATGGGGAAAAAAAAGAAGTGGGAAGGAGATTGATTAAATCTGTTTGTATTGAAGTACTGCCATTGCCTTGCTGGTGGTTCAGATGAATGATCTCAGCACTGAGGGGCAAGTGTCCAGGGAATGGCAAGAAATCCAACTGAACCCAACCCAAACATCAGAATGAATAACCAACCAACTCCACAGCCCCTTTTCGACGGGGCCCAGAGAGAGGAGGTTCCGATACCAAAGTGCCCTCCTTGAATCCAGTGCCCCCTTCCTTCCACGCGTAGTCAAGTAGGACACTCTGCCAGAATCCACCTCCCAGCCGCCACGGTTTCTTCGTTCACTCTCCTCCTTCTTTACCCACTCATTCTTGGCTTGGCCTTTTCTAGCTCACTACCGGAGAAGAGGGTCCCGATTTTCACTGTCTGTGCCTACTTTATTGCACAAGAATATGTAAGAACTATTTCCTCTAATCAGAAAGTCCCACATGGTATTTCAACTAACCTTTTTCTCCCCTCTCTTCAAATTCTGGGTGCTAGCTTTACTGGAGTCCTTAATGTACATCTGCCTCATTTTACCCATTAGGTTTTATCTCTGTCCAGCTAGATAGGATTTTCCCATCCTTCTTGCCCATTTTATGTGTGTCGCTCACTTTAGTTCAATGCCGAAGTTGCTCTCTCATCAACTAGAACAAGCACCGCTTGTAACTGCAACCTGTAAATACGGGTGACTTTGAATGAGATAGTCTTTGATCCGAATTAATCTCCTGATCTCGCTCATGCTTGTGGAATTCCCCAGCTTGCCTCAACGGACGAACGTCGAGTCTCGAGGGTCTTCCTACGACCACAAGGTATGAATGGTCTCTTTCCCAATTTATCTACTTCCCAATCGAAACGTCCCACCTCACCGACAAAGAGGCTGCAATGACCTACGGGTTAGTAATGACATCTAAAACCTGAGCCCAGTTTACGCTACTGGGTTTGCACGAGGAAGAGGCTCAGCTTACGGTAACGGAGAAGGGTACTTTTTATCAGATTCCATCGCAAGGTAGAGGTGAGTAAAGTTTACACTAATGGGATGCTGTTGTCTATTTACGGAACTGAACGAAGGAACTTTACACCTTCTTACGTTTAATGAGGACGGACCGGTCGAACAACAGATACGGAACCGCCATGGTTATAACCAACAAAGACAACAGCATTGGATCCGCCATAATAGAGAAGGGAACGAGGGGAGTGGACTTATACACCGCCAGCTCCTCACATCGAGCAGTCATACTTGGTCGAGGAAACTAGGGAGGAAATAAACTTTAGGACCGAAAATAGTTGCAAAAAACAACGAAAGTACTAGATTAAAATGGTCATTTAGGAACGTGCGAACCATTTTCATCAGCGCAATCCGCCGCATCCCTGCAGGAAATGAAACAAAAAAATATCCGATATTAGAGATGTCAGACTTACCTACAGAGTAAGTAAAATTGACACATCAAGAGCAAAACCCCGTTCAATCGTTTCCGGCTTATCTATTATCCCGCCAGTGCACGTCCAAACCTCACGGTCTTTTAACCTTATCCGGCATATTAACAGTGTGCTGAATCGCTATGACAACAACGGAAAAACTCAAGAAAGTGGATGCACAAGTTTGTACGAAGCCAGATAAACATCGTTAACGCGAACTAAATCGAGTCGGTGAGATTTATATTACATATTACTTAAGCAAATTATAGATTTTGCTAAAAATTGAACCAACACTAATTCATGTCACCTCCATGACAAACGATAAGGTGACAAAGATTGCCGGTATTAGTTTAGCTTAAACTGCTGCATCAAAGGGGACATATGTTTATACGAGGGGAGCTGGTAACGAAGTGTGAATTAGCGAGGGAAAGTTGTCTCCTGCCAGATTCCATAAGCAAATTCCATGGTCATAAGAATGTGAATGCATGTATTGGACCAAAGAACATAAGTGAACCAAATTGCCCTCACTAGATTATGATCTTTGATTGAAATTTGATTAAGCAAGAAAATGGCCAACAATAAGGGCTTCGGGTTTTTGGTTGACGATAGTGTTGTTATAACTTAAAACTATTTTCGGCCCACCTCCATGACAACAAAGAGTGCACCTATACTTTGCGAAATCCCAAGACAAATAGTGCAAGTACTGGAACCTGCATCAAATGGAAACATTTCAATGAATCATAGTTGAAATGAATTTGAATTAGCGAGAATATAGCAGATTTTACAGCAGCTCCGTATGAAGGATGGATTAGAGAGGGGATTCACCGTGATGAGTTTGCAGTGAACTACAGCTGCTCTATAGCGCAATCAAATCTCGTTATAAAGGGATCTTGTTGCTGATGGGAGTCCGGTCTTTTGGCCTTTTGTGGCAGTAGGAGAAAGACGGAATAAGAAAGTTTGTGGATGAGGGTGACCAGAACTGGACACAAGCAAAGAAACAGGAGAATACCACGAGCAGATGTCATTATTGTGTACTACAAGACAAACACAATTTTCAAATTATACAGTACTGTGACACCATAGATGGTGAGTTTGAGGAAGAAATCAAGTGATTGCAGCTTCAGATAGACAGCTTTCTTTCACGGGCCCACCGTCGCTGCCCACGCTTGGACCACCGCAAGCGAAGCTTGTTTTGGTCTTAACCAAATAGTCACCATGCTTTTCTCGGCAGAAGACCAGAATAGTGAATCTGTTAGACGATGTATACGCGGTAGGTTTCATTATGTCTTCTTTCATTGAGTACTTTTACCTAGCTTTATTTTGCTGGCTGCGATCGATCATCTGTATGACTTTTCTGTGTAGCGTGCTCACAGCTGCGACTTCCACTTCTTTCTGCCTAAAAGTGAGTTCATTTCGATTGGAAATCTTTACCCTTAAACTCTCCTGTTTCTGTAGAAAGGTATCATGCCAGATCGTCCAGGAAATGTGTCGTTGTTTCCTAGCTAAATTGTGAAGGAACAATTAACCTAATTACGGTCTAATTTAACCGACTCTTCGCTCATTGCTTATTTAGTAAAACCAGACCTCAATTTGTCCAATCGATATCGCCGGCATGAGCTGGTTCAGTACTCTGATATCGAAAACGTCGAAGTGCTACTCGTACTATCGGTACTTGAAGCTTAGAGGCCGGAAAGTAGTAGAGCTGTCCCCCTCTGAATTACCATCGTCTCCAGGGAGGCTGCTTGGGCGGTGAAACATTTATGTAAGGTGGAAAGCGAGAGTGACGGAGATGTCATGCCTTTACATCGTTACTATTGTAGCTGTATTACTAACTTTTGTTTCAGTGTTTGGTTCTTTATCGTGGGACCTCGTACTTTCTTCTTCATTGCGCTTTTCTGCGCCTTTGTATTCGTTTTTCTTCATGGTATTTACTTATTCCAAAAGTAAAGTATAAATATAAATTTTTGTACGAGTACCATGGTATTGTGTAGATCACTCGTCGTGCATCGAATCTTCTAAACATCCATTATCGTGTACTTATCCCACCCTTGTTTTCTCGTTCCCGTGCACTGACTTTTGTCACGCATCTCCAACAAGTCCATTCCTCGATGCACAACTGATTCCAGGTGCTGCAACCGTGGAACTTTTGGGGAAGAGCTCACATGAAGCATTTCTATTTAAAATTTGCTGATTTCCCACCACGAAGATTATCTAGAGCTGCCTTAAGCGTAGCGCACTCGCAGAGCTCATTACCAGTGAAACTGACCCCATTATACATTCTGCCAGAAACGAACAGACCAGCTGCTGCAAATACCTGCTGCTTGCCATGATCGATCCACAACACTCCTCTTACGAGGTTGTTGTCCACTGTCGACCAGTGCTATGCCCCAGTTCCGGCCTCGAGATTACACTTCTGGAGATTTTGCTCTTATCCTCAAAACTCTACATGTACAAGTTTTATACACCTGCACTTGTCCTGAGTTAAATTTTGGTAACGTGCAATTTTTACTTATGTTTTAAAACTCGCTATTTTAAAACTCTCTTCATTTAGAGAATTCAGTGAGAGAGAGCACTATTTCAGGCTGCAGACAATAATTTAGATGGAATATGGATCAATGTGAGCCTGTTAATAAATAGAGGTTGAGTTATTAAATCCTGTCATACAGATTCCTATGTCGGCCTTTTCAAATACATGAAAATATGATAAATTAGTCAAAATTTTGCAATAAACTTGTTCATGTATTGTTCAATACATGTTCAATTGTTCAATACTGTTGTTCATGTATTACTGCTTGAAATGAGAAATAATGAAATAAACTGTACAGCAGTCATATGCCCTAAACTTATGCAGAAATCCAAATTTTGAACGAACATACAAAGCGTATTTATATTGAAGTTTTTCTATATGCGATAAGATTTATTAAGATTGCAGCTCTGGATGAACGGCATTTGTTATTGTTTGTGATGGGAACGTTCTAGCTCTCATTGCACTTAGAAGAGTTCGAATTTTATTGTACTCTGCATGTAATGTTTGTTCCACTAAAATTCATCGAAATTTTGTGAGAACGAAAGTTTATTCGGCACTTTGGTTCCCAAAGGATTAAGACTTCACTGATAGTGACAATCGCGTGAGGGCTGCATTCAATTAGCGATTCCCAGAGTTCAATCCAGATCACATGGAGAGCCCTGTGGTCAAGGAGAGGATAATTGTGGTACGGTAATATTTTCCTCTACAGTAAAGTTGTCCGCAAAGTCGAAAAAGAATGTTAAACTCGCAAATTAAGATAATTATATCACACGTGTATAAACATTACACCGCGAGTTCCGCCAAAATCACACACATCAAAAACTAATCTCCTGTGAGCTTTCCGCAACTTTGCATAGGGAACTTCTGGCGCCTGAAAAGCTTCTCATCCGGATCAAAGTTATCGGCACTTTCCGTTCTCTAAGATCTCCCATCACTTATCGTCAATTTGCCTTGAATATACCCGTCGCAACCTCGTATTTGACCCCAGTTTCATCCCAGGATTTTATTTTCCGTCACATGGATTTCTAGCGGATTTTTCTCAAACTCGCTTCTTTTTGCGGACAACACTAATGTAAATGAAACTTTTTCCCTCGGTTTTCTGGTTCTTTTTATCTAATCAGTGCTAACCCGCTATGTTAACAATAGTATCAAGCACCACTCTAATTATTCATTTCTTAGCCTTAACATGTCGATGATGTTGAATTTGAATCACTATCCGGGCAACATTAGAAATGGGGTGGACTTTGTCCTTGAACTATTGGTATTACTTAAGGTATAATAACAAATTTGTTACCACTCCTCGATGTATCGATGTGAGGTTCGATCTGATTCTCAACATCATGAGTCAGAGATGGGCTATATTCATTTTACGACGACTGATCAAGATTACTGGTGTTTGGCGTGTCTACTGAGCAATGCGAAATTTCTAACTTCTTCCTTTGAGGAAAGGAGACAATTCACGAGGAAGAAGTAAAGCTTGTAAGGACCGTCCTACGTTTTCTTCATTCATTATTTCCTTCCTCAAGGACTGACTTCATGATGCATTTTTTTCATGCATCTTAGCGTCAATGGAGAAATATGGTCAGTTACTCTGACCAAGATACTCAAGAAATGAAACATAATCCAGTTGGAAGCTTCTCCGTAGCTAGGTCAACAGGTCGTGTACAGTAGTTGAATAAGCTCTTGGAACGATCTTCCAACAAGCTCAATCCGCATTTGCATGAAGTGGTATATAACAACACAAGCAATCCCGATCCATCAGGCAAACCGAGCATATTCTTTCGTCATACTCTTGGAGCAACATAACATTCACCTTATCAGATTGTTTCTCAATTACCATATAGCGAAACAAGGGCGACCGCGTAGAAAAAATAAGGATGGGAAGGCCCCATCAAACCGTACAAAGGAGAAAAGAAAAAGGGGGTTAAGTCTCAATAGAGGTTATATGAGAAATTTACTTTATTACACTTCAGATATCCGAGCTATACAAATCGTGTGGTCTAAAAACAACATAATACAATCTTTCAATTCGATTGGTACCCCTTGTATTAGAGTAAAATGTCTCAACTGCAATCGGATAGCAACAACCCGCAACTTACCGTTCTGTATCTTCTCTAGATATTTCTTGATTAATCGGCCTTGGATGATGTTCCCCTCTGAGATGCACTTAGTACAACAGTATCCATCTGCGTGGCCTTCTAGAAATTAACCCTCCTCACAGATATTCAGGAATGACCCGCAACTATCTCGAGCCTCACCTCCTGCAGGCTTCGTTAACCCGCCGCGTTTAGCCGTTGTGACAACCAACCGCCAAACTGCCCTCATCTGACGATCTTTCTTAAGGGTTAGGGACGAGAGCAATCGAACCGTATTTTCATAATTGCGCAACGGCAGGATTTCAACTAGGCTACGGCTCGTTAGGTCCGGTTCAGGCGCCAATCCCGTGATAGTTTTGTTCAGGATGTGATCTCCGTCAACTTTGCCGTCGGTTATGGACCCAGGACGGGAACATAGCCCCTCGTGGCAACCGTCACCAAAAGGATGGTAAAACTCGATGGCGTTAGCACGGACATGAAAGTGAAACTTTGACCACGGAATGGCAGTTTATACTGGGTTCGTACTAACTTTCTCTGTCCATTGCACGTGTCCTGTGTACCGGATGTAAAACTCGAGACCGTCTGCATGGGTAGTGACGTGGTAGTTTTAATATCAGTTACAGTTTCGCTCTTGCCGAGGGGTTTTCATCAAACTCGGACCTAACTACCATGTCAGCATGGGTTGATATGTCCAGAAAGGCGACAAAATAAAGTCACTGGGGAGACCAAGAAAGACAACTGTACAAGACTCTCTAGCTACGTACACTGGGGTGATTCGGTAACATCGGTGTGTACCCACTACCGCGAAAACTCGCTTTTCCTGCGCTGTTTGCGCAAACCTGAGCAGTCCAGAGTTTTTGTCTAGTCTAGTCCTCGGTGAAGAACCTGGCGCTGGTTGGATTCAATGTGATCGACTCCACGTAAAAAGAACTGCTAAACTTGCTTTGCGCGAAGTCCCCGTTGCAAAAATACGCCTGCGCGGTATCGGCGACACACCTTCAATGACATACTCGTACGAGTCTGTTTACGCTTGTGTACAGGAAGGGGTTTTAGATTCAGGTTTTCTTCTTTTACCCTTAGGAATTACAAACGAATTTATAGATAGATTGTAAAACTTGTATGGATGATGAATGGAAATAATCTTCATTTTTTATATTAAAAATAAATTAACGTAATTTTAATTTTTAATTTTAATTTTTAATTTTGATTTTTAATTACCAAAATATATATATAATATTTAAACTAAATTTCAAGTGAATAAAAATCTGGAATCTGAAACCCCCTACTATGGTGAGTGTAGACTCCCCCTGTCCATTAAATGTTCATTTCTGTCACGTTTAGTTATCATCCGCCATGCCATGTCTAGTTCGAACTTGAACCGCAGCCGCCAATTTTGCACGTGAAAAATGCTACAAGCCCTGGAACTCGACTCTCTGTGGAAGTTTATCACGTTTGGTTGCTTGTTAGTTGGATTTGCATGTCTCCTGTTAGCGCGTGACGAAGTCATAGTCACTTGTGAAGGAAACGAATCATAGGTTTTCATCTTATGAGTCTAAAGTGGGAAATCCTAGAATAGAATAGATTATAAACGTGTTAAGAAAGTTAAATCATTTGAATATCTCACGTCAAGAAATGGGTGATAGTATCTCTAAATCTTTCCGTCGTCTCATATGCACATACATTAGCAGACTAGTAATGCACATTCTGATTCACACTACCTCCGCCTATTGGTGGTCTGTGGATGATTTAGCGGTGATTTAGCCGCATGTCGATAGTGCTTCAGATCAGAAATCCGCGCAGTGAAGGAAACCAGGACTTTAATAATGTATCCTTCCATTAATTGTACGGCAGTTTCCTGATTCGATTATTTGACCTCATGGTTAAGAGTGTTCTGCTCACTAAAGATAGATCAGTAAATTAAAATTAACGAACTCTCTTGAATGGTCCATCCTAATATGGCATGCGAATCTTATTATGATCCTCCCCTCCCCTATGTGATAATGAGTTATCTCAGATCGAGGGTTCGATCATCGATCATCGCAGAATCTGTCTGGCGCTTGTTTACAAAGTCGGGCACAACCCTATAAAGAAAAGGTGAAACATGAACATCAACATTCCGGAAGCTAGGGCCACGATCTTTAAAGTTCCACAGATGAGCATCTTTCCCCTAGAAAGTTTAAAGTTCAAACCTGAGTAACTAGCATAGCCACTTCGAAAAATATGGGATCTTGCATTTTCACTTTCTCTATTTTCCGTGTTTACAAGACTAGAAGATAAGACTTCCGAATACTTGGCAAATCCGAGGAAACCAACGATGTCTCGAGTCAGCGCTCGAGAAGACTTGCTCGAAAATGGAATCACTTACCCAACTTTAATCATTTGCTAAATTTACTTTGATGTCGAACTTTTGGAATATAAGCAACACCTAATATACTTGCATTATTCTGGAGACAGGGTTTAGGGTACTAAACATTAGTTTCCCATTGGGGACATTCTCGTGAGCTTACTTTGACCGCGCCAACTTGCTTTAACCAGAGGTGAACTACCGCGACAAGCGAACCTCCTGTAAAAGTTAACGAGTTCGTATAACTCCGAGTGCCGGGTATTTCGCAGCGACCAGTGAACCTACTCATCTCATCGGCGAAATTTACATGCATCTTGCCGGTTCGATGAAGTTTCATCTTTAGAGGAACCACGTGATGCAGAAGTCAAAACCATGGACAATGTGGACAATGTGGACAAGTGAATCCCTTTAGAAGGAAATTTCTGAGAGAGAAAAGAATCGTAGCCTCGATCAGATCATTCTCGAGATGACCAATTTAACATTTGAAATATATCTCATCGGCTTCTTTGTAGAGTGGTTGTCTCTTAATGTCTGGTGCAAGAATGATGAAAGAGGCGACCGCGGAGGGAAACAAGAAGGACTTTATCGAGCCGTACAAGGAAAAGACATAGGGGTAAAATGGGGCTAAGCCCCACCATTTAGGCCAGAGATAGACTTATCTGACTCCATATTTGGCACTTCGACTTGGCCGACCGCCAAGTTGGCAGGACTACTTAACCTACCCCGTTGGACCCCTTGACATGGCAGTCAGGCCTATGTGGCAGCAAAATGTCAACATTTGAGACACAAGAACATTGGTTGCTGGCACGGACGCAAACGCGATGAACTGTTACTCGCGCATGCTACTTTTGGTAGGAGGCCGTTGGCAATCGGTTCATCTTTTGCCAACTTGGGGTCGGTTAAGTCGAAGTGACAAATATGGGTCAGCTAAGTCTTTCTCTGCATTTAGGCAGAGCGTTATGCCATTTTGTCACTTGAGAGCATAACGATTTGTCTAAGTTGCAGCGCGAATTATGAATTTCCAGAAAGAAGGGGTATACTTATGCTTAAAGGAATGAATATATAATTTTTACCTTTTCCCAGTTATTATTGATGTCAGAACTAGAATATGACATTCTTACTCAAATTGAACAAATTTTTCTCTGGTTTAAAAATCTGGATTGTTTTTGTTGTCTCCCTTAGGGTCCCTTAACACACTGGACTTTGGTTGCTATTAGAATTGGTGCTTATTTTAACTTTATTTAATGCTACCAGGTTCAATGTTTATGTTTTGCTTTTATCCTATCCTCTTTCTCTTTGCTAACGAAAAGAAAAAGTAGCGTAGTTGAAAAGAAAAAGTAGTCTAGTTATCTTCGGTAGGGTAAGGACGTAATTTTATTTTTGCATCGGGAATGCTTATTTCCTTGAAGTTGATTTACTGTACTTTGTAGCTATGGGAATGTCCCCAGTCTTTCTCGTATAGACTCGTTGGGGCTTATCCCCATTTTACCTTCTTTTTTTTCTCTCCCTTGTAGGGCTTGATGGGGTCTTCCCATCCTTCGTTTTACTTTCTTCTTCTTTTTTTCTCTCCCTTGTACGGCTTGATGGGGTCTTCGCATCCTTCGTTTTTTCTACGCTGTCCCCTTCTTGTCTTCCACTTTCTTTTCCAGTAACAAACAATAAAATAAGACTTTCTTTTCCGTGAACCATGCCAAACATAATAGTGGTAAAAACCGTTTTCCCAGTCTTATACTTATGGAGCAAAGTGTTTCTCCACTCCTGCACAGGGCAATTTCATCCAGTTCCGAAAACCCTATACCCTATTGTCTCCTTTTGTCTTGTAAGAATAAAAGATTGTTCCATGTCAATTTCGTCCTTTAGGATTTAGTTTGTACATAAAGTAAAATTATATTAAAAATGATCCAGTTTCACTAACACTCATCTGTATCTAATGGCCTTCTCTGTAATTTCTAATAATTAAATTCTCTAATAAATAAAATTAGCTAGGGAAATTTCATTTTGACTGTTTATTTTAAGAAAAATGAAGCGCTTTGGTTTGGTTTCCTCAGCCTATAAATGTTACCAAGGATTCTTCTCGTATTCGCTTCCTAACTTTAAATGGACGTAGAGATAATAATCATTTGTTTGCTTGTTGGTTAAATTGAACCGTATCTACTAGTTTTACATTAAAGTTAAAAAGGACTCTTTTAGCAGTACTCAAAGATCAGTAGACCTACTTATATTGCATGATTATAAAATTATATCTAAGATAATCATAATTTTATAATTTACAAAGATGCTAGGCTTGTGCTTCGTTTTATTTATTTGGAAAGGCGTACCCAGTTTCATTAAGAATAAAGAAAGAACAACTTCCTAAATACTTGCAGATTATTGTATCCTAGGTATGCAAACATAAGCTTTACAATTATTTATTCAGGATATATTTCAAGCATTAACATTTTAATATTCTTGTACTTCAAGTTTGGTATTTTTCATCATGTTTTATTAAAATGTAATTATTATTTCAACATGAACTAAATTAAGTGGATATTCTTTAATGAATGGTCTTACTCAAATATTTCTTAAATTGTAAAGCAAATTATTTGATAACATAATTATTGAAAGGTTCTCATAATAGAAGATTTATAAAATATATGACTGTAACGTTTAATTATTATTATCTGGAAAAATAAATAAATAAAATAAAACATAATGTATATTTAAGGACTTATTACTGTAAAATCTGATAAAAATAATATTATAAAAATTGAAATTTTCCTTTAGAAAAATATGCAAGCTACAAATAATTCTGAAATATTATTTTACTAAAAAATAATAATACGATTCACCTTCTTAGATGAAAATTTAGATCTCAAACTATGGATGTTTCATGTACAATTCGTTATTTTGAATTTTGAGAGAGAGAGATATTTATTTATTTATTTATTTATTTATTTATTTATTTATTTATTTATTTATTTATTTATTTATTTATTTATTTATTTATTTATTTATTTATTTATTTATTTATTTATTTATTTATTTATTTATTTATTTATTTATTTATTTATTTATTCATTTATTCATTTATTCATCCATTCATTTATTTACTTATTTACTTATTTATTCATTCATTCATTTATTTATTATTTATTACTATTTATTCATTTTTTTTTAAAAAATTTCATTCATTTTTTATTCATTTATTCATTTATTCATTTTTTTATTTATAGTTTCTTGGTACTCAAAAGAAAATATACCTCTTTAATTGCATTAAATTATAGAACTTGTTGAATGAATTGTAAAAAAGACTACACTTCATTGGTAGTTTATTTATTTCTAAAAGAAATATGGAGTAAGTATAATATTTTTTTGAAAAGTATTTTAAACATTCAAAAAAATATTTGAAAATATAAAGGTATTACAAAAATATATTTTGAAGAGAATTCTTCTTTTCTTATAAAAATCCCAAAAATAAAGAATGTATAAAACTGTTAACATTTTGATTTACATATCTAATGTGCTCCTAGTTTTGAGTAGACATTATCTATAGACAATATAATTAATATGAGAATAGAATGTAGATAATGTTAGACAAAGAAATGAATCAATATAATAAATATGTCATGATATAGATATCCATAAAATTACTTTATTGAATAATATAAATTATTCAGTTAAAAAACCATAATTATTGCTATAAAAATGAATATATGTATTCATGCTATGAAACAGTTTTGAAGTTCATTCTATGTTATTCTACAAAATAAAAATAAAAATATTGATAAAAATAATAGTATAATATGACATGTTCAGGTAAATGTAAAATAATCTGTGGATAATAACAAGAAATACTATAAAATTTTATTTTTTACCTGAGCCAAATTTTTTATTAGAAACTCCTTAAAATCCTGTACAGACCAACTCCTCAATAATTAATACCACATCCTACATCCCTGAAAAATATATATTTATCCAAGATTTCTGAGTTTAAAAGGTAAATAATTAGACACATCTAAATATCTTCAATTCAGCAATTAATAAATTTTATTATCTTAATGTGATGCCATCAACTGACATTTTAATTTGCTGAAATGATTCTTTTTACAACTTATTCCTCAGTTTCTATTTCTTATGTTTTAATTATTATGTGTAAAAAATAATTGAATGATATATTATATTGATCATTCAGTTATGTTTGTTTCATCAGTTTTAAATATTCAGGCATAGGCATAGGGAAAGATAGCAAAGAAGTTTCTGCTGTAAAAAAGATTTAAAGAAATATATAAGTAATTAAATTTATTATCAAATATAATATAGTTTTGAATAAAATCTTATTGACTAAGGAGAGAGAATAAATTATTCCTTTGTTATAGAAGGTACTAAAATTCTATAAATATAAAATAATATTTGTAAAAAAGTTATCTATTCTATCGTAAAGTTATCTTTCTCATATTAAATTTTATAGGTGATATTTTAGAGTAAATTTCTACATAAATGTAGGAGAATGTAAAATCAATTGTAGATAATAAATATACAATAAGTTCTTATTTGAGAATATTTTTCCTTGTATTTTTATATAATAGAAATATATGAGAATGACCATAATTTAAGAATAAATACATAAAAGTGTACTGAGAAATATCACTGGAAAAACAAGATTCCATGAAAGCAAAAGTTGAATGCCTTTGTTACACCAAAGAACTTGTTGAGACGTAGAGCAAAAAGAATCATAATTTAAGAATTTTGAGTAGTCTTTTGTGAGGGTGAAAAGGAGACCGTGTAGAACACATGAAGGATGGGAAAACCCCATCAACTAGTACAAGGGAGAGACAAAACACGTAAAATGGGGCTAGGCCCAAAAAGTATCGATGTGGAAAATCTATCTTAACATACTTAAGATATCTAAGCCAAGTCATAAGGTCTACAAACTAATGGCGCATCCAATGCTTTATCTAGAGCAATACACACAAGCCGTCTAAAGTACGAACACACAATATTTTGAGGAAGGAATATTTAATATAGAAAGAAAATCATACTTTTAAACAATTTCATCCATATTGATATGTGAATGCTATCAACTTAGATATTGATTGATTTAAAATTAAAATTAAAATTATAGCTATTTACCAATTCATATTTCTAAAATTGAAAATTGAGTTATGTAAATAGTGATTATTTGTATTTAAATCATATATTTAACTGTTGTGTGTATCAACCCATGCAATGCCATAACTAACGCATTAAGTATCTTGCTTGTGGAGTACTTTCACAAGAATGAAACTCAAAGGAATGATAGCTAATATATATATTTATCTTATAGATTATGTAGAATATGAATGTTGCCTACATTTATACATATCTTTTACTCAAATTTCATCAAATAATGAGATAATAAATAAATAAAAATCCTTATTCTAGAATATAATAAATTAAGGTGAGAGAATAAATAACCTTTTTTTCATAAAAGATATTAAAGTTTTACATATACATAATAATAATATATCTGTTCAATAAATTATATTTCTCATGATTTTGAATAATGAGAAATATAATATATATATTATATTATATATATTTTAAATAAATTATATTTTTCATTATTTTGGTGAGTGATAGTTTAGAGCAAAATTTATGAATAAATAAAAAGTACATCTGCAATCATAGATGATTGGGACAAAGTAAGGATTTATTTTGAGAAACTTAATATTCCTTGAATTTTTTATATGATAAAAAGAGATATGGAATGGTCATAGTTTAACAATAAATATAAAAATGATTATTCAGAATATTACTTAGAAAGTCAAGAATCCATCTAAGAGAACATCTAATGAACAACTTGTTAAGAAGTAGAGAAAGGAGCATGTTATTTTTAGGACTTTCTAGTGGTTGTTATTGGGGTAGAAATACTTTAGTAAAGAAAGGATATCATGTTTTTCAATAATTTTATTCAAGATGAAATAATATTTTATACAAAAGATGTATAATGACTTTTTGATCTTAGATAAACTAGTAAGGATGTATCGCCAAATTCTGCAAGTTTCTATCTTGCAAGTTTATATATCTTGGGTAACATTATAAGTAGAGAAAGTATTAGAAGGTTTCAAAGCCAAATAGAGTTTTAATGCCTCTGCCTGTTAATGCCTTATTTCTAATGCGTTTGCATGGACTAGAGGTAACATAATTGGGAAATAGAACCTTTTCTGATAATACAGAACTCCTACTGTATTAAATTTGTTTTCTACTAAGATTTGTGATACGTTATAAATATCATAAATATATTTGTCATAAATATCTTTCATATCATATGAATAAATGATCTCATTTTGGTTGATTTGATTGATTTGATTGATTTGATTTAGACAATGCAATGAAATAAATATTCCTAAATAATCAGACCCTCTTGCCCGATATTCCTTAATTATATATTTTGAGAATCCGTAACATGAAATTCTTCATTTCCAGTCATTCTATTATTACCGAACCTAATTTACACTATGTCATAAGCGAAATAAAGCGTTAGTGGACATAGGGGGCTCTTACTAGATAAGATTAGCAATAGATTGAAGTGAGTCCTTCAAGAATAATTTAGGTTACAAGGGCTTTTTGAGAGATGGTGATATATACATATTTTTATTAAGGCTAATGACGAGGAGATTAAGAATAAACCAATACTAATAAAACATAGGAGGTTGAGCACTTGAAGCCACATACGGTTCTAAATCATAGTAATGAAGAATCCATAGAATTATTTTAATCATACTTATGTTTTAGGAGTTGCATGTAATTTAGATAGCACTCATTTTATATAGAAGAGTTAAAGTGAGGTCGAATATTGAGTGGCCAATGAGGAAGAAGCTCTACAAGAGAAATTTTAAAAGAAATAGTTTTGATCAATTCCATGAAATCAAGCATGTGTAAGCATGAAGAAAGTACTTATTCCTCGCATTCAAAGACTTGACTCGGGTCAATTTGATAAAGTGAAGTAGCTGCAGACTTAAACAAGCTATCTAAGTGTTGAAAAGAGAATCCATATATAATATCTGATCACAAAAAATGAAGCGTAAGAAATCATAAAGTCAACTACAATTCATATTTTGTTTTCGGTTTTTACTTTCATGGTCAAAGGTTAGTTTCAATATTTGATCTTCTTAAAGAATCATTCTCATATTCTCTTGAGTTACAAGCCAATCTAAATCTGTAAAATTTTCTATCAAATGCTTTGGGAGGTGTATAATAAGGATCACTTTACATCTAGCTGAAACAATTCTCATTAGGTGACAGTATCGTTGGTTAGTTAATTTCACGTATTAAAGAAGAAAATTCAACATCAAGTACAGACCGACCCTAATGGAAAATGGACTTGGGTGTATAAACTTGGGTTTAACCTGCAACGTGAGGTTGAGTTTTCGAAGCTCAACGTCTCTTTGAAAGCTTTCATCAACAGAGTTTCATCAACAGAGTTTACTCAAATTATCTCCACTATCGACGACTTTTACTTTATATTTTTGTTGTATATCATAGTCATATCCTTAATGATAAGTCTTAATATCTCTGAAAGTCTTGATGGGTGAAACCAATCGAGGGATGAAAAAAATAGTAATGTTAAGTACAACCCAAAAAAAGATCTATAACCATAGTTAGAAACAGTTTTGACGTTCTAGAAGCTTTATCTTCTTTCTTATTTTAGTAGGAAATTACTAGAGAAATAGCTTAGCGGCCACATTAGCAGCACTTGGGATGATTTTATGTTTCCCTTATTCTCTTTGGCTTTGTAATCGTGTGGTTTTTGGTTATTTCTACCCAATTTTATGCTCAAAATTCTTTGAAATAAATAGAAGAGAAGTTCTCATCTTTTTAGCTTTTATTGTTGGAGTTATTTGGATGGGTGTTTACCCTGAAGTGTTCTTAGAGTGGATGCATACTCCCGTAAGTAACTTAGTCCAACAAGGAAAATTTGATTACAAAACATAGACAAGAAATGGACCTTAATGAGCTTTTATAATTTCTTTAAAACTATGACCGATACCATGTGACCAGCTATTTGAAAAAGAACTGCAGTAGCTAAATGATGATGTGCTATATCAGTTTTTCTATTGCGAAGATTAAAAGTAGACCTACATAAATTAGGTCCTTTTTCCGTCGATAATAAAAATGCCTTCTGGCCAATCGAATTCAAGCAAAAAGATAAAATAGTACTTACATATTGCTTTTTGAACCAAAATCAAAACAATATGAGAACAACACAATTGGCGTAAGCCAAAAACACTTTGTCACAACCATTAAGATTACTCAATTTTACCAACAGACTGATTGATAACATCATTTTCTAATATCACCTCGAGAATACAACAACATATTCAAACCATTAATTAATCATACAGATCATAATATAGTTTAGGATGAGTAAACCGATATGAAATAACATACCATCAGGATGATGTTTCATTTGAATCCGAAACAAAGAGCACTGAAAATAACACCACTCAACACCAATTGCACTGAATTGTGCAACTGGCATTGAAACTACTGAATGTTTGAATTGAGAACATAGATGCGTAAGTAGGTTATAGACACACTAAACATAACCACTCAGCACCCATTTCTTCAAACTAAAGTCATAATCATTAAATATGGACAAAGTTAGAGGTGAACAGTTGTGAAAAGGCGACCGCGTAGGATAACAAGAAGGATGTGAACAGTGGTGTAGGTGATCAACAAGATAGAGCCAAAGACCTGGGCTAGAAAAATGGCTGGAAAGGTGGAAAAGATGTAGACTTTGATTGGAATGGTGGCCGCTGGTGGTAGGGCTACAAGAAGTTGCAGAAGCAGCAGCAGCAGCACGGATTATAGAGAGAGAGATAGCTGGAAACGGTCGGGTGCAGCAGATCCGGTCAGTTCAGGAAGGCCATGTCAAGACAAGCCAAGCATTCTATACTGTTCGTGTAGTTTGGAGGCGATTCAAACTTGCAGGTAGTCAAACTTGGAATAGCTACCACCTGCTTGGCAATCCGCTCTGGTTTTTCTGGTCTTGAAAGTGGAGGAGGATCTGTAAAAACTTTGAATTGGGACACGGCGTTGCTTGTAAATATTTAAAAGAAAGGGAAGGTATTGGGATTCTGCACAGCCAAGTCTAGCAGTGGTGGAGAATTGGTAAAGGTGTAAAGGAGTTGTGAAGGGGGATCTACAGTGGAGGAAAGGGGAAAGAGGAGAAGGTGAGGGGAGAGAAAGAGCGAGAGAGAAAGGAGTTCGGACAGCGATATTTCCGAGGAAGGTTGGAAGGAAGGGAGGGTGTGATCAGAGAACGAAAGACCCAGAACAAACAGTGGCAACGAACGAGCTCGAGTGTGACATCGGGCGTTGATTAAGACAGAAAGGAGTGGGGAGTAGCGAACGAGGGTGGTGGAGGTGTTGACCTTGCAGAAGCAGCACCCGTTGCTGTTGTTGTTGTTGACACCAGAGGGAGAAGAAGAGTGTGGCACCACGTTTGCGCCACATCAAGTAAGTAGTAGTAGTCTGATAAATTTTTTTCCGAGATTTTGCTTGTCTTTGTGTGGCTTGGAGTGGGTCTCAGGTGACGTGTTCAGTGCGAGCGAGGGCTATGGAGGACAGAGAGACGTATGCTTTAAGCTGTTTTATTTGAAAGTGGTGTTGAGGGTTGGGTGGGTTTTAGATGTGATGTTTTTTGGGCTGCCGAGACGGCTGTATATGACAATTGCAATTGGGAACAACAGGCGTCGGAGAGATTCCTCTGGGGGAAGTTGAAGGTAAATCGCTGGAGGGGAGCTGGTGGGTCATTATAAGGAGGATAGAAAAGAGGAAGGAAAGGAGCTGCTAAGTGGACAGACAGGTTTTTTATGTGTCAACAGCTACTGACGATGGCCTCGAAGCCTCCGATTGCGTCGAGCTTGAATCCTAATGCTCCTGCCTTCGTGCCAGCGGCTTACTTAGCTGCCGAAGACTTTTCGCCGGAGTGGTGGAGACTGATTCAGACATGCCCTTCTTTTCGAGATTACTGGCTGAAGGAGAGACACACCACGGAGGAGAACGAGCAGCAGGCTGCTGCTGCCGCAGAGGCGGACGAGTTTGATGAGATTGATGACCTCTTAGAGCTGGGTATGATGAGCATACAGCTCGATGAGGACGAGACCGAGGAGCCTTCGGCTTCCTTTTCATTTCGGGGCTCTCCAAAACAACAGCAAGCTAACGGTACTGTTTCCAGCCTAAGATTGTCTCTTCTAGCACAGTAGTATGCTACGTGACTGATTTATCTCTCGGCTTTTTTATAGTCATCCATCTACTTCCCTTCTGTAGCGGCCCACCTCCCAATTCCGAGTGGGAAGCTTCTCTAAGCATGATGGTGTCAGTTGGGGTTTCATCCCCCTTGTCAACCTGAGATCGTTAGGTTTCATACGTTGAATCCTAGTAAAGTTGAGGTATCGGAGTTGAAATTCACCTCAGTTCCCCGTCTTGAAGCCTTGACCTAGAATTGAGCTCAATAGGTTTCGGATATAACTGGAGATGGTGTTCGTATCTTCACTAGCACTAGTTCCCATGACCCTTTCTGAGGATCTGTCGTATATACCCTTGATGTAGTTGAGTACGGAAGGGGGCATAGATATATGCCGAAGTTTCTGCCAGAGCCATAGATTGTGACCGGTGAGAGATGGAGCAATATATTTAGACAATCAAGGAAAGTACCCAGTAAAGCAGGAAAACACCGTGAGATAGAATATTTCATGGACGAAGTAAAGCTACAGTGTGCTCCCCGAAGTGTGAATTGTATACAATTTTAGGATACTTCCAACAAGCTACTGTAGCTGCAGAGAAGCAGTCATATGAAGATCACCACCACTAGAGAGTGCACAGATGTCTCTGCTGGTGAGATCATCGACGTAAAGCATAAACTGTCTGGAGAGGCTCGAAGCAGGGAGGAAAGAGAATGTGGGTGCGCACTATTTCATTACTATGGAAACCTGATTAGGTTCACCAAAGAATGCGAATGGGTGCCCTTGAGAATTTGAAATGCCGAACTATGGGAGTGACTTCTGCCGGATTTAGCATGAATGGCCACTTTAATGAAGTGAGTAATTTGTTCTTCCTACATACCAGACTCTTGACTTAAAATCACTCAAGAGACACAGGTATAAAATATAACATTAGATCTGAAGTGAAGCCCCTGAGGCGTGAGCTTCTTTTGGCCATGTAGAACGCACATCACAACAGTATATTATGACTGAAAGGACCAAGTATTTTCAATAACAGGATAACCTGCTCGCCGAAAACGTCGACCAGAACCTTAAGCGCAAGTGGAGAGTCAACCCAGTTCACACAATATAGAATAAATCCTCATCTGAACTCTACCCAAGTAGAGTGGGAATCGTTCGCACAGCAGTAGAAGAATCGAGGGGCTTATGTCGCTCAATGTGGGTCCAAAAATATGTTGATCCGAGAGTCACCACGTTCTGAGGGTAAGGCCAAGGCGTTGTTCTTTTCGTTTAAACCCGTCAGAAGCGGCTGAGTAGTAACTGGCTCGTCCTTAAAAGTAACAACCAAACGATGGATGCCTCAACCTTCTGTAGCTTGCAGCGTCTCTTCAATTACTGCCTGTAAGTAGGGAATCAGTGAGTGTTGAGCCTTTTTCTGTTCTGAAAATTGGCAGAAAGAAAGCCGGGGGCTAAATACACAAGCCGGGAGTACAGTTCTGAGCACAAATACTCACCACCTGAACAGTACTTCCCCCGGTTTGACGGCAAGGGCAGAACGGAAGTAACAAACCTAGATGGTAACCGGCACATGGTGAATGCAAGGAGAGGCGAGTTTAGTGGTACGTCAGATCTGGGTAAGCTGGATGGAACCAAGTATTGGAGCTTTGTACAACCTTCACATCCGACGTTCCCACGCGGGTTGAGTATCTAAATTCATTCACAACTCAACCTGCTTCCTGGTTACTGTTCTTAGCAAACTCACAAAGCAGTAATAAGTTTTCCTAGAATACTGACCGCGAGAATGTTTCTGCTTTTGTCCTCGAATTATCGCGCTCATACTAGAGATGTTCGTGACTAGATTACCCTACAGGCTTCTTGGCTGGCAATTGCCACCATCGGTTTTTGTACTGGACGTTTGATATCTGTAATATCTCAGGCGTGTAATTGCTGATCAATTTTGTCGTGTGTTTTGTGGGCATCGTAATACTAGCTCTCTGTTTGTTCAATTGACTTCATCACTCGAATGCCAAAGGGACTTGAAGCACTGTTTGTACTTGTTTGTATGAGCTCTTTTGACACCAACTCAGGGGCATTCTCAGACTCTCACACATCCTGAATGAACTTTAATGAGTTGTTTCTGGGCTTGGTTGCTGGTTGTATCAGGCAACATTCGTGATGGTTCCAAGCGGTAAAGAGTATGCATGGCCGACTTGTTTGAAGTTTCGAACTGTAGCGTGAGAGGCTTAAGCTTTGTCATACCTATGACGAAGTTTTATCATCTGAAACAACCGGTTCTCAAGAGAGATCACATGCAGTGGCCATTTAGTTATCTCAGTCTTCAGCTACGCTTGTCTCTGTTCAAACAAAGATGTTGGTGACTGAAGGAAGAAGAGATGTAGGAATTAGCCGTTGTAGCTGCTTTGGTTGTCTCTTACCCTTTGGTCTTGACAAGTAATCGAGTTGGTTATCACCTGAGACATATTCACTATCAGCCCACTCGTAGGTTTCTGTGTGAAGCAAAACTGTATATTCTGTACTTTGACCCTCTTTGTCCATACTTATTAGGCTTCTAGGAAGAGATCTTTGCACACTTAGTGTATATGATGTAACACATCAGCAGGTGTGACCCATTTACTAGCGGAGTAAAGTGTTGTCTCACCTTCACACAAGGAGCACTATTTAGTTCTCATCAGGTGGCGCCCCACATCCGAGTACACTGCCAGAGGAGACAACGCTTAGGGGAAGCTTCTAGGAGATACTGCAGCTCCAACAGCTCAGCAGCTTTTGATTGCATGGTTCAGTGAATTTTCCATTGATCTACGAAGAACTTCCTTCAACAGGCACTCGGTTTTAGTCTGCTGTCATCATGTAGCCCGTCTTCATAAGATCCACCGCCAGAAGAGATCTTAGTTTCAGATTCTGCTGAATTGTGAAAGGTGGTGACATTGACTCGCTCGGCCTTATGCCTTCAGCAAGTTTCAAACAATAGATTCAATGCGGGGATTGAGTTTAGTAAGTCCAGGTACTTGCGTCTCCATGACTGGTGATGGCGGGACGATAGGGAGTCCACGATTACTTCTTCGTTTCTTGAAGGGCCAAGACTCCGTGGACTCCAATAACGAAGCCAATTACTCCTGAAAGGCGTATGCTGCCGGTCCTTAGTGTTCCTGAGATGCCTGCTATTTGAGCGGCCCGATTCAGAGTGGCAGACTCTCACTAGATGTTGGCAGATTATTCGGGGTCCGCTAAAAGATAAAGAGAAGTTGGGGACAGGAATATTATTACTGAATGTATGTTTGAAGTATCTAGACGTCGAAGTCAAATCTCCACTTAGGCACCAAGACAGCATCTAAGAGCCAACGTTTTCGGAAGTCAATCGTAGTGACGTATGTAGATGGGATAGGACAATCAACACAGTACCGGTGATGTCAATGAGAGGATCAAACTAAGCCGAGATAGATTGGCTTGCCTCAACGAACAGGATGTATGAGGATAAAACCCGAAAATTAGTGCCTCTGCAATATGACAATACTCAATGCAATTGATCAATCATCTCCAAATCGTCTGAGAAACAACTCGCTTCCAACGGGAAATCTCGGTTTGAGAACCTTGTTACACATCCACAACACCTGTGACCTCTGGTCTGAAGATCCAAAATAGGTACGCTGCTTCCAAGCAAGCCTTATAGCTGACCATGAAAAAGGAGGCTCGCTATTCGAATGCCGTCGGGACATAAGTAGCTTCGACAATTACTGATGACATGCGGTGTAGCCACACAAGTAAAAAAGCGCTGCATGACGTGAGCGAAGTCATCACTTCGGCAAAATCCCCTACTACTTAGTTCAACTAAGTCATTTGTGCGCAAAGAGGGACGAAAGGTACTATTCTGCACCTTAAAAAGTGGCACGGAACAGTGTGGGTCACACTTGGCAAGCCGCAGTCGTCCCAGTTGCCATGGATCAACCAGTCTTAAAAAAATGTAGTTGATGACCAAGAGAGCCATGGCAGATGAAAGCCCATTTCTACATGTCCACTTCTATATGAATATGAGCTGCTGAAAAGATATATGCTCAAAAACACTCAAAAAAGTGGTGCCAAGTGATCGTGACAACCCAGAGTGTGAAGTCATTCTTTAAGTTACATGTTAGAGTCTACTCTAATGCCACTCGATGAACATCAATAGACTCTCAAGTGCCCCGCGCCTCCCGCCTTGTGGCATCATGGAGAATGTCCACATCGACACCATCAGGTGGAAGTTGTACATATCGAACAACTGATCCCCGTATGAAGCAATTCTTGACGGAGAGCTTCACAGTCCACAAGCATGAATAGTCAGATAACCGGAAAACTTCTCGCTAAAGATGAAACTACTTTAATGGAATACAATACACTCTTCAATATACACCAACTCAACAGACGGATGTGCCCACATGCACAAGAAACATCAGCTCGGAACAAGCTCTGCAGAAACTGCGACTGGAACGCAGAACGTCAGGCGGTTAAGACAGGGATGAACAAAGCAAAGATATTGACCACATTAGAGTTCCTCTTGAAGAAACAAACAGAAGACACTACATAATTGTGTCTGGTGGTGTAAGTACCGTCTGTTGAGGTTCCACTAGACTAGAGTCGTGGATGCTTAGAAGGAGAGAAAGAAACCATTCGCTGCCAAAAATAAAATTGCAGGAGATGTGACTTCGAAGATGCATTCTCATTTGACAGACAGGTTTCCTGGGGTAGGGATTCCACCCGTGCCCTGGTTGGACGGTGCTAGTGGCTGAGATAGAAGCGGAGGGGAGAGGTAGTAGAAGAGACATTATAAGACCACTCAAATTGGAAATGTTATCTTCCCTCATCATGTGAGTACTGACATAGATGGTGTTTGCACGACGCTTCTTATGTTTCCCGTATAACAAAGAACATACCTGAGTAAGGACTCAAAAAGAGACTTTCATAACCAGTACCATAGTCATGGATATAACACAGTAATGATGTTTCAGTTTATCCAGGCTCTTTAGCTTCAAATACACGGTAGAGTAAGTGGGAAACTACAACTTCTATGCATCGTCACTGAGTAGACTGCAAATTAAGTAATTAGCAGAAACTAGGGTTTGATATGTAGTCATGTGAAATGAAAAAAGAAAATTGGTCCACCTTTGACCGGTGACAAATACGAAAATTCTAACCTAGAGTATCTACAAAACACGCATTGCTTGATAGATATTGTGCTTAAAGAAATGGAACTAGCTTGATAGGGTTGAGTTAATATTAAGGCAGCAAAAGAGAAAGAGTAGTTGAATCAGAAGAGTACATACGTCTAACGTAATTGCCACTTGCGCGATTCAGTGGACACTAAAAAATACATCTAATGACGTAGAGTGGATGCGACGCCAAGAAGCCAAACTACGTCATCCCGTTCTTCTTGACAGGTTACTCCAAACATTTATCGCCTCGAAAACGAATAATCAGGACGATGATAGACACAGCTCAGTTCAATTGCGAAAGCAAGAACATGCGGAGAAATTTCAGAGCTATCCAATTCTCACCATGTGCGGGTACTTCGTCTCGTCGACCACGCGGGTGTTCTCAAGCTTGATGTTCAAGTACTGGTCTACCGAATGAAGGGTCCCAGTAATAGCCAAATCATTCTTCAGCTCCACCGTCACCTCCTTCCCAACCAGCTCTTTGAAATACGAGAAAAACAACTGCAAAACATCCCGCCAGATGAAACCCTCGGACCATCAACAAAACTCAACCAATAAGTTGACCTAAACACCAGAAATCTTTCCCAATCCACATTCAACCGAGAGAAAATTACACCAGCCGTAAAGCCGTGCTTACCATCTTGGCTCAAAAAGCCCACCGACGACGAAAAATACGGACCGGCGGAGCCTTCCTCCTCTCTCGCGTGTCGTGGTTTCCTCTGCTTGTTTGCTTTGTTATGGTGTCTCGTTTCGATCCAGAGATTGAAGTCGAATTCGTCGGACGAGGGGAGGGGGAACGAGAGACTCCAGAGCTCACGTTATTCCTCCCGTTCTTACAGTTGGCTGCTACTCTTACCGACTGCTGTCAACCGCTTGCGATGGACCTTACCTCATTACCGATTCCCCATCCGGTCCACAACCGGTACTATTCGCTTCTTTCCGGGCGAATACGAATTATTGAGCGAGTACATCCCGTTTTCACTCTATTTTCGCCCGCAGGACGGTATGCCATCTCATGGCTCAGATTCAGTAAGAATCATCTCAAGTAATCTCAGCTTGTGATTCAGAATATGTTATTGCTCGCGTGTATGCTAGATGGTAGCCATTGGCAGTAAAGACGGTTCGAGTATAAGATACTTTCTGAGATGCTTCTACGGATAACCTGGGTCGTCTGTCTAGGAGTAGAGTACGAAGGATAGGACGGAGGTCACTTTTGAATAGCGGACCCGGTAATGGGTCGGTCTCAGCAGGTCCCCGCTCCAGAGAGTCAAGAGCAGTTGCTAATGGTGGGCTCGTTCGCATCCGCAAGGGAGGCGGTGACGACACAGCTTGTCACCCTTTCGAAAATCCGATTCAAATGATCGAATTTGCCTAAAGATTCTATTTGTGATAAGCTTCAGCCGCCGATATGGGCATCTCTTTCTCATGTAGGGTGTGCCAACCGCCCCTTTTGTGCGACTTCCGCTCGGACTTTTCCAGAATTTTCCACCAGTTTTCATACAAAACCAACCTCTCTGTGGGTCTACCATTCCCATTTGATGGAACCAACGGTTCACTAAAGGACCAGAGAACAATCACACGGTTGTTTTATTGAGATTATTCATAGTATTAATGGACAAAATGAACAAGATTACTACATGTATTGAAATATTATTTCGGCCACTGGCATGTATGTGTTAGTCTTGTTTGGATGGCCGATCGATTGGGATAGGATTGATTGGGAGCAAGATTTTCAGTGGAATACATATCGTAGGACTTTTAAGAGATATGTGAGTGAAACTTGCAAATTTTTTGATTGCTTTCCACCTCATCCACATTACTAGTTGGATTAATCTTCTTGATGCAAAGTAGGAAATTCTATCTTATGATTTTTTTTGGGTTTGTAGTCAACATTTCTCCTGATGAAAGACAATTGTTTGCGTAGTAATCTGCACGACTACTGTAGATTTACAGTACCACAGGGCATCTCTTATCAATACATTTCACGCATCAACTTGATTAAATATCTGGAATTAGACTCATTCGATGTTAGTGAGGTGAGTGCCACCAATATGTGAACTTTATACAATCTGCTATTAGAGCTGACTAAATGGCATAGTTTTGACTTGTGTAGTACTTTCTTAATAAATTCAGGCATTCAATCTCCTTAGATCGACCCTGTCCTCAGGGCGTGACGCCCTGAGTATGAACAACGTGAACACCAGATATGATCCATAAGATATCCTCTATCTGCAATTAATCAAAGACGCAGTTTATTTCCGTCTCGAGTTTAGCTCCAACCGTGGGCGAGGAGACGTAAAGGCCAACTTTGTCTGATGAGGGCTTTGCATAGTTGACGACGAGCTCATGGCTGATTAGAAAAGTGCCTAAATGTACATGAGTATCCGGTGTAAAGTTTTGGAAATCGATTTGAAAACTCATGAGGAGTTGAGGAGCAGCTGTGTGCCAAAGAAAAGAGCCAATGAATCGAAGAATTCACAGCGCCTTGTCCTATCATGCAAGGGCAGGAACAAAGCCATGCGGGTCTAAATCACTGGAGCCAAAGTCTGAAAGAAACTGACGGGACAAACCGCCAAAGCAGAAAGAGCAAGGTGCATCACCAGCACCAGTCAAGTTCGTTACTTGATACGTTAGGGTTTCAGTTTTACTTTCCCCCGGCAACTGTAAAAATGTTTATTATGGAGTGTGAGAGGGGTGCTTGAGTTTGTAGGGGGGAATTCTTGTGGCCCTATGCAAATTTACGCGTTACTAAAAGCTATAGTTCTATAAAATTTTATAGGTTACGGGTGATCCATAGAACTTAATGACCAAAAAAATCAGCCAAAATTTACACCAAAATATAGTTAATCGAAGTCTTAAATTTATGGCCACATTTTTAAACACTCTTGATTCGTGTTACAAGACGTTCATAACCACGCCCCGTCAACGATTTACGGAACCTTGCGGGAACAACCTATCTCCCGTATATTTCAAAACTGAAACCCCTCGTTGTACTGCAGACATTCCCTTATCAAAGTTCTCCGTCGATTGAAACCAACAGCACATGTAGCAAGAACATTAAGGGGCTTCAGATTTAGCGTTGATGAGTTCCCTAAATATCTGTAAAAAAGTTTACAGACTGTAAATCTAGAAAAAATTTATGGCCGCACGGGAGCACAAGGGATTTATCGGGTAAATTTTTTGGGGTTCCTGGATTAGCCATAAAAGTGTTTGTTGTAAATTTGAGAAGTTGAAAAATGTGAATTCGTTCAAAATTTTGTAAACCTTAGAATTTTGTGACATTTCCATTACTAATCAATCCTTTTCTATGGATACTTATAATATATTTAATGGAAATCACTAAAAAATGAAAAAGTAAATATCAGTCGACTTTAAATCTGAAACCCGCCATTGTGGCCTTTTTCCTCTTCCCTTTACTGGGTCTCTTGTGCGCGGACCGTTCTTGGCACCTTGCTAGGGGCCAACTTCTGACTGAAATGCATTTTCGATACGCGCTGGATCTACTTGGAGAGGCCGTCGATCTATGATCGGTTGTATTTCCCCTCTTTATGGACAAGTTCGCAACATATCTTTTCTTTTGCCTTCAAACATTTCAATTTCGGGACTTCCCTATGCTAACACGTGATTAGATAGGGGAAGTGTGATACCACTCACAACATCCATACTTTTGTTCTACCTTCTGTTGGTTTTGTTTTTGGGACATTCTTTTGTTACAACATGATGAGTTAAAGGACAAGTGGTAGGACTCAATACAGGCAACGTCTAGACTCCAGCAACTCGAATACGAAAATGACGCTCATACTACACAATGTTTGGCCTCCATATTTACCAACAGATAAACAAGTTGAATGTTATAAGACCGTCCATTTGGCAGGTGCACCAAATCTGGTATCATTACCTTTTGTCGCCTGCTAGATTTTCTTCATGCTATCTGAAGTTTGAATTTTGGAGGCCTTCTTGTCAGTTCTCGTTACAATCCTAATTCTGTATTTCAATTACACTCTGCATGCCGACAGAAGCCTAAAAACAGTCGACGGATTATTCCATGTACTATATCCTAAGAGAGGCAAGTCGAAAAGGTCCTGACAGTCTATGTTGCTTCCATGGTGGAGGTCTCTTTGCAGCAAGTAATATAGTAAAGCTTTCAGGTGTAGAAGGAAACCAGGAAACTATTAGTCAAACAGGACTTTCAAGTCCTATTTGACACTACTTAAACGGAATGATGGTCACAACTAAAATATGATAATATAGATAAACTTTAGACTTAACCAGACTTAACCCGACTCTTACTTCGTAGACTGAACCATACTCCAAGTTTGTTAGGAAATTTTTAGGAAATTCTGGGGATAGACTTGGCCGATCCCCATACTTAGCACGTCGACCTCCAAGTCGCCCGGGGTGGCAAAAAGCCTTAACCGACCCCTCAATCCTATGTGACAGGATTTGTACAAACAAGTCTAATTTGTTGTAGATGAAGAAACCAACTCACGTAGGCTCATCACAAGACCTCATCTGAACGCCAAGTCCAATTATCTTGAATTTGCCGAGACGTGATGCTTGCCAAGAGGATTCACACCCGACAAAAATGTGGGCCAAGAAATGCCACCACTCATTGATGACGAGCGAAGCACTCCCCTTGGGCAGACCTAGTCACCAACAACTAGAACACATTGGCACATATTGCTATAGGCAGGTATTGGCCATTCGAGCCACCGGATCCAAAGAACTTGAAGGAGCAATCACTAATGCCTAACCCAACCAGACCATAGTCACCAAGTGCTAGTAAGTCTCACCACTCCATTAAGGATGGAGAGTCGAGCCAATGCCCAAGAAGGCCCGACCTGGAGTACTCAATGAGTGTAGCTATTGACTGTGCCTCTGAACACGGTTTCTCAAATGTATGATGTTTGGTACATTCACATTGGATGTATACTTGTATGTTGAAGGATCCTTCCACATGTTCACCAGTGGAAACTTTGTAATGATTTTTCCCTCTTTTAAATGAAAAAATTTAAAGAAATTCTCACAACATTTGGATGTATACTTGTATGTTTAATGATCCATCTGCATGTTCATCTATGGAAACTTTGTTATGATTTCTCCTTCCTTTAAATGATAGGTTTTAAAGAACCTCTCACAACATCACCGGTGGAGAATAGCCACCATCATCACAATCCAAACTCTTCTTGAACCATTCAATTGGTAGCAGCAACAGGCGGTGTGTCTAAAGGGTAAGGATGTAGCCAAAAATGACCGGATGACTTATGCTTACTAGGAATTCCTTGTTAAAGGTCAATAATTACAATGATCTATCCCGCTCATGATGAAGTTTTAAAAAATTGCCCAGACCTTTTGGCCCAAGTTATGAACTTGTTGAGTCCATCAAGGTAGCATAACATGCATGTGACTCAAAACATCTCATAGCAAGGACAACCATTACACACACCAATTGTACTTTGTACCTCTAGTAGTTGAGATCTTTGGTATCTTAAACATCTCTTTGCATTAGCTATCTCTCCAACCATTCTCACATCCTACTATAGGTAATGCATCTCATCCACTTTAACACACTAAGGCCTTGGGATTTCATAAACTAGTAATAGCAATAGGAACACCTAGTGGCTAGGGTCCTCCCTCTCCACTTATCATATGTAACATCAAAGTAGCTTTACTACATTGTCCACATTAGACTACTTTCCTCTTTGTTTCAAGTGTATAGACAACTAGTTTACATTTCCCCCTTGCATGACTTCATGTGCACCCCTTCCTCTACTTTATCTTTGTGTTGGCCATGTGGTCTCTATCTCCACTTGTAGTTGTTTGTACCTTGTATTTAATTTATTTAATTTTCCATTTGGGGTGTTATTTATATATCATATTATTATTTATTTTATAAGTGAACAAGATGAATAAGTAACTACATCAAGCCAAACAAGAATAAAACCTAAGAAGTGTATCGGGACTAAACCAATAAATTGTTCTTAAATTGGTCACTGCATATTAATGTATTAGTAACATATAGATATCACGCTAATGGTCCATGCAAAAAGATTTGAACACATATACACATGCAAAAGGATTTGGTAGACCATTATTCACATACATTGTAAACATGAAGTCACTCTATGTCAATTGCAATTTGCCCATAGTTGACAGCTGACAGGCAAATAGCTGATAGGCAAGCCTCAATCATTTAAGAGTTTAAACTTGTATTTATCAGTTTTGATGCTCTAATCTCTCCTTACCCACTTTATAGGTAGCACATAGAATTTTCTTTTTGCTATGTGGGTCCACTCTCAATAAGAGAAAAAGGATCTTGCATAGAAAACACTCTTGATAGGTGGAAAAGATGACAATGTAGAACACATGAAGGATGGAACTCTTGATAAGTGCAATGCTTATGTTCTTCCTTGAGATTGCCCTTATGGAAAGAGGTTATCATGTAGGACAAAGAGAAGAATAGGAAGATCCCATCAAACCATACAAGGAAAGGACATAGGGGTAAAATGAAAACTCCAAAGGCCCCAAGCGTTACTCAGGCACAGTGGGTACCATTGAGTTGGATGATTTCATCCAAGAGTTAGATAGTTGGTGTGATCTACAACAAATGTGGAACCCAAATTTGTTCATACTCTTCATGGCATAAAAGGGCTTGTTTTAGCATTTGGAGGGTCCGCCAATGGACGACTACCATGAGTTCAGCAAAGCTCACTTGGAGGAGATTGAGCTATGGAGACAATATTGATCTTTGAACTATGTCTCCATTATTTCAGGCTCAATTTCTATAGGTAGATTGGCTGTACCCACGAGTTCTAGCTCTAGTAGCATTGGTGGATCTATTGGAGATGGTGCTATTACGAGTGGAGATACTACTACAAGAGGTGGTGTAGTACCGGGGTGGTGGAGTTTTTCTAGTGTTTGAGGCAAAACTACCAAGGAGTGCGGATTGATAAGCTAAGGAGCTTGTAGGAGTTCTAACGGAAGGCTAGAGAGAGCCTACGCTAGGCATACACTTGCATGAGACAGCTGATCAATTTTATTCAAGGAGTTACTGAGGCTTAGGCAGTCCAATTTTGGTATGGGATACTAGATAGGGAGTTGCAATGTAGAGCACGTGATGCTATGCTGTTATAGGCTACTTCACCTCCTTTGGCAGTGGTCTTTGGTTTTGCTGAGCATATTAAGCTCAACATGATGGAAGAGAGAGTGGTGACATCTAGATTTGGTAGGGAGACCTCATCCACAACTGTTATTACTTCTAAAGTGCAATAGAGTGCACCATACCATGTTTGTAAAAGACCAAGACCAAGGAGAGAAATAGGAGAATGGAAACTTACATTGGGACACTTGAATGAGAGGAAACTCCGAATGCCTAGCATGAGCTTTGGCTTTGGTATTTATAGGTAGCATACAAAGCCCTTGAGAAGCTTCTCAAGAAACTTCCCTGAGTCATTTTCTTAGAGTGCAAGCCAAGTTAACTAGGAAGCTTCTCAAGAAGCTTCTTTCTAGAAGCCGTCTACTTGGCATGCAAGCTAAGCTAGTTAGAAGCTTCTAGAAGCTACCTGCTTGGGGCACAAGTTAACTAGTTGGAAAGCTTCCTAAGAAGCTTCCTAGATGCTTCTAGAATATTGTAGGCTAATTTGGCTTATTCTTTTCTTTGTTAGCCTCACTAACTATGTCGCTAAACTCCATATTGTTACATATTCCTCCACCGCTAGTTGATGACGTCCTTGTTGCCATTAAAGCTTCAAACTCTTGGATGGCCATCTATGCATTCTGGAAGTGAGAAAGAGGTTCCTATGTGGTATCATGAAAGGGATACCCTTTCCAAAGGACCTTGTACTCCGTATGTTGTTGGCGTTTGTGTTGGATGTGGTGACATGCAAGGATACAATCAACTTTGTACTCCTCATGATCATTGATAGAGATAGGGGGAGGAGGAGGTTGGAATCAAGAGGAAAAAGAAGAGGGGTAAGGAACAAAGGGTTTCAACTTGGAAACATGAAAAACAAGATGGATGCGCATATGATAAGGCAAGACAAGTCGATAAGCAATAGGAGAGACAATTTGGGTGACATCAAAAGGTCTTATCCAATTAGAAGCAAGTTTACAAACTTGGGTATGAAGTGGGAGGGGTAGATTACTAGAAGATAGCATACCTTTATCATTGATTTCAAAGGTGAGATCACAACGATGGTGGTCCGCATATTGTTTTTGATAATTTTGAGCAACAAGGAGGTAAGATTTGGCTTGTTGGAGAGATTTGGATATGGTGGTCAAGAAGGTTGAAGTATGAGAGACCTGAGATGGGGAAGGAGCAAGAAAAGAATCTGGGACAAGCGGATCTTTGCCAAAATTGAGAAAGAAAGGAGAGAATCCGATGCTTTCCTGCTTAGAATTGTTGTATGTAAACTCCGTAGCTGTAAGACATTCACCCTAATTGGTATGGTGAATGTTGACAAAGGCATAAAGCATATCTTCCAAGGTGTGATTTGCATGTTTAGTTTGTCCATCAGTTTGAGGATGATAGGCTAAGGACAAAGCAAGCTTGGTACCAAGTATCTGGAAGAGAGCTTGCCAAAACTTTCCGGTGAAACAAGGATCATGGTTGGAGATGAGTACATGTGGGATCCCATGATGTTTGAATACATTATCAAAGTAGAGTTGCGCTAAGGTTGGAGCATCCATAATATCAACTGTTGGTGCCAAATGGATTTGCTTACTAAGCTTATCCATAAACACCACAATTGCTATGTGACCTTGTTGTGTCTTGATCAAGCAGGTGATGATATCTAAGCTCACATGTTCCCAACAAGTAGTTGGAATGGGAAGTGGTTGAAGGAGTCCACTCGGCTTTTGGTTACTTGCCTTGTTGCATTGACAACTCTCACATGATTGGACAAACTCCCAAACATCTTGTGTCATGTTGGGCCACCACCATTGGTGTTAGAGGGTACCCAAGGTCTTGTCCACCCCATGTGACTAGCTATTGGTAGATCATGGGCTTCTTGAAGGCACGCAAGTTGGAGATCACCTTTGGTTGGAACATAGATCCGGTCCACATGGAATAGAAGGCCTCCCTTGAAGGAGAAGGTATTGTACTCCTTGTCGCCTACTATCAGACAACCATGTACCATTTGGAAGAAGGGATCTTGTTGTAGAGCTGACCAAAACTTGTTATGGACCTCGGGGTCAATTGACATTGTTGTAATTGCCACCGTGATGAGAGAAAGAGACTTCAAATCAGGTCGTCATGATACAACCTCAAGAATGACATGGAACCGACCTGGTTTGTACTCAAGTTTGATGTCAAACAATTGGAGTTGCTTTTCCAATCAATGATGTCGACTCTTCATGTGTTCCAAGTGTAAGGTCTACAACAATAGTTTGTGATCCATTTGCATGATCACTTGTTTCCCCAAGAAATAATGCTTCCATACCTTGTGGCATATACTGTTGCAAGTTGTTCTTGATCTTGAGCAAAGTAATTTCTTTCAGCTGTACTTAGTTGGCAAGACACAAAGGCAATGGGATGTAGTCTATTTGGGAATTCTTGTTGCAACACAACTCCAATTGTAAAGTTAAAAGCATCAAAATCAACCACACAAGGTAGTTGAGGATCATATGGTTGAAGAATGGGTCTTGAAGACACCATATGCTTTAGCTTCTAGAATGCTTCTTCATGCTTGGTGGTCCATTGGAAGCTTGAGCTCTTTCCCAAGAGGTCAATCAATGGTGCAGCCATATGAGCATAATAGTGGATGAACCATCGGTAAAAACTGGTCAATCCATTGAACGCACATACTTATGTAGCATCCTTTGGGGTAGGCCAATCAATAATGACCTTGATTTTCTTCTCTTCCATCTTGATCCCCTCTGATGAGATCTTATGACCCAAGAAGGTAACGTCCTTCTGCCAAAAGGCACACTTTGACTTCTTACAATAAAATTTCCATTATCATAGTCATCTTAGGACTTCTCGTACATGATTCACGTGTTTTGCCTCTTTCTCACTATAGATTAAGATATCATCCAAGAACAAAACCATGGACCGATCCAATAGTCCATCCAACACCCAATGCATTTGATCCATGAAGACCATTGGAGCATTAGTGAGTCTGAAAGGTAGAACTCTCCACTCAAAATGCTCATACCTTGTGTGAAAGGTAGTCTTTTGCACATCCTCTCTATCAATAAGAATTTGCCAGTAACCATTGCAAAAATCCAACTTGGAAAAGTAGCGTGCTCCACTTAGTTGATCAAGCAAGTTATCAATCTGAGGCAAGGGATATGTATTCCTCACGGTTTGCTTATTGAGCCTACGGTAATCAATACAAAAATGAAGTCCTCCATCCTTCTTTGGAACAAATAGTACCGGTGCTCCTCAAGGAGAGGTACTATGTCGTATGAAGTCTGTCTCCAATAACTTTGTAAGTGTTGTTTGCAACTCCTCCAACTCCTTTGGTGAAAGCTGATAGATTGGTCAACTCATTGGAGTACTCCTTGGCAATAACTTGATCTTGAAGTGCATACCTCGATCGGAGGGTAATCCCTTTGGTAGATCATCCGAAAACACGTTTGCAAACCATTGAGCTATTTGATCAACCATTGCTTGATGAGGCCCTTGGCTCTCCTTAGATTGTTCTTGTGCAATTGGCTTGATCCACACCGCAAATACAGACTTGTCTTCCTCCAAAGCTTGCTCTTTGGCTACTTTACTAACCAACTTCCCTTCCAAGGACTCATCTCTCTTCCAAGCTTGCTCCATGGTTGCCTTCTTGGCAAACTTCCCATCTTGGGACTCATCTCCCTTCAAGATTTTCTCTATGGCTACCTTCTTGACAAACTTCCCATCTTGGGACTGACTATTCTTTGGTGTCTTACTCAGAGGTGCCATACAACCTAATCGGAAATTTTTACTTTGGTGTTGTACTTGAATTTGTCATCAGGTCCAATCAAATTGAACGTTATGATGTTCAAGCCAAGGTAGACCTAGAATGATATCATAGTGTAAAGGTGCCACTACAAACCTTGTAATGGCACCTCATACACTCCAAATACTCCTTCCCAATCTTGAAGTTAACATGATGCAAGGTCAGAATGCAAAACCCTTTCTATCATCCGCCATCATCAAACTACTTCCAATCACTAGCTTGATAGGAATACCCAATTCCTTTGTTACTTGCATAGACATGCAATTCTCAGAACTTCCAAAATCAACCAAAATCTTACAACCCCGATTAGATATCGTACCTTGCAAGTGAAGCAAACTTGCATAGGTCGAGCCTTCAATCCCATTGGAACTAATCAAGCTCCCAATAGGCGGCTCAAAATCTCCTACTTGGATTCCTTGTTTCCTTGATCATTCTCTTCCACAAACTCCATCTGTGCAACTTGTCAAGGTCACCTATTCCTAAGTAAGCATTCAACAATGCAATGTCCAACTTGGCAACAATAAAAACAACCTCCATTTTGTCACAATCTTTCTCTATCCGTTGAACCAAGTGGTCTCCGTTGGATAGCATCAATCTCCATTGGTGCCAATTCTTCCACCCGTACATAGTGTACTAGTAGGCCTTGTGTAGGTCAAGGTCAAGACCAAGTTTTTGCCACCAAGGAATCAAAGCGCTCAGCCAATTGCATGGCTTCTTCTACGATTTGTGGTTCCCACATGGTCACTTCCAATTTAGTTTGTGACTTCAATCTCCGCACAAATTGATCTAAAACTTCACCTTCTTGTATTTCCGGAATCTGCATGATGATGTTTTGAAATTGTATGATGTAGCTCCGTACTGAGCCAACTTGCTTCAACTTTACCAATTTATCTTGTGCGGCTCGGGTGACATTTATAGTTTGAAACCAACCCAATATTGCATCCTTGAATTTTGCCCATGTCAAAATTGGTGCAACAATTTGTCGTTCTCCTCGCTCCACACAAAATTGCCACCAAAGTTTTCCCACACCATCTAATTAGCTAGAGGCCAAGAGAATCTATTCCATTCATCTTGAAGATTGGTGGTTTCAAAGTAACGTTCGTAGTTAAACACAAAATTCTCCACTGTGCCCAAAAGATTCTTGCCTTCAAACACCTTGGGTTTTGGAAATCAAATGCAATCTTTTCCATCTCAAATTGGCTCTCTCTCTATATGTTCTTGTCATTGTTGATCTTGTTCATCTAGTAATCAAGTAAGGTGCTCTTTTTTGCTACATTGCAAAGTTAACGTCCGGTATTGCCACCATAGCTATGACTCTATCCCACTACTCCCAATTTATCTAATTAATTAGCACACAAATGTAGCACGTCCACCGTTCTCCATAAGTTACAACTAGAAGTATCAAGGGTTCCTCAGATATGGTGATTATATGTAGAAAATCTTGCCCAAAGTGCAAGGTGATGAATTGTGTGAAATGATGCTTGGGGAATATTTGGACATGAAAATCCCAATGGTTTAGCGGAAGTGGATTCGATGGTCCATAAACTCCATCCATCCCATTCATGCTCTGATACTAATGTAAAAGACCAAGACCAAGGAGAGAAATAGGAGAATGGAAACTCACATTGGGACACTTGAATGAGGGAAAAATCCAAATGCCTAGCATGAGCTTTGGCTTTGGTATTTATAGGTAGTATACAAAGCCCTTGAGAAGCTTCTCAAGAAGCTTCTCTGAGTCGCTTTCTTAGAGTGCAAGCCAAGTTAACTAGGAAGCTTCTCAAGAAGCTTCCTTCTAGAAATCGTCTACTTGGCATAGAAGCTAAGCTAGTTAGGAGCTTCTAGAAGCTTCCTTCTAGAAACTACTTGCTTGGGGCACAATTTAACTAGTTATGAAGCTTCCTAAATGCTTTTAGAATATTCTAGACTAATTTGGCTTATTCTCTACTTTGTTAGCTTTACTAATTGCGGGGGAGGGGGCGGGGGCGGGGAGAATTGCACATTTTTGAGGCCTAATTCATCCGTTTAGGCCTTTGAAATTGCATTGAAAAATTTTAGACATATTTCAATTCCTACTCTATTAGTAGAAGTCCCTTTTTGGTGATACCTCTTTCTGATCTGTTTAGTCTATCATGTGTAACATCCTTCCAGATGTCACCAAATCAATTCTCATCTTTAAATCATATGTCTAGCTATTGGTTTTAAGGTTCTCAAGTCTATTTTGGTTTCTACTCTATTAGTAGAAGTACTCTTTTGGTGATATTTCTATGCGATCTATTTTGACCATCATGTATAACATCATTCTAGATGTTACCAAACCAAATTTCACATCTAGATCATATAGCTAGTTCTTGGTGTTACACAAGATATGTGGTTTGTGACCAAGTTAGAGCATCATTTAATGCTCCTATGCCACAATTACACCCATTACCTATCATGGGATTGGGATACCGTTGGAGTTTGGACTTTGTTAGACCTTTACCGTTGAATGTGAGACATCATCGGTATGTTTTGGTAATGGTAGAGCACTTCTCCAAGTGAATTTAGTTGGTGGCACTTCCTAACAAGTTCAATGAAGGGACAACTTACTCATTCCTAGATTGAGTTCTCAACCATTTTGGTGCACCAACTAAGGTTTTGATTGATCAAGACATAGAGTTCTTGGGGGAATTTTAGGTCTTGTGTGAGAGGGCTTTGATTGATCATCATATTACCTCTTGAGATCACCCTAAGGCAAATGGCTTAGTAGAGAAAGTGGTTTAGATAGTGAAAAGACTATTGCAAAAGTATTGTTTGCAAAGAGGCCACTTGGGAGATTGGGATCTCCAATTACCTTGGTTGGCCATGGGCTATCGGTTCAATTGGCAAGTTTCCTTATCATCCTTCTCTCCTTACTTTGTACTCTATGGACAAGATCCATATTTACCTATAGCTATTTGTCAAGATGCTATTGTAGTTTTGGACTTGGATGATCCGAATGTATGGGTAAGTGCATGTTCTCAATAGGTAGAGATCTTTTAGAGTGTGATGCCAATGGCCTTTGAGAATTTGGTGATTGCTCAGCATAGGGATACCTTATGCTATGCTACCATTTGAGGAGGAGGTTATAGATCCTCAGTCTATTGATTTCATCTAGGTGATTATGTATATCTACAACAGATAGTACCAATGACACTTGATGTTTCCATTGGCCGTACTATCTTGAGAGTGCGTGAGGTTTTGCCATCTAGAGTTCTTGTGTTAGAAGGATATGATGGTGTTTTTTGGAAGGATAATGTGCAATTGTGCACCATGCCACCTCCCAAACATTGATGGTACTATGGACCCAAGCTTGGCACTTGTACGAGTAGGCTTGAGGTGTATGTTACGCAATTGAGCTGTTACTATGTTAGTGTGTGATAGCTGTTTGAGAGGATGACATATGGTATGTATGACTCCTCCCGTCATGGTGATTCCTCAAGGACAGTGGTTATGTCCTAGGTATACTTGACCTATAGCTAGTTCATCTTTATATGGTATAAATTGCAGGTAGGTGACTAACAATGGGGCTTGATAGCACCTGGCATCTTGACCTTTTGCTCACCATAGGGTTCATTATATACTTGGAGTAGATGGCTATCTGGAGTTAGAGGGATCTAACCGCCAGCTAGGGGGACGATTATGGCACTTTAGAGTCCATGTATGACTTATATGTGAGTTGTACTTCTATTGTGTGTGATGTTGACAACAATGTATGTTGTGTAGCAATGTATATACAAATGACAAAGACCCCATCAAGCCGTACAAAGGAGAGACAAAAGAGGTAGAATGGAGCTAGGCCCTAGTAGTATTGATATGAGAGATCTGCCCTACCGCACCTAAGATATCCGAGCTATGCAAGTTGTAAGGTCTACAAACTATTGGAGCATCTAAAGAGGCATCAAGCCCTCTTGTATGGATTGCACCAAACAATGCTCTTTGTAGAAGAATGGACATATATTGTCTAAAGTATGCTACAAATTATGAGAGAGACTAGTACCCCTTGGCATCTAATATAATAAGCTCTTGTGCACTCCTTGACAAATGTGTCAAATGCCATGTCCATTGCTCCATATAAATCCAAGGCTAGAGGAACAAAGAAGTGACCTTGTTGCATACCCCTATACTTGGAGACCTTGTGTGTTGTTGCTCTACTTGCCGCCCATCTAGGAGGATGAGTAATCACTTCCTCCAAAATTGTATCATGCATAGGGTCTGTAATCATAACATCGGCCACTATCACTTGATCATCTTAGACCAAGTATAAGTATGCTTTAATATGTGTTGTTTGCAAATAATATAAATGCTCTGTCTAAGCAAGGCATCCACTCTCTTGTGCCATAGAAAACACTATATCCTAGATGGCATCATGGATAACTATCCTTTGTCCTCCATGAGGATATTGTGTCATATGGACCACTTTTGCATCTAGTGTAGAACCATATTCACTAGTGAATAATGAAGATGCAAATAGGTGGACCAAACTTAGGCAAAACTTCATCACTATAGAGAAAGTGGCTGGTGCAAGTCAGAATGCCCTAATGCATAGTTGGGCTAGGATCCAAGAGCCTGCATCCTTGCCAGAGCAAGAGCAAATACTTTCTCTAGTGGCACGAGGAATGAATGAGTCAACTAAGAGAGAATGTAGCATGTGTTGACACCATTGCTCCATCAAGGAAGACTACAAACCTTTGATCCAATTTTACGATAGTGAAGCAAAGGATGGAAGGTCCTCTCGTGCCCATGGAGATAGACCATCTCTCGTCTGCCATAATAACACTTGGAGAGAAAAGGATCACTCTTCTACCTTGATCACATAAGTTTCTAAAATTAGCCTATCAATAACAAAAAAATGAGAAGACAGTAGGGATGTCAAGGAGCCCAACTACCTAAAATGCTATAGGTCCCATCTCCTCCATAGATAATAGGCCTACCCCTCCGCATAAGATTGGTAGAGATGTTTGTCTACACGCCAAATCTCTTGCCACACACTCAAATGTCCTGAGTACGATGATATCACCAAAGACTCCCATAATCCTCCTAACTCCTATAATCCTCAAATTTAGGGTTGGGATATCAAAATTTATGGTTTAAAGGAGTATAATATTTAGCTAGAATTTCTCTTTTGGACAAAAGAATATTTGAAAAATATTGAATTTTAAAATTTTTTTGAGATGTATGATAAACAAAATAAAAATAATTCTGTCTATGAAGAAATTGCACTTATGATATTTTCTATAGTGAAATACTCTCGGTGTCCATTGTAATTATAAAAGTGAAATTTATTGCACTTGAGTGTGTATTTCATTTGTTCTTGCCAAGGTCATTGCACTTATCAAGAGTTCTACTTATCCACCTTGTAGTTACTGAGATTGGACTATAGTTTGCAACTCCCATATGCATTATATTTAGGTTAAGGAGAATTATGGTCATCAAAGAACAAATTTAAAACCATACTTTTGGGCCTCAAGTGTGAGGTCGGAACCTTGAGGGAATAAAGATACAGTGAGAAGAGAAAACACAATCATGCATGAAAACAAGAAGGATAAAGATACCATGGGAGGTTTTTGGTGACCCTAAAATTGCCACCAAATTTTTTTTATAGGAAATTTAAAAAAGTCTTATGGGTAGCGAGGCAGAAGTATTTGAGCTTTATGGAAAATGTAGACATCCAGAGTCTAATGAAATTATAAAACTTCACAAGAATTGCAAAACATGATCCATAATTTTATGAAGAATATTTAATTTTTTATGAGTTTAAATTCATTAAATTTCACCTATAATAAAAAATTTTAAACCCTAGAATTTCCTATCATAAATGAATCCAATTCATTTTACAAATACCCATACAAAACATATACATGAGTATATGCTGAGATTATATATTATAAAAAAGTAATCTAAAATCCCCGATATGAAGACTTGATCATAGAATTATCAAATCTAACCCTTGATGTTCTCTTGCATCCCCAACAATATCATGTTATTCTTTTGGTCTATGAAAATCTTAGGCTAAAATATATCAGGCTCAAGACGTGAACCTAATACCTCAAAGCTTTTTCTTTTGATAAAAATAAATGAAGAAATATTTAAATATGGAGATATTAAATAAATATACAAATGTCCTAAGTCAACATAAAATTAATTATTGCTGTTAATTATTTGTTGTCTTGGCTTTGTGTACAAGTTGCACATTTGTATCTTGTCGGTAAGGATTGCATTAGGTGTTTTGTAGTTGGATGATTTCAAAAGTTGATGAGTTGCACCCTGTCAAATTATTAGATCTTCTTAGAGCATCTATAGGATGTCTCTTTGTTCTCATAATTGATGAGATGTTGAATAGAGATGAAATGTTTTCTACTATAATTTCCATACCACCAAAAGTCTTGTTTGCATATTGGGAACTTCTCTTGGCATATTGCTAGTAGCTTTCTTCATCACCATAAGGCTCATTTGCATCCCAATAACTTCTCTTGGCTTTGCCAACAACATGCCAAGGTTAATGGCTACACCATTTCACTTTACCATTCAAACCAAAAAAATGGCAAGTATCACCAAGTCTTTTTTTGATGTGACCAAGGCAAAAATTATATTGGTTGTCATGATCCGGATGCACAATGTAAGTATACAAAGATTTCCATTCAATATACTTATTATCTAGTGAGATCATATGGTGTCAAGATGCAAGATAAAATATGACTTCTCATGGTTTAGATGACCAATGACAACTACAAGATGTAAATTTTGCCATCATGTCATCCAATGTATTGTTGAATGTACACAATAGGATCGCAATAAGTTGAAATGATGTCTTTGAGTAGGATCAAACCGTGATACATCATAGAAAATCTCCACCAAGTCAATGCAAACACAATTGTAATACTACAAGATGTCTACATTTGTTGCACAAAATGAAACATCAAGAATCTCCCCAATCAAACACCAATGCAAGCAATGCTAGCTGAATTGCAAGTTGCCAATTACATTTAATGATATTCCAATGATGAGGCTAGATAAGTATCTCGTATTGCTTGACGCAATTGAGCTAAGCCATTTGTATCACATAGTCTTTGTAGCAAATTCTACTTATAAGACCAACTGTTTCAAGCTACCACTCTTGCATAATGTTCACATATAAGCCACAAACAACACTTTTAGCTTGGCATTTACTTGGATATCAAAAGAGGCCAAAGATGACTACACCTAGGCCTTGTAGTGCTTTTGAAACATGCTTGTTGGTGAGTAGTTGCATATAATCATCACCAATAAAGAGATGGAATTGATGAATGCAATCCAATTGGTATTCCCTACCGCCAATTCAATTCTTTGTGTATGGTATATCAACAAAAATATTTTGGTAAGGATAAAATTTGCAATGGGCAAAAGAAACTAGATGTTATGATACAATGGAGCAAGCTTGTAGAACTATCTTCAAGTGAATCATATGACAAAGAACTGATCACTCTATTTGAACCTTCAATCATGTCCTATTTAAACTCTACATGGTTGGTCCACAAGGAAAATTTGTACATGCTTGGATTGACCACATCCCATATTTTAGAAATTTCATTCCATCATGAGCAAAAGGAGCTCATTATGTAATCAAGAAGTTCCTTGTAGTCTCCATGGCAAATTTGAATGTTGTATTTGCAAAAATGAGGATTGCATAGGAAGAGCAAATTTGCCAAGTCAAGTTGAAAATGAATGTGGAGATAAGCTGCCTACCAACTTCACCTTGCAAAATAATATATCAGGATGTGTGTTAGGTTTTTTCATCCTATGTGTTATCCAAAGTGGCCAAGCAATATGAATGCATCTTAAATCAATCTATGATACAATTGCAACCATGTGCAAATTCATTTAATCCTTCAATGGGAATGCCTTGCATGCATATGATTTTGGAAGCTTTGGCAAGAAATATGAGCCTAATACCAGAACATTTGTTCTTACAATGGCATCTCAATGTGTCTATTTGCAAGCAATTGCTAACAATTGAGGCACACGATAGCAACTTGGAACAATTACTTGCTGATTCCAATGCTTTGTTGCTACATCAACAAGCACAATTTGTAAAGCATTATTACAATGCTTAAAATCAAGTATTCATTATTCCAAATCTTGTCGCTATTGAAACTAAGAGACGTCATGCAGGTGCTCTAAGAATATATGCTAATTTGACAAGGCATGAATTAATTGGATGACAATGTGCTTGATCAAGAAATATTGTCTTTGCGGACACGGAGTGCACAACCATGCAACATGTCTACAAAGCAAACCCAACCAATAATTAGCAGAAATAGTTTTTTTTGTTTATTTATTTAGAAAATTTGTATTGGAGTTATGAAGACAAAAGCCGCTCAAAGAACACTGGATTCATAACTCATTATCTGCAAATGAAATGTAGATAAAATAGCAATAAAATGAAAGTAAAATTGACTAAGATAAATGAAAATAGTAGATAAAATCTAGATCATAAAAAAATGCATTGTTAAGAAATGCTCATATATAACTACATGCATAGAAACCGTGCACCAATGTGGAACCGAGGAAACAAAGAGTCATCTCATATCAAGAAATATCAAAATAAGTGAATGTGAAATAGTTGAAAACCAAACTGAATGAATGGAGAACGAATTGATTGAAACCAAACTTGGGATTTCAAGTATGAAAAAGTAGAGTGGGAATCCTTCTTAGAACAATTTCCACTTTGCTTTGCTTCCCCCGATTGGGAAAGTAAATTAGAGTATAGCATTAGTGGAATGGATATAGTATATCATTGCATGCACTATGGATGCATGAGTATTGAAATGATGAAACAGCAAAAGGAAGCAGAAGGTAGCCATAGAAAGCACATATGAATTCATCAATGCCAAAATAGTTGAGCAAATGTCAATACTCCTTGAACCAAGTTTTTGTTCAAAAACTCATGAGTGCAAAGGCAAACTTGGTTACTTCCTAAGGTGTCACTCATGAGCTTGTTGTCAAAATGAGAGAAAAATTGAGAAAAGATTATTGAAAATGAAATAAAGTCTGCTATGTCAAATGAGCAGAAGAAGGAATTTAGGAGAGAACAAAACATACCCAATGAAGACTTGAAAGCCAACCAAGATTAGTAAAGCAAAAGTAAAGAAATCAGATGAAACAAGGAGTGGAAAACACACATTAGATACTAAGAGAAATCTAATGGAAAACAAAGTAAGAGAGGGAGATGGAAAGAGGAAGTGAAGAGAAAGAGAACCTTGGATTCTATGTGTAATTAGGTGATCAGCCACATGAATTTGAGTAAAAACTCAAATCATATAAAAAAAACATATATGTTGTGCATATATACATCGCTACACAACATACATTGCTACAAAACGTACATCACTATCAACATCATACACTATAGAAGCACAACTCATACATAAGTCATACATAAACTCTGAAGTGCCACAATGATGTAATTAGATCGTTTACAACTCAGATCAATACTTGATCTGATCCTCAACAATTTGCCAACAACAGGGCACTGATTACAGTCAAGCCACACCCACTCTAGCTAAGAAAATCCATGTGATGCTTGCCGGCTTTCTATCCACTCTAGCCAGGAACTCAAAGGCTCAACATCAAAGAAGTGAGCTCTCTGGAGCTGCACTTTTAGGGTATACTCTTGATTTCAACCTAGGTCTCATCCCAATGGTCCCGTTGACAACACAACCAATGGTGCAAATGGTGCAAGTGATGGTGGGCCCTACCATGAAGTCAATACCGTATACACAAAATCTGACCGTCGGAAAGTAGTCTATGAGTAACTACCAAAATGCCTCTAACTACTATCACTGGAACTCTAGTGTTTGAGCAATCTAGATACGACACTACAAATGGTATGACAACTATCATGCATATATACATCACTACACAACATACATTGTTGTCAACATCATACATATAGAAGCACAACTCACACATAAGTCATACATAAACTCTAAAGTGCCACAATTGCCCCTCTAGCTAGCGGTTAGGTCCCTCTAACTCCAGATAGCCATCAACTCCAAGTATGGTATACCCTATGATAGGCAAAGATCAGGAGGCCGGATGCTTTGGAGCCCCATCGTTAGTTGCCTGTTTGCAATCTATACCATATAAATGATGAAGTAGCTATAAGTCAAGTACATCTAGGACATAACCATTGTTCTTGAGGAACCATCGTGAGAGGAGGAGTCATACATACCATATGCCATCCTCTCAAACAACTATCACACACTAACATAATAGCAGCTCCACCAGAAGAGCCACATAACATACACCTCAAGCCTACACGTACAAGTGCCAAGCTTGGGTTCATAGAACCATCAATGTTTGGGAGGTGGCATGGCACACAATTGCACACATGATCCTGCTAAACACTACTATCACGTGCTTCTAGCACAAGGACTCTAGATGGTAAAACCTCATGCACTCTCAAGATAGTGCAGCCTGTCAAAACATCAAGTATCATCAGTGCTGTCTGTTGTAGATATACATAGTCCATGGATGAAATCAATGGATTGAGGGTCTATAACCTCCTCCCCAAATGTTAGCATAACGGAAGGTATCTCTATGTTGAGTAATTGCCAAGTTCTCAAAGGCCATCGGCATCACTCTCCCAAAAATCTCTGCCCAATGCAAACATGCGCTCATCTATACATCTGGATCATCCAAGTCCAAAACTAAAGTAGCATCTCAACAAATGGCTGCAGGTAAATCTGGATCTCATCCATAGAGTAGCAAGTACAGAGAGAAGAATGCTAAGGAGTCTTGCCGGCTGAACTGATAGCCCATGGCCAACCAAGGTAATTGGAGATCTCAATCTCCCAAGTGGCCTCTCTGTAAACCATACTTTTGCAATCCTCACTTCACCGTCTGAACCACTCTCTCTGCTAAGCCATCTGCCTCAGGGTGATCTCGAGATGTAGTATGATGATCAATCAAAGCCTTGTCACACAAGACTTGAAACTCCCCAAAGAACTCTGTACCTTGATCAGTCAAAACCTCAACTGGTGTACCAAAATGACTAAGAACTCGATCCAGGAACAAGTAAGTTGTCCCTTCACTAGACTTGTCAAGAAGTGCCACCAACTCAATCCACTTGGAGAAATGCTACACCATCACCAAAATATACCAATGATGTCTCATAGTCAGCGGTAAAGGTCCAACAAAGTCCAAACTCTAAACTCCAACGGTAGCCCAATCCCATGATAGGTAATGGGAGTAACTGTGGCATAGGAGCATTGAATGATGCTCTAACTTGGCCACAAACCACACATCTGGCAACAAACTACTATACTCTAGTTTGCATACCGTGCCACCAATAATGACTTTAGAGTAAGCTATATGTACACTTTACTCCAAAATGTCCTAGCTCCTCATGAGCATGACGGACCAACTGTGGTCTTTGAGATGAAAGTGGTACTACTCGTACTCTACCATCTCTCATAAATGCAAAAGGTGTATGCCCTCCAATCTGAATTGTTTGGCTTGCTGAAGGACACAATCTCTCTCCTTGGTCCCAACTGTGCCACCCACAACACTAGTGCAAAGATAGTCTATCACTAAGACATCACCATGTGCAATAATCGTGAAATCATACTCTTGTAAAATCAGAGCCCATTGTGCAAGCTTCCTTGAAAGCTTGTTTGACTCCATCAACCACTTCAATGGCTGATGATCAGTGATGAGAGTGAAGGGTTACCAAATAGGTAACATCGGAAATGTGTTGTTGTCCAAATTACTACCAAGCACTCTCTCTCATTTGAACTATACTTTGCCTCCGCTGAATTGTTGGAGCGACTAGCATAGGCCACCACAAACTCCTTCCCCCCATCATCATGTTGGGTGAGCATTGCTCCAAGCCCCAACATACTCCAATCAATATGAACCTGAAATGATCATCCTCTGATTGGTCTCCTCAAAATAAGAGCAGATGTCAATCTCTCCTTGAGCTCAACAAAAGCTCTCTCTTGCTCATCTCTCCAAAACCACTCTTGTGTAAGCTTGGTCACCTTCGTCAAGGCCTTGGCAATGACACTATATCCTCTAACATAGTGGCAATAGAAGTTTGCTAACCCAAGGAATGCTCGCACTCTGCTCACATCCGTGGGCTGAGGAATACATGCAATACCCTCCACCTTGGTCTACTGAACACCAAGTCCTTCGGGGTAGATAGTGTGACCCAAATACTCAACCTGCTCATGGAAGAACCTACACTTCCCAGGATGTTATTTGAGTCCATGAGATCTCAACCTCTCAAACACTTCCAACAATTCTCCTCCATAGTAGTGCTATAGACCAAAATGTCATCAATATAGCACCAAGAAAAATCCAATCTAGTTAGTATCCTATCCATGACCCTTTGGAACTCAATAGGAGTGTTCTTTAACCCAAATGGTAAGAACTTCCACTGATATAATATATCCTTACCATGAGGATCAATAGCCCAAAATGCTATCTTGGACTTATCCTCCTCCTTGATTGGCATTTGATGATATCCTGCTCAAAGATCCAAAGTATTGAAGACCTTTGCATGCCCAATTACATCAAAAATCTCTTCTGGTGTAGGCATGGCATACTGATCAGCCCTAGTCTATTGGTTGATAGGATGGTAATCTCTACACATCCGCCTATCTATGTAATTGCCATGTATATCCTTCTTGGTTGGCATCATTGTTGCTGATGCATACTCTCCATGTAAATCTCCACCAAACAAGCCTCAAAAAGGTCACTACTCCGGCTTTGAATCAATGTCCTCTCTATGTCACTATAGCGATAAGGACGTTAGAAAACTAGTGTATTGCTAGTGAGCTCAATACGTATACTAAGTCCTTTTAGAGCACCCAAATCCTTCATACTAAAGGCAAAACAACTTGTGTAGCTCCTCAAGAACCTCCAAACCCTCCATCTTTCCTCTCTAGTAAGCTTGGGTCCAAGATTTGGCTCCCAAGTATCCTCTATAACTATTGTAGGAGTGGAAGACGTGCTGATTGGTTGCTACACTGGGCCCTTGGGAGTGGTAGTGTCATGCCTACAACCACTAGGGGTCTTAACCTCTATGTGAAAAACTCCCTCCCTGGCTGCAAGCTCCACATATCCTCTAGTTGCATCCCAAGTAGACCAAGGGTGTAATCCAAGTAGACCATGCTCACCTAAATGGACTTCAAGTAGACCACGCTCACCTAGATGGACTCCAAGTAGACCACTCTCCTTAGTAGCCACTGGCTGCATCCCAAGAATACCCTGTCCACTTGGTCCATTGCTCCTAGCATGTGCCTGAATTGTCTTGATAGGCATAGGGCTCACAAGTGTCCGAGTGGTGATGCCTATCAAGCACATCCTATGCTACTCTGCCAAGCCAAGACTCACAATCCAGGTCAAATATGTTCAAGTCCATAGCTTGACCTAACACCTAACCCTTAGATGCCTCTGATACTACTGAAATAGTGGTAATACCAATGCAAAAACCCATCACTTGCTCTCTCTCATTGGCGTTGAGCTCCACCAACTAATGTAATTGCAAGTTCCAAACAAGTCCAAGTCCTCTTTCTCAAAAGCATGAGAGCTTGGGAAACTCATAAGTGTGGGAAATGTTGCTCTAGGCTATCCAACTAGTTTCACCCTTACCATAGGTGACCTATCAGCCACTACAATTGTTTGAGATTGATGCCCAACATCCAAGATGTCATCAACAAGGATGTGGTTAAGTCGTTGAATCCCGTCATATGCACGTTGTAAAACCTCTCTAGGTAAGAGGTTTGTCCACCAAAAATGAAGACAATGAGCTTGTGATCCTACTCTGGCATCATCTAACAATATATTAGGTCCCATCCAAGAATGGACCTGATGTGTACTCGCCACCACTCTTGTGCAAGAATCACCCATCAAAGGAACGGTCTCCAAAAGGTAAGATGGAGAAACGGACTAATGAACCTGGAGATGTCATAGTATCTGTAACATCTCCCAAAAAACACCAGAGCAAGGATCCTGAAGACCCAATTCTTGGCCAACACTTTTATGTCCCTTACATGGCCATCCCAAAACCACTAAGTGAATAGGCTCATATCACTCCAGATCATGCGGCCCTAGTAAGAAAATGTCTGTTGGTAGGGCCTTTTGGTAACCTATGACTATTGACATCAGTAATAACTCAAGATATCAATAGGCCAAGTGTGCCACATGATGTAGAGAGACTTGCCTAGAAGTCTCATATCTCTCTACATACAAGTACTTTTGTACTCATATACCCGCTTGTAATACCACAACTAGTCCGGTGCTAATCCACCCGAGCAACTCCAATAGACATATCTTCTCTATTGGATACTACCAAACAATGAGTGTGGCATCCAGAGGTGTCAAAGTAATCAACTCTAGAGGCTCATCCTCACACTCATCTCGTGATGGTACAAAGGCTCCACTCCAAGCATGTTGCACCAACTGACCTGCATGTTGTTGCAATGCCTCCTCTGAACTCCACAATGGAACATCCAAGGTGGATGGAACAATCCCACTCGTACTCCAAATCTGAGTGATCTCCTTTGGTACTAGAGTATCCTCTGCATGGGCGTTCCTCTCCAACAAGTCACCAGGCCAAGTAACTACACCACTGAAAGCTGAAATTGATGCCACCATGGTCTTGGACTGTAGTGAGCCAAGACTGAAGCCACTGGTAGGCATCATACCCATCCCTCACCAGACTGCCAACCTGGTCTATAGGAGGTTGTCTCCTCCCAATAGTCAATGCTTAAATCCATGGGGTATAACATTACTCCCCCAACTAGCACATCATATGACTCAGCTATTGTCACAATAGCCTGAGCTCTCACCACCAAGCTATCAATCAAATGACTAGGTTGAACCTGGACAAGCTCCCCACGTGTGATGTACTATGTCGAACCACCACTTAGAGATGTCTCGATTTGAAATGGACACCTCTCTACATAGGTCTTTTGTAACTCCAGATCAACTATTGTAGCCTTCTCGAACATAAAGAGCTACACACTAGAGTCTAATAAGACTCTTTGTGGTATATAGACCTTCCCTAAAGGTCCCACCAAAGAGAAAATCCCCCTTTGGTTATCCAATAGGACAACACCAAGTGTGAACCGTGCTCTCTCAAAGGCCGGTCTAGTTGGCAACTCCTCCAGTCTAATTGTTGCTACCTACCATAAACCATTGGTTGCTGAACGGATCCCATGCTCCTCAACCAAGTCAACTCCACTATCAACCACCTCTACTCTAGTAGTAGGAACCGCATCATCCCTACTCTCACAAAGCGTGGCAGCCAACCAGAACATTAGAGCTAGGCCAACTCCCAATGTAAACATGTCATTGGTTGAAAACAAAGGGCACCGCATAATCAGTTGAGCCGCCCCCAACACCATACTAGACTGTTTGTGTAGTAGTAGGTGGTTGACTAGTAGGTAGTCTATCATGCACTCCATCACCATCTACCACACCTTCACTGGGACGTCTCGGAGCTATGGATGTCGTCTACAATGCCTCAGATAGCGTGAAAGATTGGGGAAGTCTGACCTGTCTTCCAACCTCTCCTCTCTATGGGTCCAACTCCACTAATGCTCCTCTTGGCTTGGAGCACGTATTGCACTCCTAGTCACTGTTATAGATACATCCACCTGTGCTGCTCCGCACATGAAGTCCAAAGCATCTTTATCACCAACATATGAGGTGGAAACCTCAACATACAAATCTGATCTCCTCTAAGCAGTGGCCATACTAGCCAATCTCTGCTCCAATTGCTCAATCCAAGTAGCCATAATTGTATCAAAAGTAAGGGCATGTATTGCACCTCTACTAGGTGTAGATCCTCTACCACCACCTCATCATCCATGAACTGGAGCTCCTCTACTACCTGCCATAGCAGCCCTACCACTCCATAACTCCGAGTGTAGGTCAAAGCACTGGTCACTAGTGTGACCAAATCTGTGGCAATGCTCATACTACCTCTGTGCTGGCTGTGATGCACCAAAGGTGTCAAGTCCGCTGCCTTGAGTACACTCTCTCCTATGGTGAGGTCCACCATAAGTCCAACAAGCAACACTACCACTCATTGCATACTGTTGACTCAAAACTGAAGGTAAGGGTCTAGCTACACTACTAGGTCCTCCACTTGCTCCATAGGATCTAAGCTATCCACCCTATCCTCAAAAACCAACTAGGCGTGGTGCACTCTAGAAGACTAACAGTTGTAGATGAGGTCTCCTTACCAAATCCAGATGTCACTACTCTCTCCTCCACCATGTTGAGCTCAACATGCTCAACCAAACCAAAGATCATTGCCAAAGTGGACAAAGTAGCCTGTAACAATATAACATCATGAACTCTACGTCATAACTCCTTGTCTAATATCCCATACCAAAATTGGACTGCCTGGGCCTCAATAACTTCTTGAGTGAAATTGATCAGCTGCCTCATGCAAGTGTAAGCCTCACGTAAGCTCTCTCTAGCCTTCCCTTGGAACTCTTGCAAGCTCCTCAGCTTGTCGATCCACACTCCTTGGTAGTTTTACCTCAAACATTGGAAGAACTCCACCATAGGGTTAAACCTTGGTACCACACCACCTCTTGTAGCGGTACCTCCACTCATAGTAGCACTATCTCCAGCTAGTGCACCTCCACTAGCTCCACCAACACTACTTGAGCTAGAACTCATGAGTACAACCAATCTACTCATGGCAATTGAGCTTGAAGTGATAGAGACATAGTTCAAACACCAATATTGTCTCCATGACTCAATCTCCTCCAAATGAGCTCTCTTGAACTCATGGTAGTCATCTATAGGCGGACCCTCCAAATGTTGAAACAACCTCTTCCATGCCATGAAGGGTGTAAACAAAGTCTGGTTCTGCATCTATTGCATATCACACTAACTATCAAACTCTTGGATGAAGTCATCCAACTTAATGGTACCTATTGTACCAAAGTCATGCCTAGGGCCTTTGGAAGCCCTATAAATCTTGTCCATGTCATACAACAATGGTGCGGACATGCCAAGTGCACTCTCAATTGAATAAGCTTTTGTATCGAACTCCAACTCAGAGTCAATCTCCTCCCTCATTGGGACATGAGATACAAGTTAATATAGAGCGCCACTCCAAGTAAACCCACTACGTATTATAGGCTATCTCCTCTAGAATCCCCAATGAGCTCCGTCTTGACAAAGTAACCACAACCACAACCGCAAATTGCAACAACAAGTACCCAATCAAGTGCCAACACCCACCAAGTGCCAACACCAACCAAGAACCACCAAGTGCCAATACCAACCAAACATCACCAAGTGCCAACACCAACCAAGCACCAACGAGTGCCAAAATTAATGGAACACTATCCCCTAATGTAATTCTAACCAAGACAACTACACTAAGGGCAAGAGCGACTTGTAACCAGCCATCACAACATGCATTCTCACGGTGTGTAGGTCATCACTTCCTACCTCAACGGAGAGAAACAAAGATAGTCTAATTGGTCATCACTCTAGCCTCACTACCGAGAGCACACCAGAGCACTAATGCTCAAAATTCAAGGCACCTCACACAAACACGGTGCACAAATAAGAAGTAAAGAATGGAGGGGTCCAATCACAAGAATGCTCAATGAAAACCCTTAGTTTCATAAATCAACACGGGATTGACTCTACCACCATTTGGTACTTGACATAATCGGAGTAACTATTTACTTTGTAAGCTATGCGGATCACTGAGGATCGGATCAAAGTTCTTGCCAAAATTTGACATAAATCCTTCACAAAATCTGACATAAACTCTGACATAAATCTGATATAAATCTCTAAAAATGATTGACCGCCAAATCTTCCTGTAATTCTTCACTCAAGCCAAATTGGAAAAATGGGTTTTGTCCAATCTCTAATTCGTGAGGATGTGCTCCCAACTCCACCTTCAATTTCAATTTCTGAGCTCAACTCACAACAAATTGGTCTTGAACTCAAAATCACAACTACCGCTTGAAAATTGCTTCTCCTTGGCTTTAAATTTTGCCAACGCTTCGGCACACACACACACTCTCTCAGGGAGATCTGAACTACTCATCAAGACACCATGATCCACTGAGCTTGGAAATACCGCCAAAACTTGTAGTTCTTGCATCCAAATTCTCCCTGACTGACTTCTTTGATGTAATCAAATCATTTAAATCTCGAATCAACTGAACTCAGATCAATATTTGATCTGATCCTCAACAACTTGGCAACAACAGGGCACTGATTACAATCAAGCCACACTCACTCTAGCTAAGAGAATCCAGGTGATGCTCACCAACTTTCTATCCACTCTAACTATGAACTCAAAAGCTAAACATCAAAGAAATGAACTCTCTGGAATTGCACTTCTAGAGTATACTCCTGATTTCGACCTAGGTCTCATCCCAACGGTCCCATTGATGGCACATCCGACGGTGCGGACGGTGCAAGTGACGATGAGCCTCACCATGAAATCAATACTTTGAATACAAAATTTGACCATCTGAAAGTAGTCTATGAATAATTGTTAAAATACCTTCTAATTATTATCATTGAAACTCCAATGTCCTAGCAATCCAATGCGCCACTACAAATAGTGTAACATATGTTACTTAAAGAGACTTGAGATTGATAGGTTTATTTAACATTTCCATATGTTTATAAGTATGAATTACCGTTCATACTTATAAACATATGTATGAATTACCGTTGCACTCGATATATATCACCGGTCGGATAAACTTAATAAATTGCTTAGACTTGAAACTCTTTCACCGAATGAAATTCTATACTATATAGATAATGGAGCTTAGCCCCATTTTACCTCTTTTGTCTCACCCTTGTACGGAATGGGTCTTCCTATTCTTCGCGTTCGCCCCTTTCATTCACAGGTAGTCCTCAGAAAACACTGTTAGTGTCGTCCATGCCATATCTGCAAAATCACGAGATGATGTTGTCAACTATGATTAACCGTCAGCGGCTCCGCTGCAGTTGATGTATTTTGTATACAGCGCTTGGGGGCCCGGTTGAGTCTGAAACTGGATAATATCGACATATACACTAGGGTGACATGACAATGGGTCGAAAGGTCTATCATTGAGGTCCTTCCAGTGTAAGCTGTACAACTATCTACGTCATATGAAGACTCGGGCGGGCTTCCAATAATCAGACATTGAGATCGAACTTGATCCACATGATGTCAATCGCAATCCTGTGTAGTGGTGGACTCCAAGGGGACAACAGAACTGAGAAAATTCCGACTGGGTGGATTGCAAGTACAAGTGAGAGGTATTGTACAATCCAATATACACAGGCACAATTACCGAAAGGTTGTGATCTTTCTAACGCTTCCGCATTTTATATAATTTTGCAGAGAAACATATCCAGCACTCCAGCGAAAGTATAGTTATTGATTTGGACACATTTGTATCAATAGCTTACAAACAGCTATGAGGGTAACCGTCAGTGATATTTGTGGCGCTCTTGTGGTCTCTTCTTATTGGCATCTTCGCTAATGATGAAACATGTTACGTTTCTCCTAGCCGTTATGTATCGTTTGGCAGGTAGGTTCTCATGATTGAACATGTTTGGAATACAGTCTGCCCTGTCTAATTGTATAAAAGCTTTTAAAAGTATAGATTTCGAAATTCCCTTCTAGATGACTAGAGGGAAGGAAAAAAGCGACCACGTATGATAACAAGAAGGAGATGAAGACCCATCGAGCCGTACAAGGAAAAGACATAAAGTATAAAATGGAGCTAAACTCCAAAACTCCAATTATAATATCTGTAGGAGGAGACTCCCTACTCGAAACAAAGAAAATGACTACAGGTGTCTAAAAATATAGCATTTCCTCAAGACTGGGTCTTGTCTTTATTTAAGATTTGGTGTGTCTGTTAGGTGCACCGTCCCCCTAATTAATATCTTTTCTATTATAGAGGAACACTAAAAGAATCTTCAGCTTCAGCTTTACAATAACTACATGTTCTATTGGAGAGAATACACTCTACGCAAGAAAAATTCAAGGATCTAAAGTGAGACGTATATCGTGGAACTGTCTAATCCAAAGTCAACACGTTCTCATCATCTCTAACTTTATTCTAAAAGAAGGTAATGGCTAGAGCTCATTTGTCCTAGTCTTTTTATTTTGAGTTTTATCCTCAATCCCACTTGAGCTTCTCTAACCTGGTTTCCACTTCTCTCTTGTTATGAGGTACTAGACTTTGATAAATTTATGATTCTTGAGCATTCATAAAATCTTTGTTTTTCATCTATACTTTCAAAGTTCTATCTAGAGCTTTGTTTGGTTTTTTGGATATTTTTCAGTTTTCTATAAGGAATAACAAATATGGACTGAAATTTCACCAAAACCCAGAGAAGAGAGGTATTCGAGTGCTTCGGCCGCCTATAGTACACTAAAACACAGTACGCCGGAATCCTATGTTCCAAGTCAAAATGAGCACAATTGAGAAAAGAATACAGAGTTTTATTACCAAATTGTAATAAACTTGGTGTTAAGAGGGAGCATTATGCTAAAGCAATCGATAAAGCAGTTTAAATAAGTTTAAGCCTATAGATGAGTCAGATGTGATTATGAGTGCTGAATTGATGCAAACTGCAACATGAAGGTTTGGAATCAAGACTTAACGCAAAGCCAACCATTGTTTGGCTTGGCTTTAAGTCTATATGTCATATCAAAAGCTTCTTCTTTAGACATGAAGAGAGTAAGTATAAATGTGAATGAGATTAGTGGATTGAGATGAGTGGATTGATCTATATTATCGGAAAAAGTCTAAAAGAACTATTGTTAGAGAGCAAGACAAATAACAAAGAGAGAATAATAGTAGCATTATGCTCAAACATATACAGTTAAGTCAAACTTCCTCCTTTGGTTATTAATAAGTTTCATAATTCCAAGTGCTATCTCATGGAGAAACCAAAAAGAATCTCAAACTTGGATGATATTCTCTTGTTTTGAATAGTTTATGCTTTGCTTGGTGGAGAGAATTAGAGTTCTTGGAAAAATAGAATAATGATTAAGAGAACAGTCAACTAGAATAGACTAAAGTAGTCAATTAATTCAAGATAAAATACATGGTCAATTCATATAAAGAGGAGGTACTCATGAATGATGAAGCAATTGATATGATACATTCAAGGCTCTCTAGATGCTAGTTAAGGCTTCAAGCTGAAATTTCAAGGTAATATATTTTAGATGCATACGGGGATTTATATTGTATGCTTGACTTGAATAGAAGTATTTCAATAACCGTTGTTGGAGTTTAAAGGTAATATAAAAGACCATATAGTTTTGTTGGACATATCTGGGTTATATGATTATTCTCTTCATTTTTTATATAATTGCTCAAGTATTCGAATCCTTGAAATTTCAAATTAACAGCTAGAACTATGAAATATTGTTGGAGGCATGTAGGGTTATAATCTGTGCTTTATTTGAATACATATAACCTTTCAAGTACTTCAATTATTGGATTTTGCACTTGTGATACATATGACTTGGGACAGTGTGCTAGGTAGTTTTAAGAGCTAGCTCAAGGATCACTTCAGAAATAAATAATTACAATACCGCAAAGTATGCAGATTATGAAAGAGAGTTTGATTTAGTTGATTTGGTTGAAGCACAACTTTTGAGGAAGAGATCTATAATTTCACAACAGGTGTGAGAGGTCTGATAAGATGCTTAAACCAATGAAGTGGTTTAGAGAAAGCACTGGTGGTTATAATTCTGCCAAAGAAGCCATTCAATCAATAAATTACAATAACTATAATAGCATCCATTTTTTATGCATGGTTTATTAGCTAAGTTCGAGAATACGAAGAAAGACATAGACTAAGAATATGTGTGAACAGGTAGATAAAGTACATTCTGGAATTTTTAAACACAAGGACAGAGTAACAATAAGAAGAAAATGAAATCCAGTGCTCAGAGTAATCGAACAAGCAACATACATTGTATAAGTAGTTGGAGTATCCAATTGCTCTAATGCTTAAATTTTGAAAACTTGTGAATGCTGAATCCGTATTGTGTGTTTATATATACCTATGGTTGAGCTTCTACATTGAGATAATGTAGACTGTATATGTAAGCTACCAATAGTGGGTAATAGTTGATTCCTGACCTCCCAGTTACTTGTGTAGAAGAGATAATCAGATTAGAAAAGAGGACCATAAATTCAGCACAAAAGTTGGCCAAGGTTTAATAGCTTAGATTATTAAGTTCTATGGTTCACTTTTGTAGGTGGAGCTATTAGCTAAGGCCCTAACCATCAAACCATGGTAGCTCTATTTAGTATGTAGGCTAAGTACATAGCATGTAGTGCTTGCTCATTGGAGGCGGTTTGCCTGTATCAAATCCTAAATAAATATATAAATAAATAAAAGGATTTCTTGCATCTACAAGGCTTATGTGCAAGAATCAATGTGCAATTTGTCTTGCTGCCCACAAGTAGTTTCCATGAATTTTTCAAGTTACTGTTATCAAATTGCACTTTATTGATGATCCAGAAAAATAGCTGAAGTAGTGTATGGTCATAGATGACTAATATGATGAGATAACGACTAATATGATGGGAGATATTTGATTTTGTAAGTGCCTATAATATCAAAAACCTTACTATTATATTTACTTATACTTATCATAGATCTCTAACATTAATTTCACCGAAACAAAGTATGAGCTTTCTATTACTTCAGACGAGAATGCAAGTGAACAAAGCATTGCGCATTGAATTCTTAAATGTTAGACACAATGATCGAGAATGCAGATCACTAAATTTCAGTTTCCCTATGATAAACTCTGTGCATATATTAAGTGAACCCAAAGGTACCTCAATTTTTGCAATTGAATGATGACTCTCATCATTTTCTTGCACACATTCCAGTTTAGTATCTCCATCTCCGCATAGGATTTTGGTTTTAACATAATTTTGAGGCAAATATGATAATAAACATCAGACAAATATATGATCAATCAGATTATAAATGATTGGTCTTGATAAACAATAAATAAATAAAAATCACATCCTCATCTTACTTTTAGTAGAAGATCATCCTCTCTCCCCATAAATAGATATAATAGAAAAAGCTTCTAATTTGTAGTTGAAGATTTTTCTAACTTACACTTGGAATAGATCGTGACCCTAGAGAATATGGTGTGTATCCAGTGCTGGAGACCATACCGAAACATGGAGGGTCTTGATTACTTGGTATGGTCTCGACCGAACACCTCGTCGTACACGACGAGGTGTGAGACACGAAATTTGAAGTAAAGGTTTCATTGTTATGACAAACTCAACATGGGACATGGGTAGTAGTATAGTTTATGACCAAATGTATACTTTAATTCAAAGAGTGTCAACGAAGTTCCAGTCCTCTTAAGCCAGCCAACCACAACACGAGAGATGGGGGTGTGCCGTCTTCTCTCGCTCGAGTGGAGAATTAGGCGGTGCATCATGGCATTACACACTAGTTTCTGTCACCATATTTGCTATGGTATTTCAAGTTCGGTGATCAAACTTGACAACTTGACAGCAGCTTACCGAGGTAACAAATCATGGCTACGGAAACAGCATGCATTGCAATTCTATTTAAATTACTATTGTATACTTTCACTTAAAAAAAATTTATGTTCTATTTTGTGGTGAAAATTTTGATATATCACTCAAAGATCTTATAATGTTCTTCAATAGTGCATGTCTAGTTTTCTTGGTAACAAATGAATCTCATGCAAGTGATGACCATGTAGAAGGCTCCTGATACATACTACTGATCGGACATTCGACCATCTCTACTTTATTTCGACAACACCAACTAGCTGCCACGCTTTTTGGTCGACAATTTGTCAAACTCATAGCAGATGTAAAGGAGGTTGAAAATGTTGATGTTCTTTGTATTTCATAATCAAGTGGACAATTGGCAAAACTCTCTCAGAGAACGTTTTTTTCTCAAAAACCAGCACCCCACGAAAACTTGAAGTTGTGAAGCCATTCCGGCCGTAGACCACCGACTACAGTGCCAAAGATACGTCTGTCTATGATACTATCGTATTAAGAGAGGCTGGTTAGAATCGATTCAGCCAGAGACTCTACCTCCTTCTCTGGATAGTAGGTATTCGACGCTGTGCCTGATCTGCATAAAGATTAGCACAAAGACGAACTAACGTGTTCGAACCTTAACCATGTCGACAGGAAGACTATATTTTCTTTCGAATCCTCAGTGGAAGTACATCTATATATATACGATCCTCTACTGCAATCCTTTACTCTGCAGTACTGTACTGTACATGTTCTTTTCTTCAAGTTCGCATGAAAGTAAGAGGCAACTCCAGCTGAGTAAAGCATGTACGTCAACAGCAGTGTTGTGGGCATAAATAAGTTGTTGATTCATTGGAGAATTACGTGTTAGTACCCGACTCTCTCTCTCTCTACTATAAATTCTATGGTAGTCTCTGTGCAACGCCCGTAAGGTTGGAAAAGCGTAGCGAAGAAGAACGTGCCATAAATGTGCCTTCAAACGTCCACATTTCGAACTCATAGCCACCTTTGCGTTTTGCAGGACAGAAGGTATCGCAGTACAGGGGGTCCCGGTACAAGGATTACACCGCCAAACCATAGGTACATGCTTAGATTTTCAGGTTGTGGTAAATGAGGCCCTTCGGCTTCTGTTAGGTGTATCACATCCTGAACTTTTGTGCGTACAAGATCAAGGGATCAAGAGAGTAATTAGAATACACGATTTGTCATTAGAGATGTATTGGTCCAGCTCTTACATTTCACTCCTTCACAGTTTCAAATTAAGTGAGGGATGGTTTTACTCGACCCATTTCACCTAAGAGTGCAAATAAATATTATCACTTTTAGGGATGGTTCATATGCATTAGAAGATTGTGATTGTGACATATTCACTTCGACCTGAGTGCTAACATCCAAGTGGAGGCCTCCAGCTCATTGCTTTTCTGGGAGAAAAAGGACCACTATGCTCCATGGCTTGCCTCTGACCCTTTTGTCTTTTTACTAGTGTAAATTTTGGCCACTTTTATTAACTTTTGGCCATCTTCACTAGCATTTAAGATGTGATTATGACAAATTCACTTCTACCAGAGTCCTTGGCACATGCTAGCATCCAAGTAGAGGTCTTCATGATTGTTGCTTTTCTGGGAGAAAAAATACCACTATGCTGCATGGCTTGCCTCCTACCCCTTTGTCTCTTGAGCAGTGTAAAAGTTTGGCCAGCCACCTTCACTATCAGTATGTTTGTGCTCTTTGGAACGCAGACGGAGAGGCATCTTGGCTCACCTGCAATGCTTACCTCTTAGTTTTGCTAGGGGGTCTTGGTCACTCTAAAGAGATACAAGCTTTATGGATAGGCATTAGTAGTGGGTGCTCTTCTTCCATCGATGGCCCTCCACTTAAATTTGTCAAACATATCCAGGGAAGATCTCTTCTAAACACTTCAATTGTAGATTTTTATTTTACTCATTTTACATATTTCTAGTGTGTTACTCTACATAGTGCTTTGTTGTCTATGCTTATTTGCCCGTTTTGGTGAGCTTGTATTCTATTTTTGTCTTTTCCTTCTGGGTATTTTATTGGGCCAATTACATTTGAAAGGGCAACCTTTAAATTTTAACTTTCGGAAGGGACAAATCAGACGTAGTGACAAGTCTGATAATTATTTTTATATTGGATTCGACGATAACGCAATAGAAATTTAGCAAGAGAGATGACCCATTGAATTCACGGTGCCCATTTTGAAAGTACATGACTCGATGAAGTACAACAACTTTTATAGAAGACAAGGCGAGAGCTTGGGAAATTAAAGTTGAGGCCCACGAAAGCGTCTTCATCAGATAAAACTAATCGAGCTGTGGGTGTCCGTTTCATATAAACAGTGCAGTAGACCGAGATGACCTTTCTGTTCAATTTGACAGGGATTTGAAATTATGGTTAGTCGAGCTAGCCAAGCCTGTTGTCATCTCGCTACAAGTCAAAGGTTGGCAAACATTTTCAGCTTTGTGTGTCCACACTTAAACTACTTACATCATCCAATGTTTCTATTGGTACAGATATGTGTCAACACAAGATGTTAGATCAGTTTGTTTCAACTTAGAAGTTAAGAAACCCACTCGAGTCACGTGTAGATAGCTTTTGCAGCACTAATACAATCCATGTCACGTGAAGTCATACTCTTTGCCACTCCAACTTTAAATAGTCACTCATAATACAATCGTTAGCGATACTTATTATCTGGTTAGGAGATGTTGGGTACAAGTAGTAATCTGCACTCTGTTGGATTGGTAACATGATAAGTGACCCAGATGAAAGAGACATAAAACTGGAGGTTGAAACTTATCTGACTCGATATGTGAACACACGACTTATCTCGGTAGATGAGATCCAAGTAGTCTTTGTTTAGACTGCATGTTTAAGATTTTGATATCTGTGTGGCTTCAATCTTGAGCGGGTCCCACAACTTGGTGGGTCAAGTGGGCATTCCCTGAATTGCTGGATGACTGTCACGCTGCAGAAAAAACATTCTGCCCTGACGTTAGAACCGCTGGTTACTTGGTGCCTAGAGGTTTGGATGGTGCATGAGAGCAGATAGATGGGCGTAGGGGAGGAAGATCCGAGAAAGGAATTCTACAGGAAGGGAATGACCACTTCAGAAAGCCGCGAAGCATTTGTCATTAGCAGTTATGAATTCCTACCGTACTCTACAACTGCAGCAGAGTGATATGAAGACGTCGCAACGTCCAGCAAAGCAAGAAAGGACGTAGACAGAACCGGGTGAAGAGGTCTATAAGGAGTCTCGACATCCTGTTTCCTAGGGAAGTGGCTTCACAACACAAGGTTTCAGAGCTACAAGCGCTGGTCTGTGTATTTTCTGAAAACAGAGTTGGATATCTGAGCTTCAGAATATTCTCTTCTATCCGGAGACGGTACGTTGAGGTCGTTGCTTTTCACTGAAGAAGAGCGTTTGGTCTCTCGAATACTGAATTGAATTTTAGCAGTCTGAATTGACTGCCATGAAGTTCGAATCCCAGATATCTCATCAGTTTTTGCGACTGTGAAATCTGTTGGCTCTGCGTTAGATTCTCTGCTGAATTGCGTGCCTGGAGCAAAGGCCCTATGTAAGACCGAAGTGAGCACATCACATATGAACCTCAATTGGATCTTCTTGTACCAATTAAAAATCCGTTTCTCCTTTGTTGGTATTCTTAAAATCCACCGCTGGAAATTAGTCATGTGGATATGAAGCCGTCTTCTCACCTGTTTTAAATTGTCCAATTTACCGCTGCCAGGAACACATCTTCTACAAATTGGTGTCACTTCCGAGTCATGGAGACTAGAGTGGTATTCTTTTTCGCAGCACTTCTTTGCTGGGCAAGAGCAGCATTCCTTGTGGAAGGTAAAGCTCAGCAGAGACTGCAGCACAAGACCTTCCTGTCACCTGCGTTTGAACTCAACCCTGGAGATGTTCGTGACCGCTACTACAACGTTGAACTACCCAAGGGCCATATAGCAATTCGCAGTTTTAATGCCGAGATGGTTGATGCCGACACGGGCAAGCCCGTTCCCTTAACGGAACTTTACGTGCACCACTGGGTTGTGATAAAGATGGGCGTGAAGAAAGGCTATGGAGAGCTTCTAAGCTCAGCTCCCCTTAGGCCGCCACCTGCTTCTGACGGATCTGTCAATATGGTTTTGCACAGACATCATGAACTCATGGCCTTCAGGCCTGAAGCGAAGCCTTTCCCGGGAATGCTCAAGTTTGATGGATTGTGCAGCGGAGCATTGAAAAATCAGTACTTCGGAGGCGGGGCAGAGATTAGGAAGACAAACGTGACCATTCCAGCTCCCTACGGCATTGTGATTGGTGATAACGACGGGCTTCCTGAGGGCTATGAGGAGTCGTGGTATTTGAACGTTCATACAATTGATTTGAGAGGAGTTGTTGATCTCAAGGGCTGTGGAGAATGCTTGTGTGACTTGTATGATGCCAAGGTAGATCCGTTCGGTCGTCCATTGAGCGAGGGCTACAGAGGTGGCCTGTTCTGTTGCTACGACATGATGAGTTGTGCAGTGAAAGCGGGCTTCCCAGCCTCACCGAGAAGACTCCAAATGAAATACTCGATCAGCTGGGTCGAGTGGGACGAGTCTGTGAGGCCTTTGCACTCTTACATACTGGACGTAACTGACTCACGAACTTCGGTTTTCGAAAAGCCTCATTGCAAGGTTAGTCCCAGCCTCTACTCACAGGTTGCTTGCTCTTTCAATGTTTCTCAAGGTGGACCATTTGGTCGTGTCTTTAAGTCATGTTTTTCTAGTAAGTCCTCGGAGATACGCTTCATGTTTAGTTTCCACTGTCAATAGTGCTACCCGAGGCATGACTGGAGTTTGGAGGAGCTGAAGTGGTTGGAGGAGCTGAAGCTGAATATTTTGGTGGTTTGATTTTTTGAATAAATACAATGAATTCATGCCTGTTCTGAGTTTTATCCAATGTACGACGACCGGTGTGCTCAATTTACGAAGAATCGTCTCCCTTGATGTACTTCCATTCAACAACTTTACAATTGTTATGGCTTACGTGTACTTCTTACGCTCTGTAAAAGCTTTTGTGCTGAAAACCTGTTCTGTGTTTGCGACAGACTGAGTACGACGTACAAGAGTGCAACGAAGGAACGTCAGAAGAAGAATGCCTTGATGTCCGCCACGCAGTAGCAGGTCTTCCCAGAGGTGGTGACCTGATTTTCGCCTATGCTCATCAGCACACCGGAGCTCGAGGAGCCAGAGTCTACAACGAGGTAATGGAAAGATCACCTTTAACTTTTAGTTTTGACCGTGTTTACTTTGGAGCTTGTCATTAACAAGCTATGTAACTGGAAATAAATTCATCCATAACTTCAGACTCTTCCAGTTGCTTAAAGTTTCAAATCACAAGGTAAACTTCGACTCTCAGGTTTCGAAGCGGAATATCATCCGGGGATCACATCTACTGTTTGACCTTCAGTCGGGATAGACTAGTTCAGCAATTTATAGCGGAGCAGCATGAGATATACTGGCACCTATATTCAACTGTATGACATTTGTGCTCGACTTGCATGTTATGATTGATAGATGTAAATAATCGTGGTTACAAAGATACCGTGTTGAGTTTTCTCAAACCTTATGATCAGGACAGTAAGAATTTATTTTACTGCATTTCATTTTCAGGCTGGTGAGAATATATGCGAATCTGTGCCTATCTACGGACAAGGTAGCGAAGCTGGTGATGAAGCGGGTTGGGTAGTAGGTTTGACAGTCTGTTCTCCAAAGCCAGGGAGTATAACTATACGAAATATGGAAGAGCTGCGTCTGGAGGCTGTGTACAGCAACCTGCTGCCGCGAACGGGGGTCATGAGTCTTTTCAACATGTACCTCGCGGATCCCATGCCATCATTTACAAATGAAATATCATCTTTGCCTATTCAAGTGGAGGGAACGAACAAAGCAGAATAAGATATCTCAGCCTCTTTCAATCTGAGCTTTGTCGGTTAGCTTATCAAATACTCTCGACATAAAATTTCCACTTCCTCTTGTAAATAGGGGTATCTTCAGTAGCCTACCTATACGGTATACGATTCGGTAAGAAGTAGCCACAGGTAAGATTTTGAGTTTTTTCAGCTACCTGATACCGGATGTTTCAATGATTTACCCAGATCTTGGTAGGATATCTATCAAGTCCAGCATACATTTTAGCGTCAGGAGGATGTTGAAGTAAATAGAGTTCAAGCTTCGAGTTAATCAGCTGTCAGAACGCTACTTGTGTTCCATCTGTACATTCTAATACTATAAACCTGTATATGGACAAAGTTTGTGGAATTAGTTTCGTTAGGTTGCTTATCATTGTAGATGTGCAACACTTTCGGTGAGATTCTACTACTGTGTTTATTCATATGTAACAAGATCAAATGCATGTCAATGTATTGCTCATGGTGCAGATTATAGGAAGCTTTTTATGCAGAAGTTGATCATGGGACCTATGAGTTTACCTCTTAGTAGTTGATTGGATTCTTTGCAGCGAATCGAATTTAGTTGTATTACGAGATTTTGATTTCCATGGCAAACGGATTAATCGCCCACGCCAATTCAGGTGTGTTTGTGAAAAGTTACTGGCCTTTAAAAATTTTCTCAAAAATATATGGTGGGCACAGCTCGCCGTATTTGGTGAGCTGAAAATCTGACACATCTATAATTTTGTATCCAAACGGTTGTCGCATTGTTCTACTGGTAGATATGCAGGCTATGCGGGAAGTTAGAAAGAACAAGTAACCTCCTTATCTGGTTGAAGATACGAAAACATTACCACCCAAAATTGTGCAGGAAGAAACACGGGTAGACGCTAGAGGTTCTTCCCTCTCTCGGACATGTAGTAGAGTAACGTTGTAACGCTACAAAGATCTAATATTGTTTCCGAAAATTGCCATATGTGAAACGTAGTTGAATAAAAACGTTATATTTTGATTAACTTGCAAATGTGACTGCAAACACGCTCGCTTTAGTAACTCAGGGTAAAAATCGAACGAATCATTCTGAAGTTCACATACTGCATTGCTCAAAACATCGAGTGGGAAAAGTGAGTCCGACGGTGCAAATTATTGAATGAGACTCCAAGTAATGAAGGGAATCTGGTGTTGAAGCTGAAGTTGAATATGCAGCTGGTGCGTATGACAGTATTGGAAAATAAACAGCAGGTCCTGTTGTGGTTAATCAGTGTACTTCATAGCAGGAGTCTACAAGTTCATACCAAGGTGGATCACACTTGGGCCGACTAGTGCTACTTGATTGCGATAAACAAAAACATATACCCGGAGGGAAAGCGAAAAGGAGTCCAGAGCATCAAGCACCAAGGAGGGAAACTGAGCATGAAATGAAACACAAGGGTGACAAACCGAAGCAAAACCTAGACCCCAAGCTTAAAACAAGGGGAAAGCTACAAAACAACCAGTTGAAAAGCAGCAAGAAAACTACTTCTGTCTTCTATGGAGACCCCATGCCTACGAGTGTTGTAATGTGTCTGAGACTCTCTGTAGAAAGTAGGAGACAGCCAGAGCCCCTCTCCTCTGCAAGGAACCTGGTGTTGTTGTCATAAGTAGTCCGTCAAATGGTGATGGAAGTGCACAAAAATATCACAGCCAGAGAACAAAGGTATTGGAGTCGAGCCATGGTGCATAATGTTACTCCTTTCCTCTGGAGCAAAGATGTTCACTGCTGCTCCTGCCTGAATGCCCTCTTGTGCTGTCGTCTCTGCTCATAGGGGTCCATGACCACCACATCAAACAAAGTACGCCGGCCTTGTGTGAATGTGATGATATTTGCTCTCACCTTGCATGGAGGTGGTCTTGGTAAGTCTAACCACTGCTCAATCTATACTTTGGACAATGTAGATTGGAGGAGCTGAGCCACTAGATCCTGGATGACATCATGAACTCTAGTGGGCTCTCTTCCTACAACACACCGTAATAGATGTATGCATTTTGTGTCATACATGGAACCATATGCACACCGGTTTGGGAGCCCTAGTAGGGCTAGACAAAGGAGACCTAGACATAGGCAGAGTATAGTGGAGAACTCCTTAAACATGAAATGAAAATCCTCTATCAAATGGGAGGTATGGAGCCAAGCTCCAAAGCCTTTCCCACCATAAGAAATAATTCTAGTTCTTTCATATAACAACTCATTAGTGAGAATGCTAGTGAGAGTGTGGGTGTGCATACACTCATTGATGTCTGCTTGAATCTTCATGGAGTCTAGTGAAACAAAGTTGGCAAATGCTAGGAGTGTTGTGCATGCAAGACCTAGTAAAAAGTCACTAGCCAACCGCAGATATATTTGCAAGTCATGGGTACTTGAATCCACTATCTTGATAAGTACCAAAAGAAAGGGATGACCATGGTGTAAGAACCTATTTGCTAAGTAGATGGCCACTAGGGCCCATGCACCTATAAAGGCTCTTGGTGTGATGATCTCTTATATTATGAGACCATATCCTCCACAGGTAGGGCTATTTACAATATACACCACTCCACTGAGAGTTCTCAGAGCATACACGGCCCTAACAAAATAGAGAAAGTGTGTTGTATGGTGATGTCAAAAATACGTAAGTGTGGCAAAAGTGCCTCTATAAATAAGATATGTGCAAGCTAGGTATGAGGATCAAGGGAGATCATTATGTTTTAAGACGGAGTAGGCTACTTGTGCATTCTCCAACCTAGGTAGTAAGTGAACATGGGTTGTGGCTTGCACCAAAATGTTGGAGATGAATGTGCTACAATAAATCTCCACCCTTAGTAGTGATCCCAATACTCTCATGCCTCTTATTGGGAGCTAGAACCTTGGTGGAAAATCTGTGGGAGTGAGAACTGCCTATGGACTCCATACCTTGCATTTACAAGTCTAGACTCATAAATCCAATGGCACACCCATTAAGGAATGTGTAGAATGAACTAAAGCATGAGCAAATATAGCCTCCATAAGCTAAAGCTCCTCATCTAGGTGATAGTCATGGAAGAAAGAAAGGAGTTCTTCCTTGGTGGATGGATGGAGCATCTATAATGCGGATAGAGTATATGAAGAGAAGTGTGCTAGCCAAGAGGAAGCTAGTACTTGTGTTGCACATTTGTAGTCCCCTACTTGGCCTAACATTTGGGAGAAATGAATATGATGATCCTTTTGAATAGGGGCATAGGACTATGTGGACTTTGCCATCCTCCTAGTTGTTACTTGTGGCTATATAGTATATTCATACTAAAATGCTGACCAATCTACTCTCAAGAACCTATGAATCCTAGAGGCAATCTCATAGTGTATGAAGTACCTCCATGTTGAGAGGAGAAAATTCCATTATGAGAAGAGGGCTAAAAAGATCTATATACATACATCTGTCCCTTGGTCATTAGCTAAAATGGCTTGCAATAAGATGGAGAGTATGGAGCCCATAAGTTGTTGTAGTGGCATAGGGATCATGGTTTACATACAAGGTCTAGGTAAACTTTTTAAAAATGCCTAAATAGGATTTAGAGAGTGTAACCAAAAATAAGAGTTTGGTGGAGCTCAAAGAGAAATGAAATTTGTATGAAGGAGGTCTGGTGGAGGAAGTGAAGTGGAAACCTCTACCCTCATTCATAAGCATTTGGCACACTCTTAGTGTTGTGTTAGACCAATGTTCACCCATGGGCAATCCAAGCATGATTGTGTAGGTTGTTAGTGGAGGGAGGGAGAGAGGGAAGGAGGGAGAATGAGCTAAGATCACCGAGGGGGGGATTTGGCTTTGTAGTGGAAGAGAGTATGAAGAACTAGGAGAGGGATCTAACATTATAGTGGTGGAAGTTCTATAAAGCTAGGGAGAGTAGTTTGAACTTATAGTGACTATGGGTCTATAGAGGTAGGCAGAGGCATTGTGGTAGGGAGAGGATGCTCTAGTATGGAGTCCTCCATAAGAAAATCAACCAAGGTAAGTTCCTCCTCCGAGTAGGGCAAATGATGTAGCAAGAGTATGGTGGTCAAACCATTGAGAACCTAGGCCACAATAGTATGTTGAAAAAGTTGACATTGGGGTCTACTTCCTAAATGCACTTAACAAGTATGGGGAGGTAGATGAGGAGCCTTGCCTATGGTAGTCCTTCTAGCTACGCATGCCTAAGAGCAAAGTGGAGGCATAGTAGAGTGGTCTATGGAAGAAACACCCAAAATTGAGGAGACAAGAAAATACCAAGTAGGTAAAGTATGAAACATTTAGCATAACTAATATAGAGTGTGAACTAAAACCCTTTTGATGGAAAAAAACAAAAGTCCAAAAAAGGAGAAATTATAATAAGAAACACATATGATTGATGGAAAAAAGGTATATAAGCCCTTTATCTATCAAAACAAGTTTTCCCTAACTCATGTTGTTTGCAAAGCATACCAACACTCACTCTAAGTGAGATATTCACTCTCTAGTGCCATAGAAAACACTATATCCTTGATGGCACTGTGGTTAGCTTTCCTCTATCCTTCTGATTACTCATCTAAAATTGCATCACATGTGGGATTTTTAACCACAACATCCACTACTATCACCTCATTATCCGGGATCAATTAGAAGTTTAATCTAACTCATATTGTTTGCAAATCATACCAACACTCTATCCAAGTGAGATATCCACTCTCTAGTGTCATGGCAAACAATATACCTGATAGTATTATGGGTAGCTATCATTTTTCCTCCAAAAGAACACCTTGTCATGTAGATCTTTTATGCATCTTGTTTAGAACCACACTCACAAGCAAGGAATGAAGATGCAAATGGGTAGAAAACCTACATGGAACCTCATTTCCATAGAGAAAATAGCTAGTGGAGTCCAAATGCCCTAATACAAGGTTGAGATAGGATCCAAGAGTCTCTACCCTTGCAAGAGCAAGAGAAAAGATGTGAACTAGCATGAGAAATGGAAGAGTCAACTAAGAGAGAATGTAGAAACACATGCTGAAATTGTAGATCTATCAAAGGAGACTAAAAATAATTAACCTGATCAAAAAGCAAGGAGGTAGAGGATGAAAGCTAGCTCATACCTATGGGGATAGGCCATCTCTTGTCTATAGTAAAAGCACATGGAGAAAAATGATCTCTCATCTACTTTGTTCACATTGTAATAACACACTATTCACAAAATTGTAGTATTTTGTGAAAAGATTTGTTTTCATGAAAATATAATTAGAAATGACAAGATACTAAGGTAGTGTCATTTCATAGTCCATTATTGTTACTTCTTTCAGTTCTTTGGTAGAAAAGAACTCCCAAAAGAGAGTAATGTGACCCACCAAGGCACGTCATAGAAATTTACAAAGGTAAACTTACTCATACTTATAATTAATCTAATCAACTCTTGAAAGTGATGTTTCAATTTGAACTCTTATCTTCTTCAAGAGACTTCCTTAAATTTTCCTCCAAAGGTCTAACTTCAACTCCAAAGGAATTTTTTTCTAATCAAAAGGTCAAATTCAAGTCCGAAAGCATAACATTGCTCCAAAGGCTAACTTTGCTTATCCAAAAGCTTGCAAATCTTTCCAAAGGCACAAAAGCCTTAAAGGAAATAATTTCCCCCTCCAAAGTTAGGACTTGCATGTGCAACTCCTACTCCTCTAAGTCTATATCATGCCTACTTTAAACACTACAACCACTCACTCACAAGAGCTATCAAGGCATTGCTTCTAGACGGACACCTTTGCCTCCAAGGATCAAACACACAAGGAGAAGAAAACAACACTTACTGAAAATATTTGATAAAGAGCACAAAAAAAGGAATATGGAGTGCACAAGGATGATAAAATGACAAACAGCTCAAGGTCCTTCATTTATTAACCATTGAATTGAACAAAATGGCGTATCAAAGGCATGCCTTTAAATACTTAGCCTCCCAAAAGTAAATGCTAAACCAAAATAACACATCAGAATGGTATACCAATCTGAACCAACCTTTACATCCCATCATAAAGGGCACTGATTGACTCCAAGAGAATTGGAGTTCTTCCTAAAGCTAACTTCCCTATCTCCTAAACTTTCTTAGGTACACCCTCTATCATTTTATTCAACTTCTATCCTACAACCTTCAAAGTATAGTTTAAGTTATCCTTAGTTTTTGATGTCTTCTACTGCATTCTATCTCTAAATTTTACTACTAATTCCTCCCATTTCTTCCTTTTACTCTTTTCAACTTTACTTCTAAGTTTTTGAATTTACTTAATCTCATCATCCAACCAAATATATCCACAAATCCATCTATAACTTCTTGCAATTTCCTACATAGTTCTTCTACTCTCTCCTTTGGACCTAATTACATGAGTGCCTCTTTGCTTCCAAGTCGTACGGCATTCACATCCATTCCTTCCTCCAAGATTAATGGATCTATTTCCAAACCAACATGAACCTTCTTGATTTGGGTTGCCTTGTTTGACATCTCATAGATTTGAAGACTTTTGTTGTTTAGTTCTTCCTTCAAGTCTTCTATCTCCACCGCTTTTGCCTTTTATGATGCTACCTACACCTATTATTCTCTTTCTTTTGCCGCTAGCAGCTTTGTATACTTGGCATTCTTCTCGCCTAACTCTTGTTTAAGTCTTGCCTTTGTCACTTTTGCTATTACTCCTAACTCTATTCAGTATCTCAAAAGGATTTCCAATTCTTCCTTTAGACTTGTTATCTCCTCTTCTTGTGCTGCAACCTTGGCCTTCAAGGTTCAATTCTCTTCCTCTATTGTAGATCTTCTCTTACCAAATTCATCAAAGCCTCTCCCTCATGTTGTTCTCTCCTTGCATCTTTGAACTCCTTTGGAAGCACCAGAATCTCACTCTACCATTTCTTCAAGGTATTATGCATCCACCTTGGTAGGTTGCTTAAGCTACCCACTTTGGGCTACTTATACTCCTCATAGATACTTGTCAAAAACTCTACAATAGGAATTTCTCCAATTGTCAACACTTTTAAGATGGTTTGGTCACCACTTAAAGGTTGCTCCTATAGCAGTGGTTTGGTGTCTCCTTTTGGTTCAGTCAAAACCCTTTGCCCTTTCTAAAAATATATCTTCACCTTTAGATACTCTGCTTCCTCAATCATTCCTTCTCAATCATTGGCACTAGGTTGCACCTCCATTGCTGGATAGTCCTCTAGAAATAGACTATCCATTCCCAAATCTTCTAAATGATGATCAACTTCAACATCTTCTATCCTTGGTGGTATCAACCTATTGAGGTTCCCTACCAAATTGGACTTCCTAGACTTAGCACCTAATGTAGCCGTGGATTATCTTTCTTGAACATCTTCCATAGGCCTATCTACATCTTTTGTTGCTTGCTTCTTTTGATTGAGGGGTTAATTCCTTTGGAGATCTGGTCACCTTTATTTTTTCCTAAACTAATATGTCCTTTGGCTAGACTCACTTCTTCTTCCTTTAACTTATCATTTTCCTCATCCTTTCTCTTCTATTCTACCAATTGAAAGTCCATCTTCTTCCTTTTGTACCTTCCTCAAGGCTCTCTAAGTATTAATCATCCAATCTATGGCTAGGAAACTCCCCTTGCTCCTTCTTGTCCAACAAACCTCAACCTACGTAAAAATGAGTGATAAAATGTATTAGGTAATGGATGCTTTTCTTGCCAAAGTAGTAATACAATTGCAAGGTGCATTGATCAAATATCATTGCCTAGTCCATTGCTTTCTTGGCAAAAATGTGCTTGAAGAACAAAACTTGATTGATAGTTACATAAATAGTACTACTTGATTTGAATATTTTCAAGAGATTTAGAACAATATCCCTTTGAGCTGGATTGTAATAGCTATGAACTCTCCTTCCATTCTTAAAATCCATTTGGAATGTTGAACATATGGGCTGCTGAGTCTACCAGTTTCTTGGCATTGAGGAATTGAGAATCCACCGTAATCTGTTCTCTACTTTTGCATCTTGACCCAATACTTCTCTCTAATGATAATGCATCCATAAATGTGTATTTTTTTCTTAGGCCAGATTGGTCTCAAAATATCTCCTATTGGATTTCCTGCCCAATCTTGATAGATGAGTAAGACCAGTTCCACAAAAGGAACAACAACCCTATACTTTCCAAGAATGCCTTTTTGCCACACATTTCTCAAGGTCAACCTTCAAAGATTCAAGTTTAAAGGTCAATCTACTCCTTGAATTCTACATGTAACTGTCTATGGTTGAGCCATTGTGCTAAGTAAGCAAGGAAGTCTATGCCTTTGGGTCCACTCTTGCTTTGGAGTTCAACTTTACACTCTCTTTGCTCCCAAAAACCCTATTGCACACTTTTTTGCGAGGTCTCCTCAAAAGTACAAAAGCAAATGTGGACCTAAAAGAGTGCAAGCCCTCAAATATACACCTCAGTCCTTCCATCATACATGTGGGCTGTGGTTAGTCCATGTCTACCATTCCCACACCTTCTTGATTGAAGACAATCCATTTTCTATTGCTAACTCTTCTCAAGAATTATTCAGATTTCTAAAGGTTGGTTCCTTCCTTGTACCATGTACTTCCTTGACGTTTCTCTTCCAAATATGTGTTAACTCCAACATATGCAATGTGACATCAATGTTTTATTGGTACATGCTAGCTTTATTTCCTTTTCCATTTGATTGGTGATCTTGTCCTTCCATCCCAAAGGTCATGCTTCCAAATGCCTTTCTTAGGAAATCCCTTCCTTTGGATAGGTAACCTATTCCTCTGGAGTTGCAGCTTATTCTTTCATAAAGTCATATTTGCAGGCTAAGGTTTCTCCTTCATATCAAGACTAAAAATATGTTTAAATGAACAAAAATTAACTTTAAAATTTTTCAAGTACCACATATATAGATCTCAAAGACTAGCCTATCAACAACCACAAAATGAGAAGAAATTAAAGGTGCCAAGGGAGCCAAACTACCCAAAAATGTTATAAGTGCCATAGATACTAGGCCTACACCTCAGCATGAGATTGGTAGAGATGTATATTTATATGCCAAACCCCTTGTCACACACTCAAATATCCTTGGTCCAATGATATCACTAAAGACTCCCATGATCCTCCTATCAAACATTCTTAGACATGTAAGAAGGTTGGAGAAGAAAACCATCTGAAGTTGTTAAGTCAATCAATGTGCAATACTAGAGGAGATTATACCAAATGCCACCTTTTGATCTCTTAATAAACAAAGGTCATCCACATGAAGAATATCCTTTGCAGGAGCAATGTCTAAGAAACATGTGACAAAATCCTTGGATCCTATTGCCACTCACCAAGAATACATAGGTCATTCATAAATGTGATACATCCCTTTAGAAGTTAGAGTTGAGGAGGGGTGCCTTAAGGGGACAATACTCTACACTTTGATACCTTGACTCTCAAGCCTATAAGTTAAAGCACGGTAGTCAAGTGGTCAAAGGGCTGCCTAATCTGATCTACAAGACCCATGATATGTGTATCATTGCTAAGGAGAGAAATACATTACATGGCATGACCAAAGTAGTAGATAAGAGAGCTCTAAAGTGAGCCATGGTAAATAAAAGTCCCCCTAAGGGATCTTCATATTAGTTACCAAAAACCAACTCCAAGACAATAACTCTCTCTTATGAGAAACTACATTGGTAATAGAGGGAAGAAAGAGAGCCATAAGAGGGCAATATAAAAGGAAGAAGACTTACCAGGAATTCACTAGCTTCCCTAAGCTCTCTAAAGATAAATGCACATGAGATGCTATTAAAAGCAACAACAACATCCACATGTAGAACAACCCACTCCAAGTGGATATCTAGGAGTGCTTTGATGCCTAGAGATATCACCTCCCAATGTAGCAACTCCAAACCAATGTGGAATAAGGTGTTATTGGAAGTGAGAAAAATGTTAAAGGACAAAAGTACCACTAACATGAGGTGAGAGGACTCCCAGATAGCAATTGGTCTAATGCTCTTTATAACCTTCTCTATCATGAGAATTTTTCATGCACCTAAGACCTAATTAACTAACATATGACTCTCTCTCTCTCCTTGGTATTACTATGGCCAATTGGAATAGCTCGATGAAACCATTGAGAAGAAATATATACTTGGAAGTTATCTCTTAGATACTCATAAGACATCCTCGACAAGCATCATGACAAGAGATGTGAGATAGTGCACAACTCATGTACCAAATGTTATCTATCAAGACATAAAGGCTCCTCTAGCTTATAGTCCATGACTTCTAATGTTACTCCACCCTCTTGCGAAAGGATACAATAAATGTATGGAAGAGATGTTTTGCTAAATGGGACTAATATGCAAAGGATGTAGGTCTCATGCTACTCTACTATACTCTCCAACTTGACCTAATATCCTACATTATTGTAATTAAATGGAATTTGAAGTTTTTTTGGTTGAACTTGTCTCATGGAATGTGCACTCAAACAATCTCCTCATATAGGGTAATACAACCCCTTGCTCGGAATTTAAGAAATTTAGTAACCATCTTTTTTTGCAATGCAACCTCCTCTAGTTTAATCAAGACACCATTATCGAAGTAAGAGGAATAAAAATTATGCTAACTCATCCAAAGGATCATGTTTGAATCGATAGAGTGGTAAGCAAAAGGCCTATTTAGCATCATGAAGAAAGCCTATGGAATAGGTGTGGACATGGAAAGCTATTCTCAACTACCACCAAAATACAACCCACATAAAATGCTAACCACTCTCACTTGTTGATCAATGTTCCCATAACAGTAAACAAAGGGATGGACAAAACATATATACTCTCGAGTGTACATGATATAAATGTGGTCACTCTCCTCCCGTAAACATCCCAAGTGGTCCAATCATAGGACTTGTGCATCTTTCATGCATAAAACTTTCCACTTTGCGAGGTAAATAATATATGACACACCCTGCCAACCATCTATAAAACATTAGACATGGTGTATCATAGATCTTTAAAAATATATTTAAAAAAATTTATATTAATTTTCTTGAAAATACACTTACTAAATTAAGATTATTTACAACCATGTGACTGATTGCCGTAAGTTCTATAAATAATTTTAAGGATTCAGTGGCTCTGCCACTGACTCCTTAGAATTGACACATTGACTGTGGTCATTTCGCAAAAGACTGAATTGAAACCCCATATAAATACACAAGTGGTCACTAAGGTGTCGTTTCCCATGTCAAATGCATGTCGTTTCGCATGCAAATTTCCGTAAAGTTGTGGAGGACGATGACCCACAACACTCATTGACTTCGTGGGCTTGGAACTTTGGAAAGATTCACATATCTGATTCCGAGATTGCAGTGTTGCTTGCATGTGGAACGTGAGAGAGCTCCTTGCGGAATTTGAAATTGGTGCTTTGTATCTATCTCCCTTTATAAATCCCTAGGTAAATGAAATTACTATATAATATTGAGTTTTATTTAGAGAGTTAAATTAACACCTGCATCATTTGATTATATGAATATGGGATTTCAAACAGAGATTCGATTCGTTTCCGAACGGCGTGTCACGTTGTGTATGTAGAATAACACTAAGATAAGAAGACTTCTCAGGGCTTAGTTCCATTTGATCTCTGAGGTTTTATCTTTGTTCGCCTTGATGAGTTTTATCTTCCCATCCTTCTTATTATCCACGTGTGTATCGCAGGTTTCTCTAAATAAGAGAACCTTGGACTGCTGTTTGGGAAAGAAACACATGTATAGGAAGAGGAAAGAAGACACGTCCAAGTCGTAACAGCTATTCATACATGAGGGGTTTCAATAAATCTGTTCCGGAATTCAAAGGACGCACCCAGAAAAACTTGTAGGATGGGACAAATATAACTTTTATTTCCTGCATTGTGTGGTCTACATTGTATGTTGTGCTTGTAGGAGTTAAGTTTATCATCATTTTGTGTAAAAGTAGAGAAGTTTACATTTTGTTTCAAGACGTTCTCCATTATAGTCCACGAAATTCTCAGAAGCAAATTAATTATCCTTATGCGTTTAAAGAAAGGTGGATTATCGTCGTGTGGAAGAAAATAAAAATCTGTTTCCTCCACCGATATATCCTTCAGACTTGATTTCAGTTTCGTCCCCATATTTAAAAAATGAATCTTGTTTACTAAAAGGTGAAACTCTAATCGAAGTATAGATGTGATACGATCACTGACTTTGAGAAACACTAAGTAAGTATAGAATATAGAAGAAACTAGTACTACTACGGAACGAAAATTTTAATTATTTAAATATAAGTCTCTAAATTTTCTTTAACTTTTGAACATGAACTTTTATAAAATATTGAACTCAGTCTTTCATAGTTCAATTTTCTACATTTTCCTTTCATACTTGCCTTCCTTCTTTAGAGACTTAAGTGGGTTTATAGTAGATATGATAATATTGTTTACACAATATATGTTCTTTACATATGTTTTTTGATTTCATGTTCATGAAGGACCAAAGTATATCTTAGATACTTTAGTTAAATTTTTTAACATGATAAATTTTATTTGATGTACTCTTTCTCGTAAGTCTAAATTGTAACGTAAGTATATACTAAAGAGTCATTATGGTTCCCTTACATGAACTTGCCGTTTACTTCCTAAACCCTGAAACGGCCGTCACTTGAGACCAATGGAACTCAAATGCTTCATTCTCTTTTCTTATTAGTCGTCCTCTGAACTTGTATTGGTTTAAGGCCCGCGCTATAGGCGACCGAGCTATTTATAACTAGTCAGACGGAACTATCGTCAGTTGACAGATTGAAGCTTTCCTACAAGATCGGACTAAATAACGCCATAACAATGTGGAAGGTAAGAGCCCCCACAATAGACATAGGGTAATGACCAAGCAAAGAAGCAAGAACCAAATTGTAAGGTTTTCTATTGGTTTGCCAGTCTATCAAATCCTTATGTTTCACTGTAGAGGATTTGTAATCATCGTGATTTGTAGCAAACCATCCAACTGTCAAATCTTAAAAGAGCACATACACTGAAGAAATATCGTATAGGCATGTGTAGGTACCGGAGGATTACGGGGCACATCTACTCGTCTAAGACTCTGTTTCCAAAGAACAAAGTGATCAGTACTCTTACATAAACATTACATAAACTTTTTAAGAGTACCATTCTTAAGCAGTCGGTGGATATTTGTAAGATAAATTTAATTATATATTGAAATTTATCATGTAGAGCTAAGAATCAATCGAGGAAGCATATTTTCAAGAAATTTAATTTAGATATGTCATAAGCAGAATTTATTTTTCTAAATATGATAACTTGTTAGCATGTTGGAATCTGCTGCTCTCATTTTGATTCATTGTTATAATCTTTCTATATTTTGAATAAGAATTAAATTGGTAACTAATAAATATCCTTCAAAGGAATAAGACATGACAAATGATTGTTTAGTCAAATCTCATATGACTCAACAAGTGCACAAGGTCTTCTTTTCTTTAGTAGCAGAAATAAAATAGATTCATATAGAACTTGTATATGTTACCTATATGCGTATAAGTGTGTTTTATTAATGATAAGTTTAATTAGCTTCAGCAACTTGACGTCATAAATATTATAGCAAAGATAAGTCATTAGAATAAAAGACCTATTAAGACTTCTTCTGAGCTATATTTTTCCCAAGGTTAGTTTTCCTGAAAAAATTTATATTTTTATCATACAAAATATGTAATTAGTTACTATCATATATATTAAACTAACATTAATAATTAAATTTTATTATAAAATGATCGAAATTTTAATTAATTCAGTCATGGGATATGAATTATAGTACATCCATGTCAATCTAGATAATGTGTACAGATGCATGAATATATCATAAAGATCACAAAGATTTATTTTTGCTTATTATGCATTCAACATATATTTGAAGTGACTTCTATGCTAAATTGAAGTTTGATACTTCAATATGCAGATACTTTGTAATTATATAAATATACTATCATATATTACAAATAAATTTCAATTTAAATAATTTTTAATAATTTTATTATTTAAAATGTTTAAAATAAATTAAATTAAAATAATTAAATTGATATTTTTAATTTTGATTTTAATATTTTTCAATTACAAAATTTTAATTAAATAAAAATGAAAATAATAGCTAATACCAGACTTTCAATCAATGGTTTAGCTTGCTTTATACAGTCGTTCACCTGATATTAGATTACATATCTTAATTAGCTCCTATTGTGAGTTAAATATGATTGGACATTGATAACTCATCAGGTAATCCAAATATTATTAGAATTCAAAGAAATGAAGAATTACTTAAGTTCACCTGCATGTTGCGCTCATTTATTACTTTAATAGTTCTGAAGGTATATCTCCATGAAAAATTAAATAATGTGTAGTATGTAAATAATTTTAGTGGGAAAAAGAGAAAAGAAAGAATGAAGTTTGAAAAGTAATATATGCATTCAAAGGCTTAATGTTAGTGGTAAAGTTTTAAAATATAAAGTTTTAGATAGAAGAGAAAAAGACGAGAAAGTACAAGAAAAGAAGAGGAACTATAAACTAAAAAGGGGTAAACATAAACACAATATTTGTAACTTGATGTTAGTAGATTTCTAAACTATATCTAAACTACACAAGAAAACCCCATGGGAATGAGAGAGTTAAATGGAAGTAACCCAAAGATTACACTTAGATGAATAACCTCATAAACAAAGGTTTTGCATAAATAAGGACCATGTAAATATGGTACATGCTGAAACTGTGATATATAAAATATTATAATGAAAATTTAAAACTAAACCAAAAGCTTGATTTTGTCAAAACCACCAAATTCAGAAGAGAAATACTATATTACATTTATAAGTTCTGATCATTTTTCTCTGTAGTATATTTTATGTAAATAATCTTTTATCTTCACCATAGCATTTCAACTTAACAATGATAAATAGTAGAAAAAATTAATACTCCTTTAATTATGGTTCCGCATAATTTTTGATAGTAATTAAGTTAATTAAAATATAAATATTTTTTATAAATAAAATATAAAATATAAAATTAAAGGTAAATTATGTTTTATACCGCTGTAATTTAAAAGATGAAGTTATATCAAACATATAAACAAACTTCCTTGATGATAGAAAATTACATAATATGCTATATGATGAGGTAGTTTTTGTAAAAGATTTAATATAAGTGAGTATTGGATAAGGAGACTGAAAACTAACATGCATACTACTTTTTGAGATTGCAAAGAAAATAATCAAAGATTTAAGCTCTTCTTTATAAAGTCATCAAGAATAATCCTTTTAGTACAATAGAGAGATTGTACAATTATACAAGTAATCAACAACCTTATGAGATTAACAATCAAGACAATAAAAGACATAAAGGTAAGAACTATCTTTTTTATTTTAAATCATTAGAAATGGTAATAATTTTTCAAGAAATGAAGAACAAAATGAGATCAACATTGGTGATAATAATAATAATGATACTATGAATGATCTTATAATTGACAAATCATTATGAAATGGAACTATTTTGCAATAAATGAATAATAAAATGATAATGATAATAGTCATGAAGGTAGGCTACGAACAACAATATGAAAGGATTAATTTTTATAATTTTAATTATATTAATTTAATACATGTGAAAATAAATGCATGCAAATAATGCTCGTTGGGGTACCAAGTCTTACTCCTTATTTTACAATCTAGTGAAAGCTTTCACCAGTTTCAACTTTGATATAAAGGTCTGAATTCATTTGAAATACATACTTTGATTGAATTGGTTTTTTTACCAATTCAATCAAAGTATGTATTTCAAATGAATTCAAAGTATGTCGGTTTTTTATGTAATTTATATTGTAACAGCACTGAATACCTCAACAATCATGTTAATTGCATTGTTAGTGCTATGTGTACTTCTTTGAGCTTATTCAATCTTCAATGCTTTTAAGAAAGAAAAAATCTCCTTATTTCAGTCCATTAGAGAAAAAAATATTATTATGTCCATCTAGTTACATGAAAGTGAACTAAAAAATAAAAAACTGAGCAATATTAGAATCAAGGTGAAATAAATAAAATATAAGACAAACGATATCATAATTTTTGAGGAGATTTTTGGGAAACACAAGGTTAATTTAGTAGCCCTCTTAGGTAATTCTTGCGGATGATTTTTGCTACTAAACAACACATTAAAAAGATAAAAATAAACAAATATTGCTTTATCTGAATCAATGATTAGTGTAAATATCCCATGTTTGGTCAGAAGTGAAAGTGCATACGTATCTGACTTGTCAAAGAATTGGCCTGGCAAATCCTAACTTGAATGCTTTCGCGAGAACAGATAATAATCCTCACTAACCTTTACATACTATTTTCCATATAGAAAGAAAAGGGGAAAAAAGGGCGACCACGTAGAAAACACGAAGAATGGGAAGACCCAATCGAGTCGTTCAAGGGAGAGACGAAAAGGAAGAATGGCTGTGATTGTGTTTGTTTACGATAAATTACGAGTTGGAATAAACCTCTGCAGATGAGACCGCTACAGTAACATCTTTGTTGCCCTTGTGTCGCAGATGCTCGACCTCAACTCACTCGCGGTACTTATCTGCATGTGCAACAAAAGCGAAACGGGCCAGAATCTACGGAGAACGAACTTCGATTTCCACCGCTAGCAGGTTTCTGCAGTCCTCTTCGCTGTTAGTCTTCGCTTGTTAGTCATCCACTTCCTTCAGATACGCTATTGCAATTGCGTCGATGATTGTTCTTATAAAGCATCGGGTGGAAAGCCAATACAACAGGGAAGCCATGCATCGAATCGTTATTGGTGACGTATTTGGGTGATGTGATTAGGTGACGCAAATCATGACGAAGTTCCCTTGGAATGTCGAATGTGGAACGGGATTCTTGTTGTCACAATACACGACACACTTGAGATAACAAGAAGGATGGAAAAATCTCATCAAGGATAAAAGTTAAAACGTGAAATTACGCCGGAATGGGAAAGTCGAACGGTCATTCTACGGACATTCTAGCACTGTAAGTCAAACGGTCTACATATCACCCAAAAGTCATCGAGAAAGTCTACACATTATTGGAACATAAGAAAGTTAACAAACAAGTACTTTCTATTGATTGCACCACCCATTGCTCTCTGTAGACCCTGGACAGAGCGTCTAAAATAAGCGCCAAAGAAAGCCTTCGATGGTTCGGGTGAAGCTTCCAAGCCGTTGCTTGCGCAGTTAAATGACTTGACTGAGGTCATTAGATATTAGTTACAAGCGGGATAGCAGGACACCACGGCCCAGATCAACCTGTATGAAGATAATTTCTGATAACATGTCCGGTTCAATTGGAGAATATCCACAAGTATTTCTAGACTCCATTTGGATACGAGGGACCAATCTAGAGAAGGTCCAGGAAAACATAGCAATCGGATTTGCGTTATGTTCTCCAAGAGTGGAGAAATGGATACATTATTGCTATACCGATTACCTCAATTCAATTTGGTTGCAGTTTTTGTTATGGATTTGTGATTTCATTTACCTTTTGATGGTATTGGAAATCTAGGAAAAAAAAAAAAACAAACTTCACCAACTTGCAAGGCAATGTGTTTGCATGGATAAAACCCTAAACCTTCAACCAATGTTCATTGGTTGAAGGTTCTTGAGACCAATTCAACACTTGGAGCAATATTTAACTAGGAGTGATCTCAGACCAACATAAGAAATGAGAAGGAAGTTTGAGGTTCAAGTTCAAGAAAATGAGCAATAGTTGAGAGGTGAATGATTATAATGATCCCATTAGACACCATTTTGACATCAATCATGAAGGTATTCAAGTCAAAACATACTACTTGTATCAACAATGGCTAGGACACCTTCTTCCAATTGTTACATGAAGGAAGACCCATAGACTGGACAAAGATGTTTTTTCCATTGGACTAGAGAATTGATCGCACATTTATAGACAAATGGAGGAAGCACCTTCCTCCTCTTCCTCTTCTTGTTTGTCTTGCATTTTTATATCAAGATGAAGCTACTACGGAAGGAAGAAAAGAAAATATCCCTACGTAATACTACTGGTTGGGATATCACCAAGCACCACCTAAATACACAGAGGAAGTGCAGAAGTATAAGGAGGGGTATTGAAGTACAAAAAGACAGAGAAGTAAGTGAAAATCTCCAAGACTGCTAGAGACAAGCACCAACAATGAAAGATGCACACCGTGCCTTTACAAATGGCAAAGAGATACAAGCCTAATCCCTAGGTCGTGGACTCTTTGAACACTAGTAATTCCAATTTTGATGAATAATGAAGATCAGGAAGTGAAGAAGGAGGTGACCAAGATCCACAAGGTACCCATAGTGCAACAACAAGGCAAGGTGAGAGGTAGATAAATCACCACCTGCGAGATAATCAAAGCAAAGCAAGTGACATCTTTCTCCAAGAGAGAATTATCTTCCAACTAGGAGAGAGTTGATGCGGAGCCAAGCATGAAAGTGCAATGCAACTCCACAACAAGAGTGGAGCCAAAGAATCACAAAGAAATTGCACTAGTGGAATGGATGTCTCTATGGAGGAGGAGGAGTACACCTTGATAACATGTTTACAAAAAAGTGCCTCTCTAGTGCCAAGGCTAGAGGTGGAGGTAGTACATGTTCCAATTGCCCTACCTCTTGGCCAACAATAAATTGCAACTCCCCCCCAAGAACAACTACTCAAGGACACCTGAGCAATATCATCCCAATTGGGTGGAGGAAAGTCAAATAAAAAGGAAGACTCTCAAGCACAAAAAGGGGTGAGCGCTCAAAGAAGAGAGATCCTTGGACCATGATAACTTATTCACAACACTGACTATTGCTACCAAGACAATGATGGCTACCAAAGTAGTGGTGGCCAAATGAGTAGATGACAAGAGAGGAGTATTGTAAAAGACCGAAACCAAGGAGAGAAATAGGAGAATGGAAACTCACATTGGGACACTTGAATGAGGTAAAACTCCGAATGCCTAGCATGAGCTTCGGCTTTGGTATTTATAGGTAGCATACAAGACTCTTGAAGCTTCTCAAGAAGCTGCCTTGAGCCGCTTTCTTGGAGTGCAAGCCAAGTTAACCAGGAAGCTTCTCAAGAAGCTACCTTCTAGAAACCGCCTACTTGGCGTGCAAGCTAAGCTAGTTAGAAGCTTCTAGAAGCTTCCTTGTAGAAGCTACCTGCTTAGGGTGCAAGTTAACTAGTTGGGAAGCTTCCCAAGAAGCTTCTTAGATGCTTCTAGAATATTCTAGGTTATTTTGTCTTATTCTCTACTTCGTATGTCCGACTAACTTTGTCGCTAAACTCCATATTGTTACATATTCCCCCGCCACTAGTTGGTGACGTCCTCGTCGCCAGTGAAGCTTCAAATTCCTTGATGGCCGTATGTGCATTCTGGAGGTGGGAAAGAGGTTCCCATGTGGCATCATGAAGGGGATACCCTTTCCAAAGGACCTTGTACTCCATATGTTGGCGACGTCCTCGTTGAATATGGCGATGTGCAAGGATACGATCAACTTCGTACTCCTCATGATCATTGATAGGGACAGGCAGAGGAAGAGGTTGGACTCGAGAGGAAAAGGAAGAGGGGTTAAGAACAAAAGGTTTCAACTTGGAAACATGAAAGACAGGATGGATATGCATGTGATAAGGCAAGGCAAGTCGATAAGCAACAGGAGAGACAATGTGGGTGATATCAAAGTCCTATCCAATTAGGAGCAAGTTTACAAACTTGGGTATCAAGTGGGAGAAGGAGGTTACTAGAGGATAGCATGACTTTATCACCAACTTCAAAGGTGAGATCACAACGATGGTGGTTCGCATATTGTTTTTGGTGATTCTGAGCAACAAGGAGGTGAGACTTGGCTTGTTGGAGAGATTGGGATATAGTGGTCAAGAATGTGAAAGTATGAGTAACCTAAGAGGGAGGAGGAGCAAGAAGAGAATCTGGAACAAGCAAATCCTGGCCAAAATTGAGAAAGAAGGGAGAAAATCCGGTGCTTGCTTGTTTGGAATTGTTGTAGGCAAATTCTGCAGCTGCAAGACATTCATCCCAGTTGGTATGGTGGACATTGACAAAGGCCCACAACATATCCTCCAATGTACAATTTGTGCATTTGGTTTGTCCATCAGTTTGAGGGTGATAGGCCGTGGACAAAGCAAGCTTGGTGCCGAGTATCTAGAAGAGTGCTTGCCAAAATTTCCAGGTAAATCGAGGATCATGGTCGGAGATGAGTACATGTGGCATCCCATGATGCTTGAAGACATTTTTGAAGTAGATTTGCGCTAAGGTTGGAGCATCCACGGTATCACAGGTTGGTGCCAAGTGGATTTTCTTACTAAGCTTATCCACAAACACCACGATTGCGGTGTGTCCTTGTTTTGTCTTTGGCAAGGATGTGATGAGATCCAAGCTCACATGCTCCCAGCAAGCGGATGGAATGGCGAGTGGTTGAAGGAGTCCACTCGGCTTTTGGGTGCTAGCCTTGTTACGTTGACAACTCTCACATGATCGAACAAAGTCTTGAACATCTCGTGTCATGTTGGGCCACCACCATTGGCGTTGGAGGGTGCCCAAGGTCTTGTCCACTCCCATGTGACCAGCTATTGGTAAATCATGGGCTTCTTGAAGGCGCACAAGTCAAAGATCACCTTTGGCTGGAACATAGATCTGGTCTGCATGGAATAAAAGGCCTTCCTTGAATGAGAAGGTGTTATACTCCTTGTCGCATGCTGTCAGATGACCGTGTACCACTTGGAAGAAGGGATCTTGTTGTAGAGCTGATTGAAACTCATTATGGACCTTAGGGTCAATGGAGACCGTTGTAATTGCCGCCGTGATGAGAGGAAGAGCCTTCAAATCAGGTCATCATGATAGAGCATCAGGGATAACATGGAACCAACCTAGTTTGTACTCAAGTTTGATGTCAAACAATTGGAGTTGCTCTTCCTATCGATGATGCCGACTCTTCATGTGCTCCAAGTGTAAGGTTTGCAACAATGGCTTGTGATCAGTTTGCATGATCACTTGTTTCCCCAAGAGATAATGCCTCCATACCTTGGTGGCATATACAATTGCAAGTTGTTCCCGATCTCGAGCAGAGTAATTTATTTCAGCTGTATTTAGTCGGCGAGACACAAAGGCAATAGGATGTAGTCCATTTGGAAATTCTTGTTGTAACATAGCTCCAATTGCAAAGTTAGAAGCATCAAAATCAACCACACAAGGTAGTTGAGGATCATATGGTTGAAGAATGGGTCTTGAAGACACCATATGCTTTAACTTCTAGAATGCTTCTTCATGCTTGGTGGTCCATTGGAAACTCGAGTTCTTTCCCAAGAGGTCAATCAATGGTGCAGCCACATGAGCATAATAGTGGATGAATCGTTGGTAAAAATTGGCCAATCCATTGAATGCTCATACTTCTGTAGCATCCTTTGGGGTAGGCCAATCAGTAATGGCCTTGATCTTCTCTTCTTCCATCTTGATCCCCTCTGATGAGATTTTATGACCCAAGAAGGTAACTTCCTTCTGCCAAAAAGCACACTTTGACTTCTTGCAGTAAAATTTCCATTGTCATAGTCGTCTTAGGACTTCTCGCACATGATTCATGTGTTCTACCTCTGTCCTGCTATAGATTAAGATATCATCTAAGAACACCACCACGGACCAATCCAATAGTCCCACCAACATCCGATGCATCTGATCCATGAAGACTGTTGGAGCATTAGTGAGTCCGAAAGGTAGAACTCTCCATTCAAAATGTCCATACCTTGTGCGAAAAGCAGTCTTTTGCACATCCTTACCTTCAATAGGAATTTGCCAATAGCCGCTACAAAGATCCAGCTTGGAAAAGTAGCGTGCTCTACTTAGTTGATCAAGCAGGTCATCAATCCGAGGCAAGGGATATGCATTCTTCACGGTTGGCTTATTGAGTCCACGGTAATCAATATAGAAACAAAGTCCTCCATCCTTCTTTGGAACAAATAGTACCGATGCTCCCCAAGGAGAGGTACTATGTCGTATGAAATCCTTCTCCAACAACTCTGTAAGTGTTGTTCGCAACTCCTCCAACTCCTTTGGTGAGAGCTGATAGATTGGTCTACTCACTGGAGTACTCCTTGGCAATAACTTGATCTTGAAGGGCATACCTCGATTGGAGGGTAATCCCTTTGGCAGATCATCCAGAAACACATCTGCAAACTCTTGAACTATCCAATCAACCATTGCTTGATGAGGCTCTTGGCTCTTGGCTTCTCAGATTGTTCTTGTGCAATCGGCTTGATCCATACCGCGAATACAGACTTATCTTCCTCCAAAGCTTGCTCTATGGCCGCTTCATTAACAAACTTCCCTTCCAGGGACCCATCTCTCTTCCAAGCTTGCTCCATGGTTGCCTTCTTTGAAAACCTCCCATCTTGGGACTCATCTTCCTTCCAGATTTGCTCTATGGCTACCTTCTCGACAAACTTCCCATCTTGGGACTGACTATTCTTAGGCGTCTTACTCAAAGGTGCCAGACAACCTAATCGGAAATTTCTACCTTGGTGTTGTACTTGAATTTGTCGTCGGGTCCAATCGAATTGAACCTTATGACGTTCAGGCCAAGGTAGACCCAAAATGATATCATAGTGTAGAGGTGCCATTACAAACCTCATACACTCCAAATACTCCTTCCCAATCTTGAAGGTAACAGGATGTGAGGTGCGGAATGCAGAACCCTTTCTACCATCCGCCATCATTAATCTACTTCCAAACATTGGCTTGATAGGAATACCCAATTCCTTTGCTACTTGCATAGACATGCAATTCTCTGAACTTCCAGAATCAACCAAAATCCTACAACCCCGATTAGATATCGTACCTTACAAGTGAAGCAAACTTGCATAGGTCGAGCCTTCAATCCCATTGGAACTAATCAAGCTCCCAGTAGGCGGCTCAAAATCTCCTACTGGGATTCTTTGTTTCCCTGATCATTCTGTTCCACAAACTCCATCTGGGCAACTTGTCGAGGTTGCCCATTCCTAAGTGGACATTCAACAATGCGATGTCCAACTTGGCGACAATAAAAGCAACCTCCATTTTGTCGTAATCTTTCTCTATCTGCTATGCCAAGTGGTCTTTGCTGGATAGCATCAATCTCCATTGGTACCGGTTCTTCCACTTGTGGTACTGGTAGGTTTTGTGTAGGTCGAGGTCAAGACCAAGTTGTCGCAACCAAGGAATCAAAACGCTCAGCCAATTGCATGGCTTCTTCTACGTTTTGTGGCTCTCGTGTGGTCACCTCCAATTTGGTTCATGACTTCAATCCTCGCACAAATCGATCCAGAACTTCACCTTCTTGGATGTCTGGAATCTGCATGATGATGTTCTGAAATTGTGTGATGTAGCTTCTCATTGAGCCAATCTGTCTCAACTCTGCCAATTTATCTAGTGCGGCTCGGTGGCATTTATAGTCCAAAATCGACCAAGTATTGCATCCTTGAATTCTGCCCATGTCAAAATTGGTGTAACAATTTGTCGTTTAGCTCTTTCTACTCGGAATCGCCACCAAAGTTTTGTCACGCCATCCAAATGGCTAGAAGCCAAGAGAATTTGTTTCCGCTCGTCTTGAAGATTGGTGGCTTCAAAGTAACATTCGCAATCAAACACTAAATTCTCCACTATGCTTGGAAGATTCTTGCCTTCAAACACCTTGGGTTTTGGAAATCGAATGCGATCTTCTCCATCTCAAACTGGTGCTTTGTCTATCTGTTCTCATCATTGTTGGTCTCGTTTATCCAACAATTGAGTAAGATGCTTGATTTGTTATTGCATTGCAAGGATAACATCCGGTATTGCCGCCATCGCTACTACTCTATTCCACTACCCTCAATTTATCTAGTTGATTAACACATAGATACAACACATCCACCGTTCTCCATAAGTTACAATTGGAAGTATCAAGGGTTCCTCTGACATGGTGATCATATGTAGAAAATCTTGCCCATAGCGTGAGGTGATGAATTGTGTGAAATGATGCTTTGGTAATATCTGGACATGAAAGTCCCAATGGTTTGGCGGAAATGGATTTGGTGGTCCATAAATTCCATCCATCTCATTCCTGCTCTAATACCAATGTAAAAGACCAAAATCGAGGAGAGAAATAGGAGAATGGAAACTCACATTGGGACACTTGAATGAGGTAAAACTCCGAATGCCTAGCATGAGCTTCGGCTTTGGTATTTATAGGTAGCATACAAGACCCTTGAAGCTTCTCAAGAAGCTGCCTTGAGCCGCTTTCTTGGAGTGCAAGCCAAGTTAACCAGGAAGCTTCTTAAGAAGCTTCCTTCTAGAAGCCGCCTACTTGGCGTGCAAGCTAAGCTAGTTAGAAGCTTCTAGAAGTTTTCTTGTAGAAGCTACCTGCTTAGGGTGCAAGTTAACTAGTTGGGAAGCTTCCCAAGAAGCTTCTTAGATGCTTCTAGAATATTCTAGGTTATTTTGTCTTATTCTCTACTTCGTAAGTCCGACTAACTTCGTCACTAAACTCCATATTGTTACAAGTAGCGTCATGCTCCCAATGGTGCGTGAAGTTGAGAGCACCTTGGTGGTTATAGAGATAAACAAGGACCATCCCCAAAAAGAGAAAGAAGGATAGGTCCCACAAGAAGAGGTGACTTGTTCAAGACCAAATTCAAAAAGACATGCAAAGCCCAAGCTAAACTATCTTCCATTGTCAATGTTGGTTGTTTATGTGTTGGAACCTATGTTGAAGGCCATGGAAGAATTGCTTTTTGCCTACTAGGAGATAGACCCAGTGGTTATAGGAGGTTGGTAAGGTACTTACTCTACCAATTCAAAGCATTGTTTAGGTAAAGTTGGGGGTGAAGAAGGAGTTGGTCAAGCACATGCTAGTATGAAAAGACTTGAGGCTAAACTCTCTATGATTCAAGGACTGTTTCAATATAGGAACAATGGCTAAACCAAGGAGGTCCACAAGAGCTCACACAACTCAAAGAGAGGCTTGTGATAGCCGGAAGAGAAGTGTTTGCAACATGACCAGGTCCTAGAAAGCCAAGACAAAGGAGGTGCAATAAGAAGAGAGTGAATCTTGACAAATGCTACACCCAAGATCCATGAGTTGGAGGAAAGAGAACTTGCAGGCCAGGAGGTAGAGCTACAATGCAAGAGAGAGAGGAGTATGACTCCTTTTCTGAAACTACAAAGCATGGAAGAAAGATGGGAAACAATTGGTTGGAGAAGTATAAGGTAGAGTTGCACAATACCAAGGCCAAGGTCACAATATTGAAGATAGGTGTTGCCCAACACGACCAGGCATTCAAAAATTCTTAATGGTACAAGGAGATAAATTGAGCACCTAGGAGACATAGATCACCACCATCAAGGAATAGATGATAGGATCATGATAGTGGATTTTCCAATTGGACACAAAATTTGCCAACCATTGGAGGGAGGTCCAAACATTATGCCAAGGAGATGAAGAAGAAGCACGAGAAAAAATTGAGTTCTTAAGACAAAGAGATAACATCCCTAAATAAGAATTGAAGGGTATTTGTATCCAAGGAAAAACTTTTCTATATCACCAATAGTGCAAAGGCTCAAATGCGCATTGAGAATTGGCCATGATTGTCAATGATTACAAGGAAACGGAGCTAATCCTCCAAGTGCAAGTCATGCATGAAGTAGAAATGGAGTTGCAATCCATCCGAGATACATTGGATGAGAAGTGGATGAGAGGTTGTCATTGTTGTGGAGGATATTGTGAATTGATTGACAACACAAATGAAAATGTTGATCATTACTCAAACTCATCACACAAAGCTAAGGGAGTTGAAGGCAAAAATATATGCTTTGGAGGCAAAAGTCTATTCAAATGAATAGCTAACCACGTTGGTTACCAATTGCAGCAGCATATCAATGCCAAGTTGAAGGATTTCATGGTCAATATACACAAGGAATTGGAAGAGTATAACTAACAAGTCAATGAGTTGATTGGAAGGTGTAAAGGTGAAGGCAGATAAGTACAATAGTGATCATTGTATAACTGTGGATATGTATATAGTATACATATCCACAGTTATAGTACCACAACCATTGGGCTCAAGCATCATCATGGTGGAAGACCTTCAAAGTCAAGTATCATTTTGGTGGGAGATCATAGGAGTGGTGCCACTCCAAAGTCATGATACATATATATATATATATATATATATAAAAGCTATTAGTGTGCTAGTATTGGTGTATAGTCGGAAAATGTTTTAGTGCCATGTCATGAAGACCATTTTCCCGATGTCTAGCTCAAGAAAAATGATTGGTAGAGTGTACAAGAAAGTGTCCTTTGCAAATAGTGCCTTCATAACATTTAATTAGAATGATGAGGTAGGTGCATTAGGGTTAACCTTCATTGGTTTAGAGTTAATTGTGGAGACTGGAGCATCACACAATTGTAGATGTGCCCCATCTTTTTGTAGTAGGAGATATAAGGTGAATGACACCAACATAATACAAGCTCAGTCTTGGAATTCTAAATCATATCTTTTTGTTTAATTGTGCATGCTCAATCTAATTGCATGTGTATACAAATTGCATTTTGACTTGAGGTAGATGCATGTGGAACTCTATGATCCTTAGTGTCTCAATGTTAGTGTTGTGTATGTTCAAGCTACCTAGACCAAGTAGTTGGGAGGAACTCAAAGTAAGAACGTAAGTGCTGGAATGCAAGAAAGCATTCAGGCTTGATTGAGATGTTGGATCCTTGAGGGTTCCAAAGGATTGGGCTGATGCATTGAACTATCTTGAGGATTGTGAGTATCATGAAGTACCACATATAATGAAAAGTCTAGCAAGTCATGAATTTGTAGTATAGCAGTGGGAATGCCTTTTGAGAAGAGCAGAACATTCTCATTAGCATTATATTATAGTATACATGAGATAGGTAAATTGCAAGGGAGAGACCTTCGAGGCCATTGATCATCAAAACATACTGAACCATCACCTTTGGGAGCACCAGTAATAACATATCTTTTGTGTAAGTGATTTGATTTTTTTGGCTTTTATGTAGTGTGCTGCCATGGGTGAAACTATACACTTATAGGAATAGTTCTTACCCAAGAGGTTAAACACAAAATACTAGATGATTGTGAAACTTTCACTTCAATTCTAGCCATTTTTTAACTGTATACTCGTGTGAATGATTTGTTCTTACCGATTATACTATTAGTGCATAGACTCTAGGGAGCTAACATCTTGCTTGAATGGAAAAGGCCACATGTGTGTTCTATAATTGAGGAAGTAAATGAGCATGGAATATAACCTAAATCAAAGTGTTTGAAATGAATGAGCTACAAAAAATCATCCTCACCTAAAGAAAAACCCAAAACACTCAAGCATTTTAATGGGAAGTTTGAGGGAGTGAAGACCCTTTGTGAACTACACACCTCACATTTACAAGTCTTGATTCTTAAACCAAAAGTCTCCAAGCAAGTCTAAATGTAAATAAGGCTTTGAATACATAGCTCAAAGTGCACAAGCTATGGGTTTTGTCTAAAAATGGTGGGAGGAGACATGATGAAAAAGAAAATATAACCTTTTTCAAAGTTATGTTGTGAACTATGGTAAATAAAGGCATCTTTAGAGGATTTCCTTGGCAGGTGCATTCGGCAAATACCAACTATGTGAACTTCCTTGTGTTGGTACGATAATTATACAACAAAGTATCTCTTTACTATAAAAAATATAAATTAATGAAATTAAGGAAAGGATTGATATGTTAATATGAAGAATATAAAATAAAATTCAGAAAAATTCAAACTATTGGAAAGGTCAACTTATACAATCGTTCAATCAAGATAGATATCCAAAATCATTAATAAAGATCTCACAACCACCTAGCATAATCATTTTACTGTCTAAAATAACCATATCAAATTGATACAAAACCAGAAAATAAAAATAATGAAGGAAAACAGTACCCGCATTCCATAGTAATTGAGTAAAACATGAGATGCCTACTTTGAATGAACAAGGAAACGACATACGGTAATGATGATTTGCTCTTATGATAAAGCAAACATGAAATAATAACAAGGGCTATGAGCGACCTCTATTGAAGAGTTACCGATATCGAATGTAAACGTATACGAAACCACGTGGTCATTGAATGTAGGCGTATACGAAACTAGCCTTGCCACAACGCTTTACACGGCGCGTTCCGACTTCCCATGCTGCGGCTCCTTTGACCTGGTTATAAAGTGCCACATGGCGCTTTGTAGTGCACGGATAGTTGTTTTCTTCCGACTTATTCACTATTAAAAAACGTACAAGGGCGACCGCATAGAAAACACGAAGGATGGGAAAACCCCATCAAACGAGACAGGAAAAAAGTAAAATGGGGCTAAATCCCCTCTCACTATTAGGGGAAATTTGCAAGTGAGCACGCAACCCTTAAAGAACCGGATGTTTTACGGCATACAATCGCCTATGTACTATGGCACATCGTCCCGAAGCTAGAGTTGTGGTCAAGCCGGCCTGCATGTTTACCTCCTGTACCTGTTCGACTAGGTTCCCCTGTAGCAATCTCAAACAGCAAAAACGACAACACAGTTTACTGTTCATGCCTGCTAAGGCAGATCTGACACCCCTGACCTGGTACAGGATTGAAATTTCAAATTGCCCACTGAACGAGTTCCGTATAGGACTTGCGCAGAGAAACAGCCCCGAAGTGTGGCTGCTAAAACAATGAAAATGCATGCACAAAGATGCAGGAACTATCCTACCTAGAACTACCGTGGACCGGTCTTCACCTAGAAATTCCAAAGTAAAATTGGATGTGCGCAGATATCTAGAATTTTGATAGTCCTGCATCTTATAACAACCTACTGTTTTGGACTTCTACTGCTAAACATAAAGTATTTGATAAAGTAAACATGTCTTTGATAGCATTACCCACGGATCCTGTCGTGTGAGAAAGTATGAAGCCCTGTGCATGATGCACTTAGTCCAATACTAAGGAAGCAGATAACGAGACAATTGACCGGACTGTCACTCATTTTCAAGGAGAGAAGAATTCAGTTTATACATTGTTGTTTGTAGCATGTTACACGGACGCTCGTCTCTGAACCCGATACTTCAAATGGAATGTTAGATGATTTCACCTGCCCCATGAACAAGACATAACACATATGTACCTCAGGATTAGGTTCTGATATTTCTGGCATAGAGAAGTAATTGATCAAGATAGGATCTATTATACCAATACTATTCGAAACTCATGGTTCGTATTCGAAATGAACTTCAGGTTTTCTTTATCATCCAGTTAATAAGAGAGCTTTCACTTAAGTAGGGGGTTTCAGATTTAGGAAATTTTTTTACTTACGGGTTCGTTTAAAGTTAAAATATAATAATTTATGGGTAGTACTCGTAGCCATAAATATTGTATGGGTCATATTTTTCATGACTCGTAAAAAATATTTACAGATAGTAGGGATATCCATAAATCTTAAATACTCATCAAACTTATTTAGATTTAAAAAGTCCATTAAACCAATTTGGAACACTTCTGTCTTTCCCGCTCAAATTCATTTTGTAGGTATTCGATACTCTACCCATAAAATTTTACTTTTTACTTTTCGAATCTGAAACCCCCTAGTTACTCGATTACCATTTCTGTACTCCTGTCCAAAAGATCCATTCGTCATGACGAACACAAGTTAACGATGCCATCCAACACGAAGGATTCTCAATCAGCTATTGTCAGGAAAAAGTGCAATCCGAAGCTTCGGATGTGCTGGAGCTGGTGGGCTAAAATTAGACCTTTTAGTGGCCAGAGATAGACTTAACAGTACCCCGACTTTGGTACATGGACTTAAACGGCAATCCAAGTCGGCAGAAAGACTTAACAACTCTCCTTGATACCACGTGGTCCGACTTGTTATCTGCTTGTCCTAGTTGGCATTGGCGGCTAAGTGTTGGCAAGTAATATTTGAAGATGCGATGTCCTACTTGATGCGATGTCCTACAGTACTTGATTTCTCATATAGACTCTGTTGGGGCTTAGCCCCATGTTACCTTTTTTGTCTCTCCCTTGTACGGCTCGATGGGGTCTTCCCATCCTTCGGTTTTCCTACGCGGTCGCCTTTCACTCTTGAAGATGCGATGTCAAAGCACGAGACCATTTATAGACAAATCCTTCATAAAAACCTTTCAGTGCTTCATCCATGAATTCCTCCAGATCGCATGCTAACAGTGTCATGCACAGTCCTCCTCTGTAGTACAACATGAAGTAGAACAGAGAAGTTCATCAGCCTGTTGTTCCTCTTAGAAAGAACTCCCCGGCGTGAGACGACCTTTTATCACATCGTACTCGTACTCCGGTAACGAACTCTCCGATCCTGTTAGCCAAAAGGCTGAGACTATGTACAACAGTGTCTCATTAAGGAATGTTCCCATTTCGTGTTTTCAACCTGCTTACCGCTGACGTTAAGCAACAGCCTGAGAAAAGACCTCGGTTCCAAACATGTGAAAGTCCGGCACACTCAAGGTGTAGCGGCAATTCCACAACACAGTAAGACCTTATTCAAACAACTGGTCGGGACGGATTGAGCTCCACTCAAAGGAATAATTACTTCTCCATATTTCCGATCCGACACTGCAAAATGCACTGCTATTTGACAATGGGGTCAGCGAACGAACACCCTGTTACTACTCCAATTCTCCATTTCACTGCGCACAAAGACCGCCATGAACTCCCGTGCATCCCAAGTCCACGTTTAACCCAGTTGTAGGCAATTGTCTCTCACGTTTAACCCGGATGACTTGTGTCCTACACAAGACATAGAAATTGCTGACAATGCAGACTGCTACAGAAAATATCCGACAAATGTTTTACATCGAGATTTTTCGGGCAAAATTTCCCAAAGAGTTGAACAGAAATTTTTGTCATTTCTGTGAGCTGAAATCCTTCGAGGTCCAAGCATAATTTTTTCTGGATGCCTCCTAGCACTTCTTTTCGGATAAATTGTAATCGGGCCCTAACTCCCCACCAAGCTCAAAAGTTAAAGTTAATTTTATCGAATTCCTGTCATTTCTGTTTCCCCAAACTCCCTGGCCCTAGCCCGACACGGTTTAGAATCGATCTAATTTCTTACGGGTGAACTCGAAACTCAAGGAACTGACCGGCCATGTTATGTATGAAGTTGGATTTTTCAAGTACAGAAGAGACTTACAACAACATAATCTGGTTGTTCGAGGCATTAGGTGCCAAGTAGGACATGCATGCCACGTCAAGCTAAAACCTTACCCTTTTTAGTTTTTCTACCGACTTAGGGTCACTACGTTGATATGCCAAAGTTGAGGCACTCATAAAGTCCATCTCTGTTTTATTGGCAGTTCACTTCTGCATTCAGATCGCTATTGCGCCAACATGTAAAAGCTCTTGTTTGCTTGCTCTTAAACATCTATTGTGGAGAGCAAAAGCTAAAAAGAAGGTGAAAGGCGATCATGTAGAACACAAGAAGGATGGGAAGACCCCATCAAGCCGTACAAGGGAGAGACAAAAGAGGTAAAATGGGGCTCCAATAGTTTAGATATGAGAAATCTGCACTACTATACCTAAGATATCCACGTTATGCAAGTCGTAAGGTCTACAAACTAATGAAGCATATGAAGAAGCATCACCTAGTATGATTGCTCTCTTATGGATTGCACCAGCCAATGCTGTTCTATTGTAGAACAATGGACACATGCTATCTAAAGTATGATACAAAGTATGAGAGTGAGAGTGAGAGTGAGAGTGGTACTCGACGTCTAATTTGATAAGCTCTTGCACATTCCTTGAGAAACGTGTCAAACACAATGTTCCATCGCCCATATAACTCCATGTGTTGTTTGCAAAGCACACAAACACTCCTTCCAAGCAAAGTATACACCCTCTCATGCCATAACAAACACTAATATCCCTGATGCTATCATGGGTAGCTATCCTCTATCCTCCAAAAGGACATTGTGTCATATAGACCACTATTGTATCTAGTGTAGAACCACACTCACATGTGAGTAACAAAGATGTAGAGAGTGGACCAAACCTAGGCGGACCTCATTGGTATAAAGAAGGTGGTTGGTGCAAGTTGGAATGCCCTAATGCACGGCCAAGCTAGGATCCAAGAGCTTGCACCCTTGCTGGAGCAAGAGCAAAGAAGGGCTCTTGTGGCCCAAGGAATGGACAAGTCAACTAAGAGAGAATGTAGCGAATGTTGATACCATCTCTCCATCAAGGAAGACTGTAAACCTCTAGTCCAATCTTGCAGTAGTGAAGCGAAGGATGGAAGATGTTTATGTGCTTGTGGGAACAGACCATCTCTTGTCTTTTGTTATAACACCTAGAGAGAAAGGATCCCTCATCCACCTTGACCACATATGTCTTCAAAACTGGCCTATCAACAACCACAAAATGGGAGGAAAGGAGGGGTACAAAGAGAGCACACCTACCCAAAAATGCTATAGGTGCTATCTCTTCCATCTATAATAGGCCTACCCCTCTAGAAAGATTGGTAGAGATGTTTGTCTATGTGCCAAATTCCCTATCACACACCCAAATGTCCTTGGTTTGATGATATCACCAAAGATTCCCATAATCTTCCTATCAAAAGCTCTTAGACCTGATAGGAAAGTCAAGGAAGGGGGAACCATGTAAAGAAGGTAAGTTGGTTGATGAGCAATACTAGAGTAGAGTATACAAAGTGCCACTTATGGATCTCCAATTAGAGGAAGGTCATCCACATGGAGAATATCCTCTACATGGGCAGCATCTAAGAAACATGTGACAAAATCCTCAGATCCTACTAGCACTCCAAGAACATGTAGTCCATCTATAGATGTGACACACCCCTTTGGAAACTCAAGGTGGGGAGGGATACCTGAAGGGGACTATGCTCTGATCTTTGACACCTTGACTCTCAAGCCTACAAGATATAGCTTGGTAGTCAAGTGATGAAAAGCCTACCTAATTTGATCTATGTGGCCCACAATGTATGTATTGTCTGCCAATGAGTGAAATACACAACATGGCATGGCCAAAGTAGTAGATAAGATGGCTCTAAAGTGAGCCATGGCATGGCCACTTCTACTAATAGGTCAGAAGCCAAAATAGATCTGAAAACTTTAGAGGCATTTTTGAGGTCTAATTCATCCTAAACGAATGAATTAGGCCTCAAAAATATGAAAAATTAACTCCCTAATGGAGGAAAGGCTGGCCTTTCCCTTCTCCCTAGTTTGTCTCACCGAGAGCTTTCCAATGGTACCTCACCCACGTGATTTTGAGATTCTTATAGGAAGATTCCCTAAAATATTCCTTTTGGTCAAAGTCTATTTGACCAACCAGATGGGACCAGGACCGACATGTCACCCATCCAAGCAAGTAATCTAAGGGTGGAGCTTTCTGACAAGTCACCTATCCATGTACCTAATCCTACGGTGGAGCTTCCTTGGAGGAGATCTCTTTGGCTATATAATAAAGAGAAGGTGCTCCTTTGGGGCATCGGAGGATTGAGTGTGAAATCTATGTTTTCTCTCTTGTATCTCTCCCAAAGAGTTCTCTTTTCCTTAGAGTATTATCAAGCCTTAAAACAATCACACAAAGGAAATGAGACTCGCCAAGGATCCATTAGCCTCCCTAAGCTCTTTACAAATGGATGCTCAAGAGACACTATTAAAAGTATCCTCAACATGCACTAATAGGACGACTCACTCTGGATGGATATCTGGAATGACCTTATGCCTAGAGATATAGCCTCACAACCTCCAAGTGTAACTACTCCAATTGATGTGTATTGAGGTGCTCTCAGAAGTGAGATCAATGTTGAAGGACAATGGTGTAGCTAACCAAGCTCAAAAAGATCTCTCCAATAGCAATCTATTTAATGCCCCTTATGTTTCAACTACCTAATCATCTGCCTGGAAGCAATCTCTAAGATGCTTATATACCATCCTTGATAAGCCTCTTGAGGAGAGGCAAGGAGTAATGCACAATGCTTGTGCAAAAAGCAACCGATCAAGACATAAAAGTTGCTCAAGCTGCTAATCTAAGACCTCTAATGGTACTCACTCTCATGCCATAGGATGTAGTGAGCACAGAGGAGAGATAGTCTCATCAGTGGGACTAACCATAGGTAAAGGGTGTAGCGCTCATGATGCTCTACTAAACTTTGCTGCTTGACCCATTTTCCTACACCATTGTAATCAAGTGGACTATGTGGTATCATGTGGTAGAATCTGTCTCCTAAAACATGTAGCCCTAACATACTCTCCTATAAGGTAACCCAATATCATGCTCAAAATCAATGAATCTAATAGCCACCTCTCTATGCCATGCACATCTCCTTCTAGCATAACAAAGGCACCATTGAAAGAGTAAGAGGAATAAGAACCATGCTAACTTGCCCAAGTGATCACAAGCCAAAGAATCAATTATTAGGCTCAAAGCTTATCTAGCTTCATCATGGAATGTATGGAGTAGCCTATGGAATGGATCTGGATATGGAAAACTTTTTTCAAATAACCCCAAGATACAACCCGCCTAAGTTGCTAACCACTCCCATGACTCAATTCATATCCTCGGAATGGTTAATGAAGGGATAAAGTAAGCATGCATAATCTCAAGTGTCACTACAGTCTATGTTGTGGCTCACCTCAAGTTAGCATCCCAAGTGGTCCAATCATAGTCCTTGTGCATCCTTCTCATATGGGTCTTTACCCCTTGTGAGGTAAAGCGTCGGTGATACACCAAGCATGGTGTATCCTGAGCCGCTCTGTACAACTCTACATGAGGAAGTGTAGCCATGGTTAGCACAAGAATAAAAACTATAACACATGATGCTCCTCTCCATATCTCCCCATAAATGTAAAATCATAACACCTCACATCCCAACTCACTATCTCTCCATACCTTAATAACTAAAAAATCTCATAACTTTCAATTCCCATCTCAGAAATTTTCAAACTAACTTCCCATGGAACTCAAACATGAATACCAAGAGATTAGAAATGAAAATTCCCAAGCATCAATCTCAATGTGAAGTAATCACTCTAAACCCAAAAGAAATCTGAAGGTTGTCATAACTTTCTATTTGATTCTCCATAGCCTTTAATCTAGGTATCAATGGAACCAAAATTGAAAAACAACAAAAGTGACTCTTCACTCATGTGATGTATATAGGTGAGCTCTCCAAAATTTGATAATATAATTTCACTCATTTCTCACTTCCTCTATCACTCATTGCACCTCTCTTTCTCTCTTGATACTCCACTTCTAGGATGTGCTAGAATGTTTAGTGTGAGAAAGCTAAAAAGATGTGTAGTGTGAAATGTGCAATGAACATATGGAGAAACAAAAGTCACACATATGTGTTAAGAAGTGTATGTTCTATCCTCCTAGAAGTAACACAATTTGTTTTTTGAATCATTTTGCAAAAACCATTGATGTAAAACCAATAATGAATGTTTCAAGTTGTTCCATCATATAGATCATGGAGATCAAAGAAGTGACTACAAGTAACAGTGAGACAAGACAATAGAACATAGTGGATAGCCTTTGTGTGGCAAGAGATTCAACATAGCTGATGATGGAAAGGAGGCAGCAAATTCCAATGCAGTAAATGCAAATGTGCAAATGACTTGGTTTTTGCCAAAGTATTGCCTCCATAAACCAAAAAGACAATGGAATTTCCTAATTAGGAATATTATTAACTATGTGCAGAAAATCTACATATGTTGCCAATACCAAGATTTTTTACTTCCCCCTCTGATAGTGCAATAGAGAAGTTTGCAATTTCACGTAAAGTATGAATCTTGCTACCATGTTTGATAATTTTGTAAGTTTTTGAATTGATTCTCTTACTCAATAGAGTGTCAATATTTCCATTGGTCCTATTATCTGATAAAACCTATTGAAAGATGATGCCAAGCAAGGAAAACTTTATCAATGACAACCACTCAACACACCCACTCATAGGAAGTAAGGCAACCTAGCTCCAAGTGAGTGATATAGTTTTGTATAAAACATATCTTGTCATTTCCACAAAATTGGCTTTATCATGCTATAGTCATGTATTGTCACTATCCTCTCCTATCAAAATTAGGCTCCATTTGAAGTTACAATTAAGTGGGAGAATGTACTCATATGGATCCCAAGTGTATGAGCTTTTGCAATTGCTAAACAAGGCTTAAGTCCAAAATCCTAGATGTTTATGTTACCATTCTTTCTTTCAAACTGAAAATCAAGTCTTCTTTTTGCGATCTCAATTCCGAAGTCCAACCTTGGTCTCACACTATCAAGGCAATCAAGTTCTTTTTTATGAAGGGTATCCTTCAACTTGAATGATGATCATACATAAAAAAGGACACTTAGAACTAAGTGTATAAGGCTCTATTTTGCCTTGTTTTGTCTTGTCTTTTCTCATCCCTTTTAGATGACACTCATATTGTGAGCTCTTTGGAGGATGTAGTTTGAGCAATAAATACTTTAACACTTAGCTTGGAGGCCTTTGGGTTTATAAGTCTAGACTTGTAAATGCAAGGCGTAGAGCACACACACGTTCCTCACTCCTTATGACTTCACACTAGGATTCTAGCTCCCCATAAGTGGCTTGGGAGTTTTGAGCTTCCTCTAGGATAGGAGGATTTTTGTAGTGTGTTCATCTTAGACACACTAGTCCAGGCCACAACCCATAATCATCTCCTCCCCCAGTTGGAGAATACCCAAGTGGCCTATTCCATTCTTTCACAATGTTGTCTCCCTAGTGCTTCATATTTGGCATGGACTATCCTGCCTACAAAGACATTTTTGTCACACTTGTAGATGTTTTACAACACTATGTGCTACACTTTCTCCACTCTCTTAGGGCCATGCATCTCACAACTCTCAAATGAGTTGCATAGGCAACATATAGCCCTTCTCATAGTTATGGGCAGATGAGCCTCACATAGCGACAGGCCATAACAACATCAACATATATAGGAGTATGTGCCTAGTGGTCTCTCATTTAGTGGACAAGTTCTTACACCAAGAATGTCATTTTTTGTTGAGACATATCATGAGAGTTGATTATGTTTTCCAATCATATTTTTTTCTTGCCTCTTGACCTATTGCCAAGCCCTATGTGCAAATCAATCCATGAGTCTATGACTTCATATTCTTAGACTCTTGGAAGATCCAAGTAGATCTCAATGAGAATATGAACACTCACACACTTACAACCATCCTCATTGATATGCCTCTACTTGATGGAACTAGGATGCTCTCTTGTAGGGGAAAGGCTTTGGAGCTTAGCTCCAAGCTTCACCTTGATTGATGAATTCTGATTTACTTATGAGGAGTTTACCACAACACTATGATTGAGGATAAATCTCTCACATCCAACCCTCATAGGGCTTTTGGACTAGTGTACATGTGGCTCTCTATATGACATGCAAGGGATACACTTTTTACAATATGCAATAGATGGAGAACCCACTAGAGTCCATGATACAAATCTGAGTGATATAGTCACTCAAATTTGTTGTGCTTACATACATTGCTAAAAATCATATATTGCTATTAGCATCATATACTATAGAAGTACAACTCATATAAATTCATACATGAACTCCAAAGGCCCGCAAGAATGAGTTCAATTCACACATAACTTGGATCAAGAACTTAACTCTCAACTCTCAACTCAAGAAATTGCCATCAATAGACTTTGATTACACGGTCAAGTCACACCCACTCTAGCTAAGAGACCCCAAGTGACAATCATTAGCCTCTATCCACCATAGCCAAGAGCTCAAAGGCTTAACATCAAAGAAGCAATCTCTCTAGAGTTGCTCTTTGAAAGTGTATCCCTTTGGCTCAATCTATAACTCCAACTCTAATGGTGCCACTAATGGCCCATTTGATGGTGCAAATGGTATAAATAATGGTAGCCCAAAAGTGTGATCAATAACATTAACAAAAAATTTGGTTGCCACTAAATAATCTTTGAGCAACTACAAGTATAACTTTGACTACCAAGATTAATATTCCAACATCCAAGCAAACAATCTTTGGCATTGCAATGGCTATGATAGTTGTCATGCATATATAAATTTCTACACAATATACATTGATATCAATATCATATACTATAGAAACACAACTCATGCAAAAGTCATACATGAACTCTAAAGTGCCACAATCCCCCTTTAGTTAATGGTTAGGACACTCTAACTCCAGATAGCAATCTACTCCAAGTACATTATATACCCTATGGTGGACAAAGATTAGGAGACCGGGTGCTATCAAGATTCATTGTTAGTTGTTTATCTATAATCTATATAACATAAAGAGTGAACTAGTTATAGGTCAAGTACATAGAGGACATGTCCTTGATGAATCATTATGAGAGAAGGAGTCAAACATGCCATATGCCATCCTCTCAAACAACTATCATACACCAACATAGTAGCAACTCCACTAGAAGAGCCACATGACATACACCACAAACCTACACATACAATTGCCAAGCTTAGGTCCATAGTGTCGTCAATGTTTGGGAGGTGGCATGACATACAATTGCACACATGATCCTTCCAAACAAAATCATCATGTCCTTCCACCATGAGGACTCTAGAAGGCAAAGTCTTGTACACTCTACAAGATAGTGTGACTTGTAGTCACATCAAGTGTCATAGGTGCAATTTGTTGTATATATACATAGTCATTTAGATGAAAGCAATAGTTCAAGGATCTATAACCTCCTCCTTGAATAGTAGCATAATGCAAGGTATCCATATGCTCAATAATAACAAAGTTCTCAAAGGCCATAAGCAACACTCTTTGAAAGATCTCTACCCTTTGAGAAATGCAGTCATTCATACGTCTAGATAATCCAAGTCCAACATTAACATACTATCATGATAAATGGCTGCAAGTAAATTTGGATCTTGTCCTTGAAGTAAAAAGTAAAGAGAGAAGGATGTAAAGGAGGCTTGCCAACTGAACCAATAGCTCATGGCTAACCAAGGTAATTAGAGATCCCAATCTCCCAAGTGACCTCTCTGCAAACCTTACTCATGCATTCTCTCTTCACCGTCTAAACCATTCTTGCTACCAAGCCATTTGCCTCCAAGGTGATCTTGGGAGATAGTGCAATGATCAATCAAGGCATTATCACACAAGACTTGAAACTCTCCTAAGAACTATGTACCATGATCAATCAAGATCTTAATTGGTGCACCCAAAATGACTAAGAATTTGATCCAAGAATGAGTAAGCTATCCCTTCACTAGACTTGTCAGGAAGTGCCACCAACTCAATCCACTTAGAAAAGTGCTCCACCATAATCAAAACATACCAATGATATCTCATAGTCAATGAGAAAGGTCAAACAAAGTCCAAACTCTAATGATAATCCAACCCCATGATAGATAATGGGTGTAATTATGGCATAAGAGCATAAAATGATACTTTAACTTTATCGTAAACCACACATCTTGTAACATCAAACTATTCTACATTGGTTTGCATACCACACTACCAATAATTACTCTAGAGTAAGCTATATGTCTGCTTTACTTGAAAATGTCCTAGCTCTTCATGTTATACCAATTATGATCTCTAAAATGGAAGATATCTCTACTTGCATCTTACCATCCTCCCATATTTAAAGAAGATGTATGCCATCCAATCTAAACTACTTGGTTCATTAAAGGAGACAATCTCTCTCCTCGGCACCAACTATGCCACCCATAACACCAATGCAAAGATAGTCTATCACTAAGACATCATCATGAATATCTTGTTGACATGTACAAATATCTCCTTTCTATGGATCTGAACCTCAACAACTCCTTCTATCCATATTGAGAGAGATACCATTAGAGCCTCAAAAATAAAAATAAAAGGCATATGCATGTTAACCTAGCACCATGTCCTTGTATATCTCACCATGCCAATGAGCTTCATTTTGATCCTATTGGTTGGTACATGGATTTCTATTCAACCCATTTGCCTCATAGTTCACCATTCTAGGTTTATGAATACCCAAGAAATCACACTCCTATAAAATCAAAGCCCATTGTACAAGATTTCTTGAAAGCTTGTCGGACTCTATCAACCACTTCATTGGTTGATGATCAATGATGAGAGTGAAGGGGTTATCAGATAGGTAATATTAGAAATGTGCTATTGTCCATACATTGCCAAACACTCTCCCTCAAATGAACTATACTTTACATCTGCTGAATTGTTGGAACAACTAGCATAGGGCACCACAAACAACTTCTCCTCATCATCCTATTGGGTGACCATTGATCCAAGCCCTTACATACTCCCATCAATTAGAACTTGGTATGGTCATCCTTTGATTGATCTCCTAAGAATAGGGGCAAATATCAACCTCTCCTTTAGCTTTATAAAAGCTCTCTCTTACTCACCTCCCAAACATCACTCATGTATAAGCTTGGTCAGCTTTGTCAATACCTTGGCAATGACACTAAACCCTCTAACATATTGATGATAGATATTTGCTAACCCAAGGAATGCTTGCACTTTGCTCACATCCATAGGCCAAGGAATATATGCAATAGCCTCCATTTTGTTCTATTGAAAATCAAGTCCACTAAGGTAGATAGTGTGATAAAAATACTCAACCTACTAATGGAAAAATCTATAGTTTTTGAGATGTTATTTGAGTCCATGAGATATCAATCTCTCAAACACCTCCAACAAATATCTCTCATGCTCCTCTACAATAGTGCTATAGACTAAAATGTCATCAATAGAACACCAAGCAAAATCCAATATTTTTAGGATCTTGCCTATGATCTTATAGTAGTCAATAGGAATATTCTTTAACCCACATAGTAAGACCTTCCTCTAATACAATACATCTTTACCATGAAGATCAATAGCACAAAATGCTATCTTGGACTTGTCCTCTTCCCTAATTGGCAACTGATGATATCTTGCTCAAAGATCCAAAGTATTGAAGACCTTTTCATGTCTAATCATATCAAAGAGCTCCTCCAATGTAAGCATAGCATACCAATGAATCCTAGTTTATTGGTTGATAGGACAATAATCTCCACATATATGCATATTTGTGTAGTTCCATGTATATCTATCTTGGCTACAATCATTGTAGTTGAAGCATACTCTCCATGTGAGATCTCCACCAAACTAGCCTCAAAAGGTCTTTAATCTAGCCCTAAATCAAGGCTCTCTCCATGTCATTGTATCTATAGGGACGTAAAAAATTGGTGCATCACTAGTCAACTCAATCCAAATACCAAATACTTTGAGAGCATCCAAATCCTTCATATTGAAGGCAAAATAACTTGTGTAACTCCTCAAGAACCTCCAAAATCTCTATCTTTCTCCTCCTATAGGCTTGGTTCTAATGTTTGGCTCCCAATTATCTTTTATAATTGATGTAAAAGTGGATGAGTTATTGGTTGACTACTATACCGGGGGACTTGGGAGTAGTATTTTCTTGCCCCCAACCATTAGGTTCCCTAATCTTAGAGCTTAAAACGCTCTCTAGTATGGAAAATCATTGCACACTCTCTCTCATTGGCATTGGGCTCCACCAATTGTTATAATTGTGAGTCCCAAATAAGTCTAAGATCTCCTTCTCAAAAAGCATAGGAGCTTGGGAACTCATGAGTGTGGTAAAGCAACTATGGAATGCCCAACAAGGTTTAACATTGCAATAGATGACCGATCAACCACTATCAATATTTGAGACTAGCACCCAACATCCAAGATGTCATCAACAATGAGATGTGATAGTCATTATATACCATCATAGGGTTGTTGTAAAAGCTCCGGAGGTAAAAAGTTTGTCCACTAAAGATGAAGATGATGAGCATGTGACCCAACTCTAGCTACATCTAACAACACAATAGGTCCTATCCAAGTATAGACCTGATGTGTACTCACCACCATCTATGTTCAAGAATCACCCATCCAAGGGATGTTCTCCAAAATATAGGCAAGATAATGACTTGATGAATCTAGAGATGTCATAGTGTAGTGTAGTATACGTAACATCTTAAACATGAAAAAATGGAGATCCTATAGACCTTGACCTTGATTAGCATGGGTATGTCCCTAACATGGCCATCTAAAAATCACCAAATAAATGAGACCATTCTTTCCAAATCCTACATATCCAACAAGGAAATGTTTGTTGGTAGGATCTTTTGGTAACCCTTGATTGCTGATATCAATAATAACTCAAGATAGCAATATGCCAAGTTTACCAAATGATGTGAAGAGACTTGTATAGCAATCTCATTTCTCTCCAAATACAAGTAGCTTTGAACCCATATGCTTTCTTGTTGTATTGTAACTAATCCAATGTTGATTTCACCAAACAACTCAAATAGGATACTCTCTTTGCTAGATACTACCAAGCAATAGGTGTGATATCCAAAGGTGAAAGGATAATACAATCTAGAGGCTAATCCTCAAACTGGTCTATAGGTTTTACAAAGGCTCTACTCCAAGCCTAATGCACCAACTTATCCGCATGATGTTGCAATTGCTCATTAGAACTACATAGTGGAACATCCAAGGTGTATGGAACAACCCCACTCGTACTCCAAATCCAAGTGATCTCCTTTGGTAATGAGGTATCATCTACATGGAATTACTCTCCAATAACTCACTAGGCCAAGTAATAGAATAATTGAAAGTTGAGATTAATGTTATGGTTCTTGATTATATTGAGCCAAGATTGCCACTACTCAAATGCACCAATAAGCAACATACATGTCCCTCACCTGACTACCAACTTGGCATATAGGAAGTTGTCTCTTCCAATAGTAAATGTTGAAACCCATGGGGTATAATATTGCTCCATTAACTAGCACATCATACAACTCTACTAATATTGCAATAACTTGGAGCTCTTACCAGAAAACCATCAATCGGATGATTGGACTGAATCTGGACAATGAGCTCTTCACATGTGATGTACTACATAGAACCACCTCTTAGAGATGTTTGGATCTAAAATAGATACCTCTCCACATCAGTCTTTCATAGCCCAAGATTGACAAGTATAGCCTTCCCAAACATAAGAGACTATGCACCAAAGTTTAATAAGACTCTTTGTGGTGTATAGATCTTCCTTGAAGATCTTACCAAACTAAAAATCTCACTTTGGTTTTCCAATAAGACAACTCAAGATGTAAACCAAGCTTGCTTAAATTCAAGTCTAGATGGCAATTCCTCCAACCTAGCAATTATTGCTTGCCACAAGCCACTAATAGTTAAATGAATCCCATGCTCCACAACCAAGTCAACTCCACTTTCAACCACCTCTACTCTACAAGCAAGAACCACACCATCCATATTCCCACAAAGTGTAGTAGCCAATCAAAACATGAGAGTTGGATCAACTCCAAATGTAAACATGTTGTTGGTTGAGAACAAAGAGGAGCAGATAATCAGTTGAGCCATCTACTAACATTGTTCTAAACACCATCTTTATAGAAGTAGGTGATTGACTAATATCTTGTCCATCTTGCACTCCATTGCCACCTACCACAACATGCAATAGGCTATTTAGGAGCTATGGATGTCAAAAAGTGTGAAAGATTGGGAAAGTTTAACCTATCTACCAACCTCTTCTCTCTATGGATCCAACTCCATTGATGCTCCTCTAGGTTCAAGAGCACATATTGCACTCCTAGTCACTACGGTAGATGCTCTACCTATGCTACTTTGTATATAAAGTCAAGGACATTTTTATCACCAACATAAGAGGTAGAAGCCTCAACACCTTAATTTGATCTCCTCTAAGCTATGGCTATGCTAGCCAATCTTTGGTCTAATTGCTCAATCTAAGTAGCCATGGCTATATCAAAATCAAAGGCAAGTACTATGCACTTGCAAGGTGTCGGTCCTCTACAACCACATCTACTACCTCCTTCTCCATGACCTAGGACTCCTCTATCAATCGCTAAAGTAGCCTTACTACTCTATAATTTTGGGTGGAAGTCAAAGCATAGGTTGTTGATCTGATCAAATCTAATCAATAGTCACATCTAAACTTGCTAGCCTCATGTTAGCTTGTTTGCCCTTCTATGTAAATTTTAAACTCTCTAGCCCAATGCCTCAAAGCTTCTAAATGCCAATTGCAACCAAATGAGGTCTTTTTTCTTACCAATTAGAACCCCTCTAAATGGGCTAACCTTGACTAACTCGGTCATCAACTCCCTTTGAGACCTCCAAATACCCCTCCAACTTTAGCCAACATCTAGTACTTGCTCTACTTCATGAATTGACCTCCAAATCAAACTTCCACCAACTTTGGGTGACCTTTATTACAATCAGTTGACCTCCAAATCAATCACCAAATGCCAAATTAAGTCAAATTGAAAAGATAGAGATTTCTAAATCCTTAGTTTGAGTGAATGGGTTTTCAAATCCAATTCCACTTTTGTAATTCACAACATCCAACTACCAATTTGACCTCTCACTCTCAAATTGATCTCTTTGATCAAGAAAATTGAACACACATTCATCAATTTGAAATCAAGTTCATAGAATTTGGGTGTTGGTTTTGCACACCGTATGCTCCACTATCAAAATTTACAACAAATATAACACTTTCACACATGTTTACTTTTTGAGAAATCCAAGACCATGGTCAAAAGTATCAATGATCTGCCAAGCTTGGAGATACCACCAACGTGCTTAATTTATGCACCCAATTTACTCCCAACTCTCACTTCTCTAATGTAACCATTTCATTTTAATTTGCACACAACTTGGATGAACAACTCAACTCTCAACTCAAGAAATTGCTATTAATAGGCTTTGATACATGATCAAGCCACACCCACTCTAGCTAAGAGATTCTAGGTGATACTTGCCAACTTTTGTCCACCATAGCCAAGAGCTCAAAAGCTCAATATCAAAGAAGTGAGCTCTTTGAAGCTGCACTTGAAGGTATACCCCTCTAAAACTCCAATTGTAAAAGATCAAGACCGAGGAGAGAAATAGTAGAATGGAAGCTCACATTAGAACACTTGAATAAGGGAAACTCCAAATGCATAGCATGAGCTTTGGCTTTGGTATTTATATAGAGTATACAAGGCCTTGAGAAGCTTCTCAAGAAGCTTGATTTCTTGGAGTGTAAGCCAACTCTTTCTTAGAAGTTGTTTACTTGGCATGCAAGCTAAGCTAGTTGGAAGCTTCTAGAAGCTACCTACTTGGGATACAAGCTAAAGAAGTTGAGAAGTTTCCCTAAGAAGCTTCTTAGATACTTTTGGAATATTCTAGGCTAATTTGTCCTATTTTCTACTTCATTAGCCTTAACTAACTTCATTGCTAAACTCCATATTGTTATATATTCTCCCACCACTAGTTGGTGACTTCCTTGTCGTCATTGAAGCTTCAAACTCTTGGATAGCAGTTTTTGCATTTTGGAGATGAGAAAGAGGTTCCCATGTGACCTCATGAAAGGGATACCCTTTCCAAAGGACCTTGTACTCAGTATGTTGTTGGTAGCCTTGTTGAATATGACGACGCACAAGGGTATGATCAACTTTGTACTCCTCATGATCATTGATAGGGACTAGAGGAGGAGGAGTTTGGACACAAGAGGACAAATAAAATGGGTTAGGAACAAAGGATTTCAACTTGGAAATGTGAAAGACAGTGTAGATATGCATATGACAAGGCAAGGCAAGTTGATAAGCAACAAGAGAGATAATTTGGGTGACATCAAAGGAATTTTGGAATTATTGTATGCAAAATCCACAACTACAAGACATTCATCCTAATTGGTATGGTGGATGTTGACAAGGCACAAAGCATACCTTCCAAGGTGCGATTTGCATGTTAAGTTTGTCCATCAGTTTGAGGATGATAGGCCATGGACAAAGTAAGCTTGGTGTCGAGTATTTAGAAGAGTCTTGCAAAAATTTCCCAATGAATCAAGGATCACAATCAAAGATGAGTACACAAGATATCCCATGATGCTTGAAGAAAGTGTTGAAGTAGATCTACAAATGTTAGAGCATCCATAATATCAAAGGTTGGTGCCAAATGGATTTGCTTACTAAGCTTATCCACAAACACCACAATTGTTGTGTGATCTTGCTTTGTCTTGGGCAAGGACATGATGAGATCCAAGTTCATGTGTTCCCATTGAGAAGATGTAGAGAGTGGTTGAAGGAGTCCACTCGGTTTCTAGTTGCTGGCCTTGTTGCATTGGTAGCTCTCACACAATTGGACAAACTCTTGAACATCTTGTGTCATATTGGGCCACCACCATTGGCGTTGGAGAGTACCCAAGGTCTTGTCCACACCCATGTGACCAACAATTGGTAATTCATGGGCTTCTTGGAGGTGCATAAGTCGGAGATTACCCTTGGCTGGAAAATATATATGGTCCTCATGGAATAGAAGGCTTTCCTTGAAGGAGAAGGTGTTATACTACTTTTCACATGTTTCAAGACAACCATGTACCATCTGGAAGAAGGGATCTTGTTATAGAGTTGATCTAAACTTGTTATGGACCTTGAAGTTGATTGAAATTGTTGTAATGACTATCAAGATGAGAGGAAGAGACTTCAAATCAGGCTGCTATGATAGGGCATCAAGGATAACATGGAATTGACATGGTTTGTACTCAAGTTTGATATCAAATAGTTGGAGTTGCTCCTCCCATCAATGATGTCAACTCTTCATGTGTTCCAAGTGTAATATTTGCAACAATGGTTTGTGATCAATTTGCATGATCACTTGTTTCCCCAAAAGATAATGTCTCCATACCTTGGTGGCATATACCATTGCTAGTTGTTCCTAATCTCAAGTAGAGTAATTTCTTTCAATTGTATTTAATTGGTGAGAAACAAAGGCAATGGGAAGTAATCCATCTAGGAATTCTTGCTACAACACAACTCCAATCGCAAAGTAAGAAGCATCCACACAGGGTAGTTGAGGATCATATGGTTGAAGAATGGGTCTTGAAGACACCATATATTTCAGCTTCTTGAATGCTTCTTTGTGCTTGGTGGTCCACTAAAAGCTCAAGTTCTTCCCCAAGAGACCAGTCAATGGTGTAGCCACATGGGCATAATATTGGATGAACTATTGGTAAAAACTGACCAATCCATCAAATGCCTATACTTTTGTAGCATCCTTTGGAGTAGGCCAATCAATAATGGTCTTGATTTTCTCCTCTTCTATCTTGATCTACTTTGATGAGATCTTGTGATCCAAGAAGGTAACTTCCTTCTGCCAAAAGGCACACTTCAACTTCTTGCAATAAAATTTCCAATGATGTAATTGTTTGAGGACTCCTTGCACATGGTTCACATGTTCTACCTCTATCTTGCTATAGATTAAGATATCATCCAAAAACACTACCACATATCAATCCAATAGTCCGTCCAACACCTAATGCATCTGATCCATGAAGATTGTTGGAGCATTAGTCAGACCAAAAGGTAGAACTCTCCACTCAAAATACCTATACCTTGTGCAAAAGGTAACCTTTTGCACATCTTCTCTATCAATAGAGATTTGCCAATAACCACTACAAAGATCCAACTTGGAGAAATATCATGCTCCACTCAACTGATCATGCAAGTGATCAATTCAAGGCAAGGGATATGCATTCTTCACTATTTTTTTTATTGAATCCACAAAAATCAATACAGAAAAAAAAATCTTCCATCCTTCTTTGGAACAAATAATACTAGTGCTCCCCAAGGAGATGTATTATGTTGTATGAAATCCTTCTCCAACAATTCCGTAAGTGTTGTTTGCAACTCTTCCAACTCCTTTGGTGAGAGCCAATAAATTGGTCTACTCATTGGAGTACTCCTTGGCAATAACTCAATTGTGAAAGGCATATCACAGTTGGAGGGTAATCCCTTTGGTAGATCATCCAAAAACATGTCCGCAAACTCCTGAACTATTTGATCAACCATTGCTTGATGTGGCTCCTAAATTCCCTCATATTCTCCTTGTGCAATAGGCTTGATCCCCACTACACAAACAAACTCATCCTCTTCCAACGCTTGCTCTATGGCTGCTTCACTAACAAACTTCCCATCTAGGGACTCATCTCTCTTCAAAGCTTGCTCCATGGTTGCTTTCCTAACAAACTTTCCATCTTGGGATTCATCTCCCTTCAAAGCTTGCTCTATGGCTACCTTCCCAAAAAACTTCCCATCTTGGGACTGACTATTCTTAGGTGTCTTACTTAGAGGTGCCAAACAAACTAACCAAAAATTCTTATCTTGGTTATGTACTTGAATTTATCATTGGTTCTAATCAAATTGGACCTTATGATGTTCAAACCAAGGTAGATCTAGAATGACATCATAGTGTAGAGGTGCCACTATAAACCTCATACACTCTAAATACTCTTTCACAATCTTGAAGGTAACAAGATGCAATGTACAGAATATAGAACCCTTTCTACCATCTGCTATTATCAGTCTACTTCCAATTACTAGCTTGATAGGAGTATGTAATTCCTTTGCTACTTGCATGGACAAGTAATTTTACAAACTTCCCAAATCAACCAAAATCCTACAACCACAATCAAATATCATATCTTGCAAGTGAAGCAAACTTGCATAGGTTGAGCCTTTGATCCTATTAGAACTAATCAAGTTCATAGCAAGTGGCTCAAAATCTCCGACTAAGATTCCTCATTTCCTTGATCATTTTGCACCACAAACTCCATCTAGGTGACTTGTCAAGGTTGCTTATTCTTAAATGGACATTCAATGATATGATGCCCAATTTGGTAACAATAGAGACAACCACCATTCTATCAAAATTTTTCTCTATATGTAGTGCCAAGTGGTCTCTATTGAATGACATCAACCTCCATTGGGGCCAGCTCTTCCACCCTGGTGTAGTGTATTGGTAGGCTGTGTGGAGGTTGAGTTGAAGACCAAGTTGTTGCAACCAAGGAATCAAAGTGTTTGGCCAACTGCATGGCTTCCTCCAAGTGTTATGGCTCTTGCATAGTTACCTCTAATTTAGTTTGTGACTTCAAGCCCCTCACAAATCAATCCAAAGCTTCACCTTCTAGTATATTTGCATGATGGTGTTCTTAAATTGTAACTTCTTACAGAGCCAATCTGCTTCAACTCTGTTGACCACTCTTGTGCAGCCCATGTGGCATTTATAGCTTGGAATTAACTAATTATTTCACTCTTGAATTTTGTCCATGTCAAGATTGGTGCAACAATTTGCCTTTCAATTTTCTCCACTTGGAATCGTCACCATAGCTTTGCTACTCCATCCAATTGGCTAGAAGCCAAGAGAATCTATTTGTGTTTGTCTTGAAGATTGGTAACCTCAAAATAACACTGTAGTCAAACAAAAATTCTCTATTATACCCAGAAGATTTTTGCCTTCAAAAACCTTAGGTTTTGGAAATTAGATTTGGTCTTCTCCTTCTCAAACTAGTACTCTTGCTATTTGCTCTTGTCGTTGATGATCTTGTTTATTCAACAATTGAGTAAGGTGCTTGATTGTTGTAGCATAGCAATGATAACCTCAAGCATTTCCATCATGGTTACTACTCTATCACACCACCCATGTATCTAATTTATTAATACATAGATGCAACACGTCCATAGTTCTTCATAAGTTACAACCATAAGTACCAAGGGATCCTTGGACAAGGTAATTGTATTCAAAAAATCTTGTTCAAAGCATGAGATGATAAACTATGTGAAATGATGCTTGGGTAGTACGTGGATACAAAAATCCAATGGTTTGGTGGAAATGGATTTGGTGGTCCGTAAATTCCATCCATCCCATTCTTGCTCTAATACCAATGTAAAAGACCAAGATCAAGGAGAGAAATATGAGAATGGAAGCTCACATTGGGACACTTGAATAAGAGAAACTCTGAATGCCTAGCATGAGCTTTGGGTTTGGTATTTATAGGGAATATACTAAGCCTTGAGAAGCTTCTCAAGAAGCTTGCTTTCTTGGAGTGGAAGCCAAGTTAACTGGAAGCTTTTCAAGAAGCTTCCTTCTAGAAGTTGCTTACTTGGCATGCAAGCTAAGCTAGTTAGAAGCTTCTAGAGGCTACCTACTTGGCATGCAAGCTAAGCTAGTTGGGAGCTAAACTCCATATTGTTATACTCACCCTAATAGTGCCATTGATGGCCCATCTAGCAATATAAATATTGTAACTGATGGTAGCCTCAATGATGTGATCAATAATCCTAACAAAATATCTGATAGCCACTAAGTAGTCGTTGAGTATCTATAAGTATAAACTCTGATTGCTAAGACTACCACTCCAATTTTTGAGCAAACCAGTTTTGGTACTACAAATGTCACTACAGATCTTACAAGTTACATAAGCCCAAGTTCAAATTGAGAGATGGTTGGATCTACAAGGATCATTTATCCGTCAGGTGCAAATAGGTCATCGCACCTTGCATGATGTGGTGGTGGTGAACTCCATATGATTGGAGTCATTCGCAAAGGTAGGTGCATAGGTGGAAGAAAGAACAACCATTATCTTGAGGAGCAAGGAGAACCACTCCACACCGTGGCTCTCCTCGTATACCTTAGTCCTTCTAGCAATTGAGATTTTTGGGTACCTACATCACCATTTTGACTATTTTCTCAAGGATGTAACATCGGGTTCTTTGTAGATGGGAGGGGTATTGGTGGTCTCTCATGCCATGCTCATGGCCTATTACCAACAATGCATATCAATCATGTTGTAACATGCTCAAGTTTCAGGTCTTCACTATTGAGTAGCTATAATATGCACACCCACATGGCAAGGATCTTCACGCCCCATTTGCTAGGCATATCATTCAAAGACGGCTACCACACAATTCATGAGTAGACTATTCTTTCCTTGGCCTCTTAGGTGCTTGTTGTTAGTGTGCTTTTTCCCTATGGTACCTTTGGGCCTTGCCTCTTTATGTCTTTTGTGTCCACTTTGGACTAATGGGCTTTGTGCTCCTCTTTCCTTTTGGACTTGTTGTGCCTTGTATTCCCTTCCACTTTATGTTTTCCTTTAGGGTACTATTTATATATATTTGTTTGCACAATCAATCAAACATAGGAGTTTCATATCAAAACTCTCATGCCTAAGTGTAAAGGAAAATGAAAGATACCCCTATACATAAAAATGTGCTAGTTTTGTACAACCCTTTAGTATGTACGGATATCAAAGATCCAAGTATGAGATTTCTAACATATAAGAGAAAGAAGTCTTGTGGATAAGGGTTAGAGTTCAAACACATTCATGAACAAAGAATATTTGGAATTTACATAGAAGTTGGATACATCATAAATACATTTTAGATACTTTTAAGTTTGTTTCAACTTTTTATTCACAAGTTTCTATAAGCATGAATCTCTCAGGATAGTGAAGCCCAAGTTTTGGACTTGAACCTAGAACCAAAAATTATCTTTGTGTACTATCATAGTTTGGTTAAATAGAGTATACTATTGTACCAAAAAATAGAATATTTTGCACACCTTGCAAAAGAGCAAGTTATAGTTGAATACTAATGCCGTAAATACAATCAACATTCATAACATGTATGGAAACATGATCCAATCTAAAAAGATGTGTGTAAACAACAAAAATTTACAAACATATATGGAAACAAAGATAGAAAAACCCAAAAAGTTTTACAATGATATGTAAAATTTCAGAATTTGAAATTAAGATGGCAATGCAAGATAACAAAAAGGATGGTGTGTGTATACAATGAATTTTACAAACATGTATGGAAAAAAAAAGGAAAACCCAAAAAATTTAACAATGATATATAAAATTTCAGAATTTGAAAAATTAAGGTGGCTAGGTAGGATATAAAGATGTAATACTCATCAGGACATAAAAGATAAAACATAATAGGTAGAATGGAGCAAAGGAGACCCCAACATAGAATTTTTCAACATACTTGATGGTGGACCAAGTTCTTGACGGTTTTTACTTTTGTCCTCTGCTACATCCTCCGCACTACTCTAAGGAGGAACCTACACCAATAGATTCTCCAATAGAGGAGCCTATACAGTACACATTAGGTCCATTCTTGGATGGGACCTGCTGTATTGTTAGATGCAGCTAGAGTGGGATCACAGGCTCATTGTCTTCATCTTTGGTAGACAAACATCTTACCCAGAGAGGTTTTATGTGACAACCCAGCAAATATCACTTTTGCGGTAATCGGGTAAGTAAAGTTTGTTCACACAGAGATACTAGTCATAATTGGTCAAATACAAAGTCAAATAGTAAATGTAGTTCTTCTTGGTTGCGTCTTTAATCTCTCAGGTAGAAACCACACCCAAAGGAGAGTAACAAGCACTAACTCACAGTCTTAACACTTCTTAATCACAACTTCATCAACTTGATTGTGATGATTCAGGCTCTCCCAAAAATGGCACTTCACTACAAAACGACTTTGCCTCATAATTGTGTTCCATCCCTCCACTAAAGGCACAACTTCCTCAATCAAAATTGCTTCACATCAACCTCGCACTGCACTCACAAATGCAGAATACTACCAACACTACAATTCCTCTCAGATCTATCAAGGCATTGCTTTGATTGCAATTCACTTAGGATCAAACACACAGAATGAAAATCAAGGCTACGGAATCCAACATCCAACAAGCACTCTAACTTGCACTTCAAATTTCTCCAAATACTCACAAACACAAGTATAAAGTTGATACTCAAAATCAAGCTCAAGCAACGAGCATTGCTTCACAGCACTTTGCTTTATCTATTCTCAGAAATAATGAGCACTGAAAAACATGAGACTGCAAATGCCACTCTTAAATAGTGAAGCAATTTACAATTATCTTCCTAATGCACCTCTTCCTAATGCCTCTACAAACCTACAGATTTGAAATGACAATGCACCTTTTCATATCTGCCTATACAAATCTCAAATCGGTTACTGATCCGATCCAATGTCTACTTCCTCCTCGGCTTTCAAACCCGAACCCAAAGTAACTTCACTTCCTACTACTCTATCCTCAGGTTTCACAATTCCTACATCTTCCACCAAATCTAATAGTTCTCTTTCCTGATCTACAATTCCCATTACAAGTAATCCATCTAAATCTCTATCTCCCGACTCACTCTTCTCTAAAATGTCAAATGTCAAATCCAAAGACACCTACACTCATATCTCTCTTACTTTGAGTTTAACTATTATTAATTCTTTTGCTAATTCTACTATATCCTCATCAAGAATTGTAATTGAAAATATGAATACACTATCTACACCTTCAATTTGTAACCCACTTTCCCCTAATCACTCATGCAACTAACCCAAAGACACTTACTGTCTGATCCTGCACTTTGGGTTCATTCACTACTGCTATTTCTCCTTCAATTTCTATTCCATCTTCAATCTGAACTGAAATTGAAGTCATAGGTATCCTAATTAACTTATTTTCCTTACTCTAACTTCCACTAATGCCTCATGCAAGATTCCCAAGGTCACCTTCACTGCACTCCAAGGTCTGACTACCTTGGATTTAGTAATCTTTGTCTTGAGGCAAAGTCTCATGACCCAAAGTCATGTAAACCCAAAGTCCAAAATACAAAGTCCAAAGTCACATTGATCCAAAGAACCTCAACATGAAGTACCTCAACTCAAAGTACCTCAACCCAAAGTACATCTACTCTAGAAACTTCAAATGCTTTTAACTTCTTCTACAGACCTCCAAACTTTCCGATTTTGGTGGCAATGGAAAGCCCTGAACAAAACGCTTCCAATGAAATATAGCACACTTGATTTGGACTTGTGGTCATTTGGATTTAGTCCCCGCAAGAATCCTGACCTGCAACTTTCATTCCGATGCAAAGAAACCCCCTTTGGCATCTACTCCAAGTTTTTCACTCCTCTGACACAAAGTAAGCTTCTTCAGGTTTGCTCCAATCTGAGTCCTTCTTCCTCCAACATGAAGTCAACTTCCTCAAGCTTGATCAAAACATAAGTTTCCCCTCATTTCTTCTCTATTTGGTTTCAGCAAGGCACTTCTTTTTCAAAACTCGTCCAAAATGAAAAATGTGGGTACCACATTTTACAATGTGTATATGATGGGATTCAATGACTAGACCACATCCTTGTTGATGACATCTTGGATGTGGGGCATCAGTCTCAGATGGTGGTAGTGTCTGATAGGTCACTTATGGTAGTGGTGAACCTAGTTGGACAGCCTAGAGCTGCTTTTCCCACACTTATGAGTTTCCCAAGCTCTCATGCTTTTTGAGAGGGAGGACTTGGACTTGTTTGGGACTCACAATTACAGCAATTGTTGGAGCCCAACGCCAATGAGAGAGAGCGGGCAATGGGTTTTTGCACTAGTATTATGGTTGTTTGAGCAATATTAGAGGCCTCCAAGCGTCAAGTCTTAGGTCAGGCTATGGACCTAAACTATTTGACCTAGATTGTAAGCCTTGGTTTGGCAGAGCAACATAGGATGTGCTTGATAGGCATCACCACTTAGACACTTGTGAGCCTTGTGCCTATCGAGACAATTCAGGCACATGTTGGGGGCTATGGACCGAGTGGACATGGTATTCTTGGGACATAGCCAATAGCTACTAGGGAGAGTGGTCTACTTGGAGTCCATGCAGGTGAGGGTAAGCTACTTGGATTACACCCTTGGTCCACTTGGGATGCAGCTAGAGGACGTGTGGAGCTTGCAGCCAGAGTGGAGAGAGTTTTTCACACAAAGGTTGGAACCTCTAGTGGTCGGGGGCATGACACTATTGCTCCCAAGGGCCCAATGTAGCAGCTAGTCAATACATCTTCCACTCTTGTGAAAGTTATAAAGGATATTTGGAAGCCAGATCTTGGACCCAAGCTTACAAGAGAAGGAAGACGGAGAGTTTGGACGTTCTTGAGGAGCTACACGAGTTGTTTTGCCTTCAGTATGAAGGATTTGGGTGCTTTGAAAGAACATGGTATATGGATTGATCAGACTAGTGATACACCAATTTTTCAATGTCCTTATTGTTATAGTGACATGGAGAGGACATTGATTCAAAGTCAAAGTAAAGACCTTTTTGAGGTTGGTTTGGTGGAGATTTCACATGGAGAGTATGCATCAGCAACAATGATGCCAACCAAGAAGGATATGCATGACAACTACACAAATAGGCAGATGTGTGGAGATTACCATCCTATCAACCGACAGACTAGGGCTAATTGGTATACCATGCCTACATTGGAGGAGATTTTTGATGTGCTTGGGCATGCAAAGGTCTCCAGTACTTTGGATCTTTGAGCGGTATATCATTAGTTGCCAATTAGGGAGGAAGATAAGTCCAAGATAACATTTTGGGCTGTTGATCCTCATGGTAAGGATGTGTTATATTAGTGGAATTTCTTACCATTTGGGTTAAAGAATGCTCATGCTGAGTTCTAGAGGGTCATGGATAGGATCCTAGCTAGATTGGATTTTGCTTGGTGCTATATTGATGATATTTTAGTATATAGCACTAATGTGGAAGAGCATGAGAGACAATTGTTGGAGGTGTTTGAGAGGTTGAGATCTCATGGACTCAAATTACATCCTAGGAAGTGTAGGTTCTTCCATGATCAGGTTAAGTATTTGGGTCACACTATCTACCTTGGAGGACTTGGTGTTCAGCAGACCAAGGTGGAGGCTATTGCACGTATTTCTTGCCCTACGGATGTGAGCAGAGTGTAAGCATTCCTTGGGTTGGTGAAATTTTATCGCTGTTATGTTAGAGGATTTAGTGCCATTGCCAAGGCCTTGACAAAGCTGACCAAGCTTACACAAGAGTGGTGTTGGGGAGATGAGCAAGAGAGAGGTTTGTAGAGCTCAAGGAGAGGTTGACATTTGCTCCTATTTTGAGGAGACAGATCAAAAGATGACCATTTTAGGTTCATATTGATTGGAGTATGTTGGGGCTTGGAGTAGTGCTCACCCAACATGATGATGAGGGGAAGGAGTTTGTGGTGGCCTATGCTAGTCGCTCCAACAATTCAGCAAAAGTGAAGTATAGTTCATATGAGGGAGAGTGCTTGGCAACAGTTTGGGCAGTAGCACATTTTTTATGTTACCTATTTGGTAACCTCTTCACTCTCATCACTGATCATCAGCTGCTTAAGTGGTTGATGGAGTCCGACAAGCTTTCAGTGAAGCTTGCACACTGGGCTCTGATTTTACAAGATTTTACAAGAGTATGATTTCATGGTTGCTCACAGACCTGGAGTGGTGAACCGTGATGCAGATGGGTTGAGTAGAAACCCATGTCCCAGCCAGTGAGGATCAGACTGGAGCACATTGGCATGGTGAGACAAATGAGGAGATGGTGCCAAGTTTGCATGCATTGGCCTTTCTCTATATATTTTTTGAGGCGTTGGTGGTATCTCCTTCAACACATACAAGAGTAGTTATTGAGGTCACAAATCTAGAGAGTGAAGATATTGGTACAATTCAGTGAGGCATTCATGATGATGTCTTACTGATGGACTATCTTTGCACTGGTGTTATGGGTGGCATATTTGGGGCCAAGTAGAGAGATAGTGTCCTTTAGCAAGCCAAGCGGTTCAGATTGGAGGGTAGACACCTTCTTTGGGTATGGAAGGATGGTAGAGTACGAGTAGTACCACTTCCATCTCAAAGACCACAGCTGGTCTGTCATGCTCATAAGGAGCTAGGACATTTTGGAGTAAAGCATAAATATAGCTTACTCTATAGTCATTATTGTTGGCATGATATGTAGACCAAGGTACAACATTTTGTTGCCAGATGTGTGGTTTGTGACCAAGTTAGAGCATCATTCAATGCTCCTATGCCACAATTACATCCATTATATATCATGGGATTGGGTTTCCATTGGAGTTTTGGACTTTGCTGAACCTTTACCGCTAACTATGAGACATCATTGGTATGTTTTGACATCATTGGTTTTGTTATGACATCATTGGTGAAGGTGGAGCACTTCTCCAAGTGGATTGAGTTGGTGGCACTTCTTGACAAGTCTAGTGAAGGGACAATTTACTTGTTCTTGGATCAAGTTCTTAGCCATTTTGGTGCACCAACTGAGGTTTTGACTGATCAAGATACAGAGTTCTTGGGGGAGTTTCAGGTCTTGTGTGACAAGGCTTTGATTGATCATTGTACTACATCCCAAGATCATCTTGAGGTAGATGGCTTAGCAAAGAGAGTGGTTCAGACGGTGAAGAGAGGATTGCGGAAGTATGGTTTACAGAGAGGTCACTTGGGAGATTGGGATCTCTAGTTATCTTGGTTGGCCATGGGCTATCGGTTCAGCCGTCAAGTCTCCTTAGCACCCTTCTCTCCTTACTTTCTACTCTATAGACAAGATCCAAATTTGAGAGGATAGCATATGGCATGTATGACTCCTCCCCTCACAGTGGTTCCTCAAGGACAGTGGTTGTGTCCTAGATGTACTTGACCTATAGCTAGTTCATTCTTTATATGGTATAGATTGCAGACATGCGTCTAACAATGGAGCTCTATAGCACCTGGCCTTCTAATCTTTGCCCATCATAGGGTATACAATATACTTGGAGTAGATGGCTATTGGGAGTTAGAGGGACCTAACCACTAGCTGGGGAGGCAATGTGGCACTTTAGAGTCTATGTATAACTTATGTGTGAGTTTTGCTTCTATAGTGTATGATGTTGCCAATGATGTATGTTGTGTAGCGATGTATATACGCATGATAGTTGTTATGCCATTTGTAGTGTTGCATCTAGATTACTCGGACACTAGGGTCGTAGTGATAGGATTTAGAGGTATTTCAGTAGTTTCCCATGGACTACTTTCCGACGGTCAGATTTTGTGTTTGGGGTACTGACTTCACGGTGGAGCCCATTGTCACTTTGCACCATTTTCACTATTGAGTGTGCCTTCAGTGGGACCGTTAGGGTTCCAGACCTAGCTCAAGTCTAGGGGTATACTTTTGAAGTGCAGCTCCAGAGAGCTCACTTCTCTGATGTTGAGCCTTTGAGTTCTTGGCTATGGTGGACAGAGGCCGGCGAGCATCACTTGGATTCTCTTAGCTAGAGTGGGTGTGGCTTGACTGTAATCAGTACCCAGTTGTTGGTAATTATAGAGTGACAGATCAAGTACTGATCTGAGTTGAGTTGATTTGAGAGTTGTAAATAATCTAATTATTGTGGCACTTTAGAGTCTATGTATAACTTATGCATGAGTTGTGCTTCTATAGTGTATTATGTTGATAGTGATGTATGTTGTGTAGTGATGTGTATACCCACGACAGAAGAAAGAAAATATAAAGTAAGCTTGTTGATGTTTTCTCCACCAACAATGGAACACAAATCACATTGAGCGGTATGTAGCCATACTCTAATCATATACAGACTAAACCTTGTTACACAAAGGCCAAGTGTTAGTTATCCTGATCAAAGGAAAAAGGGAACAAATGATATACCTGAAGGAACAAAAGAGAGGTTTGCAAGGAGGGAGGCATGGAAGCCCAATGAAAGGGGAGCAAAGACTCAAACCCAAAATGCCCGCAAGAGAGAGAGAGAGAGAGCCCTAAAGTAAAGGGCTACCAATGCATCTGCTGCTGGATTGTGTGATAGAGGTCCTTTAGGTCTAGCATGTGCTCGCAAGCTAGGACCTCGGTCCGTAGGGGGTTTGCAACCATCACATCAAATAGTGAGTGCTGCCTCTTTGCACATGTGACAATATTTTCTATCACTCAATGTGGAGGTGGTCCTGGAAGGTTCAACCACCTCTCAATCTGAACATGCAACCATGTAGCTCCAAGGAGCTGTGCCATTGTGTTGTGGATTGCATCATGAACCTTGGTGGGTTCTCCTCCAAATATACACAGTAGGATGTGGGAGTGGAGTTCAAGTGGAGTGATGTGGAAAACTCCTCATACATAAAGCAGAAATATGGAGATATGGAGCCAAGCACAATATACTTTCTGTCATAGGATAGAATAATAGCTCAATAAGATAAAGGCGCAACAATGAGAATGCTAGAATGATATGTTTGACTTGTTATCAATGACTTGACTGATTATTGAAGATTATGACCGTCACGAGCAAACACAAATATGAAACAGCGAGGTGCGGGGACATGCTTTATCTAGATATATTCAGTACATGGCAAAATATTAAAGTGACTAGATACCTTAAATGGTCAATATTCAAGAAGTCCCGCAAGTCAATATTCAGGAGTTCCGCGCGATTGACAGTGATGAGGAACTATCCTTGTTTTTATTTATATATATATATATAAAAGTGTCGGGGGCGAGCCTGTTTCAGACCGTGGAGGTAGAACAGTAAATGAACCACGTTGTTTCCTGTTGTCTTTACATTATTTGCTTAATGGGCTTTATGATGTGCTATTGCGAGAGTTCCTCCGGACAATTACAATTTCTAACAATTAGAAGTCAATAAAAATGCTAGATGTACACATCAATGATATCAGCTTGTATTTTTCTAGAGTCTAGATATGAGAAGCCTGCAAACGCAGGAAGTGCCCGGGCTGGCAAAGACTTCACCAAGATAGTTGTAGCTAACAGTAGAGAGTCAATCGAGGCAGACTACGGAAGAGAAGAAGAGGATTTGCGCGTCTTGTTTAACCATGACAGACCAGGAGCGGGACACCTGTATCTTCATGTTTACAGGTAAAAAAGGGAGTCAAAATCCGCTGAGAGGGGCATTGCGTAATAGTAGCACATCATTTCGTGAATAGAGAGCACATGAGAGCTGTATTTTCACAGGATGATGAGCCTTTTGAACCCATCACTTTTGCATTTTCCTATTTTGGTGGGATTGGTATACGCGTCCTTTGTCTCCTGTTTTTTTTGTATCTTCTTTCTATCCGATGTTTCTGTGGAACACAAGCAAACACTGTAGTACTTTATTAACTGGAGCCCCAGTTCGAAGAATATTCTCCAGTAGTTTATCTGCAAGATTCGAATTCATAGCATGTGCTCTGTTTGCATGACATTGGAGGGAAGTGTAGCATGAATGGTTAATTCGGTGTCTTTAGCTGTCCCGAGTAAAAAACCAAGCACACCCCGTCAAGTTCAGATGGATCAACGAACCCATTGTATTCAAGTAGCCTCTTCCTCTGGAGAAGCCTGCCTCCAGGGTGGCTCTATGGATATCGACGTGCTTCATGCTGTTTATGTCGTTTACTTGCATCTCCACGCTTCACGTTCGTTGGACGTCACGGGACCTCGTTGATCTCTTGCATATAAATTCTGCTCGAGGAGAGGGAAAACAATGTCTGACGAATTGCTCTAGTGTATTCCAACCGTCTTTCATAGCTGTTTGTTGTCGAGTTCTAGCTCACCCCGAGTACTGGCCCTGAGCTTCACATGTGGATGCGGGTTTCCATCCTAAATCATGTAGCTTTCGGAGGGTCAATATTCCTCGTTCTCCGTGTGGTTTATGCTGGAGGAAATTGGACAGTTTGGGATCCACCGACGAGTACTGTCTAGTTCGATAACAAATCAGGAGATGCCGAAAGTTCCACGAGAAGTTCGACATCTACAGGAATGCAGATACGATGCGTGTGATATAACATTATTTCATGTAAGGGTTGTGTATACGAGATATGAGCCAAGAAATGCACGAAATTGGCATCAAATAGAGTATTGAGAGCCTGAAGACTGTAACGTACGTTCTCAGAAGACCCGGCAGAGCGAGTCTTATCGACCCTCAACACCTGATTTACCGTTCTTCTGTATTTGTCTCTCTTTTCTATCACCACAACTCGATGTCGTAAATTGGATTCCCACGATTGCACTGTATTCATCCCCAACAGTATGAGGGAAGCTAAAGGAGAGTGATATTATAGGTGTTGAAGAAGTAGGCAAGATGGCAGCCGTCACCCCATCAGGAATAGAACCGTCTGGGGAAATAACCAGTCATGGAGGCAGCAAGAGACGAACTAGCTCAGAGTTCGGCAGTCGGAGGGGTCCCCGTTGGGGGAGCTTGAGTTTCGAACCGGATAGCGAGTTTGGACAATCAGCCAGGCATGACAATGGGTTGGACGATGAGGAAGCGCTCAAGTGGGCGGCGTTGGAGAAGTTGCCAACTTATGATCGAGTTCGAACCGCTATTTTGGACAGAATGAATGGCAGTAAGGTTTATCGTGAACAAGTGGATCTCAGAATGCTTCCTAATGGGGAGCCACAAGCACAGGCATTCGTCCGTAAGGTGTTCACTGTTAGTAGTCCCGAGGAGGACAACGAGAATTTCCTACGGAAGATGCGCAGTCGCCTTGACAAGTAAGCTCCACATATTATACTAAATTGTCTGGCGGCGTCGTCAAATGATCAGCTTCCGTGCGCGTACTGACTGCGCTTTCTGCCGGCATATCACAATCGATTTACAACGCTTTCGAATCTATCCATCTCTGTTATTATGGGACACATATCAAAGTTCTCGTCGGAGAAAGGAACAATAATTGCACCTCATGATCCTTAAGTTTTGATATTCAAGCACATGTTGGAGTAGGAAGCAAAATGTCTGCCTATCAATTGCCTCGTTTGATGATTGGCTTGCCTGGAATTCAGTATCCTGTCAATATCAATTCCATCCAACTATGTCTTCAATTTGCTTTCAGTTCCTCCTTTCTCACGAAAAGTCAATCAGGATCAATGCTTGACGATCAAAGTATAAAGTTTTTGAGCATACACCAGACAGGAGCTTGTTACACGAGTATGGGTCTCTTGGAATGCTTTCAAAGTTTTGCGAGTCTTACGATATCTTTACATCTCACCTTGACAGCGACGAGCTCTTTATGCCTCTGCAGAGTGGGGTTAGAGCTACCGACTGTAGAGGTCCGCTACGAGGACTATTCTATCCAAGCTGAAGCCCATGTTGGTAGTCGGGCGAATCCCAATCTCCCGAACGCCTTCATTAACTCAATTGAGGTATGTCCAACGGCTGATTCGTCTCGTAAAATTCGAGTTGGTTGCGCAGTCTTCAATAAGCGTGTTGTGTAAACAGAATTTCCAGCTCAAATTTCAGTGTCCTGTTGAACCATTATCATCACAGATTCTTTTCCGGCTCCCTGTAACGATGATCCTTCATAACGGCTTCATATATTTGGCATTTTAAGTTTCAAGTTGTATGCTCGAGCATTATCTGAAGTCCTGATGGGATTAGGAGGGCATTTAGACAGCAAATAGATTTGAGACTAACTAATATATCCATATTTTAAATGCAGGGAATATTAGATTCTCTGCATTTCCCTGTCTCAAAGAAGACAGTATTTCCCATACTGCGGAAAGTGAGTGGTGTCGTCAAACCTGGCAGGTTCGTTGTTCACATGTGGAAATTCCGCTCTTATGCGACCGAATCAATCAAGTCCTTGATCGCTCGTGAATAGTTCCTGCGAAGGCTATTTCCGAGCAGAAATTTCGACGGGATCATCACATTTTGTCCAATGTAATTTTCTCGTTCAGGTTGACACTCCTTTTAGGGCCACCTGGATCCGGAAAGACTTCATTTCTCCGCGCTCTCGCTGGGAAGCTGGACGACTCCACCTTGCAAGTGAGCACCAAAAACCATCTTAGTAATATGGAACAGAATTAACAACGGCTTTTAGATTGAATCCAGTCGTATTCTGTACACGGCTAACTGTGCTCTTGGATTTAAATAACAGATTTCTGGTAAGATCACATACAATGGACACGAAATGAACGAATTTGTGCCTCAGAAAACGGCGGCATACATCAGTCAGCACGACTTTCACCTTCCAGACATGACCGTACGAGAGACTTTTAATTATTCTGCGAAGTCTCAGGGTGTAGGGAAGAGATACGGTACGAATATGAACCAATTTTGACTCCATCGCTAATCGTTTTCTACACCCTGTGACCTTCAACTGTCAGATTGTAGCTTTTCCTGCCAGCACAAACGTTCTGATAAGCACATGACAGTCTGCTCATTTTATATATGTGGTGCTTTCTCTGTCCTGTCCCCTGTAGAACTTTTGACCGAACTCGTTAAGAGAGAGAAGGAGCTGGGAATACAACCTGATTCAGACGTCGACTTTTACATGAAAGTAAGCACCTAATGTCGAACTGCAGGGGACAAACATAAATTTGGATGATTACTTGATGAATAGTGATAAACTATTATCTAGAATTGATATCTAGAGATCTTCCTAGATTGAGATTTTAGTTAGATATGCATTGTGTGTCAACTTGCCACTTTTATCAAGCGTGAAAAACAAAAGAATGATCATGTCATAATGTAAACTTGAAATTAGTCGGCCTTGCAATATCCCTTTTGGATATCGGGATTACTTTCCGGATTGACTAACAGTTTCTTTGTTCGTGATGATTGTGCAGGCTACAGCTATGCAAGAATTAGCCAGCAGTGTGTATACCGAGTACATATTGAAGGTTCGTGCTCAACCTCTATTAATCCGCAGACAGAGGATTAGAGGTTTACTGCATCTCCATCTACACCCTGAAATCAGTCTTTCTGAAAGACGAAAGCTCATGGAAGAACTTTACGTGGAGCTCCTCTGTGCAGATTTTGAGTTTAGAGATTTGCTCAGATATCATGATTGGTAATGAGATGGTTCGAGGAATATCAGGCGGACAGAAGAAGAGGGTCACAACTGGTACGTACTTCAACTGTGCCAAACCTAGGTAATATCCATTTTTCTTTTAAAGGATACTCAGAGGAAGCGCTGTGCCGTAGCATTCTACTTGAAAATGCTATGCTACTTACAAAGGCTTTAAAGTTGGATAATTTGGTGTAGCTTGCTTCACGAAGATTCCCGTTCCATTTTCTGGTGAATATCTCACGGAGAAAAGTTACGTCGATAAACTATGATGTTCGAGCGCGGCAAAAACTGTCATTTGATACTTACATGATGGCACTTTCAGGAGAGATGATAGTGGGGCCAACGAGGACTCTGTTTATGGATGACATATCCACTGGCCTCGACAGCTCTACAACCCACCAGATTGTCAAATGTCTCCGCGATATTTGCCATGCCTTAAATTACACCATCGTGATGTCACTTCTTCAGCCTCCACCTGAAACTTTTGCGCATTTCGACGACATTATACTCCTAGCTGATGGTCAAATTATCTACCAGGGAGCAAGAGATAACGTGCTCGAATTCTTCGAGTCTTGCGGATTCAAGTGTCCCGAACGCAAGGGCGTTGCTGACTTCTTACAAGAGGTAATCATCTCTAAACTTTGTTCGAAATTAAAAATCATCCTCTCAGTTGCAAGTTTAAAGTCGTTTACGAATACTGAACTGAACGTTTAAGAGTAGGAATACTGAACCGAACGGAGTTTGATGTTGTAGGTGACATCCCGCAAAGATCAGGAGCAATACTGGGGCGATAAGCAGAAACCCTATACATTTGTGTCTGTGAATGAATTTGCAGAAGCTTTCGGAAAGAACTTCCACGAGGGTATCAGGGTGAAGAAAGAGCTAGCAGTTCCCTTCGACAAAACGAAAAGCCATAAGACAGCACTAGTAACCGAGAGATATTCGGTGTCAAACAAGGAGCTCTTGAAGATCAACTTCCAGAAGGAAGTTTTGCTGATGAGAAGAGCTTCTTTTGTGTACATCTTCAGAATTATTCAGGTGATTCAGCTGACTGATTTTCAGTGTTGTCCCTAGTAATTGTTCCTTCAACTGTAATCTTAGGGCGGTCGAGAGCAAATTGGGATCCTATTTACTTGAAGGTATCACTAGGCACTAGATCAAAACTTTACTCTCATGGAGAAGCTTGTAGCTTGCCGTCTTTGTCATTCCAGTAGTACCGAGACAATACTTGTGGAAGTTAGCTTTTCTTTGGATTCACTTCTTTTTCGATATACTCATTTTGTTTCGCCTTGTTCCTAATCTTGTTTGGTCTTACCGTTTTGCTTCTCCTTGGATAGTACTACTATTTGGTCGCCTTCAGGCGGATTCTGATACTCGTAACTTCTGATCCGGCCTGTAACTTTTGAGTAATAATCCATGACCTAGATGCTCTGAACTCGTTTCTCATCTTGTTGCTGGCTAGCTCTTCCCTCGCGCAAACCTTTGAAGCTACAATGTGGAGCCTGAACGCGACTTTGCTTACAGAGTGTGATTATTCACTTGATCATATGGTGCTAGGTTATATATCAACATCAATACGATCTTGTTACAACTGGAATGCTGTAATAAGGCGTATGGGAGAATGCCTAATACGTGAGTTTAAACCCCGTGCCGTTGCAGGTCTCACTTGTCGCTCTACTGTCTATGAGTGTCTTCTTTCGAACGGAGTTGACGAGAAACGATTTGGCTGACGCACAAATTTATGCTGCTTCTCTCTTCTTTGGGGTCATCATGATCATGTTTAACGGATATGCCGACCTTGCTATGACTGTTGCAAGACTACCGGTTTTCTTCAAACAGAGAGATTTACTGTTTTTCCCAGCCTGGGCTTTCACTGTACCAAGAACTATTCTTTCTATCCCCTCGTCGATTTATGAATCTCTCTTGTGGGTGGGTATCACCTACTACACTACAGGTTTTGACCCTGCTGCAAGCAGGTAAGCCCCGAACATTCTAACCCGTCTGCTTCTGCACACCACCTGCAGTCATGAGGTTACTTCTTTGAGCAAGTTGTGTAAAGTAGAGAGGTATCGAATGAAAATATAGTAGAAGTTTTCGTGTCAGCGATAAAGAGTCTATGCTTTTGCAAGTGTGTTCATATTTGCTGCGGGTTAGATTCGTCTACATTTATGTATACAGAGGATGAGTTCTTTGTGCTGACACTGAGTTGTTGATGTCACAGATTTTTCCGCCAGTTGCTGCTCTTTTTCTCGATGCACCAAATGGCGGGATCATTGTTCCGTTTCATTGCTGCAATTGCTCGAGATGCCGTGGTTGGGAACACAGTGGGAACATCTTGCCTTCTTGTGTTTTTTATTCTAGGAGGCTTTTTGATACCCAGGAGGGACATAAAACCCTGGTGGATATGGGGTTACTGGATGTCGCCCTTGTCTTATGCCACCAACGGGGTCAGTGTTGTGGAGTTTCTTTCACCGCAATGGGACAAGGTAGTAGTAACTCACTTCTACATACTCACAACGTTTTGTCCCCCAGCCTAGTTTTACAATACAACCACAGAGCTGTATTAAACCCCAAACTCCGAGAGGAAGGAATTTAACAACTCTCAATTGGATCCATCTATTTGCAGAGGCCGAATCTTGCATATATTCGATTCCCGAATTCGGAGTCTTTGATGTTTCCAGTTACAGCTAGGCATTGAACCCGTCCAGCTTTCTCTAGGTGAGCAGTACAGTTGGTCGCATGTTGTAAGCAAGCTACTGATTGCGGGATTATCTTGCAGCCGGGTGGTGCTCGAAGTAATGATACTCTAGGAGTCCAATACCTGAACAGGGCTGGGCTCTTTACAAACAGCAGCTTCTACTGGGTAGCCATTGGTGTACTGCTGAGCTACACTATCTTCTTCAACACTCTTTTCACTATTGCTCTTACATACTTAAGCCGTAAGTAATACTAAATCTGCCTACGGGTATGTCTCGAATGACATTGAGATTAGTTCGTACACAAGCTGATCTTGAGCACTTTGTATTGGACCATTTCCATGCTAATGGTTCTAGGTTGCTTCTGCACTTTTTATTATAACAGCTATGAAAGAAGACCGAGCTGTGATGTCTAAAGAAATACTCGCTGAGAAGGAGGACAACCTAAATGGTGGATTGAGCCGGTCGGCTAGCCAGACGAACCAAAGGATTCCCCGCTCGTTATCTTTCAGTACTGCCACCGGTATAGCTCCTCAAATCGAGTACTCGTTTGATGTAGCTCTTAGATCTGCAATCACTGAATTTTGCAACTGTAAGAGTTACAGTAACCTTTGGTCTGAAGGAGCTCAAAACTAGAGTTAGGCTCAACCATTTTGGTTAGCAAAAACTGGATACGAATAAAATGTCTCTTGCTTTGGAATATTATCTGCAGGAACGGTCGATACTAGACGCAAGAGTTTTACTATTCCAGAAAATGAAGGCGCATATGAGCCTGCAGAAGGAGGCGAGGCTCAAGGCCCAGCTATTCAGATGTCAAGAGTCTCGAAGGAGTACACGGCAAGGGATTCAAGGGATTCTCTTACAAGGACTTCTTTCAGCTCAGATCATATCGGGGAAAGTCGAAATCGGGGAATGATTTTGCCTTTTGAGCCATTGTCTATGAGTTTCAGTGACGTTAGCTACTATGTCGACATGCCTCCAGTAAGTTTCAAATGATTTAGTTTTCAGTTCATGAAATGAAACATTTCACGTCTACGTTCATAATTAATTACAAGATTAGCTAAGGTCACATTAAAATAAGTAGTGCTAATGTGATCAGAATTGATGATTGTTTACCAGGAAATGAAGCAACAGGGTGCCACTGAGGATAAACTTCAGCTGTTGAAAGGTATCTATGGAGCTTTCAGGCCAGGAGTTCTCACCGCCCTGGTGGGTGTGAGTGGAGCCGGAAAGACCACGTTAATGGACGTACTTGCGGGCAGGAAGACGGGAGGTTACGTTGAAGGGGACATCCGAATTGCCGGCTTCCCGAAGAAGCAAGAAACATTTGCCAGAATATCTGGATACGTTGAGCAGAATGACATTCATTCCCCATTACTCACAGTATCCGAGTCCCTTCTATTCAGTGCATGGCTCCGTCTCAGTAAAAGTATTGACAACGAGGCTAAAACGGTATGATCTCCACTTTCTCAGAGTTTATGGTAGCATGCTTTCAATGCAAGTGTAACAGGAATAGCTAGTTAAATATCTCCGTAATACTTGTTCATTTTCAAGGGAAAATCAATTTATTATCACTATAGTCTTTATAAACTGGAATTTAATGGAACCTGGAATCTGCCCATCCATAAGTCCACCGTTTAGAATGTTAGGAGCAATTATCGTGTCGACTTGTATTATCTTCATGTTCTCTGCATTACTTAGTAATGTTACTGTCTAATACGGTGTAAAATCTGAAGGACATGGACTGGTTGGGGTTGATTGATTGTCTAAGTGCAGAAGTTTGTCCAAGAGGTCATGGAGTTAGTCGAACTTACAACTTTGAGGAACGCATTAGTTGGTCTTCCTGCGGTTAGTGGGCTATCCACGGAACAGAGGAAGCGTCTGACCATCGCTGTGGAGCTCGTTGCAAACCCTTCCATTATCTTCATGGATGAGCCAACTTCCGGACTCGATGCTCGAGCTGCTGCTATTGTCATGAGGACTGTTCGTAATACCGTGGATACTGGTCGAACGGTCGTGTGCACTATCCATCAGCCTAGTATCGACATCTTTGAAGCTTTCGATGAGGTATAGTCTCGTCTCCAAATTTCATGTTTACTCCTGACGGAGTGAACTACTATTAACGTGATGATGTGAAAGTTTTCGTTGTAAACATTTCTCTGATTTCCTATTCTTCGACACTGTCTTCTCCAATGGGAAGTAGAGTTTTTCAGTCCTTTAGTACAGAGCACAGCTATCATGGATTCGTACGAATGTCAAAGTTTGATCCACAACAAGCACGCACGCATACGTTGCTTACAAGATCTCAATCTCAAAACGCTAGTTGGCGCGGATGCTTCAATTTCTGGCAGCATATTCAGCTCCTCCAAGAGCAAAATGGTTTATTGAGCATCAAAGATAGAAGCACTGCTGCTCAATCCGCATGTTCACACCTTCAATAATCAAGGTTTAACCGATATGACTGGGTATATTGTGCAGTTACTTCTGTTGAAGCGTGGTGGTCGAACTATTTATGCGGGTCCACTTGGCCGAAGATCTCACAGATTGGTAGAATATTTTGAGGTACGAGAAATGTCTGGTTGTGGATTAAAATGCTTGAAACTTCTACTTTTTCGTTTATTACTCTTCTTCGTATGTTCAAGATTGAGAGATGTCTTTGACATGGAGATGAGAATGAAAGAGACAGCTATTGTTTCATGTTCAGGCCGTTCCTGGTGCGCCAAAAATTAAGGACGGCTACAATCCAGCAACTTGGATGTTGGAGGTGTCTTCAGTCGGTGTAGAGACAAAACTTGGAGTGGACTTCGCTGATATATATGAGAGCTCAGCTCTTTTCCAGTGAGTTAAATTACTTCCCAACCAAGAAAATTTCCATCACTAGTCTTCCAGAGTCCTGACTATCGCTTAGATTGTTCTGAGAGCCAGTTCTTGTTGCCTGTCCTTCATCCTTTCCTGTTTAACGTCTGCTAGAGCCTATTTAAGCATCTGCCATCGTCGTGGGAATGATCAGGAGGAGTAAGAAGTTGGTGGAGCAACTGAGCAAGCCGGCTGAAAATGCCAAAGATTTGTGGTTTACTACCCAATATTCTCAGTCCTTCTTTGCCCAAATGTTATCTTGCTTATGGAAGCAGAACTTGACCTACTGGCGCAATCCTAAATACAACAATGTGCGATTCGTTTTCACCACAGTATGCGGTATTGCTATTGGCTCCATCTTCTGGAAGTTCGGACCTAAAAGGTATATCTTCCAATCCTGTGCAGAGTGCTCACCAAATTGTGGTCATGTTTCTTTATTCAATGTCCAATAACTTCCGGTTAATTAGGCTTGGTTATAGCAATCAATAGAAGGAACATTGGGAAAGACTCATCACCATTTGCGATCATTTAGATGATCTATAAACATTCAGCTAGATTTATACTAAGTGTGAAGTCGGTTTATCTCTGGTTACAGGAATTCTCTCAGTAACCTGTATTGCATCATGGGAGCTATGTATGGCAGCACCGTTTTCTTAGGAGTTAACAATGCCCGTCAAGTTCAGCCTCTTGTAGCAACAGAGAGGACGGTGTTTTACAGAGAAAGAGCTGCAGGAATGTATTCTGCCATCCCTTACGGCATTGCCCAGGTGTGCGAACACCTAACCCCTTAATGCTTCTTATGTTAGTGAATCTGAGCTATCAAACACGGAAGGCGTTTGGCCTCAACAGAAACCTATTGAACAAGTATTTCTTTCATTGTAAATGTTTCTGGGTCTTACTATCATCAAGTTTTAACCTGGTTGGCAAATATTTTGTTTCTTTTGCAGGTCCTGATCGAAATTCCATATTCTCTAGTTCAGGCTGTTCTCTTTGGATCAATAACTTATGCTATGATGCAGCTAGACTGGAACGCAGGGAAGTTCTTTTGGTATATCTATTATATATATTTTTCACTCTTATACTTCAGCTACTACGGTATGATGGCGGTTGGCCTCACTCCAAATCAGCAAGTAGCATCCATTGTGGCTACGCTCTTCTATGGATTCTTTAACCTGTTTTCGGGTTTCCTAATACCCAGACCGGTGAGCATATCGTTTTTTCAATCTGAAATTCCCGTGCACAGTATTACAAACATTGATATTTCCAGAAGTTTTTGTGGAGATACTTGAAGTTCGTGAATATCCTAGCTTCAATCGGATTCTCCATTATAGTTCGCTGTCACTGACGAACTTGAAATCTTATTGGTACAGAGAATCCCGGTTTGGTGGATATGGTATTACTGGCTTTGCCCACTGGCTTATTCTTTCTACGGAAGCATCATAGCACAATTTGGGGATCTAGATGAAGAACTGTTGCTCACGGATGGTTCAACTACAACGATTAATGGCTTTATAGAGGCTACTTTTGGTTTCAAGAACAGCTTTATGCCTCTGACCGCTATAATGGTAATTGTATTTGCGGTAATCTTCGCCGGCGTGTTCATGGTTACCATCGCCAAATTCAACTTCCAGCACCGATGAGGCGTATGATCGGACAGAACCTAATCTCTAAAACAGTTAACTATTCTTGGGTCCCAGTGGAAGATCATGGTGGACAGAGGTTGAGTTTCAAGCCAGTGTGTGATGGATTGCTTACCAAATGAACTGGATAAAAGGCAGATTCTTCGTTTCCCGTCAGGATACGTGGCAACGGTCTTCTACCCGTCGATAAGATTGAAATTTAGAACTCATCGTAGTTTGCTAGCAAAGCTCTGGTTTCCCAGGTCTTACAATAGGCAGAAAGCAACGTTTAGTGATCTTGCGGTTTAGGAGGTTAGAGATGGTAGACAGGAGTTGTTCTGGCCTGTTAATTGAACAAATAATGGTAGGGGATAATGAACGAATAATTTCATTGTGATTCTCCGGCCTGTTAATTGAACATAATGTGGTAGGAGATAGTGAGCGAATCTTTTCGGTGCTAAATCGCACTGGGGACATATGAAGCTCTTCAGTGCATGCCCGAAACTTCTCCATAGGAACCAGAGTTCATGCTAGAGTGCTGATTTACCGCAATTTTTCCGTTCACTCTTCTCGCATGGACTGTACAGTCATCCGAGCCTTGGGATTAATCATGAAAAGTGGTCTCTCTTAACTACGTGTCCCCTACGTACCAATTGTTCTCCAGAAATCCACCAGTACTAAAATGCATGATGACGATCCAGATGAAAGCACCAACTTGGATTTTATGGTTTTGTGGCCTATTAGAAAGTCTGCCAATACATGTAAACACCTGTCCTACTCATAACATGCTCAAAGACCATGAATTCGAAAACCTCCAAGCTTATCTACGTAATTCACGCGGCTTACCTGCTACATTGAGGCATAGATGAAAAATATGACTTCGTACAAATTTCTTACTCCAATTTATTCAGCTGGACTGTAACTGTAGATGACTCGATCAGAACGTTGCTGCCTAAGCTCGTGCGCATTTGAATAGTAGTGTGGAATTGACCCATAAGCAATGAAGTACTGTCTACAGTACTACTGTACGGGACTGTACTGAATGGAGTACTGTACTTGTGTACTGTCTATAAGAACTGAAGTCCCATGCAGTGGGACTGCAGACAGTACTTATAGGCAGGTACAAACCTGTAGTGCTAAAGTGATGTACATAAAATTAAATCATCGGGTCAAGTATTGGTGAGCTCGAGGACATGCAGGTTACTATAACAGTTTCCAAGCATGGTCATGTGCAATGTCCAAACAGGTAACACGAGTAATTGTATGTAGATCATCACCACATACTATTAGGATCGGGAGGGTCAAGTAGAGGTGAGATAAAGGACATGTAGGTTACTACAACAGCTTCCAACCATGGTCATGTGCAATGTCCAAATTGATAACACAAGAGTAATTGTATGTAAATCATCACCACAGGGTCAAGTAGAGGTGAGATAGAGGACATGTACAATGTCCAAACTGATAACACAAGAGTAATTGTATGTAAATCATCACCACAGGGTTAAGTAGAGGTGAGATATAGAGTATTAGGATCCGGAGGGTCGAGTAGAGGTGAGATAGAGGACATGTAGGTTATTATAACAGTTTCGAAGCATGGTCATGTGCAATGTCCAAACAGGTAACACAAGAGTATTTGTATGTAGGTCATCACAACATAGTATTAGGTAGAGGTGTGCAAGAGTATTTGTATGTAGGTCATCACAACATAGTATTAGGTAGAGGTGTGCAAGAGTATTATATGTAGATTACCACAAAGTAGTACTGGGTAGAGGTGTGCCGGGATACTCTTGGTCCTAAGTGCAATTCTCAAATAGGAAATAAAAGAGTAATTGCCTGTATCCTATCACAACATGGTATTAGTGTGTGAATTCTCAAAATAGAAAAAAAGAGTAACTACATGTAGCCTACCACAACATGGTATTAGCGCGTGATGTGATCGTAGCATTCATGATCATGGTCCTAAGTGCAATTTTCAAAAAAAAGAAGAAAAAAAGAGTAATTGTATGTAGATTATTATAACATGGTATTAGAGCGTGACGTGACTGAAGCATTTGTGATGATTAGATTGTGATCGAGTGCATTGGGGTTTTTCTTTTTGATCAGAGTGATTTGGTTTATTTTCAATTAAGAAACGAGAGTTTGTGATAGAGAGAAAAGAGCATTTAGGGCTGCTAGTGTCTCCAAGGTGTCAAGGATTCAATTGTGAGAGTGGGCATTGGGGTTTTTCTTTTCGATAAGAGTGATTTGGTTTATTGTCAGTTAAGCAACAAGAGTTTGTGATAGAGAGAAAAGAATATTTAGAGGTGCTAGTGTCTCCAAGGTATCAAGGGTTTATGCTTCTTTTGATTTCTAGGGTTTACTCTTATTAGGCTTCTTCCTCTTTGCTGGTTTATTAGAATTTCCTCTTTGTAGGAATCCTTGTGACCACGTTGGGTTAACTGTAATGCATTCCATAGTCACACAAAAATTTAGTCCTTTCTTGCTATAGTCCAGTTCTTGGGATGATGGCTTCAACTTCATCATCCAATGATCAACGCATTGATCTAGATGAGAAGTATATTTGACATGGAGTTTTGTGATGCAATATTTTTTCAGTTCTCATCAATTATAAAAATATGTAGATGGGTAGTCACAATGTCCAGATAATAGTAAGCCAATTCATGAGAAAAAGATTGGATGTAGAGGAATTGGAAGCACGCATGCAAACTATAGCTTCACAACATAATCATATATGAAAATGTGATACAACAAAGGAGATGTGTGACAAATTAGTAGAGATACATAAACCTACAAGTGTTATGACTGAGCTTTTCTGCAAAAAAGCTCTACAATAACTTTGTATAGATGGTGAGTCATTGGAACCAGATCTTCACCAGATCTTTGACTTGAGAGATTAGTACATCAAACCGAAAGGAGAGATGAGCAAGTGAAGTATGCCCTTCCTTGTATTCAAATCATACTATAGAATTGTTGGATCCCTTGGTATAATCATTAGGGTCCAAAAAGTGAGATGAGATCACCAGAAATTTAATGCAAGATACTCCTTGAAGAGGAGACATGAAGGAAGGAGAGAATAGACACTCCAGTCTTAACTATTGTGCTACACAAGGTTGGGAAGCAACTTGAAGAAAAGCAAATTTCAAAGCATGTGAAGTACAAACCCAAGATTGACAAGTCCAAGAATATATGTACAGTTTGTGCACTAAAAGGGCATTGGAATGGAGGTCCAAAATGCTCAAGTCAAGTGGCAACAAGGCAAGTTGTGATGCCTCACCTTTCCTTAAGAGTCCAATTTGTTCTATTTTACTACTCTATGTTAGGGATATAAAAGCATATTATTATATCTAGGTAAGAAACCACTCAATATATTATTTTTTAGCTTCATCCTTGTGTACACCAAGGTACAAAGAGGACAATCTTGATGACTTGTGCCACTGTCAACCTTTAGCTTGGAAGAGTCATCTCCAAAGAGGAATTTGATGTGCATACTTTGGAGTTGATATCTTTGTGGTTACATGCACAAATATAATGCAATTTATCTCATTAGATGCACCTCTTTAAGGGCTTTTAATTGCCACCACAATCATAGCATTTGTAGGTCTATAGCAAACATTCTAACCTTTTGACATTTTAGATGCCTTCAATGCAGGAAACCTGTAGCATGGAAGACACCTCTGGCCTAGAAACACCTTCACCTTGAAATCATCTTTGGCAGTAAAGATCTTCATAGTTGTACATACCTTTGGTGTGGAAGGTACCTCTGGCCTAGAAACACCTTTAGTCTGAAATCACCTTTGGCATTGCTTCATAGTTGTATATATCTTTGACGTGGAAGACTCTTTTAAAAGAAAGAAGACTTTTTTAGGTGAAAGACCTTTGGACTACAAGCAACCTTCAACATCAAAGACTTTCATAGTTGAACTTACCTTTGGCCTGAAAACACCTTCAGCCTAGAACACACCTTCAACATAGAAGATACCTTTGGTGTGAAATATACTTTTGGGTTCATACATTTGGCCTGAAAAGACCTTTGACCTAGAACACACCTTCAGCATAAAAAATACCTTTGGTGTGGAAGACATCTTTGGTGTAGTAGAACAATTTGGTAGCGAAAGACCTACGGGATGTAAACTTGTAGAAGTAAACAATAAATGGAGTATCTGATCTGGCTATGGACCTGTAGGCAATTCTTAATTAAGCACATTAGGATAGTATAGGATAGGATATGTTAAGTATATAGGATTTGTGATGAGTGATGTAATGTAATTAGAAGATTTCAAGCACCACTCGATCATTGATTATCTTCATCAAGAAGTAGGGAACTATATATATATATATATATATATATATATATGGGTTGTGATCCAATGTAAGTGTGTTCACTTCATAATCAAAGTGTTGAGCGTAAGGGTCCTTATCATTGAATTGCATTCACTTACATCTTTGGTTGCATACTTGGTAAAGTAGAGGTGAGGAATCTTGCAGTAGGAATGTGTGGTTGAGTACCTACTTGAGAAATTTACACAAATCAATGCATGTTATCCTGACATTTTGAAAGTGAAATTCAATGCAATGCAAAGAAGGGCTTGCTCCATCTAGGAATGATGGAGCATTGAAACTACCACAAAAGAATAAAGCCAAGTAGAAAATTGATTTTAGATCTGTTTAGATTTTACCTTTTGGAAAGACATATACATAGCACTGGCATCAAAGTGAGAGCACTTTTGGGGTGAAATTGACCTTGAGGGTGAAATAAATTTTGGGGTGGAACTAACCTTTGGAATAAGAGGCTCGTCCAAGATAAGAGGCCTTTGATGTGAAGTGAACCACCACTATCAAGAGCTTATTAGATTAGATCATGTGTGAGAGTGGTTATTAATTTCTCTTTTCTATAATGCGCCATAGTGGATGACACTACCCTCTTCTAGGAGTGGTTCTTGTCCAAGAGGTTAAACAAACAATAATAGAAGAATTGTGATATTGTGACACTTTATCTTCACTTTTAGTCATTTCCAACCCATATACTCAAAGGAAAAATCCATTCTTATCATTTATACTATTAGTATGTTGACATTGTGTTGTCACAAAAGTGTTGGCATTGTTGGTATGTTATCAACTCAAGAAGTTGGAAGTGAATCTCAGGTCATAATTGCATTGTTTGATACAAATTAGAGTATATTTGCATTCATTGTGCTACTGACATACACTTCACAAATTCACAACTTCAAGAATGAAACTATTCAACTTCAAAGTTACGATGGGAACGTAAGTGTATGAAGAAGCTCAAGTGAGATGCATCTTAGGATCTTGGATCTCAAGGGTGAATATGTTTCTATCATCATCAAGGAAATGCATTGGGTTCTTGGAGGACATGATACAATGGTATGCAAGAAGGGTTGTAGGTTCAACTTGGATGACACTAGAGTTGATTGGATACTACAGTCAAGAGATGCCCTCATATGCAGCAAACTAAATGGTAAAGCTTACCTTATGCCTTGTAAGATTGAGGAGATTGCACTTGTAGCCATTACAAGTAGTTTTGGTTGTATGCTTATAGAATGGCATCGAGTATTAGCACATACGTCAATGCATACAAGATGTGAAACCAAACTTTTGGAGGTAGTTGATGGATTGACCATCAAAGGAGAGAAAGATAGCATACCTACTTGTGAGTTCTGCATTGTCGATAAGACCAACAACCTTTCCAAATAGACATAAGCATGCAAATGGTATTTTGGATGTAGTAGTGTCAGATACTGGATACACTAATACAATTAGCTTTAGTGGCGCTAAATGGTTAGTTGTGTGGATAGATGAATATTTTGTGTATACTAGTTTAGCCTTCTTGCAGACCAAGGATCAACTTCAAGTTGCCTAAAAAAATTGGGAAGCAGAAGTTTAGAGAAGAATGACCAAGAAGGTGAAGGCTTTGCTCATAGATCAAGGCACAACATTCCTGACTAAGAAGCTTCATGCACACATCAAGGCTAAAGCCATTTGCCATATGCTGACTCTAGCCTACATGCATGAGATTGTTGGGATGGTAGAGCACATGATGTGGGCAATCTTTAAAGAAGTATGCACACTCTTCGACAATGCAAGATTGAGTTATAAGTATTGGGCTTTTGTAGCCAAGTTCATGATGTGGACTTGTAATTGGCTCCACTAGCAAGATTAGGCACTATGAAATTGCATGAAGCATTCTATAGTAAAAAAAAACCCTTGCTCTCTTATGCTCATCAATTTGGTTGTCCAGCTTGGTTTCATATTCTAAAGGAGAAGCATCAAAAGCTCAATGAAAAGGCATAAAAGGGTATCTTTGTTGGATATTCAGAAGTAGCCAAGGGGTATGAAGTCTTTGAACTTGAAACCAATAAGAGTTACTATTTTTAGAGAAGTCATTTTTCTTAATGCTGATATAGATATGGCATTGGTAAATCTCCATCAAGAGATGGAGAAGTGGAAGATGAACAACCTTAAATCCAACAACATTAAATGTTCCTCATTTCAAGATTAAAGGTTGGAGAACAAGATGCCAAGTTTGGAGCCCCAAGTCCATGAAGAACCTACCACAAGTCCGCAAGTAGAGGCACTACAATTATGACATCATAACATAGATGGTGTTGATCCAAAAAATATCATAGAAGGAAGAAGACATTGCCACACACCATGAGAAGGAGAACACAAGCGCAAGGTATTATGGTTATTGAAGACATTGCATGGTTTGAAGCAAGCTGGTAGAGGATTGAATGAAACTTGGATTCATCTCTCTTAAACTTTGGTTGGCAACATTCACAATCTAATCCTTGCTTGTACTTAACACAATTGGGTGATTTAGCAAAAGTCCTCATTGTATAAGTGGATGATGTGCTAATTGGAAGAAGGAATTTTGAAATTCTCACTACAAGCAAGGAAGAGTAGCAAGAATGCTACCAAATGAAAGATCTTGGTGAACTCAATCACTTCTTTGCCATCAACTTCCTACACAATGAGGAAGTTGGTATTATATTGCTCATTCAAGGCAAGGATGTAATACCAATAGCTAGACACATGATCTAGAGATGAAATTTGGTTTAGTAACATCTGGAAGGATATTATACATGATGGACTAAGTAGATCAGACAGAGATATCACCAAGAGAGTACTTCTACTAATAGGCCAGAAATTGAAATAGGCCTGAAAACTTCAGAGGGAATTTTGGTGACCTAAATAGATGAATTAGGCCTAAAAAATGTGCAAATTTCCCCTCCCAATGAGAGAAAGGCTGGTCTTCCCTCCCTCTTGGTTTGTCTCACCGAGAGCTTTCTAACAATACCTTGCCCATGTGATTTTGAGATTTCTACAAGAAGATTCCCTAAAGGATTCTCTCTGGTCAAAGCCTATTTGACCAACCAAATAGGACTAAGACCAACATGTCACCCATCCAAGCAAGTAATCTAAGGGTGGAGCTTGCTGAGAGGTCACCTATCCATATCCCTAATCTTATGGTGGAGCTTCCTTGGAGGAGATCTTCCTTGGCTAGATAATAAAGAGAAGGTGCTCCTTTGGGGCATCAAAGGATTGAGTGTGAAATTTGTGTTTTCTCTCTTGAAGAGTTCTCTTGTCCTCCAAGTATTACAATGGTATCAAAGCAAGTTTTTTAATCCAAGAGAGTGGATCACCCCTCTTGGAAGAGCACAAACTACTGAAATTGAGTAATTTGAGGTGGAGAACATAGTGCAATTGCTAGACTTGGGAAGGGCATTAGAGAGCGGATGAGATGGGTGCACCAGGAGGACAATTTCCTGCACCTTTTTTCCCATTCTTGAATCCATTCCAGATCAAGATTATGTACATCCAACGTGAGCAAATAAAAGTATTGCCAGTTTATCACTTTGGAGGAGAATTCATGGATTGAGTGATGAATTCACCAAACCCGGTGATTCTATCTATGGTGGGATACGACAGAGAGTGGGATTTGATAATCTACATTCTATTATGATCTTATAGATATGAATGTACCAAATTCTCACCCTTTCAACATGCAAGGAGAAATCCATTTTGTAGTTAGACCAAAAGTGATGTTTAGGGCTTTTGTAGTCCACAATTTTGGTGAGGAATATTATCAATGAGTGATTGCCTCTAAGATCCCAATGATAGTCCCCATAGTTTGTGCACCATCCTGAGTGATCATTCTAACCCTATATTGAAGTAAGAAGTACCAAGTGAACATAGACCTTGTGTAGGATCATGGATCCACAATTGCAAGAGTTGATGCAAGGAATGCAAGGGATGTTGAACGAGTTTTGAGAAATCAAGATGACCATGGAGGCATTACAAAATCAAGTACAAACCCTCAAGAATGATCAAACAATGCAGGAAGGGGAACCGTATCAAGGCCCAGTACCTACAATTGAAGTACTTGGAGAGGCACCCGTGCCTACGACATCAAACCCAGCCAATGATAAAGCCACATTGTTACTACGGATGAAGAAGACCTACAATATTGAGCCTTACAAGGGGCAGCATGCTATGGGATTAGTGGAGAATTGGATCTCAAGAATGAATTGATATTTTTGATTGTTCTTGATGGAGATCACTGAGCATGCCATAGGCGTGTTTGCATGTGGGTACTTGATCGATAAAGCCCTCACATGGTACGATGCTTGGGAACGATCAAAGTTGGCAGAAAGAAGAAAGGTCACGTGGGCGGCAATGCAAGAAGGACATTTGAAGAATTTCTAGTCTGTGGATTCCATGCAGATGGCCCAAATCCAACTATGGAAATTGAAACAAAAGAATAGCGTACAAGAGTATGTAGAAGCATTTTGGAACCACAGGTTGCAATAACCAACATAAGTCCAACAAAGGCTCTAGACAATTTCAAACAAGGGTTGAAGGACCAGATTTGCCAAGAAGTCATGGTACAAAATCCTTGCATTGTATTTGAAGCTATTGCTTGTGCTCAGAGAATAGCAAGGGCACTTGGAGGAGGTGAAGGAGTAGTTCCGTCTCAACACTATTGGGCAAAAGTGCCACACGTGGGTGGACCAACACCTATAGAATTGGGCAACCTTTGGTTTCAAGATAGAGGAGCACAATTGCTTCAAGGAGAGCGGAGATGGGTAGAAGAATGGAGAGATGGAGTCCCACAAGAAGAAGGAACTTAAGAAGAACAACGTCATTGCTACAATTGTGGCCATATTGGGCACATCTCCATCAACTATTGTGCTCATCTCCCTAGAGTCCCTCAGCTTCCATACATGCAATATTTGAACAACATGGAGCAACGCACGGAGGAAGAGGGGGTAGAAATCACCTCAAAAAACAAAGATTACCAATAAAAGTACCTCACAGCCTTATTGGCTCAATAGAGAAGTGGAAAAGTGTGGGGAGGAAGAAGTTGAGTGCACAAAGATCTAGAAAGGCAAACTCACAATTGATTGTTGTGAATGGGGTCCTAGAAGGTAATCAAGTGAGAGAATAGAGAATTTATTATCTCACTTTGTTGCAATAAAATTGGAGATGGATCTAGAGAAAGATGAGAGCGAAGAAGTAGAGTTACCTAATGTGCAAACAGAGAAGATTGAGTAGTTATCCAAAAAATAACACTCTCTTTAGGATAATATCAAGAAGCAATTGAGTGGCGGGTAATACAATTAGCTTGTTATGATGCAATCTTAGGCATACCTTGGATAGAGCAATATAACCCTATGGTAGATTGGAGGAAGAAAGTAGTGAGCACCAGCCAATGGATGATCATTGGGGTTAGAGAAAAAGCACATAGAACAAAAATTACCTCTCTATGTCATAGGAACAACAACTATCAATAAGATAGATAGATGTTTCATGGGTTTAATAAGAGATGTCCAAAGTGCACAACTCGATAGAAAAATTCATGAGAAATTGAAAGATGTGGTAAATGAGTTTCAAGATGTCTTCCTAGATGATCTACCCTCTGAATTACCACCAAAAAGGAGAGTAGATCATAAAATTGAGATACTTTTGGGGAAAACACCTCCTTGTAAGGTCCCATATTGTCTATCACCTCAAGAGTTGGAGGTGTGTAAGGCTCAAATTGAGGATATGCTACAAAAGGGGTTTATCGAACCCAACATATCACTATACGGGGCTCTTGTCTTGTTTGTGAAGAAGAAGGATGGTACAATGCGCATGTGCATTGACTATTAGGGCCTCAATTAGCAAACAATGAAGAAAAAATATCCTTTACCCCGCATGGATGACCTATTTGATCAACTCAATGGGGCAAGACACTTCACCAAATTGGACTTGCGGAGCGGTTACAATTAAATCCGGATTGCAGAAGAAGATGTATACAAAATTGCCTTTTGAACAAGGTATGGCCACTTTGAGTACCTTGTGATGCCATTTGGCCTCACCAATGCACTTGCCACTTTCATGAGTCTGATGAATGACATATTTTGGCCATATTTGGATAAGTATGTTATCATTTTTCTAGATGATATCTTAGTATATAGTAGGACTATGACAGAACACCAACAACATCTACAAGAAGTCCTCTAGATTCTAAGACAAAATCACTTGTATGCCAAAATCTCAAAGTGCGAGTTTGGCAAGTCTAAAGTAGACTACTTGGGGCATAGAGGAAGTATAGAGGGTATCCAAGTATTAATAGATAAAATAGAGGTCATTTAAAAATGGAGCACTCTAGAAGATCAAACTCAACTCAAGAGCTTCTTGGGGTTGACGGGGTTCTATTGGTGGTTTGTCAATGACTTCTTCAAGGTGGCATAGCCTTTAACAACACTACTTGGCAAGGGGAAGAAGTGGACATGAGGAACCGCACAAGAGTTGGCCTTTCAAGAATTGGAAGACGCCTTGCTACATGTACCTATCTTGAAATGGTATGACCCAAAACCTCCAATCAAATTGGTTACCAATGCATCAAGCATATCAATAGGAGCAATCTTACAATAAGAGTGACATCCAATTGCATACTTCTCTCGAAACTCAATTATCACACTACAGAGTGAGAAGAGCTAACCATTGTCCTTGCAACCAAGTACTGGAAGCACTATCTTGGCAAGATGGCATTTGTAGTGGAGATAGACCATAAAACTCTAGTCTACCTTGAGATACAGAAAGATCTATCTCATTGCTAGATTTGATATGCAGAGTGGCAACAACAATTCAACATGACAATCACCTACGTGGAAGGCAAGAAGAAACTTGCTGATGCATTCACTAGAATACCGATGGCAAAAGATTGGTGGTAGAGGTCAAGATGAACCCTGAATTTTTGTCAAAGATTCTAACTGCTACAAAAATAGATCCCCAGATCATAGGAGCTCAATCATCCAAAGGCTTCACCAACAACTAAGGACTCGCTTTTTGTGATGGTAAATTATGGATCCCAAATGCCCCAAAATTATGCACCACCATTTTAGCATAATACATGATTCTGCCATTCCAAGTCATGCCGGAGTGGACAAGACCTTGGATGCAATCTAGTGCCATTACTATTGGCCCAAGATGAGCAAAAATGTGATGGAATATGTTCAAAGATACTTACTTTGTCAATAGAACAAAGCCTCTAATCAACTCCTATAACCCCTCACTACTCCTACGTAACATTGGGAATAAGTGAGTATGGATCCAATCTGTGAATTGCCCAATACCACCTTAGGGTTTGACTCCATTGTAGTATTTGTTGACCAACTCAACAAAAAGATTCATGTACGCACTACCGCCAAGGAGGTGATGGCTCTACAACTAGCTCAATTGTACTTAGATGCAGTCTTCTCTCACCATGGCTTATCTTGAGTGATCATCACCAATAGAGGCACTCAATTTACTAGTCTATTTTGGAGAACACTCTTTGGTGTCTTCAAAACCAAATTGGCCATGTCCACGGCTTACCATCCATAAACTGATGGCCAAACAGAGTGGGCTAATTTCACTATTGAAGATATGCTTTGGAGCTTCATCTTAGATGAGCAAGAGAGGTGGGACACTTTACTTTCATTGGTGGAATTCACCTACAGCAATTCAATAATGCCTCCACCCAAGTCACACCATTCTTCCTCATGTATGGCAAGTATCCTTTCACACCTTTGAGCTTGATGAAGATCCATCCAATGACTACCAAGGTTGATGTTGTCAACTCTTTTGTTTTGAAAATCCAACAAGGCGTGGAGAATGCCAAAAATAGGTTGCAGAGTGCCAAAAATTGACAGAAGCAATATGCCAATGTACACCATAGGCGCATGGAGTTCAAGGTGGGAGATCAAGTTTGGCTATCAACAACTAACCTCACATTAGTTGGCCCTCGCAAGCTCAAACCTCGCTTTATTGAGCCTTTTCCCATTCTTCATCGGATTGGTGCTATGGCCTATCACCTCAACACATGCTACCACTACACATGAAGATCCATGCATTATTCCATGTCTCCCTCCTATGCAGATATGCACCCTGAGCAGACCATTGTCCCTCCATACAAGACATTTGACCTTGCTCGTCACTCATTGATGGCATGGAAGAATACAAAGTTGAATGCATTCTCCAAAAACATCTCCATGGGACTCATCACCCGCATGTGGAATATCTCATATAATGGAAAAGTTACCCACTGTATGAGGCAACATGGGAGCCAGCAGCCAACTTGACCCACACACCAGTGTTAGTAAAATCTTTTGAGCAACAGTTTCGCAACGAGGACGTTGCGTCTTAAAGGAGAGAGGTTTGTAATACCAATAGCTAGACACATGATCTAGAGATGAAATTTGGTTTGGTAACATCTGGGAGGATATTATACATGATGAAGTTAGTAGATCAGACAGAGGTATCACCAAAAGAGTACTTCTACTAATAGGCCAAAAATCAAAACATGCTTGAAGACTTTAGAATCAATAGCTAAACACATGATCTAGAGATGAAATTTGGTTTAGTAACATTTATGAGAATTTTATACATGATGGACTAAGTAGATAAGACAGAGGTATCACCAAAAGATTACTTCTACTAATAGGGCAAAAATCGTAATAGGCTTGAAAACTTGAGGCAATTTTGGAGGCCTAAACGGATGAATTAGGCCTAAAAAATCTGCAAATCCCCCCCCCCCCACCCAAAAGAGGAAAGGCTAGCCTTCCCTCCTCCTTGGTTTTTCTCACCGAGAGCTTTCCAACGGTACTTCACCCATGTGATTTTGAGATTCCTACAAGAAGATTCTCTAAAAGATTCCCTCTTGTCAAAGCCTATTTGACCAACCAGATAGGACCAAGACCAACATGTCACCCATCCAAGCAAGTAATCTAAGGGTGGAGCTTGCTGAGAGGTCACCTATCCATATCCCTAATCTTACGGTGGAGCTTCCTTGGAGGAAATCTTCCTTGGCTATATAATAAAGAGAAGGTGCTCCTTTGGGGCATCAAAGGATTGAGTGTGAAAGCTGTGTTTTCTCTCTTGAAGAGTTCTCTTGTCCTCCGAGTATTACAAAAGATATCTCTAAAGAGATGAAGGAGTTTGGGATGGAGAATGCAAAGGTAATCACAACACCAATCAAGAAGGGTCATCTCAATGAGCATCCAAGCAACAAGCCATTGGACATAGATGGACTAAAACTTTATAGGAGGGCCATGGGTTCTTTATTGTACCCAGCAAACAATACAAGGTATGATACTTCATTTGCTTGCCAACATTTTGCTTAATACTTGGTGCATATGTGTATTCCGCAATGGCAAGGAGTGAAGCAAGTATTCCATTACTTGCAAGGGACAAAGGACTTGGTGTTGCAATATGGTGAAAAACATGTAGGTTTGCAACTTGCAGGTTATTTTGAGGCAAACTGGGGAGGTTATAAAGAAACATGTTGTTCAATTGGTGGCTTAGCATTCATAACCTGGTTGAGCAAGAAATAATCTACTATTTCATTTTCATCAATAAAAGCAGAGTATGTCATTGTCTCTGTAGCTACAAAGGAGACCCTATGGTTACAGAATGTATAGTAGGATTACGAGATCAAACAACTAGAGGTGCAATTCTCATACACAAAGATAACCAATTGTGCATCACTATTGCAAAAACCCTGCATATCATGGTCACACCAAATACTACAACATTCAACATCATTTTATCAAGCAATGTATAGAGAAAAGAGAGGTCAAACTAAGATGTTGTGCTAACAAGGATATAAAAACAAATATCTTTATAAAACCACTTGCTTGCAAAGACATGTTAGGGCTAGTTCCTAGTGAGTTCGTAATCTCCCTTATGGAGGAGGAGTATGGAATAACCCATAAACAATGTTCCACAACGTGGAACTTATGAGTAGGACACACATTAAACCCATAAATGATGTACGTATAGTAGATGAGGAATAATACATTTCTAGGTCTTCCCTCTCTTGCGACGGGCCCCGAGTCATAATCTGGAGAGTCAAGTAAATGTGGGCTAGAGGACGCGCAATTTCCAAACATGAAATAAAAAGGTAGCTGTGTGCAGAAGTATCGACGTCTCTTCCGGCAGTTGGAGTTTCCACATGACGGAGAATTTGCCTATAAAGCTCCTCATCGATCCCGCCGGAATAAATTGGTCCATAGCTATTACACGTCTGCTGCAGTCATGCGTTCTCTAGATCTCTATCATGTGAGGTGACGAGGATAAGGAGGTCAACGTATCCTTGCACAGAACCTCGATTGTCCTGTGGAAGAGAACATATTTGAAGATCCGATCGTGATGTTAAAAAGTCCTGCTTGTGTCTATAACCTTACATTAATCGAAGCGGAGAATTTGCCTATAAAGCTCCTCATCGATCCCGCCGGAATAAATTGGTCCATAGCGATTACACGTCTGCTGCAGTCATGCGTTCTCTAGATCTCTATCATGTGAGGTGACGAGGATAAGGAGGTCAACGTATCCTTGCACAGAACCTCGATTGTCCTGTGGAAGAGAACATATTTGAAGATCCGATCGTGATGTTAAAAAGTCCTGCTTGTGTCTATAACCTTATATTAATCGAAGGAATCAAATTCTATCTATCTATCAATCAAACTCATTCCTTTCAGTATCCTGACTTCGCATTGTCCAATTCCACGGATCTGCCCTTGGGTCTTCACGGGGAAACGTCCCTAGAACTAACGCTCAACAACCTTCAATGGGCCACACCGACCAAGAACTGTCCTCGCAGATGTATACCCCACACAATTGTATATCTTAAGCAAGGATCGAACAGATATGCTACTGATGATCATCAAGCCAATGATGAATATCAACTTGCAATGCACTTTAATATACTATATATACATTCCAATGAATTAAGGGCTTTTGTACACTTTTATTTCCCTTATCGGATAGTGTTAAGGAGGTTCTGCACACTTGTCAGTAATAAATTTTTTGAAAAATTAAAAATTAAAAAATTCTTAATTCTTAAGTGGACTTCTCACCAAGGTGTCCTGATTTGGGCTTTCTTGGCTGCAAAAGTAACCAAAAAAATCCTCAGAAAATTTCAATTTTCTCTTCAATCACCCATGTAACTTTACGCTCCAACATTTATCGTATCGGAATTGGATGAAATGGTTTTAGGAAGTAGAGTGGTGAAAAATAACTCTCTGTAGTCTTTGAATTGGTTTTTCTGTTCACATTGGCCGGTGCCCTATGCATTGCAAAATTTGATCGTTTAAGCCTCCAAATATTGCAAATTTTGTTATTTCGTAGCAAAAGTGATAACACTCTTAACTTTCCCATACAATGTCAGTCGAGCAAGAAAGTTAGTTCATTATAAAGAGCTTGGAGTTCTGCTTAGTCACGGAGCCTGGAATTCTAATTATTCAATGCTTTGCCTTAATACGCCCAAACCATCCCTCAGAAGTACAGCAGAGCATGGGAAGGCATCCAAAATCGTATTCAAAGATTTTTTGTGCCTTCTTGTACATTTATTGTCATTTCTGGTCATAAATTTAGTTTAACTCTAGCTTTTAGCTTGTACAGCTCTAATTTTTTATCAAATTGACTTGAGTTTTACTTGTATGTTCGGTGTACATGGTGATGGAACCCTAACGTTCAGATTTCAGAACTTTAACTTTTGATCATCTCGACTTGAGTTTAATTTTTGTGTTTGGTGTACATAGTGATGGAGCCTAATTTTGAGATTGAACTATGATAGTGTTGAGTTTATGAGGTTTGGCACCGAGAGGTTTGATCTCACATAACACCAATTCTCACTAAGAAGTTCCAGGAACCCAAAAATATGTGTTTCAAATCAAAGTACAACTGGAAAAGACCACTCTATTGGAAGCTCTACCCTTTTGGAAGCTGAACGAGAGCAATGTCTGAATTGAACACTAGTAGTAACTGTAATGTTCTTATTTTATGGATTGTAAAGTGGGAAGATTATAAAGAAATTGAAGGCTTGAGCGGTGATTGTGCTAGCTAAGCCAAGCAAGCACAAAGGACGTGGAATGATACTCTAGCACTATAAATGCATCAAGGGTTACAATTCTAAGTCAAGCAATGCACAATATTCGGGGATGAGAGGCCTTGAGAATAAATAAGTTGAGTTTCCAGCTAAGCTTTATCTTTACTAGTATGCATGTATTGATTCATTCTATAAATGATTTAGCAAATAAAAGAGTATAGAGCATACGTACAGTTTTAAGATGCTAAGGAGCTATAATTGCAGAATAAGCACCTGTATCTTGAATCAAAGGCCATTAAATAGTTAGCTCAGAATTGTAAAAGCATTTGATCAATCTTGGTATTTCAGTGGGAGCTTTCCATCAAGGGTTTTTAATGGGAGCATTCGATATGATAAAAAGCAAATTGACATAGGCTTAAGGCTTGTTCTTTGATTAAAACTTCATAAGTTATAAGCGACTTTTTTGTTCTCTATGCTTTATGTTAAGGAATATGCTGTTGCCGATTTTGAGTGGTATTCTGATAGCTCTCAGGATGCTTATTTGATAATATTAAATATTATCTTGTACAAGAGAACATAAAATAAATAAATAAATAAATAACAAAGATAGTGGAATGATCATGACTAATGCAAAGCATTAAAGGAATGTTTGATGCTCTTTATGTAGGCATGTTTTGAAGACAAAGTGGATAAAGATGACACGTTAAAGGAAGGAGCTTGACATGGTCTGAACATTATGTAAAGTTGTTAGATAAGAACGATAGGTTTGTTCGGAGCTTCCGAATGAGCAAGAAGGACATTCTTGTAGCTTCTTCGCCAACTTAGACTTATACTAGAGTGTATAGATATGCATCAGCACAAGGCTGTTCTCGAGGAAATAAGATTGAACATTGTGATTATCATCTTGTACATGGATGAACTTATTTCTTGATAGATGAATTGTTTGGAGTAGGTGAAGTTACTGTCAAAAGTATTGTATAGGACACAATTGAAACAATAGCATGCGTGATAGATCTAAATTCTTAAATTAGACTACAAATGAATAAATAAAAGTGGTTAATGAGGGATTTTTATCAAACTTAAGGTCCTCTTAATTACCAAGGTACTATTGATTGTACTCATGTGTTTGTGAAAGCTCTTCCAAGGCAAGAGTTAACCATCGATTTGTTTAATAGAAATGAATTTTACTCGATTCTCAAGAGGGTAGAGTAGATTCGGAAGGTCTTCTTCTGAATGCTAGTTGTAAGATGCTAGGTTATGTTGATGATAAGTGCTCATTGAGTAATTCTGCATCCAATCAAAGGGGAATAATATCTACAGAATCTTTATCTTCTCCGCTACAGACTATCAACAACGGCTATATCTCGTCCTTGGAGATTCAAGGTAGATATTTTATATGTGAATTATGGTTCGTTATAATATGCAATCAGGTTATTTAGAAATTCAAAAGATTTATAATCATCCTCATATGCAAGGTAAATTGGTGGTAAAATAAGCGTTTGTACCCTTTAAAGGTAACTGTTGGATCTCAAAATTCTTTCATTTGTTGAATGGGTTCTCAAGTTGCTTCATAAGCTACTTAATGTCTTGTTTGAGATAGTTGACCTCTAACTTGTCACAACATGAAATTCCAACTAATGACATCTTATACCTAAGATGTCGTAATAGAGCTCAAGAAGGAAAATTTAGGGTTTCAAATTTCATTTATTTAGTAAGTTATGCATTTTACTTATTCTGAATGTGAATCAATGATATTTTAGAAAGAATTAGTAACGGATTGTAAATTTATTTTATACTATTGTCTGAAAATATTTTTCAATAAATATTATGACAATCACCTAAATTCCCATCATGCAAATAGTAGAAAAATATACAACAAATGAAAAAAAAATCTTTATATGAAATTAAGGTGGCTTTCCCAAAGTCTGTCCTAACACTTTTGAGGGTGATTAGCGTCAAATCAGGAATAATTCTGAGCTCTTTGTAATGGGCCGACTTCTGCAACCAACCGACACCGTATAAAAAGGATTTTCCAAAATTAATCCTAAATCCACAAAAAAAATAGGGTTTTGAGGGTATAAGTGAGCTCTTTTTAGCAATTTGAGCTCATTTTAACCGAAAATTAGTACGGAAAATGCGCTAGCAATTAACGTCTCTAAACGTTCTGTTTTTGGAACCCAAGATCTAACTTCTTTTAAAACCCTGAGGAAAAATTTAGTTATGAACAACCGCACCTAAGCACACGCAGCTTACCTTGTTGAGAAGCATCCACCCACCAAGTTTCAGGTTTTCCTTTTCAGAAAAAATAACTTTCAAAGTTTGAAGTTTTTCTAAACAACTTGGCTTTTCTCAGGAATTACAGGATATTACTCTGCAAAAATGCCACCTCAAAAGAATATTAGAATAAACGGATATAGTAAGACTGTCCTTCTTGCCAAGAAAAACCACTATAAAACTGTCTCCTCTAACTTGGGTCCCTCTAGGTCCGGACGTAAAAAATTAATAAAAATAAAAACTAGTTAGAAGGCAATAATAGGAAAAGGCCCTAAGATTATGTCGTGTCGGATTAATGACATCGGATGGATTAGTGACTTTTATCCATTGTTGAGTGAATTACTCCAACTCCAGTAGCGTCAGGACCTCTTGCCCGAGGAAGTCAGGTGGCTAATTGGGATAGACAACATAGCGGTGTTGAGTGTTGAGGTTTGTGTTGTTGGCATCTTTGTCTGATGTGCGTCATGTTGATGGTGATGGTCGAAGCGCTGTGCGAGCAACCTGCATCCAATGCAATAGCAATCTCAATCGGACTTTAAATGTCGAGGAGGAACACCACAAGTACACAGCTTTCAACGCATGCGCCGCTAGCAGTGAAGACGTCTGTTTCTGAGCTACAGAATAATCCTGGTCTACCAAATTGTAAATTCGAAACTCTGAGTTCGCAATCTGCTAATCGACTAAGGCAGATTGAATTAACCAGACGTCGATTTTAGGACGCGAGATTTCCAGTCAATGATCCAACAAAGCTTGACGATGAACGTGAGGTCTGTACCATTGTAGAATCCAGAGTCGGCTTAACATGCGTTAAACTTTCCGACGAGATAAGACTCGTACCCGGAACCGAAATTTCTGTTCTGCCCTCGTTATGGACTCTCGACACAATTTGGTTTGTTAACACCCCGTCGAGAGTCACTACACTTGATCCACTACCATACTCGCCAAATGCAAGTGCGTAAAATGTTATCCCTTGAAGTAGTGTCGGAGATTAATTGACCTGTACAGTAGATCTTACTCTTCCGCCGCATCCTGAATCAGTAAACACAAGATGATTTGTTTTAAGCGGATTAATCTGTCGATTTCAATTCTAGAGATCACAAGTAATCGTGAACAAGTAATCGATGACAATCGTGAACAAGTGGATCTCAGAATGCTTCCTAATGGGGAGCCTCAAGCACAGGCCTTCGTACGTAAGGTGTTCACTGCTCGTAATCCCGAGGAGGACAAGGAGAACTTCCTACGGGAGCCACAGTCGCCTTGACAAGTAAGCTCCACATATTATACTAAATTTTCTGGCGGCGTCATTAAATGATCAGCCTCCGTGGGCGTACTGAGTGCGCTTTCTGCCAGCATATCACAACCAATTTACAAAGCTTTTGAATCTATCCATCTGTACTTATGGGATAGCTATCCAAGTTTTTGTCAGAGAAAGAAACAATGATTGCACCTCATGATCCTTAATTTTGATATAATTCAAGCAGATGTGGAGAAGGAGGGAAATGTCTGCCTATCAGTTGCCTCGTTTGATGATTGGCTTGCCTGGGATTCATCGTAATGTCAATACAGATAATTCCATCCAACGATGTCTTCAATTTGCTTTCAGTTCCTCATTTCTCACGAAAAGACAATCAGGAGCAATGCTTGACGATAGCAGCCTCAAGAATTTGAGCATACACCAGACAGGAGCTCGTTACATTGAGTATGGGTCTCTTGAATGCTTTCGAAGTTTTTCAAGTCTTACGATATTTTTACACCTCATCTTGACAGCGACGAGCTTTTTATGGCTCTGCAGAGTGGGGTTAGAGCTACCGACTGTACAGGTCCACTACGAGGACTATTCTATCCACGCTGAAGCCCATATTGATAGTCGGGCGAATCCCAATCTCCTGAACGCCTTCATTAACTGTATTGAGGTATGTCAAATGGCTGATTCGTGTCGTTAAATTCGAGTTGGTTGCGCAGGCTTGAGTAAGCGTGCTGCGTAAACTTAGCATTTTCAAGTCAAGAATTTCCAGCTCAGATTTCAGTGTCTTGTTGAACCATTATCATTACAAATTCTTTCCCCGATCCCTGTGACGATGATTCTTCATAACGGCTTCATATATTTGGCATGTTAAGTTTTAAGTTGTACGCTCGAGCATCATCTGAAGTCAGGCTGAGATTACGAGGCCATTTAGACAGCAAATGGATTTGAGACTGACTAGTATCTGCATGTTTTAAATGCAGGGAATTATAGCTTCTCTGCATATCCATAGGTCAAAGAAGACAGTATTTCCCATACTGCGGAAAGTGAGCGTTGTCATCAAGCCTGGCAGGTTCGTTGTTCACACGTGCAAATTCCGTTCTTATGCGACCGGATCAATCAAGTCTCAGTCCTTGATCGCTCGTTAAAAACTTCCTGCAAAGCCTATTTTCGAGCAGAAATTTCGACGGGATCTTCACATGTTGTCCATATGTACTTTTGCTCCTTCAGGTTGACAGTTCTTCTAGGGCCCCGTGGACCCGGGAAGACTTCCCTTCTCCGCGCTCTCTTGGGGAAGCTGGACGCACCTTGCAAGTGAGCACTCAAAACCATTTAGTAGTTTCGAGCAGAATTGTCCACGATTTTCAGATTGGAATCCAGTCGTATTCTGTACACGGCTAACTTTACTCTTTGGTTTAAATCACAGATTTCTGGTAAGATCACATACAATGGACACGAAATGAACGCATTCGTGCCTCATAAAACGGCAGCATACATCAGTCAGCACGACCCTCACCTTCCAAACATGACCGTACGAGAGACTCTTAATTATTCTGCGAAGTCTCAGAGTGTAGGAAAGAGATACGGTACGAATATGAACAAATTTTGACTCCATCGCTAACGGTTTTCTACAACCTGTGATTTTCCACTCTCGGATTATAGATTTTCCTCCCAGCATCCTATAAGCAAACTTTCTGATAAGCACATGACAGTCTGCTCATTCGATCTATGTGGTGCTTTCTCTGGCCTGTCTCCTGTAGAACTTTGATCGAACTCCTCAAGAGAGAGAAGGAGCTGGGAATAAAACCTGATTCAGACGTCGACTTTTACATGAAAGTAAGCACCTAATGTCGAACTGCAGGAGTTAAACATAAATTTTATGAATGATGATTATTTGATGAATACTGATGAACTACTATCTAGAACTGTTATCTAGTGATTTTCCTAGATTGAGAGTTTAGTTAGATATGCATAGTGTGTCAAGTTGACAGTTCTATCAAGCGTGAGGAAACAAAAGAATGATGTAAACTTGAAATTAGTCGGCCATGCAATATCCCATTTGGATATCGGGATTATTTTTCGGATTCACCTTCAGTTTCTTTCTTCGTGATGATTGTGCAGGCTACATCTATGCAGGAATTAGCCAGCAGTGTGTATACCGAGTACATACTGGAGGTTCGTGCTCAACCTCTATTAATCCGGAGACAGAGGGTTAGAGGTTTACTTCATCTCCATCTACACCCTGAAATCAGTCTTTCTGAAAAGACGAAAGCTCATAGAAGAACTTTACGTGGAGCTCCTCTGTGCAGATTTTGAGTTTGGAGATTTGTTCAGATATCATGAATGGTAACGAGATGGTTCGAGGAATAGCAGGCGGACAGAAGAAGAGGGTCACCACTGGTACGTACTTCAACCGTGCCAAACCTACGTAATATCCATTTGTCGTTTAAAGGATACTCAGAGGAAACACTGGGGTAGCATTTTACTCGATAATGCTTCAAAGTAGCGATAATTTGGTGTAGCGTACTTTGCGAAGATTTCCCGTTCCATTTTCTGGTGAATATCTCACGGAGAAAAGTTACATCGACTATGACGGTGGAGCGCGGACGCAAACTGTCATTTGATACTTACATGATGGCACTATTTTCATGATGATAGTGGGGCCAACGAGGAATCTGTTTATGGACGAGATATTCACTGGTCTCGACAGCTCTACCCGGTGCGCCAAAAATTAAGGCGGCTACAATCCAATGGGTGTTGGAGGTGTCTTCAGTCGGTATAGAGACAAAACTTGGAGTAGACTTCGCTGATATATATGAGAGTTCAGCTCTTGTCCAGTGAGTAAAACTACTTCTGAACCAAGAGAATTTCCATCTCTAGTCTTCCAGAGCCCTGACCATCGTTAAATTGTTCTGAAAGCCAGTTCTTGTTGCCTGTCCTTCATCCTTTCCGGTTTAACGTTGTTAGAGCCTGTTTAAGCATCTAGCATCGTCGTGTGAATGATCAGAAGGAATAAGAAGTTGGTGGAGCAACTGAGCAAGCCGGCTGAAAATGCCGAAGACTTGTGGTTTACTACCCACTATTCTCCGTCGTTCTTTACACAAATGTCATCTTGCTTATGGAAGCAGAACTTGACCTACTGGCCCAATCCTAAATACAATAATGTGCGATTCGTTTTCACCATAGTATGCGGTATTGCTATAGGCTCCATCTTCTGGAGGATCGGACCTAAAAGGTACATCTTCTGAGACCTGTGCAGAGTGCTCACCAAATTGTCGTCATGTCTTCTTTATTCAATGTCCAATAACTTCGGTTAAATATTCTTGGTTATAGCAAATAGAAGGAACACTGGGAAGGACTCACCACGACTAGTGATCTTTTAGATGATTTATAAACATTCAGCTAGATTTATACTAAGTGTGAAGTCGGTATATCTCTGGTTACAGGAATTCTCTCAGTAACCTGTTTTTCCGTATTGGGAGCTTTAGGGAGCACCTTTTTCTTAGGAGTTGACAATGCCCGTCAAGTTCAGCCTCTTGTGGCAACAGAAAGGACGGTGTTTTACAGGGGAAGAGCTGCAGGAATGTTTTCTGCCATCCTTTACGGCATTGCCCAGGTGTGCGAACACCTAAGCCCTAAGTGCTTCTTATGTTAGTGAATCTGAGCTATCAAACACTGAAGGCGTTTGGCCTCAACAGAAACCTATTGACAAGTGTATCTCTCATTATAAATATTTGTCGGTCTTATTATCATTAAGTTTTAACCTGGTTGGCAAATACACTGTTTCTTTTGCAGGTCCTGATCGAAGTTCCATATTCTCTATTTCAGGCTGTTCTCTTTGGATCAATAACTTACGCTATGATGCAGCTAGACTGAAAGTTCCTTTGGTATACCTACTATATCTATTTTACACTTCTCTACTTCAGCTACGGTGTGATGGCGGTTGGCCTCACTCCAAATCAGCAAGTAGCATCCACTGTGGGTACGCTCTTCTATGGATTTTTTACCCTGTTTACGGGTTTCCTAATATCCAGACCGGTGAGCACATCGTTTCTACAATCTGAACTTCCATGCACAGTATTACAAACATGGAATGTTTCCGTAAGTTTCTTATGGAGATATTTGAAATCAGTGGAGATCCGAGCTTCAATCGGATTCTCGATTATAGTTCGCTGTCACTGATGAACTCTAAATCTTATCGGTACAGAGAATCCCGGTTTGGGGGATATGGTATTACTGGCTTTGCCTACTGGCTTATTCTTTCTACGGAAGCGTCATAACACAATTTGGGGATCCAGATGAAGAACTGTTGCTCACGGATGGTTCAACTACAACGATCAATGGCTTTATAGAGGCTACTTTCGGTTTCAAGAACAGCTTTATGCCTCTGACCGCTATAATGGTAATTGTGTTTGCGGTAATCTTCGCCGGCGTGTTCATGGTTACCATCGCCAAATTCAACTTCCAGCACCGATGAGGGCGTATGATCGGACAGAACCTAATGTCTAAAACAGTTAATTATTCTTGTGTCCCTGCGGAATACAATGGTGGACAGAGGTTGAGTTTCAAGCCAGTGTGATGGATTGCTTACCAGATGCACTGGATAAAAGTCAGGTTCTTTGTTTTCCGTCAGGATACGTGGCAACGGTCTTCTACCCGTCGATAAGATTGAAATTTTAGAACTCCTCGTAGTTTGCTAGCAAAGCTCTGGTTTCCCAGGTCTTAGGATAGGCAGAAAGCATCGTTTAGTGATTTTTCGGTTTAGGAGGTTAGAGATGGTGGACAGGAGTTGTTCCCGGCGTGTTAATCGAACAAAATGAGGTAGGAGATAACGAGCAACTATTTTCGATGCTAAATCGCACTATGGACAAATGAAGCTCTTCAGTGCATGCCCGAACCTTCGCCATAGGAAGCAGAGTTCATGCTAGAGTGCTGATTTCCCTCAATTTGTCTATTAACTCTTCTCTCATGAACTGTACAGTCACCCGAGCCTTGGGATTAATCATGAACCGTGGTCTCTCTTAACAACTTGTCCCCTACGTACCAATTGTTATGGAATCTCCAGAAATCCACCAGTACTAAAATGCCTGATAAAGATCTGGATGAAAGCAGCAACTAGGATTCCATGTTTTTACGGCCTATGTCTAGCTGTCTCTCTATTAGATGGCATACAGAGTACTTTCTTAAAAGTTTCTTAGAAAGTTTGCCAATATATGCAAACACCTCTCCTGCTCATGACATGCTCGAAGACCATGAATTTGTAAACCTGCAAGGTTTCACACGTAATTCACGCGGCTTATCAGCCTTGAGGCTTCATTGCGGCATAGATGGAAACTATTCAGCGGGACTGTAACTTTAGATGACTCGATGAGAACGTTGACGCCTAAGCGTTTACGCATTTGAATAGTATCGACATCTGTTCAGGGGGTCGGAGTTTTCACATCCGCGGAGAATTGACCTATAAAGCTCCCCCTCGATCCTGCAGATGTATTGGAAGAAATTGGTCCAGAGCTTTTACACGTCTGCTGCAGCCATACGTTCTGTAGATATCTGTCATGTGAGGTGAAGAGGATAAGGAGGTTGAAGGTCCGATCATGACGCTAAAAGGTTTGTTTATGTGTACTTTTCTTGTAGAGTGAATTTATGTAAACGAGAATAAAATTATACAATGATCTTAGATATCTTTTTAAGATTATTTATAGATAAAGAATAATGTTATTTTTTAATAAGAAAAGTGATTTAAATATATATTAGTTATTTATGTTTTCAAGTAAATTTTTAAAAATATATACTTAGAATAACTTTATTTTCTTTTTTTAAGTTTTTAATTTTTTCTCTTATAAAGATATTATGTTTATTTTAATCAAATTTTCTTTTCAATTTATTCTCTCTTTTCCGTACCCTGACTCCGCTTTTGTCCAGTTCCACGGATCTACGCTCGGGTCTTCACCGGGAAAAGTCTCTGGATAAAGTTCAACGGGCCACACCGACCAAGAACTGTGCTTTTAGATAGAGACCCCACACAGTTGTATGTCTTAAGCAAAGATCGAAAAGATATGCGACTATGCTCATTGTATGCTACTCATGATCATCAAGACAATGATACATATCAACTTGCAGATGCAATTCAACTATATATTTCAACGAACACGAACGACTTTGTACACTAGTGCCTTATTTTCCTTATCGGATAGTGTTAAGCAAGTTCCGCAGACTTGTCAGTTTTAATAATCTTGAATATTCTCAAATTAAATAATCTCTGAATTCTTAACTGTACTTCCCACCAAGTTTTCCTAATTTGGGCTTTTCTTGACTGCACAAGTACTTAAATAAATTCTTAGAAAATTTCAATTTTCTCCTCACCCATGCAACTTTACGCTCCAACACTCATGGTATCGGAATGTTTAGGTTCTTGAAATGTTTGTAGCAAGTAGAATGGTGGAAACGTAATGTTTAAATCGGTTTTGTTCACATTGTCCGGTGCTCTCAGATTTGCAAATATTGATGGTGTAAGCCTGCCAGAATTGCAATTTTTAGGTATTTCGGAGTAAAACTCAGATCACCCGAACTCTCACACAGTGTCTTTCTCATATGTAGTCGATCAAGAAAGTTAGCTCATTATAAAGAGCTTGGAATTCCGCTTAGTAACGGAGCTTGGAATATTGTTTATTCTAATGCTTTGTCTTAGTTACCCAAACCACCCCTCAGAGCTTACAACAGAGCATGGGAAGGTCTCCAAAATCGTATTCAAAGATCTTTTGTGCCTTCTATTTCATTGATTATTATTTTTGGTTATAAATTTAGTTTAACTCTAAGTTTTCGCTTTCATAACTCTAATTTTTTTATCGTCTTTACTTGAGTTTATTTGTATGTTTGGTGTATAAAGTGAAGGAGCTCTAATTTTGGTTTTCATTTCTGTTAGCTCTTGATCATCTTGACTTGAGTTCGATTAATGGGGACGGGGACTTCATATATTAACTCATCTTGACTTAGTGATATAGTGTTCGCGCACAATTTTGAGATTAATCAGAATGGTAGTGTTGAGTTGATGAGGTTTGGCACATAAAGATTTGATTCTCGCCTGACACCAATCTTTACACAAACTTTCACAAACACAAGGATTGGTGTTTGGAAATGAAGGACAACTGAATTCAGATAAGACCATTGGAAGATTGTTATCCTATGAGATCTAATACTAGCTAAAATGGCATTATTTTATGGATTGTAAAGTGGGGAGAGGTTAAGGAAATAAAGGCTTGAGGAGTGAATATACTAGCTAAGCCATGCAAGCATAAAGGAAGTGGAATGATACTCTAGCACTTGTAAATGAATCTAAGGATTGGAATTCTAAGTCAATCAACTCACAATAGTGGGGATGAGACGTCTTTAGTATAAATAAGTTAGGTTTCAAGCTAAGTTTGATCCGTACTAATACGAAATTTCTTCATTTATTCAAACCTTATCCTTGCATTGCACCTCCTATAATGGTTGGTTGAATTTTCATTACAGGAGGATGGGATTGCCAACATCAATGCCTTTGATATTGATGGTACTGATAGAACAAAATCATATGGAAAAAAATGCATCTACTCGAAGTGGATGCCATATGCAAGTAAATTGTTTCGAAACTGGATCTATGATTTAGAAAATAGAAAAGAGTACATAATATGTAGAGTTTGAGAGATGCAAAGGAGCTATAGTTGCAGAATAAGAAACTCTATCTTGAATCAAAAACCATAGAATAGTTAGCTCAAAATTATCAAAGCATTTGATCAATCTTAGCTATTTAAATGGGAGCATTCAATGAGATAAGAAGCAATTGACATAGATTTAAGGCTTGTTCTTTATTTGAAACTTGATAAAGTATAAGTGACTTTCGGTTCTCTTTGCATTATGCATTATGTTGTGGAATATGCTATTGCTGAAGCTGAGTGGTCTTCTAAAATCTCTCAAAGATGTTTATGCTATAATATTAAATATCATTTCATCAATAGAACATGAAAAAAATGGAAGTAAAACAAAGATAGTAGAATGATCATGACTGTGGAAGGTATTTGGGAATGTTTGATGGTCTTTATGTAAGCATGTTTTGAAGACAACGTGAATATGAGATAAGAGATTAAACGAAGGAGCTTGACATAGTCTGAACACTATGTGAAGATGATGCATTAGAAAGATAGGTTTGTTTATAGCTCCGAAATTATTATGAAGACGTTCTTTAGCTTTTTCAATAACATAGACTTAGATTAATTTATCGTCTTGTAAATGGATCAACTTATTTCCTTGTAGATAAGTTTTTGAGAGTGGGTGGGTTTATTGTCAAGATTATTTAGAGGACGGAGTTGAACAGTAGCATGAACTTAGATCTAGGTTCTTAATTAAAACTACAATTGAAGAAATACATATTTTTAATGAAGAATTTTTATCAAACTTAAGGTTTACCGAGGTACGATTGATTGTAGTCATTTTTCCATGAAAGCTCTTCCAAGGAAGAATTAACAATAGATTATTTTAACAGAAAATAAGTCTACTTAATTTGCAAGCAGGGTAAAGTAGATTCAGAATGTGTTCTTCTAAATATTAGTTGTAGAATGCTACATTATATTGATGATAAGTATTTACCAAGCAATTATGCATCCACTCAAAGGGTAATAATATTGATATTATCTTCTCCGCTAAAATATATCAACACCGACTTTATTTTCATCCTATTTCCCTGGAGTTTCAAGGGGGCATGCTATATATATGGATTATGGTTTCATGTAATATGCAAACAGGGAGTTTACAAATTCAGAAGATATCTAGTGAAACTCATATGCAAATGTAAGGTCAATTGGTAGTAAAATAAATATTTATACCCTTGAAAGGTAACCGGAGGATATTGAATCTCAAAATTCTTCCATTTGTTGAATGGGTTCTTAAGTTAGTTCATATGCGCTGCGTTTAGTTATTGTCTTGTTTGCGATAGTTGATCTCTAATTGTCACTACATGAAATTGCAACTAATGGCATGTAATAACTACCAAGTCATACTAGAGCTCAAGAAGGAAAAAACATTAAGCACTTTTCATTTATTTAGGAGGTTATGTTTTATACTTATTTTGTATGTAGATCAATTATGTGTTAGAGAGCGACAGATTTGCAATATATTTTATGCTATTACTTAGAAAAGCATTCTTTCGTCACATATTATGATAATCACCTAAATGGCCATCATACAAATAGTAGAAAATATAGGAAAAGGAAAAAAAGGACTTGCAATTACGGTGGCCTTCCCAAAATCTGTCCTAACCCTTTTCAGGGTGATTAGCATCAAATCAGGAATAGTTTTTGTACAAGTGGAATTCTGAGATCTTTGCAAATGGGCCACCTTTTGCGACCAACCAACACCGTATAATACAGTATTTCCAAAATTAATCCTAAGTTCACATAAAACTAAGGTTTTGAGGGTATAAATGAACTCTTTCAGCAAATTTGAGCTTATGTTTTATCGTGACTTAACAGGGAACATGTGCTTGTGACTTAATGTCTTTCAAAATTTTGTTTTCAGAAATTTGGAATCCATTTTAAATTTCTGATAGACAAATTGTAAAATTTTGGAACCCAAGATCTAACTCTTTTACAATTCTGAGCAAAAATTTTGTCATGAACAACGGCACCTAAGCACATGCCTTTTACTTTGTTGAATCCACCCACCAGGTTTCAGGTTTACTTTTCCAGAAGAAAGAACCTTCAAAGGTCGAAGTTTTTCTAAACAACTCGGCTTTTCTTAGGAACTATGGGGTATTACTGTGCAAAAATGCCACCTCAAAAGAATATTAGAATAAGCGTATATAGTACGAAGACTCTCCTTCTTGCCACAAATATTACTATAAAACTGTATCCTCCAAAGCGGGTCTCCCCTAGGTCCGGACGAAAAGAAATAAAATAAAAACTGGTTAGAAAACGCAATAGTAGGAAACTCTTGCGTTTTCTAACATGTTTAGTTTTAATTGGCCCTAAGATTATGGCATGTTGTATTAGTGACATTGGATGGATTGGTGACTTTTATCCATTGTGAAGTGAATTACTCCAACTCCAGTACCTCCTAACTTGAAGCTAGGAGGGTTTCCAGTGAACACAGGACTTTTTGCACGAGGAAGTCAGGTGGGTAGTTGGGATAGACAACATAGCAGTGTTGACTGTTGAGGTTTGTGTTGTCGACATCTTTGTCTGATGTGCGTCATGTTGATGGTGATGGTCGAAGCGCTATGCAAGCAACCTGCATCCTATGGAACATCAATCTCAATAGGATTTTAAATGTTGAGGAGGAACAACCACAAGTACACAGCTTTCAACGCATGCGCCGCTAGCAGTCAAGACAGAATACAGAATATTCCTGGTCTACCAAATTGTAAATTCGAACTCCGAGTTCGCACTTTGCTAATCTGACGTAGAAAGGCGACCGCGTAGGAAAAACGAAGGATGGGAAGATCCCATCAAGCTGTACAAGGGAGAGAAAGAAACGTACCATGGGGCTAAGCCCCAATAGAGTCTATACGAAAAATCTGCCCTACCGCACCTAAGATATCCCAAGAAGACACATTGAATTAATCAGATGTCATGTGTAGGACCAGAGATTTCGAATCTATGATCCAACAAATCTGTCGGTTCGTATGTCCGGTTAATCGTTATGATTACAAAGTTCAATGTAGAAACTCACAGTCTGGGGCTTAGTCCCATGTTACTTTTTTTTGTCTCTCCCTTGTACGGCTCGATGGGGTCTTCCCATCCTTCATTTTTCCTACGCAGTCGCCTTTTTTCAGTCTGGGGCGGAAGCATACGATACGCCTAAATCTACTGTAGGTATTCGCATTTTGACGGTAAGAGGTCGTCCAATAGAAAAGCTTGAAACGCTCCTCCTTCAGCTCTGGCCTTCCAACCTCGAGATCACCTCAATGACTTGACGTCCCGTCAAAAACGGGCGACGGGGCTCAACCGTTTTTTAGTCAAGAATCCAAAGCCAGCTCTCTCAAGTACAAGAACCCGACCCTTCAGGTCACAAATCACAATCCCTGAAGTGATCGATCTAAGGGACCACGAAGTTACTCCTGACTCAACATTTTCCAGATCTGCTAAACATGACACGAGCTGTAGCAGTCGCTTTCGTGCTACTTGCCGTTTTGCTCCCCCAATGTCGTGCACAACAATGTGGGAAGCAAGCAAATTTTGCTCTATGCGGCGGTGGTTTGTGCTGTAGCCAGCATGGCTGGTGTGGAACGGGAACTGATTACTGTGGTGATGGCTGCCAGAGTGGACCTTGCGGCGGAGCTCCAACTCCCGGAGGCGAATTGGCTTCCATCATATCTAATGAATTCTTCAATCGGCATTTTCCCGATCGCAATAAGTTCTACACCTACCAATCTTTCATCAATGCTGCTAAGGGATATCCCAGTGCAGGCTTTGGAATAACTGGTAGCACTGAAACACGAAAGAGAGAAGTTGCAGCTTTCCTGGCTCACATTGAGCAGGAAACTACAGGTGAGTGATAGACATTTCTTGCATTGTAAATCCTCCCAAGAGCTTACTACATGGTCATCCGTTTGTTAGATCGCAGATCTAGTACAGCCTTCACTTGAATTCGAGCGGTACTGATGAACTCTGTGAGTTCTACAATTGTTTACACAGGACTTCGGTATATAGAGGAGCGCAACCCTCCTAGCGACTATTGCCAGCGGGAGAACACACCGTATACCTGTGCTCCAGGGAAGAAGTACTTCGGACGCGGTCCTCTTCAATTGTCCTGGTAAATCACTCGAATGAAGCAGAGTTCACATCAGTGCCATGCATGCGGGGTAGCTGCCTCTCAATGGACAAGCTGCAGCAACTGAAAACAATCAGGAATAGCATTTGGTTATTGTGCTCTAGAGCTTGTAGTAACCTGCTCGAAGTTAACAGGATTCTTTTCAAGCGGCTAGAGTATAACTAAACCTTCTGCAAACGGTGGTCGCCGCGACAGGTCTATAGATCTTTTCATTCGTGACATAAGAGAAAATTTATATTAGACCAAGCTAAGATATCCCTGTTCGTTGTACTGAATTTGACATGTCTCGATGTTTCTAATCAGGAACTATAACTATGGACTGTGCGGTAGTGCAATTGGTGAAAATCTTCTGGCAAACCCCGACAGAGTTGCAAAAGATGCTACAGTGGCGTTCAAGACAGCCATCTGGTTTTGGTCCGAACCTCAATGGAACAAGCCCTCGTGCAGAGCTGTGATGACTGGAGACTGGACCCCCAGTGGCGCAGACAATAACGCGAATAGACGCCCAGGGTTTGGAGTGACAATCAACATCATCAACGGGAAAGAAGAGTGCAACAAGTTGTCTGACCAAGCGAGCAACAGGATTAAAAATTACAGAAAGTTCTGCTCTGCTCTAGGAGTCGATCCTGGACAGAACTTGGACTGCCAGTCTCAAAGACCATTTAACAAAGAATAGTCGCTCTAAACTGTACGATGCTCAACCACTAATAGAATAAAATCTCTATACGCGATTATATGAAGGAAGCGTTATACTCGACTGTCAAAGTTGAAAGACTACGTTACCGGTTCTGAAATTCCATGGCGTGCAAGATGAAACGCAGAAAGTGTTGTGTAAAACCTGACCAGAACCCGATGGACATTAGTGAATCCCTTAACCGTCTCATGCCTTTGAAACTAATTTTTCATTCTCTGCTTAAGGCACATATAAGAACCACGAATTATCATGTGCAGGTTTCGTGACAAAATGAGGAGCGTATGTCAAATCACAGTTGGCAACTGACTATATGCTGTGCTTCAATTCAATTATAGCTGAACCCCACATGTAGCCTCGGGGAACACCAGTTTTAAATAAGAATCTATTACAATGCTCGTGGAAGTTCACAAAGTACACCTGCGATGAAAAGGACGCTCTGGCTGTAGATCTGGAGTGAGTTGAAGGGCAAAACAAAATGTGGGATAAAGAGAACGTCATTCCTCACGTGTTAAATTCTGTTCAGGCATGTGATTAACATAACATAATTAAGCAGATATATTTACAACAGACGAAAACGGCGGGAAACAGAAAGAAGAGAAGGTTATTAGATGAGACAATTGATTGGAATATTTTAGTTTCTGGACGAGAGTATCTCATTTTCCTTTTACAAGACTCTTTTATTATGTGATATATGGGAGTTTCTCTCTCGTGCGTTCCCATGGGCATGGTCTTGTATGGCGCCACAGTCAGCGTCCCAAGAGGGATACAAAGCAACCAGTGGTAGAGCTAGAGACATAGTGGAGCAAGAGACATGTTACATGGCCACGAGAAGTACATGAAGGAAAGACTTTAAGGAAGTAGAAAAGCAAGAACGGAAGAGCATTTGAAGGAGCAAAGGAGAGAGGAACTCCGGTATACCATGATTTAGGGTTCCATAAAATGAAAGTGAGGTATGTGTATCAAATTTAGGGGTTCCATAAATGGAAATGAGATACACATATAAAAAAGTGAGGTATATGAATCAAATCCGATTCTTTGACGATGACTCTGATAACCGATAACCGTTTTTACATAAAGTGAAAGTGAGGTATTAAAAAGTGAGATATATGTATCAAATTTAGGGGTCCCATAAAATGAGATACACATATAAAAAATGTGAGGTATATGAATCAAATCCGATTCTTTGACGATGGCTCTGATAATCGATAACCGTTTTTAATCTTTGGTTCATAATGATCATAGAATCTCTACCAAACATATCATAAACATGGCATTAGGGGGATTTAATGGTAAGAACGACTTCACCTTACGGGTAGGGTGAATTCCATAAAATTTTGCGTGTGAACCTATAAAAAGAATTGGCAAATAACTATATACTGTATGTATTTAGAAGTTACAAGATACTACCTGTAAATACCACCCATTTGAGGGGCTGGTTTCATTTGTAGAGTTTAAGGATGTTTATTGATAAGATTAAAGGAAGGATATTGGTCGAAACACTCACAATAGAGGAAGGATATTGGTGAGAATACTGACAAAAAAAATTGTAAGAAAAAGTAAGAAAAAGTTAGCGTGATAAGAGGGGCTATGTGGAGGACATGCACATCATACACGCTTAAGACATCACTCTCATAATCCAATTATTCAATAAATTCAAAATGATATAATTGAATTGATTTCATTTCATGTGGATTGTTGACATTTCAAATTAGAGCCGCTAGCCATACTCATCTTGGGTGGTAGTACTTTGCATTCAGTGCTCCATATGGATTGTAGTTTGAAAAATTGCACTAGTAAATATCATGGAGGATATAGACCAAGATCTTTGTCTCAAGGATCTCGATTCCAATCCCAATTCAAGTCTTTGTATATCTCCAAAAGATGGCAATTTCCAAGATCTGCTCAAGAAAATGGTTATGTCTACGTCTGCTCCATCTTCCGCTCCCACCGGAAGCAGAATTAAATTTGAAGATGATAGGTATTGTATGATGTCCCATCATTATAGGGAGATTCCAGACTATTTAGAAGATGAAGAGCATTTTGCACAATTTACATGGAGTATTTGCAAGCAACCAGTTCAAAAGACCATTGCTTTCAAATTATATGGCAACTTATTTGATAGGACATGGAAAAAGATTTCTTGAGTATATGATAAGAGATAAATTATACAATAAGTGTGCATGCTATATGAAATTGTGTAAGGATGATAGGGACTAGAAGAACAAGTGCATAGGGGAAGGAATCACTAAGAAGAAATTATAATAGGGTTGGAGGATCATAGATAATAAGTTAAATCAACTATGCACTCATTTCAAGAGAATAGATATGATGTTTGGATGCAAAGCCAACACTGCTCCTCTGGCGCTTGTAAGCATGAGAATTGGCAAGGGCAAAAGAATGGAGCAGCATGACAAGGATGTTACACTTGAAGAGGAGGAAGTTGACACACCAAGGTTACAAACCACTCAAGCATTTTCTAATACATTTACTAGGTTGGATTCAATTGCTTTTTCCATCCATTGTACTCAAGAGCTAGATAACAAGAACTTCATGGACTTGGAGATGAAAGCAGTGCATATTTTAATGTTGGGAAAGCAACCAATGAGGAGATTCAAGATGGAGACAATGATGGAAAGCATGAGGATGGAGGTAAAAAGAACATGAAAGGAGAGTGCGAAGAGGAAGATTGGAAGAACAAGGGAGGGGAACATGAGGATGAAGGCCAAAAGAGGAGGAAACTCCATCACTTGGTCTTTGAAGCCAACAATGTCCCTTGCCTCTTTTTTGCAAGACCTTGCAACACATACAAAAGTTAAGAGTAATCCCCTCAAAGTGAAGAAGAGATGCAAATTAGTTGAACTTGATGCACACAAAACAACTAAGATAAAGAAGTTTCAAGTGAAGGCTGAAGCAGAAAAGTTGAAGGTTGAAGCTAAAGTATTCAAGTTCAAACCTGAAAATTCTTTGCATGCAAAGAATATGCAAACTAGAGAAGCTTAGATCTATGGAACAAACTTCCAAGGCTAGGATGTTCCATTCCATGACTCTTGAATTAACACATGTAGGGAAAAACTTGGAGGAAATAAAAAGCATTGTTATTATGCTATTGCATATAAATAGACCTTACCATAGTCACACTAGTGACCCAAAATTCCATGTGCCAAATTGCAATGATGATGATGATAATGATAATAAAATAGATTTCAAAGGATTTTTATTTTCATTTTCTTTTCAACATCAAATGCTTTTTTCCATTTTATTTCTTTTAAGCTTCAAAAGCTTTTTAGTTTCTTTTGTGAGCTTGTACGCACTACAGTCAGCCAATATGCATTTGACATTAACAATATGCACTCCCAACATCTAGTATGCATTCTCTTGTGCTTTGTATGCATATGTATGCACTACTATCAACCAATATGTGTATGTTGATAGCCATATACACTCAACAAACTGTATATGAGGAGTGTTGGAGGTCATCTATGTTTCTTTACTATTTAAATAAATAATCTTTGTGAATTAATGAGTGATCATTGTCTTAGAGAGTTATAGATATTCACAAAACCTAGGAAACTCCCTAGAATATATAGATTTATAGATTTGGGAATATAAGCATATATGCATGTGTATATATGAGTAAGAGTAGAGAAGTTGTCCATTCCATTGAATCTACAACACATTTCTATGCTTCCGGCTAAAGAAATAATAGAAAGGTTACGAATATAGGAATAAAATGTACCCAAGAAGTAAAATAATATAATATGCATAAAATATACAATGATATAATGATCTCAAAATATAAAAAGTAGATGTAGGATGAAGTCTAAGAATGGTGTGACTGACAATTTAGTGTATCCTTCAAGTGGCTACACAGGCATCTATGGAGAAAAAAAGGGCCATATGTCGACATCCATGGGATATAGAGGATGTTTGTCTCTCTTTCTTGGAAACCATCTGCTAAAAGCTCAAATAGATTTCCACTGTAGTCCCTAAGTCTGCTCGATGTCCACTCCCCCTCTAAAATTGTAATAGCTTGGTGGATGCCTACAATAAATTTATATAGCAGAGCTACCAATAGGTCCAATGATGTAGTGTGTAATGATCTAGGTGTATCAAGTAGAGTAGATCTAAGATGATGTAAAGTACCATGAGGATGGCTCTTAAAATATGGAAGTGTTGCAATCGCAACTCTCAATACATCTTTAGTGGATAGCCCTATTGATGTGAATATACTAAAGGTCTTACTATAAAACCTGTATACTTATCAATGAACCCATCTCTTTCACCAAAGCATCCCATGAGGCGTGCTCCAATGTGTACTCTACTAGGTAGGAAATCACAATCCCACATAGAACGTAGCAAGTGCTCTACATCCCTCCTAGCATCACTCTATGGTCCTCTCATCTCTTCAAAAATTGCTTTTGTTGATCATATCATGCTTAAGTGCTAGAGAACCACTAGAAAAGGTTGTACTTAATTGGAGAAGTGCCTCAAATGGAGAGGTACTTGGAGGAATGATGTTGGCAAGCTAAGATAGGAGAAGCACTTAGAGTGATGTAGGATAATCTTAAGTCCTTGCAGGCTAGCCTACTTGTAAGATATCTAGCACTTGGAGTGATGTAGGATGGTCCTAAATGCTAATAGGAAAAATGAGTTTAGAGGCCAAGTAAATGAGTTACATGGCCAAGTATCAAGGTGGCAAGCAAAGTTGTGTCACAAAGGAGATAAGAAGCACTTGGAGAAGTGTAGAATGACCTTGAGTGCACGAGGATAGAACATCCCTCCAAGTGTTGAGGAATTGGTTAGAGTACTTGCAAGAGATGCAACATTTGGAGTGCAAACAAATGGGGATTGCAAGCTTGAGTACCAAGTGCCACCAATGACCATTACCTACAAGATAACCATTGGCACTCAACGGGCAAGCATGGTGCTGGAGAAAGTGATTGGAGAATGGATTTTTGACATGTGGGAGTGTGACTTTGCATCAAGGAGAACATGCAAAGGTTATTTCCTATGTAATAATGAGTACCTACCTACTCTCTAACCAACAAAGTGCTGAGGAATGACCAGGAATTGTGTTTATAAATTGAATTTTTTGGCTGGGAGTGTCACCTTTTGCAAATCCATCTGCCCTCTTAGCTGATTGGGTAGTGTCCTGTGCATTTTTGTAGAGAAGTGAGTTACTTGGAGTCATTTGAGAGTGGCACTCAATGCAATTTTTGGGTACTTGGAAGGAAGTGAGGTACTTGGCATAGCATATCAATAAGTTGTAGCACTCTTTCATGTGCAAGATCCATGGTATTCACTCCAAAATTTTACAAGAAGGCACTTGAGGTCATAATTAAATCCCTTGTTGTCAACAAGTGGGCAGTATACTATAAATGTGATGAGAATGGATGTGATGAGAATTAAGCATTTGGGATTCCTACTTTAGAATTGGGAGTTGTTTGATTTCCTTATCATCCATGAAATGATGGGCAAATGAGAGAAAACCCACTAAACTAGATGAAGGACCACTGGCAAGTGGTACTCGGCCTAAATGTTGGGGTTGCAAGAGCAATGACCATAGATAGTAAATTCATAGACAAAGTACTTACCCCTAACCTAAAGTCAAGAGCCACTTCAATAGCAAGCACTCCAAGGACAATTGATGGAGTGTAGCCAATTACAAGGACCTGGCACAAAGCCATTGTAGAAGTATTTATGAAGCTCTTTACATATAAAGAACCACCTACTTAACCAATAGCTAAGCAATGTTCTTCAATTACATATATTCAAGATGGTATGGAGATTGGGCAGAAATATTTGATAAATAGTGCAAGCTCTTGCACCAAGACTTTGAAGACAAACGAGGTGCCACCTACGAGTCCACATTGCCTACATTGGCTGGTCAATGCTAAGTTAGCAGAGACATGAAAATTCATGCTTAAAGATGAAGAATTGGCCTTGCCAAAGTCTCCATAGAGGAAGAACACCACATCAAAGAAGAAGCCACTTCCTCCAACAAAGAAGTCAAAGGAAAGTCCTTAGATTGTTGAAGTGTCCTCTTCAAAAGATGAAGTTGAAGACACTAAAGTAGATGAAGACAAGGAAAAAAAGGAGCAAGGTCATGTGTAACAGTATGGAGTGTAACGACAAAGTTAGTAAGGCTAACAAAGTAGAGAATAAGCCAAATTAGCCCAAAATATTCCAAAAGCATCTAGGAAGCTTCTTGGGAAGTTTCCCAACTAGTTAACTTGCACCCCAAGCAGGTAGCTTCTAGAACGAAGCTTCTAGAAGCTTCTAATTAGCTTAGCTTGCATGCCAAGTAGGCGGCTTCTAGAAGGAAACTTCTTGAGAAGCTTCTCAAGGGCCTTGTATGTTACCTATAAATACCAAAGCCAAAGCTCATGCTAGGCATTTGGAGTTTTCCCTCATTCAAGTGTCCCAATGTGAGTTTCCATTTTCCTATTTCTCTCCTTGGAATTGGTTTTTTACATTGGTATCAGAGCAGGAATGGGATGGATGGAATTTATGGACTACCAAATCCACTTCCACCAAACCATTGGGACTTTTGCATACAAATACTACCCAAGCATCATTTCACACCATTCATCACCTTGCACTTTGGACAATATTTTTTGCATATGATCATCATATCTGAGGAACCCTTGGTGCTTCCGGTTGTAACTTATGGAGAACGGTGACATGCTGATTTTATGCGTTAATAAATTAGATAGATTGGGAGTGGTGTGATAGAGAAGCAACCATGGCGGCAATACCCAATGTTATCCTTACTATGCAACAACAAATCAAGCACCTTACTTGATTGTTGGATGAATGAGATCTTTGGCTACAAGAGTAGGTGTAGAGAGTTCCAATTCGAGAAGGAGAAGATCAGATCAGATTCCCTAAACCTAAGGTATTTGAAGGCAAGAACCTTTGGGTGCAGTGGAGAATTTTGTGTCTGATTGTGAACGTTATTTTGAAGCTACCAATCTACAAGATGAGCAAAACTAGATTCTCTTGGCTTCTAGCCAATTGGACGGAGTAGCAAAGCTATGGTGGAGATTCCAAATAGAGCAAGTTGAACAACAAATTGTTGCACCAATCTTGACATGTGCGTAATTCAAGAGCGCAATATTAGTCGGTTCAAAGCTATAAATGCCACACAAGCTGCATGGGATTAGTTGGTAGAGTTGAAACAAATTGGCTTTGTAAGAAGTTACATCACACAATTCCAAAATATCATCATGCAAATTCAAGATATATTGGAAGGTGAAGCTCTAGATCAATTTGTGAGGGGCTTGAAGGAGAGAACCAAATAAGAGGTAACCATGCAAGAGCCACAACACTTGTAGGAAGCTATGCGGTTGGCCATAAATTTTGATTCCTTGGTGGCAACAACTTGGTCTCGACCTTGACCTCCATAGAGCCTACCAATACACTACACACAAGTGGAGAAGCCAGCACCAATCGAGATTGATGCCATTCAACAAAGACCACTTGGCATGGCAAATAGAGAGAAAGACGACAACATGGTGGTTGTTTTTATTGTCACAAATTGGGGCCTCGCATTGCTGAATGTTCACTCAAGAATGGACGAACTCAACAAGTTGCCTAGGTGAAGGTTGTGGAGCGGAATGATCGGGGAAACAAGGAATCTCACTAGGAGATTTCAAGCCACCTACAACGAGCTTCATTAGTTCCAATGGGATTGAAGGCTTGACCTATGCAAGTTTGCTTCACTTGCAAGGTAGTATATCTAATCAAGGTTGTAGGATTTTGGTTGATTTTGGAAGTTCAGAGAATTGCATGTCATTGCAAGTAGCAAAGGAATTGGGTATTCTTAACAAGCCGGTGATTTGAAGTAGTTTGATGATGGCGGATGGTAGGAAGGGTTCTGCATTCCGCACCTCGCATCTTGTTACCTTCAAGATTGGGAAGGAGTATTTGGAGTGTATGAGGTTTGTAGTGGCACCTCTACACTATGATATCATTTTGGGTCTACCTTGGCTTGAATGTCATAAGGTTCAAATCAATTGGACTCGACAACAAATTATGCCTTTTGGCAAAAGGAGGTTACCTTCTTGGGTCATAAGATCTCATCAGAGGGGATCAAGATGGAAGAAGAGAATATCAAGGCCATTACTGATTGGCCTACCCCAAAGGATGCTACAAAAGTACAGGCATTCAATGGATTGGCCAGTTTTTACCGATGGTTCATCCACTATTATGCTCACGTGGTTGCATCATTGACTAACCTCTTAGGAAAGAACTTGAGCTTCCAATGGACCACCAAGCATGAAGAAGCTTCTAGAAGTTAAAGCATATGGTGTCTTCAAGACCCATTCTTCAACAATATGATCCTCAACTACCTTGTGTGGTTGATTTTGATGCTTCTAACTTTGCAATTGGAGCTGTGTTGCAATAGGAATTCCCAAATGGACTACATCCCATTGCCTTTGTGTCTTGCCGACTAAATATAGCTGAAATAAATTACTCTACTCAAGATCAGGAACAACTTGCAATGGTATATGCCACCAAGGTATGGAGGCATTATCTCTTGGGGAAACAAGTGATCATGCAAACTGATCACAAGCCATTATTGCAAACCCTACACTTGGAGCACATAAAGAGTCAAAGTCATCAATGGGAAGAGCAACTCCAGTTGTTTGACATCAAACTTGAGTACAAACCAGGTTGGTTCCACATCATCCCTGATGCTCTATCATGACAACCTAATCTGAAGGCTCTTCCTCTCATCACGGTGGCAATTACAATGGTGTCAATTGACCCCAAGGTCCATAACAAGTTTCAATCAGCTCTACAACAAGACCTTTCTTCCAAATGGTACATGGTTGTTTGACAACATGCAACAAGGAGTACAACACCTTCTCCTTCAAGGAAGGCCTTCTATTCCATATGGACCAGATCTATATTCTAGCCAAAGGTGATCTTTGACTTGTGTACCTTCAAAAAGCCCATGATTTACCAATAGTTAGTCACATAGAGTGGACAAGACCTTGGGCACCCTCCAATGCCAATGATGGTGGCGCAACATGACACTAGATGTTTGGGACTTTGTCCGATCATGTGAGAGTTGTCAACGTAACAAGGCCAGTAACTAGAAGCCGAGTGGACTCCTTCAGCCACTTCCCATTCTAGCTACTCGTTGGGAACATGTGAGCTTAGATCTCATCACCTCCTTACCCAAGACACAACAAGGTCACACAACAATTGTGGTGTTTGTGGATAAGCTCAGTAAGCAAATCCATTTGGCACCAACGGTTGATATTGTGGATGCTCCAACCTTGGCGCAACTCTACTTTGATAATGTCTTCAAACATCATGGGATGCCATGTGTACTCATCTCCGACCGTGATCCTTGCTTCAACGGAAAGTTTTGGCAAGCACTCTTCTAACTACTTGGCACCAAGCTTGCTTTGTCCACAGCCTTTCATCCTCAAACTGATGGCCAAATTGAACATGCAAATTGCACCTTGGAAGATATGCTTTGTGCCTTCGTCAACATTCACCATACCAATTGGGATGAATGTCTTGCAACTGCGGAGTTTGCATACAACAATTCTAAACAAGCAAGCACCAGATTCTCTCCTTTCTTTCTCAATTTTGGCCAAGATCTGCTTGTCCCAGATTATCTTCTTTCTCCTCCTCCATCTTAAGTCCCCCATACTTCAACCTTCTTGACCACCATCTCCACATCTCTCCAACAAGCCAAATTTCACCTCCTTGTTGCTCAAAATTGTCAAAAACAATATGCAGACCATCATCGTCATGATCTCACCTTTGAAGTTGGTGATAAAGTTATGTTATCCTCTAGAAATCTACCCCTCCTACTTGATACCCAAGTTTGTAAACTTACTCCTAATTGGATAGGACCTTTTGATGTCACCCAAATTGTTTCTCCTGTTGCTTATCGACTTGCTTTGCTCCTCATATGTGCATCCACCCTGTCTTTCATGTTTCTAAGTTGAAACCCTTTGTTCATAATCCCTCTTCTTTCTCCTTTTGATTCCAACCTCCTCCTACCCCAATCTCTATCAATAATCATGAGGAGTATGAAGTTGATCGTATCCTTGCACGTCGCCACATCCAACGAGGATGCCGCCAACAAACAAAGTACAAGGTCCTTTGGAAAGGGTATCCCTTTCATGATGCCACATGGGAACCTCTTTCTCACCTCTAGAATACCCAGACGGCCATCCAGGAGTTTGAAGTTTCAATGGCAACGAGAATGTCACCAACTAGTGGTGGAGGAATTCGTAACAGTATGGAGTTTAGCAACATAGTTAGTAAGGCTAACGAAGCAAAGAATAAGCCAAATTAGCCCAAAATATTCCAAAAGCATCTAGGAAGCTTCCCAACTAGTTAACTTGTGCTCCAAGCAGGTAGCTTCTAGAAGGAAGCTTCTAGAAGCTTCTAACTAGTTTAGCTTGCACGCCAAGTAGGCAACTTCTAGAAGGAAGCTTCTTGAGAAGCTTCCTAGTTAACTTGGCTTGCACTCTAAGAAAGTGGCTCAAGGAAGCTTCTTGAGAAGCCTCTCAAGGGCCTTGTATATTACTTATAAATACCAAAGCCGAAGCTCATGCTAGGCATTTGGAGATTTCCCTCATTCAAGTGTCCCAATGTGAGTTTCTATTCTCCTATTTCTCTCCTCGGAATCGGTCTTTTACATCCTGCACTCTCCAAGGATCAACCTCTTCTTTAGGAGAAAAGGGAAAAGGACAAGAAACCTAGGAGGATGCCCAATCTACTCTGCAAGTGTTGGACTAAAATATGGAAGAGTGCCTTGCAGATGAAGAAGAGCACATGATGAAAGAAGTGGTGGTGCTAGAGCAAGCACCATTGAGTCCTAATATGCAAGAAGAAGAAGCCACAATAGAGATTTAAAATTGGGCCAAGTGCTCAAAGTACCAAGAACTTTGATAGGGAAAGAAGAGGAAGCCAAGGACCAACCATACAAAGGAAGAAGATTGCATCATTGACAAAGCCAAAGAAGAAGAGAAGGTCAACATTGTGAATGATCTTCTTGAGGCTATACCCAAAGTACAGATCAAAGTACAAAAGGTACCAACAAGTTCCAAGTTAGTGCAAGTGCCCAGACACTCAAGCTTCATTTATTTTGTTGGCATTGCATAAGTTAGAGGTCTTGTTGCCTTAGTACTAAGCCAAGTGCCCTGATGTGGTGGACTACACTACTCAAAATATGATCAAGTAGTAACTTTGGAGTTGTAGATGTAGGAGTACCCAAAGAATGTATTAGTGCAACTAGAACATCTCACCAAGGAGGTAGAAGAAGAGAGATTTAATCACACAAAAAGCCTCCAAGGGTTGGAAGATCAAAAGGAAAAATGAAGTAGACAATCAAAGTAGACAGAAGAAGACCAATTGAAGGCAATATACCAACTCAAAGAGGACCCAAGCCTTGTTCCTGGAGATGCTTAAAAAGGTGGAGCAATGTGCACCTTGAGAACAAAACTCCATGAATTAAAGATGCAGGTCAAATTCTTACAAAATCAGACCTATGATAGCGAACAAATGGAAAGCTTGTCCTTGCACTTGAAGGAGCACTCATACAAGAATTTCAATGAAGTGTGCCAAAATTACTTGCTAGAGATAGATAGGTATTAGGCACAAATAGACCAACTAATTAGGTACCTAAGAAGTGAATGAAGTCCTTTACCCCCAATAAATTTAGTCCAAGGCACTCCCCAAAAGGAATTCCTTTGGTAAGGCAAGCATTCTTTGGCAAGGTTTAGATACTTAGAGTTGTATAGAAGTCAAGCCTTTCAAGTAGGCTAGTAGTGTCTACATTTAGAGTTATTGTTGTTTAGAGTTGTGTATATATTTCCGGAACCTTGGGTTTGTATATGTACTCAAGGTTGTACACTAAAAATAGAATAGGTGAGGTCTGGTATCTCCCTTGATATGTATAAGAGCCTAATCCTTTTGCAAATGATTAGGATAAATAGGATTAGGATAGTCAAAAGCAATGATGGAAAATTTAGATAAGGAATTTTTGGGATTCACTAGGGATTCTAATTCCTTTAGCCCAAAGCCAAATAAGAATATAATATTGAGTGTTATTAGCACTTTTTTTCTTGTGTAATGCAAACTTCAATTACCAATAAAGAGTGATCCTACTTCTTTGCAAGTTCTATATCCTTCATTTTGTATGGTGTTCAATGGCTAAGAAAGCATAAAGGTGAGGAATTTCATTGTAGGTCTTCAATGCATAGTGCCAAGTAGGTACTTGCCCCTAATCAAGGTGTGCGTTAAATGATTTGAAGGAGTGAACTTATGCAGTGAGTGGATTAGGAAGCTCACTACACAAGCATCACCATGGAATCAAAATCTTAGGCAAGGACTAGCATGCCATTCAGTCTTAAAAGTTGTATCTTTTAGGAAGGGTAGAACAAATTTTCAAGGATTGTGTCTTTGGAGTGAAGTGGCACTTGGAGTTGAACAAACCATCACCTTCAAGAGGAATCTTGACTCGATCTTAGAGTGAAAGTGATTTTGTTTTTTCCTTTTGTTGTAGTGTGCCATAAAGGGTGATACTACCATCTTCTAGGAGTGGTTCTTGCCCAAGAGGTTAAACAAGAAATAATGAATGAATTGAGATTTGGTGACAATTGTGTGTTTGCTTCATTCTTAGGCATTTCCAAATAGTGTCTTTGTGGGATTGAATTTTTCTTCTTGACTGTACTTTAAGTATATCAACACTAAGTTGTCACGTACTTGTCCAAAGTATCATCTCAAAGTATGACACACAATACTCTACAAACTCCCTAACTCCTAGCTATGGGATATCCCAAAAGACACTTCTCACTCCATAGATCTCCCATCCAAGAGCATGTGTAGTCCCATATCACTACCCACAAAGAGGATGTTGAGTCCACCTAATATCCACCATACAACCAATCTTAGATACTAGTATCTTCCTCTTTGTATCTATATGGTAAAGGATAAGAGGAGTGAAGTTTCTAGATAAGGCAATCCTCTCTCCTAGATGTCTAAGTCTAGATAACTCATCCCTCAAAGCCATCTTCCCCTCTTGAAGCTACCTAAACTCCTCAAGAGATCCTTGAATTTTAGAGGGGATGAGAGATTATCTAAAACCATCAGTCCTGAAGCAACAATATGCATATTACCTATTTGCATATTGCTCCTCCCTAGGCCCTCCAATCAAAGTGAAAATGGTATGTGAAGTATGAGTATGAGTGTGTATCTTAGGAGTTTGAGTCCTTAGAGCATGTGAAGTTTGAGTAAAAGTGTGGGTCCTAGGAGTCTAAGCCATAGGAGCCTATGAAGGCTTAGTAGTATGATTTTGAGTATGTAGTTGAGCTTTAGAAGCCTCTTGTATATCCTTTGATGTTTTCATCTCAACCTCTAACACATGTATATTATGAGAATGGATCTCTTGTGTCTTCTCTTGAGTTTGGGTCCCAATATGCACCAAAGTAGTGAATCTCATTATATCTCATCCCAAAGAAAGGTCCTAACATCCTCATAAGCCTCCTCTAGCTCAGTCTTCACCAACTCTAAAGTTTTATGTGCCTCTACTAACTCAACCCATGTCCTTTCTAAAGTCCATATTAAATCAAAACTCATGTAAGTAAAAGATCTCATGAATCCTATATCCCTCTACCATACTCTATCCAAAAATCCTATCACCATGTAACTTAGCCAATCTCTCAACTCTAGCATTGTCTTTGTCTCTAGAATGCATCTCCATCACTATCACTAGCCTATCCAACTTAGCTAATCTCTCTACTCTTGGACTCTACTTATCTATAAAATGTATCTCCTTCTTTAACACTAGCCTATCCAACTTAGCTAATCTCTCAACTTTTGAACTCTCCTTGGTCCTAAAATGCATCTCCTTCCCTATCACTAGTCTATCCAACTCAACCAATCTCTCAACTCTAGAAATCTCTTGGGCTCTAAAATGCATCTTTTTCTCTAATAATGAATGCTCTCTCCTACTTAGAAGATCCTCATTCTCTCACTCAATATGAGACTTATGAGAATGCATGTTATGGTGGATGTATCCTTGTCACCATGAGATCTCATAACTGCACAATCAAAGGCTGATACATCAAAAAGGTCATCATGGAGACTCACTGCTCCATAAATGGAGTATCAATAATGGGATGGTGTCTTATGCACAAGGGTTTATAAACATCATTTTATTATAAAAGTTATAGAAGATAGTATATCAAAGGAGGAGCAAAAGGATTAGTTGCAAAAAGGGATTTTAGATATTGACAAATTTATACAAACTATCCATAGCTTGAAGAAGTTCATTCATTTTATATGTATTATATGTGGTGAAATCACATATAAAAAACTTGAAGTTGGCATCTAAGACATACTCTCACTCACCTTCCACATCATACTCATCCCCCTCTTTCTCATTCTTATCTTTTGCATTATGGAATACTACCTCCTCCTCCAATGGGACATTTGCTTAATTTTCACTGCTCTCATAAGATGCCTTGTACTCTCCCATAAAGCCTCCCTCAACAAACTGATGAATGAGAATCTGCCCTATATGAGTCAGTTTGAATCTTCACTCACTAGGATGCTAGATCTTCCCCTCCCATAAAGCCTCTCTCAACAAAGATATGAATGAGAATCTGCCCTAAATGAGTCACATTGAATCTTTGCCCCATCAAAATGCTACATTTAAGTCTTTGGCTTGTGGGTTACTCATATACGTTTAAGTCACTCATATATGCTAGTAGAAAAGTTTGGCTTTTGGGTATGCACTCAACTATTATTGTATTTTCTGACACTAAACTTGGTATGCATTGGTATGCTCTAGGTTTTGGCTACCTAAATGCATATGTGGTGGTCTATACTAGTATGCACAAGAGTTTTAGCTACCTAAAGATGTATGGACTGGTATATGCTAGTATGTACTAGGGTTTTGCTACATATAGCATGTATGCATTGGTCTATTGGTCTATATTGGTATGTATTGTTAATAGGTGCAAAAAAAACCATACAAAAATTGCAAGTTCCATCAAATTCAATAAAGTTGTAATAGTCTAAACCATTCAATAATCTTAAAAAAATTATAAAGAAAATTAAACATCTATAGAAATTTTCTAACCATATTCATGGAGTGTGAGTATATTTAAGAAACAATAAAAACTAAATGCAAGCTGTAAAATTGTAACACTAAATGAAGAAACTCTTAAAAGCTATTGTGTGATCTGAAATAACCCACTATATAACTTATCTCTAGAAAAGGTATTACTCAATAATCTCAGCAACTAGCAAATTCAAGAATGCATAAAGTATAACCAAGAAATGTATAAGTAATAGATGGTAAGATTAGAAGTAATGGAAAAGTATTGCTTGCATGTGGATGCAAATATTTCATGCCAATAGCAATTTTTAGATCTTCCATAATGTCCACGTCTATATCCAAATCTCTTGGACCAAATCCATGATCTGGTGTTTATCCATCCAACACTAGTTAATGCATGTCTTGTAATCTTGGATAGTGTGGAAGTTTATTAACCAATCTCCCTCATGAAAAATTTCTATACTATCTTCATCCATCACCCACGTGTAAAGGAAAACCAGTTCCATCACAACTTTGAAACTCTTACCTTCAGATCTACTACAATTGTTGTGCATATATAAAGCCTTGTACTTCTTCTTTCTCAAACTCTCTCTGTGCAAAAAGTTATCTTGTAGAATCTCTCACTTCTCTTGCAAACTCTCCTAGTTGGGAATTTCTCTAACCTTTCTTCAGACTTTTGCCTTTGAAAAGCTCTTAGAAAATTCTTCTTCCCTTCTTAAAAAAATCAGAAATTCAAGACTTTCTCACCTTTGGAAATTCTCACTTTCACCTAGAAAAGAAGCTCTCCATCCCTTGAAATTTATCTTTAAAAATTGCTAAATCTCTATCAGTTTCTTTTCTCTCACATTCAAATTCAAAACTTCTCCACTATCTCACTTCCTCCAAATCACTCTCCCAAAACCTCTCTTCCTCACCCGACCAACTTCCTTGCCCAATTCAAGAAAAAAAATTTCAAAACCCTCTCTTCTCCTACCTAATTCACTAATCTGATTGATCTTTGAACATTTCTCTCTCAAAACCTCTTGAGCTTTGGATTTTTCTATTCTAGAACCTATTTCACTCTCTTACCTCCACCAAATTTCCTTACCTAATTCACTCTACGGCAATTTCTCTCCTTCCAAAACCTGATACACTCTCTTTCCACCACCTAATTGATTCTTTTTGGCAATTTCTTTCTCTCAAACCCTACGTTTTGTCAAACTTCTTTTATGGTTTCTCTTTCCTCCACCTAATTTGAATTCAAATCCTACTTGCGTGTCAAATCTCCACTCAAATCAAACTTCCACTCTTCCCTCAAAATTCCATGATCTATCATATTCAAAATTTAAAAAATTTTCAAAAGTGATCCATGTTTGTCAAACCCCTCTCTTCAAGCATCCAAGTCTCTTTTTGTGACAATTTTCTTGGTCCTAAAATCTATTGATGAAACCCCCAAATTGATATTGAATTCTTTCAACTCTCTTCATAGAAAATTCCCTCAAATCTCTTGATGGACAATTCACACAAAGAATTTCACTTAAGGAACATGAATCTCACAAAACTCTAATTTCTCTTGATATATTACTCAACAAGATTGTTCTCAATGTTACTCTTTATATATCTATATAATTCTTGCTAAAATTGAATACTCTCAAAATGTGCACATGATCAAATCACAAGCCCAATGACAATTACTTTCAATGGACTAGCATACTCTATAATTCATATGGAATTGTATTATTTTATTCTAGTTAGAGCAACCAACATCCAACAATTCAATTCAACACAACTCAACGTATCTCAATGCCAACACGTATAGACTTTATCCTTGCAATAATGTACATCTAAATGCATACCAACATTTTCTAGTGTATCCTACTTGAGACTGAATATAAATATGAGATTTGAAAATTACTCAAAATACTCATTGTATTTTTAATACTAATAAGAAAACATGTTACAACAATTATCATGGATTAAGAAGACTACACGGTTCCCAATAAAAAGAAGACAATGTTGCATTACCATACTTCTTGTCTCTTCTTTGCTTGGTTCAAGCCCCATCATAAGACTTTGGTCTAAACCTTCTACTTCTACCATCTCTACAAAATCAACATCATCCCATCACCAAATACCAGCTCAATTTCATCAAGAAATTATGTAGAATAACATATACAATGATCAATTTACAGCATATATGTATTTCTCTCTAGATGTTTTAGTTGTACCCTTAATTCCTTGAGCAGAGTTCAGCGGGCTTTCAGCACTCAAATACAATGTCCATTCAACACTTTTGTTCCTACCATGCATTTGTTGAACTGGTGTTTTTCTTCAATCCATGTCTACTTAAAGGAGTGCATTGAGTAAATATTGATTTTGTCTAAATGTAGTACATGCTACTTGCTTGTCCAAATCTGCCCATAATGAATATTTCTTCAAACATGTCATATTGTGACAAGAGCCAATCATTCATGTAATATAAATATTAAATTATTTCAAAGTGAGCACACAAATTGCATAAATACTAAACCTTTGTTTAGTACATCATAAAATACAAATGTGTCAATATCAAAGCTCAATCCTCAATAAATTTTTGAACCTTCACTCACATGAAATTTATATATGTCAATGCTCTTACCACTAGTGAAGTGTATTATTCTTCTCTTGTCATCATAGATTACTTGAACATTCATGGAATACGACCCTTTTAAACTAAAATATAATTCTCAATGAATAGTTAGTCATTATGCTACAGGAAAAACAGTTCCATCAACAAGACCTATGCATTCAAGGAACCCTTTATGAGCAAATACAAAGGAAATTCTAAGGCGCTCTTCTTTGTCATGCCAATCTCCTTCCTTCTCAAGTATACTTATGATTACAAACATTACTCTCTCTCTGAATAAAATTGTAGATCCTACACTAATGCCCCAAATATTTAAGCCCTGTGTGTTACACAAGCACCATTGCCATTATGCCCAAATCTGTCCAATGTTATTACCACTTGAATCCATACAAGAGTTTGGCTTCTCTGATGTGTTTTCCTAAATATTGGATACACATTTATAATACTACAATTGTATGAAACAATAGTAAGCCCATGCAGGTTGTCTAAAGGCTTGAACATCCAAATCTTGAAAATACTTGGAAATAAATTCCAAAGATCAAATTATATGCAATTTGGTAGTAGAGACATTTGCCAATTTAGCAATTCCCACCACCTTAATAAGATGTCAAGAGTGGTTTCCTCACTATTCCATTCCTCCTCAAGGTTCCATTCATCAGAACTCTACTCATCATCAAAGGGTCATTCATCATAGATCTCTACTCTAATACATCACTAAATCAAGTTTTCATTATTCCTACTCAATTTCTGATGATCACTAATATGCGGCATCTTACTTGATTACACAAGCTCTCACCTGATTATAGACAAGCAGACAAGCCATGCCACTCAAAATCACTCAATTCTCTACTTGTTCTATCAATCTTCAAACAATCTTCAAAGATTAAGATCAACAAGCATCACGACTATAACAAAAGCAAAGCAAACAAGCACACCACCCTTTGGAAGGAGGAATGAGCAAACACCTCATAAATTTGAATTTTGAACCCTTGAAATCACATTTAATGTTGATTTAATATTTATTAAGTTCCCATAACCTATAAAGGTCACATGTTAATTTTTTCCCATAAAATTATCTTTTTCTCCTCTCTCCCTACCCATAAAAGCCTTACAAGTAACCTACAAAATTCCTTATGGAGGCTATGGATAATCATAAACTAATTATTAAAACCCCATTTCGTAATTCACAAACTATACATATATATCAATGAATAAAAAACACATATACAAAAACAATGAGAAGATTATTCTCAGATGACAATAACAACAATTCCTAACTGTAAAATTACCATTAACTCAGGTTACAAACATACAATTAGCATAATATAATAAATTATCGAACTATAATTCATAGAGAGTATTTCCAAAAAGATGACAACTAGATGTGTGACAACAAAATGATGAAAAATTTATTCTCATATAACAACAATCATAACAATTCCTAATCTTTGGATCAAAATGATAGTTAACTCCCTAACATACATGCTAATAACATAACATAGTTGATCATGTCAAAGACAACATATCCTAATGTTTGGATCTCAATAATCATTAACTCCCTAATGGAGATGCTATTGACATAAGATATTTAACCATGTCATTATAGTTCATAGAGAGTACTTACAAAAAGTTGAAAACAAAACACTTGTAAACAAAAATGATGAGAAAGCTATTCTTGGATGACAACCAACAATAATAATTCCTAATCTCTAGATCACATTGATCATTCAATCCCTAATAAATAGATGAAAAAAAGGTTTATAAACAAAATGATGATCAGGCTATTCTAAGTTGATAACTATCAATACCAATTCATAATCTCTAGATCACAGTGATCTTTAGATCCTTATGTTGTTGTTGTTGTTGTTGTAGTAAATTGGCTTGCAACAACCATCTATTGTAGTCATCCTTGTAAAATACTCTTGACACTAAATATCATATATGATGTCCATAGTTAGAATTGTTAGAAATTGTTTCATTTCATAATTACTCCTTTTTCTATTTGTTTTAAAGTCTATTGTGGCTAGAAAGATGATTCTACAAGCATTATTGTAATTGAGCTCTTACTCATTTTAAATGTATTGTTGCAAAATGTGAATAACAATATTACATTTTCTGTTTACAATGTTTATGCAAGTTTGAAGACTATCAATTGGTGTTGTTTAAAAGTTATTCCTCTGTTGGTGTTGTTGAAAAGTTAATTCTTAGATTCATTGAAATTGAATGATGGGTCAAGTGATTCTAAATCCAATAGCCATTGTTTGTCAAATAGTGTGAGAAGTATTAAACTTTTTGCTTCATATGTAAATGAATGATGTGCCATTTAGGCATGCCATCACTCCCATGTACTAACCATTGCATTCATCCATTTCTTCAAGCAAGTTGAAGGTTTTTGTTGAGTGATTATATATTGTTGCTTTTGCAACTTTATGCATCATCATTTGGGCTATAACATCAAGATATTGTGCTATATATTCTCAAAAATGCCAACATTGTTTAGAAAGATTGCAAAGGAGAGGGATGAGCAATCCATTGTGATATTGATGACAATGCAACAATTATTCCATGACTTGATAAGTTTCATATACACCTCCCATAAATCATGTTTGCCATGGCCACGTCCTAAAAAATCTTTGATGAGTCTCCAAGGTGCACTTTCATTCTCATTGTATAATGTTGATGTCATACCAAAATGACAATGGTTGATGGTCCAAGGAGCCACATTTTGCTCAGATTAAGGGACCTTTTTTCCCAAGTACTCAATAACCAAATGCACATCCTATATCCATCTTCTTTGGTTCCTCTTTGTTTTTTTAGTAGTCTTCTTCCTATCTTGCATAGGTCAAGCCTTCAATCCCATTGGAACTAATCAAGTTCCAAATAGGTGGCTTTAAATCTCCTATTGGGATTCCTTTATTCCTTGATTATTCTACTTCACAAACTCCATTTGAGCAATTTGTCGAGATTTTCCATTCTTGAGTGGACATTCAACAATGTGATGTCCAATTTGGCGACAATAAAAGAAGCCACCATTTTATCACAACCTTTCCCAATCTTCTCTGCCAAGTGGTCTTCATTGGATGGTATCAATCTCTATTGGTGCTAGCTCTTTCACCCTTGTGTAATGGATTGGTAGTTTTTGTGAAGGTTGAGGTCAAGACCAAGTTGTCACACCCAAGGAAACAAAGCGCTCAACCAATTACATGGCCTCTTCCATTTTTTTTGGCTCTTGCATTGTTACTTCTAATTTGGTTTGTGACTTCAAGCCCCTCAGAAACCAATCTAGAACTTCACCATTCAATATATCTACAATTTGCATAATGGTGTTCTAGAATTGTGTAATATAGCCTCTTATAGAACTAATCTACTTCAATTCTGCCAACTCATCTCTTGTGGCATTTATTGCTTGGAATCATCTAATTATTGCATCCTTGAATTCTTCCCATGTCAAGATTGGCATAAAGAATTTTCATTCAGCTTGCTTTGCTCAAAATTGCCACCATAATTTTGCCACTTCATCCAATTGGCTTGAAGTTAAGAGAATCCATTTCTGTTCATCTTGAAAATTGGTAGTCTCAAAATAATATTCACAATCAAGTACAAAATTCTCCATTATGCCCAAGAGATTCTTGCCATGAAATACCATGGCTTTTGGAAATTGGATTTGCTTTTCTCCTTCTTGAAATGGTACTCTCTTTATATGCTCTTGTCATTGATAATCTCTTTCATCCAACAATTGAGTAAGTTGCTTGGTTTATTGTTGCATAGCAATGGTAACCTTGAGCACTGCCACCATGGTTACTAGTCTATCCCACTACCACTAATTTATCTAAATTAACTCATAGATGCAACACATCCATTGTTCTCCATAAGTTACAATTAGAAATACCAAGGGTTCCTTGGATAGGGTCTATATTCAAAAAGTTGTACCCAAAGGATGAGATAATGAATTGCTTGAAATAATGTTTGGTTAGTTCTTGGACTCAAAAATCCCAATGGTTTAGTGGAAACAGATTTGGTGGTCCATAAATTCCATTCCTACTCTAATACCATGTAGAAGACTAAGACCAAGGAGAGAAATAGGAGAATGGAAGATCACATTTGGAAATTTGAATGAGTGAAATTCCAAATACCTAGCATGAGCTTGGGCTTTGGTATATATAGGGAACATATAAGGCTCTTGAGAAGCTTCTCAAGAAGCTTCCTAAAGCCATTTTCTTAGAGTGCAAGCCAAGTTAACCGTGAAGCTTCCTAAGAAGTTTCCTCTTAGAAGTCACCACTTGGCATGCACGTTACCCAATACTTGGAAGGTACCAAGTAGCTTCCTAGATACTTCTAGAATATTTTAGGCTAATTTGGTATATTTGCTAATTTGTTAGGCTTGATTAACTCACCAATAAACTCCATATTTGTTACATAGTCTACCTTGAAACATAGAAAGATCTATCTTGTCAATAGATTTATTGGGCAAAGTGGATATAACAGTTCAACATGACAATAAAATATGTGAAATGCAAGAAGTAACTTATAGATGTTTTCATCCAAATGCCTATGGTTAGCAATTTGGTGGTAAAGGTCAAGATGAATCTAAAATTTTAGCCAAGGATTCTTACTACTATAAAGATTGACCCATAGATTATAAGAGCTCAATCATTCCAAAGGCATAACCAGTACCCAAGGACTCACCTTTTGTGATGGAAAGTTATGGATCCTGGATGACCAGACCTAAGAACCACCATTGTAGTTGAATGTCATGATTCCACTATTGCAAGTCATGTTGGTATGGACAAGACTTTAGATGTAGTCAAATGCCATTACTAGTTCAAAGATAAGCAACAATGTGATGGAGTAGGCAACTTTGTTGACAAAGTTGCCTACTTTGTCAACAAAATAAAATCTTTAATCAAGCTCTCATAAGACTCTTTCAACCCCTCCCTACTCCTATACAATGTTAAGAGTATATCTACATGGATCTGGTTTGTGAATTACCCAAGACTACCTTAGCGTTTGACTCCATTGTAGTCTTTGTAGACCAACTTAGTAAAATGATTCATGTGTATCCTACAACCAAGGATGTGATTGCTCCACAATTAGCTCAATTTTATTTAGTTGTAGTCTTTTCTCAGCATAGCCTATCTCAAGTGCTCATCACCAATTGGGACACTCAATTCACAAGTGTGTTTTGGAGAACACTCATTGGCATCTTCAAAGCCAAAATTGCCATGTCCATGGCATACCATCTACAAATTGATGGATAAAAAAAGTGGGCTAATCATATCATTGAGGACATGCTCTAGGACTTCACCTTAGAGGAACAAGAAAGGTGGGACAACTTACTTCCACTAGTGGAATTTGCCTATAAAAAATTTGTGAATACATCTACATAGGTCACACCATTCTTCTTCATGTATAGAGAGAATCCTTCCACACCTTCAAGCTTGGTAAAGATCTGCCCAATGGCTATAGAAGTTGACATTGTCAATATTTTTGTTTTTAGAATCCAACAAGGTGTAGAGAATGCCAAGCATAGGTGCAAATTGGCCAAGATAACAGAAAAAGACACTATGCAAATGAACATTGTATACACATGGAGTTTAGTGTTGGAGATCAAGTTTGGTTGTCCACAACCAAACATTAGTTAGCACTCGTAAGCTCAGACCTCATTTTATTGGACCTTTCTCCATCCTTCATTGAATTGGCGTAGTGACCTATCACCTTGAGCTACCACCATACATGAAGATCCATCCAATTTTCTATATTTCCTTACTATGTAGATATGCATCTAGACCACCCCACTTTCCTTCCATACAAGAAGTTAGACCTTATCCAACACTCATTGATGGCACGGAAGGATACAAAGTCATAGCATTCTCCAAAAATACATCAATGGCACCAGCCATTTGCATGTGGAATATCTATACATTGGAAAGGGTGCCCATTTTATGAGGCAACATGGGAGCCAGTAGCTAACTTGATCCATGCCCAATGTTAGTGCAATCTTTTGAGCAATAACTTTGCAATGAGAACAATATGTCTTAAAAAGAGAGAGGTTTGTAACATTAGTTAGACATATTATCTAGAGGTGGAAATTAGCTTGAAAATATCTGGAGGGGTGTTATATATGATTGTCAAAGAATATCAAATAAAGGTGTCATTAAAAAAGTACTTCCACTAATAGTGCAGAGGCTAAAAACACCATGAAAACTTTAGAGCTAATATTAGAAGCATAAAAAATGAATTAGGCTCCAAAAAATAAAAAATTCTTCCCTTTTGAAGAAAAAAATGTTGCCTTCCCCCCCCCCCTCCCCTTTTCATCTCATGGAGACCTTTCCAATGATACCTCACCCATGTTGTTCTGAGCTTCTTACAAGAAGATTCTCTAAAGATTCACTTTATTCATACTTGTTTGACCAACCAAATAGAACAAGGATCAACATGTCACTAATCCATAGAACTAATTGGGGGGTGTAGCTTGTTGACACATTGCCAATCCATGTATCTGATCCAAGGGTGGGGCTTACTTTGAGTGGATCCTCTTTGCTATATAGTAAAGATAATGTGCTCCTTGGAGGCATCAAAGGATGGAGGGATGAAACCTTGTGTTTCTCTTCTATTTCTCTTGGGAGTTCTCCTATCCTTAGAACATTACACCTTATCAATTCACCCCCCACTCAATTGCTCCTCATCACATACTCCTATAGTCTTGTTCTATCATCTATGATTCCCACTCACCGGTGGGCAAGTTTTTCTATCATCCTAAGTTACAATTTTTCTAAATTCCACTCTCATTGATCTTTGAAGTTTAGGAAAATTTCAATTTGAGTGGATTTGATTCGACTCCTTCTCAAGGTGTTGTACTTATACTCAATAATGAGCTCTTTTGTAATTTTGGTGGGAATTAGTGGTGGAATGTCATTGTTCCCATATGTGAGGAATGCCACAAGGGGCTTCTTTTCCTATGTGGAACATTTTTTGCTCATGTGAATACCAAAATGGATGACTGACTCTTGGACCAATGGCTTATGTGGCAACCATACTAGTGACTCCCTTGTCCCACTCCAATGGTCTTGCTCTCAATCAATGGATTCATATCTTTGGTTCTTTGCCTATGACTTGAGTAAGACTAGTTGATCCTATGTGTTGTTGCTATTCTACTCTAAGTACTTATTAAATATCTAAAACAATAAGATAAAAAAAAAAATCCTCATAAGAAGAGGAAAATTAGGCTACAACACATCCCTAGATTGATTTCTCTTGCCATTATTATGGAGGTATACATCCAGTTTTACAAGAAGAAGGTTATGTTTCTATGTTCTAAGAGCTCCCTTTTGTCATACACATCTTGGGTTTAGAGTCATGAGCCTAGGTCCCACTCTACCTCTTTGATTTCCAATCCATCACTGCAAAGGTTGATGTTAACTTCCTACCCTAGCATATTGTCCAATAATTCATTCTATTTCCACTCCACTCTCACTATTTCTCTAAGTTTGACTTCAAGTTTTCTAAAACAAGAGCAACAAGTAGGAATGGCAACTTCCAACTTCCTCCTTATATTCTATCATCAAGAGTCAAGCTTGTGTCCATCAAATTGATGCTTGTCACATACATCTCATAGTTTCTTTGACAAACCAACATCAATCACCCTATTTGTTGAGGTTATCACTCCTTGGTCACTTTCTAATACATATACTTTCTTGGAGTCTGCATATTCAAAACTATCCAACCATTCTCACATGTAGCAAATTATTGGTCCCACATGTAAAGTTCTTGAATGCTTGAAGGTATTTTCCTTCTATTTAAGTACATTGGTTCTATTTATTATTGTCTTTGATTGGGTTTGTTTGGAGTCAAATCATTTGGTCCATAGGTTCTCTTCCAATTTCCTTTTTGACAAGAGTCTTTTGGTTTCCCTTCATGTAGGAGTCTTTGCAACAAAATCCTTTGGGAGAATGCACTTCTTATCTCTATGGCACAAAAACCTTCTTGTGTAGACTTGGTCTTGTATGGTTTTTCTCCTATAATGGTATCCTTTAGAGAAACTCCTTTGGAGTTGGTCTTGAAAGACAAGATCTTGATTAACTGATTTGTGGTCTGAAACATATTTGGTAGCTATTAAACAAGACTAGAAAAAGCAATAAAACAAAGAGCATTTCTTGTTTTTTTAATTCATATGCATCACAATTGCCATATAAATGAAGAGAATAGAGAAACAAATCAAAGAGGAAAGTTATGAGCCAAACTCATTTCATGCATGCTATTATTGAGAAGACAAAGGAGGAGATCCTTTCAAAGATAAAGGAGACCAAGGACCAACTATTGGGCCTTGTTGAGAAGGCCATACAAGTGCATATCTACAAGAAAAAAATGCATAAGCTAAAAGTGAAAATTCATGCATTGGAAGCAAAGGTCTACTCCAACAATTGACTCATGTCATCCCTAATATAACCAGGTTGATGCACACCAATGTATTCCTCTATCTAAGTTCCAATAGCAATAGGGAGAAATCCCCAAGGGTATCCCCAACTTCTCTATCTCAAGCAACTCTATAGCCTCATCTTTAGCAGCTGCATATACTTCCCTCATAATGTCTAGTTGAGTCCTAATCCCTTGTAGAGTAGTTTGTGTCATTTCCAATAACTACATGGTAATGGTGAATTCTATAAGGTAATAAATCTCCTAAAGTCTTAACCTCTCTAGCATAAGCCTTCCTCTCTACTAGCCTACTCTTTCTAGTCCTTACTATCAACTCCTCCCCTGCAAGTCTAGTCTCCCTCTCAATCAAAAGATGCTCCTCTAGAGGTATACTATACCTCTTCACATTTTCCCTACACTCCTCTACATGATAAGTCATATAGTCATCAAGTACTTGCGGTAATATTGGTGGCTTAACCTCTCTTGTCCCTCCATGTTCAAGTGGCTCAACCTCTCTTCTTCCTCCTTGCTAGCCTACGGTGCTCAACATTTATGCTCTTATCCTCATTATGTACCTCTAAGTGCTCACAAGTACATGGGCTATGTACAATTACTCACTATAATCAAGCTCCTTAATGAATATACATTGGCAATAGAGACAATAATATATATATATATATATATATATATATATATATATATATATATATATATATATATATATATATGTAGGTACATATGAAATCAGAAGTAGATATCAGAATCAGAATCAAGAACACATGAATCTATACTCTCACTCACTCAACCTTAGGCATATCCTCAAGTGTACCCTCATCCACTCCACCTTTTGGACATAAACCTCCTCATTTGGCATTTCAAGGCCATATACAAGCTGATCCTCACCCACTAATCCTCTCTCCATGAATAAGTGAATAAGGATCTACCTGACATGAGTAACACAAAATTGTCTACCATTTGCACGGTCAAGCTACCTTTGTACTACAACCAACTCTGCTTCAATAGCAAGTAATATGAGCTCTGACCAATCATAATCAAGTAGAGTATAGTTAGGCATCTTACTCTTCACTATGAGAATAACATTCCCATCTACAACTCTAGGACATTGAGAAGGAATGAGTAGTGAACACAATAACTAGAAGAAAGGACAAAATGTAGGATATGCACATTCTCTAGCTAGATATCTCTTTGATGTGTTATCTATAACTGAAACCAGTCTTCAACCATGCTTTGTTGTACTATTTTCCTTCTTGGAGTGCTCCCTAGGGGCAAACATAAAGCTTCTCAAATTGTATCTAACTATCTCCTTCTCACACTTCCACTGTTGGTCTCTTGATCCCATGTACTAATACATTCCATGCACAAGGGCAGCACCTGCACAACCATTATCAATACAATGCACTCATTTACAATGTTGTCGTGCAAACCACACTGGTTTCTTCTCCAACCACGCAAACCTCTCATGTGGTTTGCACAGACCCATGCAAACCATGCAAGAGGTTTGTGTGGCTAGCGTGCAAACCAAAAGTGGTTTGCACAATGGCAATAGGTTTGCAGGTGCAGTGTGCACTTGCGCTTAGGCAAATTGACTGGACTTGGCTAGCAATTCGACAAATCAAAATTCAACAATTCAACATTACTCACATCAGGCTTGGGATACTCAATACCAAGAGCAATCTTTAGTCCAAGGGAATCCAAACAAACTTCCTAAATCTGCTCAGTTGCACTTTGAATCTGATCCATGTCCATGCAACACCATTTTATATATGGCATGTGATCAGTGATAATATGAAACCTTATAGACCATGGCACTTCTCCTATTTCACCAACTTGCTTCTCCTTAACATTTTGTTTGTAAGTATCCATTGGCATCAAATTTGGGAAAGTCCTTGGTGCTTGGGGAGGCAATGCTTAATAGGTTTGAGGACAAGAAACTTGTGCTTTGGGAGAGAATGTACTCGAAACCTTAATTTTGTGGGAGAATATACTTCACTGGTGATATAAAAGACTGAAACCAAGGAGAGAAATAGGAGAATAGAAACTCACATTGGGACGCTTGAATGTGAGAAAACTCTAAATGCCTAGCATGAGCTTTGGCTTTGGTATTTATAGGTAGCATACAAGGCTCTTGAGAAGCTTCTCAAGAAGCTTACTTGAGCCGCTTTCTTAGAGTGCAAGCCAAGTTAACCAGGAAGCTTCTAGAAGCTACCTGCTTGGAGCACAAGTTAACTATTCAGGAAGCTTCCCAAGAAGCTTCTTAAATACTTTTAGAATATTCTAGGCTAATTTGACTTATTCTCTACTTTGTTAGCCTTACTAACTACGTTGCTAAACTCCATATTGTTGCATATTCCCCCACCGCTAGTTGGTGACATCCTCGTCGCCATTAAAGCTTCAAACTCTTGGATGGCCATTTGTGCATTTTGGAGGTGAGAAAGAGGTTCCCATGTAGCATCATGAAGGAGATACCCTTTCCAAAGGACCTTGTACTCCCTATGTTGTCAACGTCCTCGTTGGATGTGGTGACGTGCAAAGATATGATCAACTTTGTACTCCTCATGATCATTGATAGGATAGGGGAAGGAGGAGGTTGGACTCGAGAGGAAAAAGAAGAGGGGTTAGGAAAAAAGGGTTTCAACTTGGAAACATGAAAGTTAGGATAAATGCACAGATGACAAGGCAAGGCAAGTCGGTAAGCAACAAGAGAGACAATTTGGGTGACATCAAAAGGTTCTATCCAATTAGGGGCAAGTTTACAAACTTGGGTATCAAGTGGGAGGGGTAGATTACTAGAGGATAGCATAACTTTATTACCAACTTCAAAGGTGAGATCACAACAATGGTGGTCCGCATATTGTTTTTGAGCAACAAGGAGGTGAGATTTGGCTTGTTGGAGAGATTCGGAGATGGTGGTCAAGAAGGTTGAAGTATGAGGGACCTGAGATGGAGGAGCAAGAAGAGAATTTGAGACAAGCGGATGGCCAAAATTGAGAAAGAAAGGAGAGAATCTGATGCTTGCCTGTTTAGAATTGTTGTATGTAAACTCCGTAGTTGCAAGACATTCATCCCAATTGGTATGGTGAATGTTGACAAAGACATGAAGCATATCTTCCAAGGTGCAATTTGCACGTTCAGTTGGTCCATCAGTTTGAGGATGATAGGTTGTGGACAAAGCAAGCTTGGTGCCAAGTATCCAAGAGAGTGCTTGCCAAAAATTTCTGGTGAAACAAGGATCACGGTCAGAGATGAGTACATGTGGCATTCCATGATGTTTGAATACATTATCAAAGTAGAGTTGCACCAAGGTTGGAGCATCCATAGTATCAACCGTTGGTGCCAAATGGATTTGCTTATTAAGCTTATCCACAAACACCACAATTGCTATGTGACCTTGTCGTGTCTTGGGCAAGGAGGTGATGAGATCTAAGCTCACATGTTCCCAATGAGTAGTTGGAATAAGAAGTGGCTGAAGGAGTCCACTTGGCTTCTAGTTACTGGCCTTGTTGCGTTGACAACTCTCACATGATCAGACAAACTCCCAAACATCTTGTGTCATGTTGAGCCACCACCATTGGCGTTGGAGGGTACCCAAGGTCTTGTCTACCCTCATGTGTCCAGCTATTGGTAAATCATGGGCTTCTCAAAGGTGCACAAGATGGAGATCACCTTTGGCTGGAATATAGATGCGGTCCTCATGGAATAGAAGGCCTTCCTTGAAGGAGACGGTGTTGTACTCCTTGTCGCTTGTTGTCAGATGACCATGTACCATTTGGAAGAAAGAATCTTGTTGTAGAGCGGACCAAAATGCATTATAGACCTTGGGGTCATTTGACATCAATGTAATTGGTACCATGATGAGAGGAAGAGACTTCAAATTAGGTCGTCATGATAGAGCATCAAGGATAACATGGAACCAACCTAGTTTGTACTCAAGTTTGATGTCAAAAAATTGGAGTTGCTCTTCCAATCAATGATGTCGACTCTTCATGTGTTCCAAGTGTAAGGTCTGCAACAATGGTTTGTGTTCAATTTGCATGATCACTTGTTTCTCCAAGAGATAATGCCTCCATACCTTGGTCGCATATACCATTGCAAGTTGTTGCTAATCTCAAGCAGAGTAATTTCTTTCAACTATATTTATTTGGCGAGACACAAAGGCAATAGGATGTAGTCCATCTCGAAATTCTTGTTGCAACACGGTTCCAATTGCAAAGTATCAAAATCAACCACACAAGGTAGTTGAGGATCATATGGTTGAAGAATAGGTCTTGAAGACACCATATGCTTTAACTTCTGGAATGCTTCTTCATGTTTAGTGGTCCACTTGAAGCTCAAGTTCTTTCCCAAGAGGTCAGTCAATGGTGCAACCACATGAGCATAATAGTGGACAAACCGTCGGTAAAAACTGGCCAATCCATTAAATGCCCGTACTTCTGTAGCATCCTTTGGAGTAGGCCAATCAATAATGGCCTTGATTTTCTCTTCTTCCATCTTGATCTCCTCTGATGAGATCTTATGACCCAAAAAGGTAACCTTCTTTTGCCAAAAGGCACACTTAGACTTCTTGCAATAAAATTTCCATTCTTGTAGTTGTCTTAGGACTTCTTGTACATGATTCATCTGTTTTGCCTCTATCTTGCTATAGATTAAGATATCATCCAAGAACACCACCACGGACCGATCCAATAGTCCATCCAACACCTGATGCATTTGATCCATGAAGAGTCCAAATGAGTCCAAAAGGTAGAACTCTCTACTCAAAATGCACATACCTTGTGCAAAGATCCAACTTGGAAAAATATCATGCTCCACTTAGTTGGTCAAGCAAGTCATCAATCCGAGGCAAGGGATATGCATTCTTCACGGTTTGCTTATTGAGCCTATGATAATCAATACAAAAACAAAGTCCTCCATCCTTCTTTGGAACAAATAGTACCGGTGCTCCCCAAGGAGAGGTACTATGTTGTATGAAGTCCTTTTCCAACAACTCTGTAAGTGTTTTTTGCAATTCCTCTAATTCCTTTGGTGAGAGCCAATAGATTGGTCTACTCACTAGAGTACTCTTTGGCAATAATTCAATCTTGAAGAGCATACCTCAATTGGAAGTAATCTCTTTGGCAAATTATCTGGAAACACGTCCGCAAACTCCTGAACTATCCAATCAACCATTGCTTGATGAGGCTCTTGGCCCTCCTTAGATTGTTATTGTGCAATCAGCTTGATCTACATCGTGAATATAAAATTATCTTCCTCCAAAGTTTGCTCTATGGCTGATTCACTAACAAACTTCCCTTCTAGGGACTCATCTCTCTTCCAAGCTTGCTCCATCGTTGCCTTCTTGGCAAACTTCCCATCTTGGGATTCATCTCCCTTCAAGGCTCACTCTATGGCTACCTTCTCAACAAACTTCCCATTTTAGGACTGACTATTTGTAAGTGTCTTACTCAGAGGTGCTAGACAACCTAATCAAAAATTCCTACCTTGGTGTTGTACTTGAACTTTTTGTTGGGTCCAATCAAATTGAACCTTATGACGTTCAAGCCACGGTAGACCTAGAATGATACCATAGTGTAGAGGTGCCACTACAAACCTCATACACTCCAAATACTCCTTCCCAATCTTGAAGGTAGCCGGATGCAAGATGCAGAATGTAGAACCCTTTCTACCATCTGCCATCATCAATCTAGTTCCAATAACTTAATAAGAATACCCAATTCCTTTGCTACTTGCAAAGAATGCAATTCTCTAAACTTCAAGGATCAACCAAAATCCTCGATTAGATATTGTACCTTGCAAGTGAAGCAAACTTGCATAGGTTGAGCCTTCAATCCCATTGGAACTAATCAAGCTCCTAGTAGATGGCTCAAAATCTCCTATTGAGTTTCCTCATTTCCTTGATCATTCTGCTCCACAAACTCCCACATGGCAATTTGTTGAGGTCACCCATTCTTGGGTGGACATTCAGCAATGTGATGCACCAACTGGTGACAATAAAAACAACCACCATTTTGTCACAGTTTCTCTCTATCTGTAGTGCCAAGTGGTCTATGTTGAATGGCATCAATTTCAATTAGTGCAGGCTCCTCCACTCATGTGTAGTGTATCAATAGGCTTTGTGGAGGTTGAGGTTGAGACCAAGTTGTTGCCACCAAGGAATCAAAAAGTTTGGCCAACCGCATGGCTTCCTCCAAGTGTTGTGGCTCTTGCATGGTTACCTCTAATTTGGTTCTTGCCTTCAAGCCCCTCACAAATCAATCTAGAGCTTCACCTTCTAGTATATCTGGAATTTGCATGATGGTGTTCCGGAACTGCATGATGTAACTTCTTACATAGCCAATCTATTTCAACCCTACCAACTTATCTTGTGCAACTTGTGTGGCATTTATAGATTGGAATTGACTAATTATTGCGCTCTTGAATTTTTCCCATATCAAGATTGGTGCAAAAATTTATCATTCAGCTCTCTCCACTTGAAATCTCTACCATAGCTTTGCTACTCCATCCAATTGGCTAGAAGCCAAGAGAATCTACTTTTGCTTGTCTTGCAGATTGGTAGCTTCAAAATGATATTCACATCAAACACAAAATTCTCTACTACACCCGGGAGGTTCTTGCCTTCAATTACCTTGGGTTTGGGGAATCGGATCTGATCTTCTCCTTCTCAAATTTATACTCTATGCATGCTTTTGTTCTCAAAGACTCTAGTTCATCCAACAATCAAGTAAGGTGCTTGATTTGTTGCTACATAGCAAGGATAACATTGGGTATTGCAGCCATGGTTGCTACTCTATCATGCCACCTCTAATCTATCTAATGTATCAACACATAGAAACAACACGTCCACCGTTCTCCATAAGTTACAACTGGAAGCACCAAGGGTTCCTCAGATATGGTGATGATATGCAGAAAATCTTGTCCAAAGTATGAGGTGATGAATTAGGTGAGACGATGTTTGGGTAGTACTTGGACACAAAAATCCCAATGTTTTGGTGGAAGTGGATTTGGTGGTCCATAAATTCCATCCATCCCATTCTTGCTCTGATACCAATGTAAAAGACTAAAACCGAGGAGAGAAATAGGAGAATGGAAACTCACATTGGGATGCTTGAATATGGGAAAACTCCAAATGCCTAGCATGAGCTTTGGCTTTGGTATTTATAGGTAGTATACAAGGCCCTTGAGAAGCTTATCAAGAGGTTTTCTTGAACCGCTTTCTTAGACTGCAAGCCAAGTTAAGCAAGAAGCTTCTCAAGAAGTTTTCTTCTAGAAGCTGCCTACTTGGTGTGCAAGCTAAGCTAGTTAGAAGCTTCTAAAAGTTTCCTTCTAGAAGCTACCTGCTTGGGGTGCAAGTTAACTAGTCGGGAAGCTTCCCAAGAAGTTTCCTAGATGCTTCTGGAATATTCTAGGCTAATTTGGCTTATTCTCTACTTTGTTAGCCTTACTAACTATGTCGCTAAACTCCATATTGTTAAAGGTGAGATAACTAAAAAACTTGATCCTTCTAGAGGTAGTGCTTGGTATCTTTACTTTTTGCTAAACTCTATTCCACATGTGCTTGCTTTCCCTAAATCTCTTTAAATCTCTTTCCCTAAATCTCTCTAAATCTCTTACCCCTAGTGCTTCTCGATACACTCTCAATGCTTCTCACTCTAAACCCAACCCGCAACAAATGAGCAACTAGTTTTGAAGCACTCTCAAACATTTGCAACAAATAGGTAACATCAAATTGGTTTTGAAACACTTGTACTTTCCCTCTCCTCTCAAAACACTCTCCACCGTCTCCAACAAAGAGGCAACTAATTTATCATAATAGTCTCCAATGAGCAACAAATAGGAAACTTCAATTTGGTTTCAAAACGTGTGTACTTCCCCCTCCTTTGGCAAGCACTCTCTCCTCTCAAACAAAAAAAAATTGAACTTCTTGTACTTCCTAAACCCTCCCAAACACCCCTCTCCTTCCAAACAGGCAAGTTTAAATTTCTTGTACTTCCTAAACCCTCCCAAAATTGTGCCAATTTGAATTTGTTTTTGGTGGCCTTTCATCCATCAACATCTCAAAATTTCCTCTCAACATTTTAAACTCTCTCAAAGATTATCCTAACTCTCAAAAATATGTCCCTCATACTATTCCAAAACTCTAGACCAATATAATAAATCTCTTTTACCTTTCTTTGATCACTTCTCTTCTTCTAAAAATATTTTGATAAATTATATTCTTAGAAAAAGCTTCACCCTTTTGTACCATTTTTGTCAAAATCCTCTTTGGTACAAAGGTTTTTGAAAACCCTCTTTGATTCAAAGTTTTTCCATGAGACATCTTGGTTTGAGTTTTTGTCTGACTCAATTTTGGTTTGAGGTGTATTTAAAAAAACATCTTCATATTAAAAACACATTCAAATATATTTCCAGTGTAAATTTATTTATCTTGTTCAAATACAACTGCATTTATAAATTCCAACTTTATAAATTCCACTGTCATTGTCTTTGGAGCATGGAATTCATAACATTTTCATTGCCTTCCAAGCATATATGCTAAGAAAGTTTGCATAGTGTAACTTCTAGTTTCCTCTTTATTTTCTTCATGGTACTCTACTCCTTGATTTGAATAATTGTCTATTTTTTCAACTATCTAATATATATTCTTCTACCCAATTACCAGTTTGCTTAGTGAGAAAATTATGTAAAATAATACATATAGTCACCCATTTTAACATCACTGCATTTCTACTAGTGTCATTGAGTTGAACCCTTAATTCTTTCAAAGAATGCCATATTGCCTTCAACACACCAATACAATGCTCATTTAGCACTCTAACTTTTGCAAGACATTTGTTGAGATCATGTTTCTCCTAAGAACGGGCTGTTTGAAGGAAGGGGCCCAAGTGACTCATTGGGACATAAGTCAAATCTCCTAAAAGATATTACTGCTTGTCAAACAAACTGCACTCTTCTCTTGTGTTAACTCACACCAAATAGTAGATCTTCTTAGACATGCCATGTCATGGCAAGATCTAGGCATACCTAGTAACAATAGACAATAATTATTATGTTATTGCACGAGGTTCACCCAACACATATCATTTAAACAAAGTAATATTCTTACCTCTAGCAAAATGAATAATCCTTCTATGATTGTAACACACAACCTTACCATTGAAAGAGTAGTATCCTTTTTTACTAAAATAAATTTCCCCATGAATACTTGGTTTTTAAGCTATACAAAAGAGCATATCATCCACTAAAGCCACACACCCCAGAAAGCCTTTCTTTGCACAAACACTGAGGATATTTGAATTCTTTCCTCTCGGTCTGACCATTTCACTTCTTTACCCATAATACTAATTATTGTTGTCATAACTCATTGAGTAAGTTTCACAATAGATCTTGCACTAATTCCCCCATAATTTTAAACCTCTACCAACACTTGCTACATTACCGTGATGCCCCAACCTATCAAGAGCTAGTGCAACTTGTATCCAAACTGGGCTTTTGTCTTTTCTCAATGCATTTCTGGAAACAAAATGATCTTTGATTAAATCAACCAAGGCATTGAAGGAAATAATGTCCATTCTGGTTAGTTGTCTAAAAGGCATTTGGTTCTAATCCTTTGAAAATTTTCAATACAAATTCAATATAAGGACGGCATTGAATCCTTTCTTGCAAATACTGTGCTTTGGTAGCAAAGTTCCACCTCCTTGTTAACAAATGCAAGGGCTCATACTCATCATCACTTCACTCCTTCATGTTGCTCCATTTGTCATTCCACATCTCCATTTTATTATCAGCCAAATTACTCTCTATTTCATCATTTAGAATGAATTTGATATATTTTGCTGTTTCTTTTTTAAGCAAAGTGTGGGGACTGGTGTGAGGCATTGCAAACCTTTCACACAATGGTTGCAACCTTTCCCTCTCTAGTTGATAAGTGCTCCGAGGCAATTCTCTTGGTATTGTAGTGTAATGAAATCTGTCTCCACCAGAAATGAGAAATGAGAAATGCGCTACTCATCTCAAGAAATGTGCTACTCAAAGGGAAAGACGGAAAGGTGCTACTCGAAGCTTACTAATCGCAGGAAATGTGCTACTTATCTCAATAAATATGCCACTAAAAGGGAAAGTCGGAAAGGGTGCTACTCGAAGCTTACTAATCTCAGTAAATGTGCTACTCGGAGGGAAAGACGTAAAGGTGCTACTTCTATCTTCTTAGGTACTAGTTGAAGCTTCTTCTTGCTTCTTCGTACTAGAGAGAAAATCTAAATATAATACTATCACACTCTCGGTGATGGCAAGTACTTTCACTGCTAGCTCTAGTGCTAAATACTCAATGTTAACTCGACATCTCACAGCAAACCAATGATACTCATCTCTAAATTTCTTGTGTGTCACATTCCCTGCCGCTCTGAGCAGAATTTCCCGTGTTAACTCATCTCTAAATTTCTTGTGTGTCACATTCCCTGCCGCTCTGAGCAGAATTTCCCGTGTTAACTCATCTCTAAATTTCTTGTGTGTCACATCCCCTGCCGCTCTGAGCAGAATTTCCCGTGAGAACTCGACACTTGGTTGCAAGTCAATGATATTGATCCCTAAATTTCTTGTGTTCACATCCCGGCTGCTTTGAGCAAAACAAATTCTTTTGTGAATCGAGGGTTTTGAATTAGCGCGCGTTTGCCAACAGGACATAGATACGCAATTGACACAGGACACGTAGAGGAATGGCAAAGAGATGGCGACGGCAAAATAGACAAGGAAGGTACATGCTAATGATCTCACAATGCAAATATCTCCTATTTGGTTGAATGCGCGCTCTGAAAGGGTGTGGGTTTTGAAATTTGAAAGAGTTTGAGATTTTGAATCACAGCATTAATATCCCTCATTAAAGTTTACCGCAATGCCCGGAATACCCCGTTCCCGTAAATATATATGAGTCATGTTGCTTAGACTTTCGCCAAAATAACTTTTTAATATAAAAGGCGACCGCGTAGGAAAAATGAAGGAGGGGAAGACCCCATCAAACCGTACAAGGGAGAGAAAAAAAAGGTAACATGGGCTAAGCCCCAATAGCCAAAATAACTATTTTTACCGGCCAAATATTTCAGGGTACCCGAACAAACTTGTACGGTTTTTCACTCTTCCAAAAACTTGAACCTGAAACTCCCTAGTATGGCGTAGAATTGACTGCATAACAAAATCGAACGGCCAGGGCGTGAGGTAGCTCATTCTGGAACATGTTGCTTTTTCATGTTCTCACATCCAAATCTTTCTAGATGTTTTGAAGTATAATTAATAAAAGCTTTCCTGTCACTGTGGGTCGTACTCGACCAGTTTCGACATCTGTTGCAAAGCTTTCGACTTTATCATAAAATTTCGACATTTGGTGCAACTCTCTTTCAAGCTTATCATAAAGTTGAATATCCATTGGTACAATTTGATACTTTGGTTTATTAAACAAAAAGGCGACCGCATAGAAATAGGAAAGAATCAAGCCGTACAAGGAGGAGACGAAAGAGGTAATGACTTTTGACTTATAGGTACGTACGAAATGTAAGAGTGTCATGCATGCAAAAGTACAGGAGAGCTGTTGGAATACTGGACTTTCATGTCCAGTATCGAGTCCTTCAATGCCATAATCCAGAGGGTCAAATCAGGACTCTAACGTAGTTTCCTAGGTCAAGGTCTCGTCGTCCCGTCCTCGTCGTCGTGCTCAGACCAATGAAGCAAATTAGCCAACGGATAGCTAACTGCTAAAGAAATTTTCTCACAGCCAGACCATTTATTTCACGGTTATGCTGTACCTCGGGGGCGGGAAGGGCATTACTTGTTGAATTCTGAACCAGGGATCTCCGCTTCCACTCCAGCGGCCAAATCTCCTAGCTAAAACACGTACTGCACAAAAACTAAGTGATCTGAACTCGCTAGTGTTGTATACATACCTGTACCGTACACCCCTATACATTATTTGCCAGCGTCTGTCAAGTGGACCGGCAGTACGAGAGATAGACTTGGCAGCACCTCAAGAATGGTACTTTCACTTGGCGCATCCAAGGTGGACAAAATACTTACCCATACCCCACTATTTAACGTGGCAGCTATTTTTCTTAGTTGGCAACAGAAGTGATGGTCTCGACAAGCTATGTTCTTGTCCCCGGTAGATTTCGTTGTACAGAGTAGTTAACAAAATCATCCACTCAACATCTGATTGACAATCAACAGATTTATTCAGAATTATTCAATACCCTACTCGATGACACTGACAAGTTTTAGGAGTTTAGGGTACTCCGAACGGTGGAACATGTGATCAGCAACTAACCTAATCGAGTACAGAAACAAGTTTTAGGAGTTTATGGTGGAACACGTGATTACGGTCTTAGAAAACCTCAATATTTGGTCGAATGCAACTACTAAAGGTAAAAAGACTTCAATGACTATGCGCTCACTGCTCAAGTAATAGTAGTAGGTGTTTATCCAAATGAGCAAAATAGCTTTCTATATACAATATGTTGGTGTCGGACAAAACAAATGGATCGGCTATATTTAAAGTCCATCAATGGAAAGGGGATTGGAAGAGAAACATGCTCTTGTTATATTATGTTGAGTTATTAGAAGATCATGTTTGTGAATATTTGGTGTTTTTCTTAGGCATGGTACTTTTGATTGAAATGATCTGATCTTAATATCGAACAAGATAGTAATAGACAATTTGCTATATTTCCAAAGTAGAAGATGCACACTTTGGAGTGAGCCGCCGATATGTCTTTTCAAAACGATTGTCCAATAAAGATATCATGATCTAGATGAGTTATTTCAAACCAGTTAATGAATAAACATTATATCTTGATAGCTATGGACGGTCCATGGTATGTTATTATTCAAGGTAACCAAAGGATGGAGTTTGGTAACCCACAGATCACACGTCATAAGATAAATTCCCTCCCTCCATACTGATTCAATGGATGCAATGCAAATTGCATTTCCCCTTAATAAATTCTTGGAAGAATTGTAGGAAAGGCTTTTTGATTAAGCTCAAAAAAAGCAAGAGAAAGAAACAAACAAAGAAACAAAGAAAGAGATGGTTGATGCCATGACTAAACTAGTTACCAGATTGGATAAGTCTTCAAGTAAATTGAAGAATCGGATTGTTAGACCGACCAATATATTCTGGCGGTAGAAGCGGTTGTAAATAAAACACACAAGCTAATGAACGCAGAAGAGCAAATTTTGTCAAATTATCATTGAGAGAATTGAAAATCCTATGCATGTGAGTGTAATTTTTTTTATGTTAATAGGACATAATTGATATAGAACAAATTGCATACTGTGGGTTTTGTGCAACCATATAAAATTTCTGCGATAGTACAAATGTCATTGCCAAATACTTTATTCTTCTACCATTGGTAATTGAATGGGAGAAAAACCCATATAGTCATAACAGTTGGGATACATAACTGTATCAAACTATTACATAGATCCTTTTGCAAAATTATGGAACTATTAAGATCAAATTATGATTATTGGTGTCCTTTTGTGTTTATATCTACTAGCTAGACATGATCTTGGAAGTCTTTCCTAGTTTTTATTTTGCTCTGGTAATAAAGAAGTGCATTTCAATTTTTTTCTTATTGATAAATATAGTCAAAATACCTAAGATTGCAGTCAAGAAAATCTTGTCCTCTCCTCTTGTCCACTGATTGTACAAGCCCAACAAAATCAATTTAGAAAATAATGTTTCTCCAACTGAAGATCTATTGGTACAAGTAGTGAGAATCACTTCTTTAAATTATAATTAAAAAGTAGCTAGAGTTCAAGTAATGCCATTTGTTTATAGTGCTTGGTGTTGCTTCCACAATCTCTAACAAAACTATGTGGAAGGCAAGTAGGTTTTGCTTTATACATAAACAAGTTAAGTTATAGAGGAAGAAACATGATGTGCATAGGCTAACAAGAATGATGTGAAGAACAATATCAAGCCAAAAAGACATGAAATCTATGAGGTAAAATAGTTCTAATCTCAATTGCATCAAAATGAGAAATCTATCCTATAATACCTACAATGTCAAGAGCTATATAATTACACAATCTACATATTCCTAGACCATCTAAAGAAGCATCATCTAGTGTGATTTATCTCCTTTGGGTTGCACTCCTAGTATGATTTTGCACAAAAAAAGACACCCATTATCCAAAGCAAAAGACAAAATAAGAAAGTGGAAGCGATATTTCATATTGTCTAATATTCTAAGCCCTAGTATAATCCTTGACAAATGTGTTAAATATAGTATTCATTACATTGTATAACTCCAAGCTACATGAACAAAGAGTTTATCGTGTTGCATACTCTTGTACTTGGAGACCTTGGTTGTTGTGGCTCCACTTGTTGCCAATCCAAGAGGATGTGTAATCACTCCTTCTTAAATGATATTTTGTACAAGATTGGTAACCACAACTGCCTTTTATTGTCATCTAATTGTTTTGGGCTATATACAAGTTTGTACTAATTCATGTTGTCTTAAATACATACCATTGCTCTATCCTAGTGTGACATATCCACTTTCATTTGTCCTCCAAAAGTGCAATAAGTTATATGAACCCTGATGCATCTAAGGTAGTACTACATTCACAAATGAATAATGAAGATGGAAATAGGTGGACCAAACCTAGGCAAAATCTCATTGCTATAGAGCTTATGCAACTTAGAATACCCTAATACAAGGTCAAGCTAGGATCTATGAGCTTGTACCCTTGCTAAAGCAAGAGCACAAATATTACTAAGTAGTACAAGAAATAGATGAGTCTATTTGGAGAGAATGTAGAACTTAATGAAATTGTTTGTCCATTAAGGAATATTGCAACCTCTAGTCCAATTTGAAAGAAAAGAGGCAAAGGATAAAATATCATCTTGTGCTAAGAATACAAACCATCTCTTATCTATTGCAATAGTGCCTAGAAAATAAATCATCCTCCACCTCCATCAAATACATCTCCAAGATGGTGTTGTCAACCACAAATGAGAAGAAAGAAAAGGTGATTTGTGTTCAACTATTAGAAGTGATCAATTGATCAATTATCAACTATTAACTATTGTCAACTACTACTAACAATTTTCAACTATCAACTATTGCTCAATGAGCAATACAAGTAGTGACTAACCAAATACCACCTATGTATCCTCTAGTAGAAGAAGATCATCCGCATAAAGGATAAGAGTGATGTCTAAAAATCATGTGATAAAATCCTTGAATTCCATTTATATTCCAATAATGCACAAGCAATCAATAGATGTAATACATTCCATTAGAATTTAAGGTGAGGAAAAATACGTGAACGGAACCATGCAATACCCAACACTTTGATACCTTGATTCTCAATCCAATCAGATGAAGCATGGTCAAAGGCTTGCCAATTTGCATTACAAGACCCAAATGTATGTTTTACCTAAAAAGGAGAGGAATAAACAACTTAGGACAATTAAAGTAGATAGAAGAGAGCTCAAAATGAGCCTGGCAAATAGAAGTCCCATAAAAGATCTTGTTGTTATGTATTGATCGTTGATTGAAGAAGATTTATCCCCTCTTATGAGAAGTAATACTTTTAGTTCAAAGAAGAAGGAGACCATAAAAGGATCTTACCAAAAGAATAATATCTACAAAGGATCCACTAACCTTCCTAAGTTCTCTAAAGATGGATGCACCTAAAATATTAAAAGTTTTCTTAACATTCACATATAGGATAACCCAATACATGAGGACATCTAAGAATGCCCTCATGCAAAGAGATACACCTCCCAATGTAGCACATCCAAAGTGATGTGAATTAAGGTGCTACTAAAATTGAGAACAATGTTGAAGAACAATGGTATGACTAACAAGGCACAATAAGACTTTACAGCAATTGGTCCAGTATCTCTTGTTGTCTTTGTCATCATGAAAATACAATTGGTACCTAGCAGTTAGCCCCTCATTGATTAAAATGAAAATCTACTACCTCATTATTATCATAGATACTTTTAACTACTCCATAAAACCTCTATGAGGAATATTTTTCTTGGAAGAAATATCTAAAATACTCATATACCATCCTTAACAAGCCCATTGAGGAGAGAAGTAAGGTTGTGCATGATACGTGAAATAAAAATCTGTCAAGAGATAGTAATTCTTGAGTTTGATCCTTGAAGACCTCTAATAGTACTCCTTTTCTTGGCAAAGGATACATTAACCATAAGCAGGAAATAGTCGAATCAATAGGAATGGCTATAGATAAAGAGTGTACCACTATTCCAGTCTACTATACTCTCCAACCTTACCCAAGGTACTATTGCCACTGTAAGCTAGTTATGAATACAATTGTCTCTTATAGAAACTTGTAGCTTAAATGGGTCCTCCTATGAGGTTACCTAATCCCTAATTACCTTTTATGAAATCTAATTACCACCTTTCTCCTCCCTACATGTACTCCTTTAGTATAAAAAAAGAATTTATTGTGAAATAGAAGGAATAAGAATCATGCTAACTTATATGCAAAATGAATCAATTGTTAAATACATAGCTTCTCTAGCCTTAACATTGAGTGCATAGAGAAGTTTATGGATAAGAGTCTATATCATAAATTACTCTCAAATAATCCTAAAATATAGTCCACCTAGGTTGCTAACTATTCACATCCTACCTTGCATAAATAAAGGGTTACTCTCTAACCCCAAAATCTATATAAGTTCAAAATTATGTTTCCTTTTTCCATAACATTTAAACTAGGTTTTAATATAACAAGAGCATGAAATAAAATTAAGAACAACAACTCAACCCATCCTCTTCTACTAAAATAATCATACAAAAACCTAAAATAATCTAAATATACTAATATCTTCTCACATTTGTGGCCATGACCTTTATTTAAGTAAAAATCAAATGAATTTCTTCTTATCCTTTACTTAATTTCCTTTTATCCTTTCCTATTTTTTATTTATCTAATTACTTATATTTTTTATACCCTTTTTATCTAATTAATTATAACCTTTAAACTAATACACTTAGAAATTCAAATATTCCTTTCAATCTCTAGCTTGGCATTGTACTTTCTACCAATTCTTGGATGAGTTCCACACCAACCTAAGTCAACTTTTATTGTAGATGCTATCTTATTATATTGTGTATTGTAGTTAGTAGGATAGGTGTGGAACTAGAATAAAATTTATTTTATATGCTATTGAAGTGATTGTGCTTTAAGCCATGGAATTGGATTCTCTAGTATGATATCCAGTTCTTCAGCTGTCAATTCCCCAACCACAATCAGATATTTTTCATAATGAGATCTGAATACTATTGTGGTATCACCAATTTTCATATTATATAATGTAAATTGTTCAAGAACCCTCGTGTCTGTAGGGTTTCCAATGTGGGGGGAGATCAACTGAAGCAATGCTTTGGACATGGTCCCCTACTCTCTCTATATATATATCCTTTCAATTGTTACATAAATTACTCAAGTTAAATGCAATTTGCTTATGTTGCATAGACGCAAGTTAGCAGGTGCTTAATGCACTTCTTTTCTTTGTAGAGAAGAGGGGCACAAGCTGTCTGTCTAGTCATGTTCACATCCTATTATAGATTGCATGTTTCAATCACTTTGCACCATGCTCTAGCTTTGGGTTTTCACTTACAAGCAGCTATAGCAGCCATACCTAGCATGGCTAGGGTCTTACCTCCTCACTTACCAAAAGTACAATTGGAGGATGTCTACCACACAGTTCAAAAATAGACTATACTCTTTTTCGTTTCTTAAGTGCATGTTGTTCACGCACGATTTCCCTCTAGTATCTTCAGACCCCATTTCAATTTGTATTCTTGGCTCCTTGGAATTGTTGGGCCCTACTCTCCTGTTTGTACCTTGTAGTCCTCTCGTCTTTCCTCCTGTGTATGATGTATTGTTTTATTTTTCCTTCACTTGTTTGTGCCTCGCACTCCTTTCCCGTTTCCTTCAGAGTACTATTTTATTTTTCTTTCATCTTAATGTACATTTTGTGCCTCGCACTCCTCTCCCCTTTCCTTCAGGGTACTATTTTATTTTTCTTTTACCTGAATGTACATTCTGTGCCTCGCACTCCTTTCCCCTTTCCTTCCTTCAGGGTACTGTTTTATTTTTCTTTCACCTTAATGTACATTCTGCTACATGTGTATTTGCATCCTGTGTTTTAGAGCTTGTAGTTGGTATTCAGAGCTCGAAGGAAGTACACTAGTAACATTTCTCATACAGTCATACTTTAAAGTGGCTATGATCAGGTTTAGAAATTATTTTCACTCTGACAGATTGCACACAAAGCTCACAAAAGCCACTGGTTCTTATTAAAATCGGACTTGTTCTCAATGTTTTGAAGCAGGAATTAAAATTACTGACCATGCGGTGATGCCATTGGTGAAATCTTCTTGGAAAACTCGACAAGTTGCACAAGATCCTACAGTGTCGTTCAAGCAGCCCGGAAGCAGAATGGAACAACCCTCTTACAAAGTTGTCATGACGGGAAAGCTGGATCCTCAGTAACGACGACTACAGAGTCTCAACGAGAGTCCCGGCTTTGGCCTGACAATCAACATCATCAACGTGGAGTGTAACAAGTGGTACCAAAAGTCAAGAGCAGGGTGGAGAAATAGAGAAAGTTCTGCTCGCTCTCGGCGTCGATCTTGGACAGAACTGGGATGTCAGCCTCAGAAGCCATTTGGTTAATTTTAGACTTTGCAGCTTCGATAAAGAGTTGTGCGTTCCTAATTATATTAGATAGAAAGCGACCGCGCAGGGAAAACTAAGGAGGGGAAGACCCTATCAAGTCGCACAAGAGAGACAAAAATAAGGTAAAATGAAGCTAAACCCCAATAGAGTCTATATGAGAAATCTACCCTACCGCACCTAAGATGTCCGAAGCGGTCCGAATGATTCACGTATATAAGGTAGGTATAGGCTACGGAGCTGGTATTTATACCTCATTATTGTTATCCTACCAATACCGATAAGGAGCGTGAATCTCTTGAGGTTCTAAAGCATTCATCGAAATCTCCTAGGAGCACATAAAAAATGACATCAAAAACTGCCATAAAGGAGCGGGTAGATAGTAAACTGAACGCGAAAATCTCCCTATAACAGAGAGAACCTGGGATTACAAACGATTGAAGTTCGCGACCTCAACATAGTACAATTATAACACTCTATCTGTCTCCTGGCTCTCCCCTTCTCACTCCATGGAAACTCGCAACAACAACCTTCTGTTGTTCTTTTCTCGTTTTTTGGTGATGGATGTGGACAACCCCCAGAGGTTCACGCTATTTAATGGTAGACTACGGCAATGAAAGACAAATACCAAAAAGTTGAGGTACAAATACCAATTTCCTATAGACTAGACCCCAAGAGTATCGAATAAATAGCAGTATGAGATAATGTCCTCTGAATCCAAATGAACCACAAATAGCCATTTGGTGTTATTCGTTTGGTAATGACGTGAGCCATGGCTGGACTTTGTATATATTGCTCAAACACGTTGCGAGCATACTTAGAGAAATTTATTTTTTCTTACTTGTTACTTGTACATTTGACATATGTCGAGTGTAATATTTGCTGACTAATTCGGCCCCCTCTCCTTTATGTTCTCGAAGAAGAATATGAACTTCCCTTGATATGATGCGTGGATTAGTTAGATAGTAAGAAGCATTTTTTGCCAAAACACGAGAAGCATGTGCACATAGCCTACAAGCCGCACGCTTGGACTTCACGGGGAAGAATGGATAAGGTCGTACAGTTTTCATAAGAGCTTCTCAGACACAATGGGGGATTCCAAATTTCTCCGGAAGTGCAGTGAAGGCAGTCAAATATTTTATGGATACCCATGGGCAAGGTTTGTCTTCCCTTACAAAATCAGGGTTTGAAAATCTATTGTAAATTTGTGTTTAATTTCACATGACTGGATCTTACAGATCACCCATAGCCAAAAGGAACTACGTGTTGATATGTTCAATTTTCCATAAAATTATTTATGGCTATAGATTTTTCCGGTAAAAGTTCCCTGTATTCCTGCACGCTACCGATAAAATTTTTACAATCTACCCATAGATTCACTTATAGATTCCTATATATTTGTGAAAATTTGGAAACACGTAAAAGTTTAACCCTTAATAGGGTATTTCGAATAGAAGCATGGGGTATCCAGAAGATTCCCATGCAAAATTTTAAGGAAATATGTAAACACCATAAAAATACACAATGGAAGCAACAGGATTTTATAAGCAACATCCATAAGCCCGTAAAATTTACGGTCATCCGTTTTCTGACCCATTAAATTTTACGAGGTTACCTTACCATGAGGTGAAAGTTGGACCGAAAATTTTACAAAACGATAAATGGTAGTGCCAGTTAAATTATCAAAGTTCAATGGGTATTATTTTACCCCCTCTTTCAAAGGTATCCATAACATAATTTATGAACTTTACAGTATACACGAGAAGGACGCAAAATTTTGCATTATGAACACCCTAGTGATATACAAAATATACCATCAGCTATCTACGATAGCGTCTTCGCATCGGATTTCGAAGAACTATATCCAATGTACAACTTTCCTTGTCCGTATAGTATACGTATACAAACTACGTAGTCCATCCGGATTCGATCTCCGCATCTCCTTTACTATAACAGATGGTGAATCCGACTCTGGCGATCCTTAGTGGCAGTCGAATTCAGGGCATCTTTAGCGGCAGTCGGTTTCAAGTGTTACGACAGGACAGACGGCCCGATAGAGCTAAACACCTTGCCGGATTTTAGAGCTTTGCGTGGTGGGGGCAATGCAGATCATGGAGCAATTTGACAAAGTAAAACAGAGAGCTGCTCGGGTGTTGGGTGAGATCGATAGTATAGGCTCGACCTTTTAGGACACTGATTGCGGTGAGAGATGTGGCGCGATTTTGACGATTTATTCTACTGCGACCGATCAGAGCAGGAAGGAAGCTGCTTCCACTGTCTGTCACGCAGCGGGAGGTTCGAAGACGGGTTGTATATCCGGTGTGAACTTTGGGAGATCGTTGGGGATTGAAGGAGAGGGAAGTCAAAATGGCGGTTGACGTCGAACCTTTACGCATGTCAATAAGGACAAAGTTGCCGAGTATGCGACCCCACCGGTGGTTCCTTTGCCGGAGACCAGAAAAATCTGTAGAGCAGAAACTTGGACCGATGCCTGGCAAGGCAATTACGCTGAACGAGATTCTTAAAATCTAGAAAAGTGTAGGGGGGGACTAGTCGGTTACCGAAGGTGACAACTCGAAGCCGCTGTTTAATGCGGAGCTGGTGGTTGACATATACAGGACGGAACTGACTTTCACCAGTGTGGGAACAAGACAGTACCGCTACAGTGATTAATGGTCCTAGAAATTATCCAGTATCTAGAAAATTAATTTTGGCCGAATTTTGACTCGGTTACAGCTTCATTCGAACATAATTGGCGTATAATCCTGATGGTCAACGAAAAGGTGTGTTTCCAAAAGTGTCTCCTGGTTTAGTTGAGAAATAATTTGTCTCCTCAAGTGGAGCAAACTCGCGGAACTTGGCAGAATGCAGTCTCACAGTCACTGAGTTGTCACGATTTTCACACTACTTATCACAGGATTGATTTCAACGTAACCCGGGAATGAGACGTAAGTTCTTATATCTCATCGTAGCCGTTAAAAAGAAGGGAAAATTATATCTCAAAATTAGCCTCATGTTTTGCTAATACGTCCAGGATGTTAATGGGGCGTGGAGCAGTTACGGGAGAACGTGCCGGCTTGGAGATGCTTTCCTGACAGGGAGGATTGTTTTCCCGGCCTTATGCCAAAGAGTTTTTACCCTCAAAGACCAGGTATTTTAATCAAATCTCAGTAGCCCAGCGTTTCCCGGCCAGACAGATGTGAGCTTTTCTGTAAAGTAAGAAAGATTTTCCCGAGGTGGTTTCTGGTTGTATTCAGTTTCGGAAGCTTTTATGCGAAAGATTTAGTCGTTCAGCTCTCAATTACGATACGAGGACAAAAAGTTATAACGGTTTCTTCTCAATGTCAGGAGGAGCTTGTTTGCAACATCTAAGGGAGAAAACAAATTATCTTCTCTTCATGATACACTATCTCGAAGCGAAGAAAGGCGACCGCGTATGAAAAACGAAGGATGGGAAGACAATCAAGCCGTAGAGAGACAAAAAAGGTAACATTGGGCTAAGCCCCATACACTATCTCCGGGTAAGGGAAGATCACCCTTACTCACATTGACTTTGATTTATTTGATCTTTCCCTTGCAGAGTTTGGAGGATGAGAGGGTCAGGTCTCCAGTCTGAAGTTGACACACTTGAAGTCGGGTAAGGGAAGATCACCCTTACTCACATTGACTTTGATTTATTTGATCTTTCCCTTGTAGAGTTTGGAGGATGAGAGGGTCAGGTCTCCAGTCTGAAGTTGACACACTTGAAGTCACCGGGTCGCCTTCAGGTTATACTTTCTCTGGTTTATTTTGAAGTATGTGCTTGAGTAGCCCGTTCCTAAGTAAGATAGTTGCGACTTATGTTTCCCAAGTTGTGTCAGTTCATGACGATGATGGTAAGTTTGTTTACTATATAGACAGCTGCAGATGTTGATTCTGCGCCGGCGACACGATTTTCAGATGGAATTTTTCTCGCATCCACAAGTTTTAGTTCCGAGGAAGAACTTACTGGGGAAGGAAACAAAGCTAGCGAGGAAAGCTGGTACCGGCGTGCATGATCCTCAACAAGCGTTGGAAAATCCGAGACACTAAAGATTGGGGAATGCGCTCAGGATTCAAGTTCCAGTTGCAAGGTAGAGTATTTTAGTGTGGTCATTTAGTGTGTCCGTCCTTCCCAAAATAGGTTAAACCCTGATTTTATAATACAAACAGAGTTTTAGGGTTTAGGGTTTATAGCCTCCTCTCATGCCTCGCTTTAACACAACCATGACACGCTTTATTTTTCAAACCCAAAACTCTAAAGCCAATAGATGTATCGGTATCCGGTGTTAGGTCAGCTTAACGTTGATGACCAAGTGACGACCCTGGGAGTTGTAAACATCAACGAACCAAGAAACTTGCAATTGTATCGGTTAAATTGAGAATCGCACCCGGTGTTCGGTTGTAGAATATTGAGTGAAAGAACAGATTAACATTGATGACCAAGTGAAGACCCTGGAAGTTGTAAACATCAACGGACAAAGCATCTTGCAATTGCATCGCGAAGATTGAGAATTGCATTCGGAGTTCGGTTGTAGAATTTTGAGAGAAAGAAAAGCTTAAAGTTGATGATCACGGTAAGACCCCGTGAGTTAGGTATAAACGAATACAACTTTGCATCAACTAAAGTCGTTACCGCAAATCTTCAATTCTTCCATGGTTACAACCGGTCGTCTGTGTTCGTAAGATTTCAATGAAGGCTTGGGAATAATGAAAATACACACCATGACTTTCATGCTTCAGCAAGAGTTGAGAGTACTTGCCGCCCTCGACTACCGTGAATTTCATTTCCACCTTCGAACAGGGTTCCAAGCAGAAGATGTCGGCTTTATGTTGGATACTATCTACCGTCTAGATCAAGGTTGGAATAAAAGAGACAATTTAGATCATGGTTTTGCTAAAACCTTCGACATTCTAGAGTGTGCCATCTTGTGAATCTCGCAGGGGACATGGTTCTCCACTACCATTATGATAGTGACTGGGTATGTGTTCGCATAGATTCGAGAGGTGAATGCACGCAATAAGCGTTCAGAAAGTTCATGTTACATCCGTATTGTCATATTGTAGCTCTGTTTTGCTGTCTCTTCCACTTTCGGCCTAAGATTATAGAGAAGTGTGCAACTACCACAGATACCACGATTGGGTATGCGTTAGAGACATACCAGGATTGCATATGCGGTAGAGAGCAGAAGCGAAATTTGTGGATCAATTTCTGATTTGAGAACGGTATGAATCATGGACCAAATACTAGAACTCATTGAAAAGTTAAAGTAGATGAAACTTTGGAGCCAAATCTAGATCTCTACTCATCTTTTTCGTGCTATCTATTACAAAACCCCTTGAATTTATATGGTGAGCAAGGATTTTTGAAACGTGGATAGACACACCTTAAATGTGGAGGTGGGTACAAACAAGTATTTGTTTACAGTGAGTTTAGTTGATGGCACTTTCCATAAATTGAATAGTTTTTTTATTACTCATACGATGAGCACACGAGAATAATAAAACTATAAATAAAATGATTACAAAATGTGAATTATTAAAAAATGAATAATACGGCAGGTGTCCGTAATAAACGCGTCCTATTAATCAGCACAATAATAAAAGAAACACAGTACTGTTATATTAATGGCAACAGGTATAGGTATCAAGTGCACAATCTCAAGCACGTACGAAGCGACTAACATAGTAAAGCGCGAGCTTACAATATTTTCCCTTTACGTGCGAACGCATGAAGAATTTATACACTACTGTCCAAGTGGAGAGAGGCGAACGTAGGAAAAATGAAGGATGGGAAGACCCATCAAGTTGTACAAGGGAGAGACAAAAGAAAAAGTAACATGAGGCACCCCAATAGAGTCTATATGATAAATCTGCCTCCCGCACCTAAGATAACTATCAAAGTTGACTAACTAGTTTTCCAATTCTCAAAGATCCATGGTGTGCGAGATGAAACGCAAGAGGTATCGATGGACATTAATGGAGCCCCCTCAACCGTTTCAACGATCTGTCACACATCCTCTTTCTTTCCTTCTTCTTGTGACGCGCGATCATTTCTTGATGTCATACATTAGAAGAAAAGCGAACGCGTAGGGTAGACAAGAAACGAAAAACCCCATCAAGCCGGACAAGGGAGAGACCAAGGAGGGAGAAGGGGGCTAGACTCCAATAATATTGATATGAAAAATTCACCCTTGTGTATCTAAGATTTTAGAGTTATGCAAGGCGGAAGATCTACAAATTATTGGAGCATGTGAATATACGTCACCTAGTGTGAGTGAATTGCTCTCCTATGGAACGCACCAGCCGATCTTCTCTCTTTGGACACACTCTATCTAAAGTATGCTACAAAGTATGAGAATGGTACCCCGGCATCTAATATGATAAATTCTCGAGCATTCCTTGACAAATGTGTCAAACTTCGTGTCCATCACTCTGTATAACTCCAAGGCTAGAAGAATAAAGAGGTGACCTAGGCTGACCCTAAACCCTCCCATCCAGGAAGATGAGTAATCATTCCCTCCAAAACTATATCATCACGTAAGATTTGTAACAACAACATTTGAGTAGAAGAAGGATGGAAAGATCTATCAAACCGTAAGAAAATAAAGACATAAGAGATAAAACAGATTTATATCCACTAGTCCTGAATAAATCTACTTACAACATTTGAGACACACACTCACCCATAACCAATGGGCTAGTCTGTATTGTGAATCCCAAAGATTATTCAAATACAAAAGAAACTCATGAATATGGAAATTGTGTTTTTGATTTTATGAAATCATCAATCTTGACTTTGACAAATGATGGAACTTTTCATGCACCTATATATCAAATTAGAGTTTAAAATTTATCAAGAGTTTGTAAATCTTTAGAGCCATCTTGACATTAGTTAAAAACTATGTAGAATAATTAATCATTCTAATGAGGTATGAAAAGATAAACTGTCAAGTAGTTAATGTTATATTAATATAATTTAAATTTTTAAATTAAAAGTTAAATAATAATTATTTTATATTATATAAACATCTGATTTTAATAATTTATAGTAGCATGTCCAGTTCCAAAAATTATAAAAGGCCTATGTGCATAAAGTTTCTATAATATGACATTAGAAATGGAGTACTTATGTATTATTGGGTCTAACTATTTAGAAAGTAATAGTGAAGATATGCTAGAATAACCTATGTCGTTATTTTGCTGATGTGGAATAGTTTATTTACTTGAATCTGTATTTATCCCATGGATATGACATCTGGCTTGGTAATTTAAAGTAATTGGTTAAAAGTTATTTTACACAATTCATTTGATTAAGAACTTGTTTCATTCAGCAAAGATTCAATTCAGTTGGCACCTACACACCAAAAATTCTTTATGTTTAACATTTGGTTACTAGAGAAAATAAAGATAAAGTTGTAGACAATCAAAAATCAAATTTAATCATATAATTTTCTGAAAATGAAACTCAATTCACACTTTCTCTTCATACGAGTTTCTAGCATCATGTCTAATTCTTTACCTATCTTTTTGTACTTTCATTATCCATAATATTTTCTATAATAAAATCTAAAAGATGATAATATATTGAAAGAACTAGAATTATAATCATCATGTGCAATTTACCCCAAAAGAAGGAACTATATTTACTGTTCTATTAAATTTATAGCAAATATTGAATAGTGAAAAGAAGAGACAACATATAACAACAAAGTGTTATTCAATTTCATAATAATGTGGTAAGAATAGGTTGATCCACAAGGATACAAGTTGGAGATGACTAAAAATGAGGTAAAGTGTCACAACAATGACATTCTATTATTTTGGATTTAACCTCTTGGGTAGAGTCATTTTAAGAAGAGGGTAAAGTCACTACCTATGGCACATAACAAAAAGATAAATCACAAGTAATCACTCTCACTATAGATCCAATCCAAAGAGTTCCCAAATGTGATGGTTCATTTGTAATGAAGGTTACTTCACCTCAAAATTTTTGTGCCTTCCTTTTGACAACAAGATCATTGAGACATTTGAAGAACATCATTCTTAAGTAAATTATTGAGACAGTTGTAAATACTAAGATTATTGTTCATGGTCATATGAGATCAGAAATACGACAAATTCCTACAAATATTATCCTAAAATGTGCACATGAAGAGGGGGTAGGATACTCCAAGAGTCCAATCACCATGAAAACTATAGTCCTAGTAGCATTCTACCATTCTTAAAAGTCATGACCTCACAAGTGTCCTAAATAGATCATGTTGCTTAATCTGCTATTGAACAATATGGAGTTTACCGACAAGTTAGTCAAGGAAAATGAAGTAGCAAATAGACCAAATTAGCTTAGAATATTCTAGAAATACCTAGGAAGCTACTTGGTACCTTCCAAGTACTGGATTATGTGCATGCCAAGTGGCAACTTCCAAGAAAAAGCTTCTTGTGAAGCTTCCCGATTAGCTTAGCTTGCACCCCAAGTAGGTAGCTTTTAGAAGAAAGCTTCTAAAAAATTTCCAAACAAGCTTAGCTTGAATACCAAGGAGGCAACTTCTAGAAGGAAGCTTGAGAAGCTTCCCGGTTAATTTGGCTTGCACCCCAAGAAAACAACTTAAGGAAACTTCTTGAGAAGCTTCTCAAGAGCTTTGTATGTTCCTTATAAATACCAAAACCCAAGCTCATGCTAGGCATTTAGAGTTTCACTCCTTCAAGAGTCCCAATGTGATCTTTCACTTTCCATTCTCATATTTTTCTCCTTGGTCTTTTATATGCTATTTTTGTTACTTAAGATACTTTAAGCATTAAGCGGTCTATCACCATATTGGCACTAACCTCTACATACATGAATAATCTAGTTCCACATGAATGATTCTATTCACTAAAGTACTTCTCCTCCAATGTCAAGATTCCTCACTTCTACTCAATTAAACATGCAATCATTCATACAAGGCATAAATCAATATAGATACATTGTCTTGATGGTATAAATTGCATTTACTATAACAGAAGGATGCACAAAGTGAGCTAGTGAACACTAGGCCTAAGCTTTTTATATGTCTCCTATTTAGCTGCCAAAGAAATCCAATGTCTACAATCTACTAGAAATCTTCTAATTACATGTAAGGCACTTAGGGCTTATCACATCTTATCTACTTATCTTATCCCAATCTAACCTTTAGCTGGCATGACCAATGTGGAGTAGCCGCCTCAACTTTATGTTATTTCTAAAAACATTTCTTGTAGGTAAAAATCTAACACAAGACCTTAATATCATAGTCTAACTAGCTATGCATGAAGTATGTAAAGTATGTAAAATTACAAAGGACTTGAGGTGATGACTTCAAAATCTATCCTATCATAACTACAAGATTAGACATGGTTGTTTTACATTAAGTTCTCACTTGTTTGTTATGTATGAAGTTGTTGTACATCATTATTTATGAAGTTGTTACTCATTCATGTTGTGATCTAGTGGTACCTAGGACAATCTTCCTTCTCCTTTACTTAGTTGGATGAGCTCTACGAGATCCTTTCCATAACCTTCAATTGCTCATCCAAAATTGGTCATTGTTGCTTGGAGCTTGGTCTTGGAGTTCTCTTGTAGCTTGACTGCCAATGCCTTGAGTTGGTTGTTCATATATGCTTTTCTTTCCAATGCATGAATCTGCATCTTAATGTCCTTCAATTTTGTACATTGCAGTC